>JAWRVZ010000035.1:0-1200000 GCA_037043235.1 Rhodeus uyekii
AAACTCACCTGCAGGCCTGGGCGGCTGGCGCTGGTGCCCGCTGCGCTGGCCTCTTGAGGTGCCAGCCTGTGCCCTGCATTAGCCCCTCCTCCCCCACCTGGAGCCCCAGAGCCTGAACCAGCTGTGCCAGCTGCGCCAGGCTCCTGTGGGTGAGAGTCCTGCTTACGCTTCTTCAAAGGCTTATCTGCAGGGAGAAAGACACATGCACATTGGATTTCACGTGTCCGGGTCATTTTTACCGGCAAATTCTCATTACGGTAATGTGCATTATAATAATAACGAGAATAAATCCAATTGATCAAAAGTGATAGCTAAGGATGCTCATAATTAACTGCTTAAGCACAATTAAGAATTTTGACTGATTAGTTAAAAGGTTTAAAAAGTAATTTTTCAAAGTAATCTTCAAGATACCCATATAAACCCATAAGTAGCACATTGCATTTTTACATGTAATTTTACCTGTAAATAAATATAGGCTATTTTAGTTCCCTTCACTGCACAATATTAAAATGTATTCAGAAATTCATTTAAAACGAAACAAAGCAAAACTGGCACCGAACTCACGTAGCCTTACCTATCTCGTTTACTACAAATATGTCTATGTTGTGTCTACACTATTTTGGAGACTCAAAGTGAAAGTATTACAATATAAAATCTTTAATCCAGGTGTGATTAATCGAGATGAAATTACAGAAATTGAAATGATGTGAAAGCACCCATTGTATAATGTAATATTCAGAATATTACAGTTTTTACTGTATTTTTGATCAAACAAACGCAGATATGGCGAGTATAAGAGACTTCACTCACATTGTGTATTGCTCAACAGTTTGTTCAGCATGAATAATATACAAGCTACCCATATGCCATAATATAAAAGCATTTTATTTTTCACGACTCCAATATCAGTGCAAATATTAGTATTGAGTTCAGTGTGTTTGATGACGTCCTGCATCATACCTTTGTCCTGCACTTCTTTAGCGCCACGTTCCGTTTCCATGGCCGCTTCGCTTTCCATCCTTTCTATTGCGGCAAGAGCCTCCACAAGCTCTCCTTCTGGGTCTGAGCCCGGGTACATTCCCCCGAGCTCCACCTCTGCGGGCCTCGCCCGCGACTGCCTCAGGATCAGCTTAGTGTGAGTTAGTGCGTCCTTTGCCGGCGAGCCCACAATATCGTACACCGCAGCCTTATCGGTGGCATCCCGCTCTCCCTCGTTAGGCTTCAGGCCGCGCTGCTTGTCCGGCGACCCTAGATGCAGGTCCTGAGCCCCGTCGCAAGGAGGGGTGTACGGTGGAGATGACTGCAATATGTGTGACGTGAAACCCGTCCTCATCTGATCCTAGAAGTTAACAGAGAAAAACACAAATCAGAACAACTTACATCAACAACATGACGATTTGATTAAACCAGATATTTGTGTATTTGAATAGTGTGGGAACCCCTGCTCTAATAGATAGATAGACTGTTATTTACAGAAGTGAAGAAGTTCATGTTTAAAAGGTGTCAGTGTATTCATCTTATACTGCATTCCGTTAAGTGATAAATGTACACAATTATTCATCACAACAGTAAAAGCCCTAAAACTGATCATTAATAATCATTATTACAATTGCTTCTAAGATAATCAATCGTCAGTCAAATGTCACAATGGTGTCTTCTACCTTATTCTCATGCACATTTCTCATGCCTCCTGGAATCATTGGACTTGCTACTGAACCTGGAGGGGGGGAACAGAATGAAGTGTAAATGAGGCAGAAAACGGAGAAGGATCTCAATGCATGGTGTAAAGGGCTGTGTGTGTAAGACCTTGCTGTAGGTGCTGATGCTGACTGTAGGCTGGAGGGTGAGGGTACTGTCTGTAGCCAGTGGCAGGGCTCTGGGGGGCATACGGGCTGGGCACTGGGCTACTCTGCTGAGTCAGAAACCGGCCACCAGAACCAGACTGTCCCGCCACAAAACGCCTATAATGAGGAACAGGAGGGGACAAATGTCATCAAAGAGTCAAGTTGATTTATATAGCACACATTTAAAACAATCGTAGTTGAACCAAAGTTGAAAATAAATCAGACATTTAAGAGAAAAGAAAGAAAAAAAGTTATATTTACACACACGCGCGCATACATACATAACACAGAAATCAACTAATAATTAACTAATTAATAAAAGAGACTATTAAGCCTACTTTATCTTCATAAGAAATAAAATGAAACGGTAGCAAAATAAAACGTACGATTACCAAACTGATAAAGAAGATAAGAAATGTATCAAAGAAAATTGTGATTGCAAATTAAAATGTATAATAATAATATTTTTGGTTATTATTAGCAAATAAAATGCCTAAATCAGGGTTATTCCTGCCACAAAATTAGGCAGAGGTGGAACCTTTCTGATCATGTAAATCTGATCGGCTAAACTGAAAAATAGTGGCTGAAATGTTCTGCCTGTGGTTGTGTACTATGTTAAAGACATGAAAACAATGGCTTTAACGCAATGTTTAACAATCTTATGTTATGCTTATGCTCAACTACAAAGTCAAAGGGCAGGGTGACAGGTGCATTAGCAAGCTATAAGATTAATACTTCGCTTTTACTCGAAACCACCATTGAGTGCGTGTATTAACTTCCGATTGTGATCTAATATGGCTTTTGATCATATAATGTTTAATATACCGTTTGTACTCTTTTACACCAAGCTAATAGTAACATGTAAAGATGTCAACCCAAATCTTGTATACGTTCTTATATTGTATCTTGAATATTGTAACATTTCACTGTCATTTGACCTAAGGGTTTCTTTTGGCAGTATTTTCTTTCTTGCGAGGGTTGTTGTCTCTGGCGCTTGTACTCTCACTCTGACAGCTGGTGCAGATAGGCTGTCTGACCTGTCAATCATGCAAGAAGACGTGATTGGCTGTGCTGCATGAGGGCAGGCTCTTCTCATCTCATCCGATGATCAACACCTGTAGAATCGCTTCTTAAGGGACGAGCTGCTGCACAGCGGGAGACACTGCTCTTTCTTTTTCTTCTGATTCTGACTTGTGTTTGTTTTCTTATTGTGTGAATTTGGCGCACAAGCACTGTGTACCGAGCTTGAACAGTTATGGATAAATGACGTCACGCGAGCAACATTCAAAATGTGAACTTACACAAAAAAGACAAATATATGGGTGCGGGTTATATAAGGGTGCGTGTTATGCCAATGATTCTCTGCGGGTTATATGCGGGAAACTACGGTAATTCGATCACAATTTGATATTTGCACTAAGCAATATTGTGTTTTAGGTTATATTCTGATTCATCACGCAGCCCTATATTAAAGCAATGCTGACTTTATATTTGTTTTTTCCAAATGGAATACCAAAAATCAATTGTACATTAAACCCCACATGTAACATTGTTATTGAAGCATGCTGGACGCTGGCTGTAATCGTAAACAACAGCAGTCGTTGGTTCGTTTTCCCCCCCCAAGAAAAAGCAACTAAACGCGACACTAATAGAAGCACGAGTTTGTCCTCCACATGAAGACTGAATGAGAAAGCAGGCTCACCCAGAGGGGCTGTGGGACATAGAGGCCTGCTGGTAATTGGCAGAGGCTGGGCTTCCCTGCATGGAGCCATGCGTGATTTTATACGGCGGTGCCATTGACTGCTGACTTATTCCTGTGAAAAACAAGAATGAGAAAAATTCTGGATGAGAAACACAACAAGCAGAAAAGTAACTAACAACACAACACCACTTGAGATGTTTACTAAAAATATGGTTAGATAGGAGTTTAAATATGGTTAGCTTTGCTGCTAATATAGTAAAGAACGACATCATTAAGTCATCGCAATGATGTCACAACATAAAATACGATATTTTTCAAAACAAAACATTAAAGTTAGAAAGGTGTGGTCAACATTTTCTGACACAAATCAGCTCGAATTGTTTTCAATGTAATGCTTTTTTGTTAAATTATTAAAGAATGGAGCAGTGCAAGCAAAGTAACATTTATTTATATGCTTTTTATATTAACAAAGCTGCTTGACTTTATATACTTTTTACTTTAACACGCATGCGTGTGTGAACTAATGGCTGTGTTATGAAGAAATTTCATTTGTTTTCTTTTTTCTCTGTCGTTTCAAAGTTGTTATTTTCTTGTTATAATGGAACATCACAAGGTCAAATAAAAACAATGGCTCTTTCTGTAGCCCAAATGGTAACTGTTTTCAGAGAGAAACGAGGCAGAATCCGTCTTATCAGAAGGACATAAGCTACAGGGAGAAGATGAAACATGTAGGCAGACACACATATTGTTACATGCTTGGGTGGGAGTAACGATATTTACAAGATGTAGAGAGGAAGACGGCACAGAAGTGTCGACGTGTAGTAAAAGGAAATAGGAAACAAGCCTCACAAAAATGTGTCAAGTCTTTGTTCTATGGTAAATTAATACGTATGATTGTGCTGAATACATGCTTTGTGAGACTCTCTTAGGCTCAAGGTAGGGGGAAAATGCTGATTTTGACCACTAAATGACCTGACTATCTTACTGGTGATGCACCTGACAGCAAACTGGCAACCCACCAGTTAGCATTGTTACAAAAGCAAAAACGGCACAGTATAGTACAAAACTGTTCTTCCGTTTGAACCGACTGTGTTGTCGTAACGTGTAATGGCTCTTACCCGCCTGGGCCGGATACTGGGGGGTGCTGGGTGCAGTCTTATTCCTGAAGATGTTGGGGTTCCTGGAGAGCAAAAGCTGCAGCAGAACTGGAACATCTCCCTCCTGATCATCACTTCCCAGGCTGTCCTTCAGCTCTCTATGGAAAATACATCAGATTTGACACACTAACAGACCACTGCCACGAAAATCCAGTCATTTACTGCCACGAAAAACCATGGAATACAGTCATTTACTATGTCAACGAGTTTGGCCAATTTTGGATGATTAATGAAATAAACTATGAAAGTTACCGTATTTTCCTGCATATAACCTGCGGGTTATACCGGATTTTACAAACCCCGCAGGGGTGCGGGCTATATCACACATTTTTTACGCGCAATAATATTTCAATATATTTGTTACGTCTCTAAGGACGTAAGGGTTTTTTTGCGGTATTTTCTTTCTGTTTATCTTTCTTGCGAGGGTTGTTGTCTCTGGCGCTTGTACTGTCACTCTGACAGCTGGTGCAGATAGGCTGTCTGACCTGTCAATCATGCAAGAAGACGTGATTGGCTGTGCTGCATGAGGGCGGGCTCTTCTCATCTCATCCGATGATCAACACCTGTAGAATCGCTTCTTAAGGGACGAGCTGCTGCACAGCGGGAGACACTGCTCTTTCTTTTTCTTCTGATTTTGACCTGTGTTTGTTTTCTTATTGTGTGAATTTCGCGCACAAGCACTGTGTGCCGAGCCTGAACAGTTATGATAATTAACGTCATGCGAGCAACATTCAAAATGTGAACTTACAGAAAAGTTCATAAATCTATGGGTGCGGGTTATGCCAATGATTCTTTACACAAAACCCCAAAACGAGCAGGCTATATGAGGGTGCAGATTATCTGTGTCTGCGGGTTATATGCGGGAAAATACAGTAAGTCCAAAGTATACAATCCACCTTCCGTGACGGGCTGCGCACAGTTCATGTGACGTGATCATCTTCATTGGGAGGGTTCACAGAGGTCCACGTGCACGTATGCATGCAGTTTAAATTGTGTGACCGCTTGAACGGTGCGCAAGGTCAATGTTGAGACAGAAGTCCAGTAGGTGGCAATACACACAGTTGCGACGTGATGACAAGTCCAAGAAGAGTGTGTAAAGAGAGATAAAACAGTGAACAGTTTTGGTTCTTAAACTTTGCATGCAAAGGTAGACCCACTACTTTTCTTCTTGCATCCTTCAGAGTGAATGTCCTGCAAATGACTCGGTGCCGTCCTCTGATGTCTGGTCGAGTATAAATAAAGCAATCGCACTGCACATGCATTGAACGCATCCATCCGCTGTTGAGTATACATTGAAAGCTGTGCGAACATGACCATGCGTGATATGGAGAGGAAGGTGAAAAATGAAGTACACCCACGCCTTTAGACAGGCAGAGAAGGCATGCAGGAGTGTGGTTTATTATGTACAGGGCAAATGTAAGCAGAAACTCACATGTGCTCCGTAGAGACTTGACTGAGGCCACTGGCAAGCTGAGAGACCAGAGTGTCATCCCTGCAGCCCATCAGACGCCCCACTTCCTCAGCTACACGCCCGCTGTACAGCAGGCTCTTAGTGGTGGTGCCCGGTAGAGGGGAGGGCAGGGGAAGCTGGTTCAACACTGCACACACAAACATAGACAACAACAACAACGCGTGTTATTTCTTTACTACACAAGCTCCGAGGGTAAAAACCCAAGAGGCACATTAAGATGTTCTGAGATGTGACCCAAAGTAAAACAGCCCTTTTATAATGTACTTAAATCAGTCCAAGAAAGCAACTTCTTATCAGATTATCAATTTTAAAATAAAACAGAAACAGTAGCTGAGAAAAAACAAAACAAGACCTATACTAATTATACTAAACTGGACCAAATGAATGTTTAATTAGACCAAATAAATATAGCATATCAATTTAAGGTCAAACAAAAATTTAAGAATATAAATGAGCATTTAAGGAGAGGACAATATGAGCAAAATGTTATAAAGTATAAAAGTCAAAACAGAGTTATTTATTCTCGAAATACTCAAACAAAACGGTTTGTGTATATTAAACATACAAAGTAACAGGTGTTTGCACTTGGCTATCACTACATGGCACCCAAAGAATAATATTATCGTTTATATATTATTAATTGTATCTTATAGTGGAAGAATGTTGATGTATTTGGTTAAAATAATAATATTACAAAATGTTTTTATTCCAAATGTTCAATTCATCAAAGAATCCTGAAAGAAAAATGATCACGGTTGCCACAAAAAACTTTTGTCTAAACATTTTAGAATGATTGGTGAAGGATCGTGTGACACTGAAGTAATGATGCTGAAAACTTTAATATATTCAAATTATAAACATTTATTTTAAAACGTTAATTTCACAATATTAACATTTCTACTGTATTTCTGACTAAATAAATGCAGTCATGGGAAGTATAAGAAATGACTCCAAACTTTTGAATGGTACAGCAAATTTAAAACAAATAAAAAGATCCATCAGCTTTATAAAAAACAAAACAAAGAAAGACCCTCTCATATTGCTTAATTATAAAATGGGGGCATTCAGACTGTAAATTCTGATAGGAAGAAACACCCCGATTTTATTACAAGTCCGAGAGAAAAGAAATGTATATAATTATCTATTTAAAAAAAAATATATATATATATACACATGTTTTTTTTCTTTTTTTTTGTGACGCGCACCACAAACAAGGAAACTGAGACGCCGGAAAGCTCATCCTGATTGTTTTCTTTATTTCACAAGAGCTCAATGTTTTGCTTTTAATGTGAGTTTACAAAAATACTAAAAGTAAATAATAATGATGTCTATCTCTACGACCACAAACGACGAGTTTAGGCTTCTTCCGCTTTTATGAGGAAAACCTTAGCTATCGTGCAGACTTCACAGCCTGATCATTATCAATATTGATCTGTTTCAGTTTTGCTGTAAATGAATTCATTTTGGCTTGACGTATATACAGCTACTTTTATTTTATATTCTGTTCTGAATAAAGTTCAATGTGAAGGCAGGGCTCCATACTAACATTTGAGCGCAGCAGCACCAGTGCCATGATTTGGTTGCACTGGGGGGATACTTAATCATTAAATTACTATTATTTTGCATTAATACGTGCAGTTCATAATTGTACATGTTTGAATTGAGATGCAGATAAAATGAACTTTAAAAACAGTAACATGCAAAAACCTAATTCTTTATAAGGAAACGTTAAATATTCTGCTTTTCTTAAACGCATATAAGCCGATTCCAGTTTTCTTTAACTGAGAGCATATTAAAAATATTATTTTTTTCTTCAAAGCAAAATTTAAGTAAAAAGTCAGAACAAATTGCAAACAACGACACAGATAAATGCAATGGAACAACACGGATTTAAGTTTTTCATGTAGGCCTGTTAGTATTCAGCTCAGAAATTAAAGTAATCAAACGTAACATAACATTAGTTTTCACTGTAAAAATTAAATACAAATTATTGCTTACAATTAAAATTACAAAAGTAATTCATTTTCTTTGTCTTTTGTTCTGTGATTAACATGACAGAGCAGCAGGAATATTAGGCTGCTGTCACTTTAAGAGTTTATACACAGATTACACAACATGTGTAATCTTTCAAAACCGACTGTTTAACTTAACACTAACTTGAAATAGTTGTGCGAGTATTTGACTACTTAAGCTATTTATTTTGGTACTTGCAACTCGGTAAAATTATGCACAATGCAAGCACTATTTAACCGGAGCGAAAGAGACAAGTGAGTGAGAGGAGGAGGGTGTGTATCGCTTCACCGTCAGAGAGAAGAATGACGTTATAACCCGCGCAACAAAATCAGAATCTGACTGGCCGATTCTGGTCATTTGTCGGTCAATCGGTGCATCTATATTTAATATCAATCTGAACTGACCGACAGCGATTATAAAAGGATTCCTCACTTTTGTTTGTTTGCGTAATTCAGTCATAATTTGAAGAAAATTTCTGTTTTTCATGAGACTTCTTGCTTTTCCATATATTAGTAAGTGGAAAGGGCTAATAAATCAAGAAGTATCCCTCTGATAATTTCATGACTTTAAAAAAAAGAATAATAATTGTGTTTGTTTGCCACAATTTTAGTTGACACAATGTTGTTTTGCAAAAAAATGAGTAAATCCTCATGAAATGAATAAAACTACATGTTTTTTTTCTGTACTAACTTTAAGGCAATTTGTTTGATCAACAGGTAAATACTGTATGTCGAACCAAAACGTTTAAAGAGAAGTTTCCCTCTAATAATTTCATGACTTTAAAAAAATAATAATAATTGTGTTTGTTTGCCACAATTTTAGTTTTTCTACAAATCATTCAAATAAAATAGCATAATATTTAGAGAATTTAAGTACTGAAAAAAGTGTGAAGCGCTTAACTTTCACTCCTAAAAGGTTGTACGAACCCTAAGACGAAACATTTGACTATTTCTGCCACAATACCATGGTTACAGTCAGCATTACTCGATTAAATCCATGGTCAATGTTGATGATTTGAGGAGTGAAAAGCCTTCTATAACTTGTTCGTACACAATGCTTCTTCAAGCAGATAAACAGTCTGCACAGCCAAGCTCAAATCAGTTGCATTACTTTGTTTCACTTTCGCTTAGTTTGCCGATTGACGTTTCTCATTTGCAACAAAAGGCAGCACTGACAACATGTACCGGCAGAAAAAAGGTTGCAGTCTGGAGCCTTGAAAGGATTTATTGTGGAGTGAGAGGATCTAAAATAGGCTATGGCTTTGTTTATGGTCTTTATAATGTTTGTAAACATTACACTTTATTTATACCTACCGGTATTTTACATTAATGGAACAATTAAAAGCATCTTATATGCAAATGTACCCATGCAGCATTTAACTAATAGTGCATATATGTCAAATATTCTTAGTCGTTTAATGGTTAACCGGTTAATTATGAGCATCCCTAATAGCCAAAAAAGAAAAGTGTAGTCAATCATAAGCCTAATTTTTCTTTTTTATCTATTACCTTATTTGCAATGCCTAAAGGGATGAATTATACACAATTATTATATAGTACAGAGGTTTAAAGATTCCAGGTTGGTTCGTGCCACATTGTATTTTTCAGTAAAATCTCTAGAATGGGAAAAATAGCTCTAGAACCAAACCATTTGCCAGTGAAGTATGAGTAGTGTGATGCATGTACTTACAGTCAGTGAGACCAGCGATCCCAGCAAGGGTTGTGATGGGCACATGCGGCATGTCCCCATTCATACTGACGGCTGGGTACAGAAGTCTTACGCACACGAGATCCACAGAGATATTTATATGCTGACCATCCCTCACATCTCACTCAATCCTACAAGAAAAAATGTTTGCATAAGGTTATGTTATCTTACAAGCTTCATTTGCTTGTTACAGAGTCTTGAATAGACAACAAAGTGCACGTTAATTTCAAAACACACATTACGCTTCCACTCAGACTTACAGGTGCATTGATTTCTATGGACACTAACCGCCATGTAGAGAAGCATTATTCGCGAGACGACTAACATCTACAAACCATGCAGATGGCCTGCCGGTCACACCCACTCTGGACTGACATAGGATGGACCGTAAACACACCCCTCTATTAGAAATGCAAGCCCAACCCTGTCTCCATAGGGGACCAATGACAGCTGGGAGATTGACAGCACATAGTAGGCACAAAAGAAGGGATGCCAGGAAGCACAGCTCGTATAATTTAACAACACATTTTACACCCATGCAAAACAATCTGCTCAGAGGATAACAACATGCATCTCAAATAAACCTCTTGCATGTTATCAAAAGGAGTATCCCAAGAATGCATTTCCGCATCCGGGCTATTTAGAACTCATTAATATTCATGAACCATTTGAATGTGAAACTGTATTGGGAAGGTAAACAGTCCAGAGCTGATCTCTGACGAGCAGATTACTAATGCAAACGGGCATTTCTGCTGCACCGCCTCTTTAAAGGCCAATGCTTCGCTTGTTTATGCATTCACGAATCCTTTCTGAGCGTTTGCATGCAGGTTTCATGACAACAACACGCACAATTTCATAATCAAACCTCTGGACGCTAGAAAAAACGATGCAAAAACATTGCAAAAAAGCACAAAGCAATTGCATATTTCTAGTTCTCGTCGAAAACAAAAGTTAGGAACGCAATCATGTGCCTAATTTATGTAATTATTCCCTAAACCGTTGATGCAAGACGCTGTTAAAGATGTGGCAGGTCATTCGGTGCAGTGAAGCTTCACATCTGCACAAACACTGACACAAAATGAGCAAAAAAAACAGTGTTGACAAGCAGATCGTCGGACCATTCATCCTCAAAGCGGCTTTATTCAGCAGAAATGACTCAAAACATCGCGACGTTATGAACAGCATATTTGTAAACATTCACCGTAACACGCACTCAAGTCGTTCGTGGGTAAATGAGAGATGATTGGAGGCGATTTTCAGCGTTAGCAAAGCGTTAGCTCGCAACTCGATAGATTCGCTGGTTAGCATTGCTCTGATCTAATAGGTGATTTTTTATTATAGAAACCTGAGCCGATTGTGTTCTTACTTCTTTAAATAACACATCCGGGCACTGCATACAGTGTTCTCAGTCAATACTTTAGTCATTCAGGCTTAGCAAACGACAGACTCGGCTAAGCTAAAGCTAGCTCGGCTACGCACATCTTTGCTCGCGAACAAACAATAAAAACACTTTTCGCTTTCCTCCTTTCGTTCCTCGCGCGACGAACCGCTCACCTTCATCGCGATATTTGTACGGAATCCGTTTGAGTTTCCACACACGCACACACTCACTGAAAGAAAAACACTCGCCCGTGTTTGTGTCGCGAGGCCCGCGCGCTCACAGAAGCCTCGGACTCGACGCACGAGCGCGACGCCGGGTCACGCGCTTCCCGCCACGGGGGCGCGCCGGAGGAGAACGACTAAGCCGACGCTCGAGCAAAACAAAACGGAAAATGTCTCGAAATGTGGTTGGGGAGCGCAAACGCGCTCTTAGCGGGAAATGTGACAGGGTTTTATATTTACCTTAGCTTGGGGTAACTTCAAAGAAGAAACAAAATAAGGGGTCTGTTGTTGGGATGAGCGCTGGGCTGTCGGTGTGCGGCGAGTCTCTGGCTCCCCCTCTCTGCTATAAACAGATCAGCGCGGGGTGGAAGAGGAGGAGGGAGAGATGGATGTCAGGCTGCCTCTGGTCACACTTTTAAAACATTCACGGTTTAATTCAGTCCCTTATTAACTAATCGCCTGCATATATATATATGTATATATACATAATATTTATATTATATATTATAAATTATTTTATATATATATAATTTAAAATCTAATATAAATATTATGTATTTATTAATACATTATCCTCATCTTCATATATATAGATATAGATATTATCCTCATCTTCATATATATATATATATATGAGGATAATGTTTTAATAAGTAAATAATAATATATATATAGAGAGAGAAAGAGAGATATTATTTTATCATATGTATATATATTACTTCATTCAAGTACAAAAAACACACACAACTCACAATTTAGGATACATCTCACAATTTTTACATCCACATCAAGGCATATTAATTGTGCTATGTACAATACACTTTATAATTAATACATATCAATCTATATTACACACACACACACATATGTATGTATGTATGTATATATATATATATATATATATATAATTATTAATTATTATTTTATTAATACATTATCCTCTTCTTTATACACACACACACATATATATATATATATATATATATATATATATATATATATAGAGAGAGAGAGAGAGAGAGAGAGAGAGAGATGAAATTAAAAATATATAATAATATATTATTCATATGTAATTATTTTCTTCCATTTTATATATATATATATACATACAAAGCACAGCATAAACTATCACACACTATCACACCTCTGAAACATCTGTATTCTTTGAGTTGTAAGTAGCTTTGTATAAAAGCGTCTGCTAAATGAATAAATGTATAAATGTTGATGAAACTTAACAAGGTCAGCAATCACTCTTTACTTAGAAGGCATGTTTGGTTTATTTAGAGATTACCAAAGCAGCATGACAAAATTATTCAGGAAAGTACGGTTCTCTGAAAGTCACTGAATAAAATACATTTAAAAAAAAATTCTGTACTAACTTTAAGGCAATTTGTTTGATCAACAGGTAAATACTGTATGTTGAACCAAAACGTTTAAAGAGAAGTCTATCTTATACCATAACTGAATCATTCTCAGACTTAATGTTGACAAAGACGACCACTTGTGAGAGAGCGAGAGAGAGAGAGAGATAGAGAGAGAGAGAGAGTGAGTGAGAGAGAGAGTCAGAGAGAGACAGAGAGAGAACTGTCAGGAGACTTATTTCTAAACACAAAAGAGTACAAGAGGATTTGCAAATCATTGTTTTAAACGTGATAATATAGCAAAAGATACAGGAATTAAAAAACATAGACTTGTGTTAAGCCCTCTGAAATAATAAGCCTTCATTTTAAGCTTTCATTTAGTGATGAGAGATTTTATTCCCAAATAAAGAGCAGGAGAAATACCAAACGAGTGTTTCGGTGAGAAGTGCCTGGCTCCCTCAGTGAAGTTCGCTGCTGGTGAAGCTCTTGTGAGGGAGCTGTGCTTTATCAGGGCTGTCATGTGATGGAAGACAAACACCTGAAATTGAAGATGCCGCCCTCTCCTCACTCCCCGTGTTGGGCATTTATTCATTCTCCCAAGGTGAAACCCTTTCTGTGTGAATGTATTTCACCCACTCTCTTGAGCACCAGTGGAGGATCCCGTAGAGACGAGTTGAGCAACACTTCCCATTAAACATCAGGACTTTTAAGGAGCTCATCATCCAGGAGTTGTGGACAGATGGGGCATTTTGTCATGATCTTGTACACTCCGTGCCAAGAAGGGTCAGAGCGATATAGTTAAAATTATGGTGGACATACCAAGTACTGGACTATTACACATTTGTTGAATTAGATCTAGGGTGTACTCAAAATTGGTTAATTGACTTATTTTATGACATATTTCTCTGTTATGATTATATATGTTTGAAACATTTAAATTTTGCCATCTTTCTATGAATTGAATCATTAAGAAAGTATACATTACTTTCTAGTATTGTATTAATCATACTAATTTATGCTGTGCACTTTACACATGATCCTTAGAATAGAATATTAAAACAGAGTAGAATTCAATAGAATATTAGAATAGAGTAGAATTCAATAGAATATTAGAACAGAGTAGAATTCAATGGAATATTAGAACAGAGTAGAATTCAATGGAATATTAGAACAGAGTAGAATTCAATAGAATATTAGAACAGAGTAGAATTCAATAGAATATTAGAACAGAGTAGAATTCAATGGAATATTAGAACAGAGTAGAAATAAATGGAATATTAGAATAGAGTAGAATTCAATAGAATATTAGAACCGAGTAGAATTCAATGGAATATTAGAACAGAGTAGAATTCAATAGAATATTAGAATAGAGTAGAATTCAATAGAATATTAGAACAGAGTAGAAATCAATGTAATATTAGAATAGAGTAGAATTCAATAGAATATTAGAACAGAGTAGAATTCAATAGAATATTAGAACCGAGTAGAATTCAATAGAAGATTAGAACTGAGTAGAATTCAATAGAATATTAGATCAGAGTAGAATTCAATAGAATATTAGAAAGCCTCAAACATACTATTGTATAACCAAGAAACTACACTATAACATGTTTATCTGATATATTTACATTTACATTTCTGCATTTGTCAGACGCTTTTATCCAAAGCGACTTGCATTGCATTCAAGAAACACATTGACGTTCTAATCAGTTCTTGCTTTCTCTGGGAATCAAACCCATGACCTTGGCGTTGCAAGCGCCACTCTCTACTGTTTTAACTAAATATATAAAATGAGTTTGTTAATTCTTCATTTATTGGAAGCTAACGTGTAATTTCACGTTTTTTGGATGAAAGACGAAGAACGTTCCTGGAATGTCTCCAGGGATAAACTCATGCCTTAGAAAAGATTTTTAATAAAAAACAAACTACTTTTGGTCCATTTGAGAAGTGTTTTATGATTATTTAGGAAATCTTGATGTAACTTCTTTTATGAAATTGATAGAAAGTGAGCGTGCTTAAGCAAATAGGTTAATATTGTTCTTGTAGATAGAGAGTTTTATTGTTTCATTATTTAAGAAAAAATGAGGTATTATTAATTTTTCTGGTTGTAATGAACAACCTAAATTTATTACTTTAATATTGTCAAAATTTGTGAGGATGCTTGACAAATAAAACATTATTGTTAAAAGAAACATACATATATATATATATATATATATATATATGGATACTATATGGATTTATTATATATGTATAATCTGCTGATGGATGTACTCTTTTGAGTCTTTGTGTAGTTTCTCTTCTGACCACGGGATGGCGACTTGGTATAACGATTAATGCTAATACCTGTATTTTATGAACTGCTTGCTCTGGATTTATTAGTCTTTTGAAGTGACATTTCTGAGTAGCTATATGAAATATATTTAGCTATAATATCATGGCTTCCATAACCATTAAATGTCAATTGTATCATAATGGTACTCAAGTCCAGAATGAAAACCTGTCTGTCTGTGCATTTTCTCAAGAAAGCATTGTTCTTCTGATTGCATTAACTTCATTCAGTTTATATTCTTTTATGCTTACTTTCTCCTGCCTTATATTTATTTGAATTTCTTTTCTACTTGATTCATTTATGCAGTTTGGGTTTAATTCCCAGGGAAATCAATCCTCCTTTAGATGAACGCATGTGCAAAATGCATACATGTAAATGCTTTAATTTTCAATCATTTTGTTTTTATTTTTCCTCTTTCCTTATCAAGTCGATTGTTGGCTTTGTTTGCAATTGCTTGCTCAATCTGTTGAAAAAAAAAATTTGTTCCCCACAGAATTTTTCAGTGAATCGTTCTTAAAGGAAGAATGTTTTCTTAGTGTGAAGAACTTTGGAATACATTAATCCCTCGCTACTTCGCGGTTCAAGTTTCAAGCCTCAGTGCATTGCGGATTTTTCAAAAATATTCATTGAAAAATACAAATTCAAAAATACCGCCATATCGGCAGCCGTATTGCACGAGAGAAACTGTTTCCCAGGATGCCAGACAAAGAGAGAAACTCTCTCAGAGGCTTTGTACACGCCCACGGCACTCAGACAAGCACGTGACCAATGAGAGCACAAGTGGATGTATCCCGTGATCTGATTGGCTGATCCTACTTTGTGGAATTTCACCTATCGCGGGTGGTTCCGGTGCATATTAACCATCATAAACGAGGGATCACTGTAATCTAAATTACCTTTGTCCACTATAAAGAACATTTTGTGGAATGTAAAATGTTCCAAGGTTGTTAAAATTTCTTTGTGGAAACATTGATGCCAATGTTATCAGCGAAACATAAAATGATACAAACCATGTGTTACAAGAAAAACAAGAGAGAAAAAAATGGGTCACAACTGGGTCAGGTCAAAAAAGGCATGATAAAGTTCTTGATATGCATAGAGATCCCATCATACATTCAATCTAAGGCAGTAACAGCATGTTCTTGATAACTATAGTAGTCGGCTGATGTCATTTTACATCAGTGATAGAACATTCCTATTGTCCTATATTGTCATTGCAAAGTGAAAAAATAAGTCAGTTTACTTGTTTGAAAGAAGAAAAATTCACTTAACAGACAAAATAGACATAAGAATCACTGACCTGTCAAGGGCATCTCATGAAAATCCTTTTTCCTTTATTTTGTACAGACTGACAATCATCTATAAAAGCCTTGAAATGATATGATTGAGCGTACAGTTTTTCCAAAAACAAGTCATGATTTCAGATAATTATACTGAAATCGAGTAGCATTGTACTATACTGTTGTTTCTGTACTCACTGCCTCACTTTTTAACTTCAGCTGCCTAAACATCCCGTGTGTTTCATAACCAGTTTAGAAATGTTTCACTTCTTTTTTTTGTTGCATCGCTCACACAGTTACAAACTGAATGCTGTCAGTGACAAACTGAAAGTTTAACAAAGTTACAAATTCACTGCTTATTTAAATTCAATTTATTTTTTTTCCAACCCGAGTAGAAGCAAAAAAACAACGTCCATAAACATTCAGTTTCTCATGAATGAACAAATCCAAACCTGCATCTAGAAAACTATTAAAAAATGTCAGATTATTACCAATCTAATCAGTTTATTCTACAATATAACAGTTCTTGTGGACCGCATGTCCACCTGTGCAATGGACTTCAACACATTTGGATGTCTTTGATAAGCGTATAAAAGACTTGAGATGAATATCAGACTAGTGTCTGACTAAGTTACTAATGTTTGTACAAAAACTCCAGTTCTCTGTAGATAAAACTGCTCAGGAAACAAGCAGCTACATTTTGGTCTCGCTGTCTGGGATCTTGGCGTTCTCACACTCGCTCTCCTGAGAGATGAGCTGATAGGGTTTCTTGGTCTCGTTCTCCTCCAACACGGAGTTTCCGACCTCGGCGTCGATGGAGCGCAGCTCGTGACGGGACAGGTGCTCCACAATGCCGGCGCCAATGGAGTCCCCCAAAACATTAGTGGTGGTGCGCAGCCGATCTCTGAAATAGCCGATGAAAACAAATAGATGTCAATGCTGATTCATTCTCTGGTTTACGCATCTGAATCGTTTAATGTCACTTGAGCCTTTGTTGTGTTCTGAGGGCTTAAGAAAAACAGCGTCTCCATCCTGTGTGGTGTTTTTGCTGACCCATATTTCCTAGCATGAACGTTCCTCACAATGCCTCCTCTGTTCTGCACGCTGCTTTAACCAGCACGTATTCTGACAACAAGGTCCCTGACTGAACTTGAATTCAGTGAATGCAGTGGGAATAAAGGTCGCGAGAGCAGGCTATCGGATATGGGTGTATTGTTCAAGGGCTCCTAAAACTCATTCAAAGCACATGTTGATTTGATTATGGGTAATGGAAAGTGAAAGATGGAATATCTTTCTTTCTTTCCTGAAGTTCTGCCTGGGTCTGTGTGTAGGAATATTACATCAAAGCTCCTTCAGACGGCTAGTCAATTTGTATAGCGCTTTTCACAGCACACATTGCTCCAAAGAACTTGACAGAAAATCATAATGTTATTGTTATTGACATGTCTTAATATCTTCATGCCTTACACTTGGTATCAAGATGAGCTTTGGTCAATAGGATCATAAGCAGACGAGAGAGAAACATTCCCATTTACACTTGCCGTCTCTTTTGTCCACTTTCAAGCACTTCTCTCTTGATTTCATCCAGGGAAGCGTCTATAGGCGGGTAAATGTATGGGGTTTTTCATGTATTTTTATCCGATGGACAAAATTAGCTCACGCAATTTACATAGGAACACAATCGGAGATGATGGAAAACATACAGAGAGCAGCAGCTTTCGTTTCAGCCACAAAACCAGCCGAACGCTATGAGTGTGTGTTAGAAAGCAGGAATGGAGAGAAAACATTGAGCTTGATATGTTTTTCATCTTCAAACCAAACTTGGGTCTTCAGCCGACGAAGTTGAAATCCTATCTGGCTAGAGCGCATCCCATAATGTTCACTCATCAGGTCAGTAGACAGAGAGTAGATGGTCTTTTGTTGCTGTTTGAACACATTCGAACACATGAGTGTTTACACTACGAAAGCAATCCGGTAAAATGTTTTCAACTAAAGTATTTTAGACCCGTTTACATCTGTGTTTAGTGTCGATTACTTGAGATCCTGTCAACCAAAATGCATCTAAATACCAGATGTAAACAGAGCCTTTTAGCATTTTAGCATTGATTAGCATTTTAGCATCTAATCTGTCATTTAGCAGTGGGTGAAAATATAACTTACAGATGTAAACAATCTAGTCGAATGTGTTTTCAACTATCACTGGAAGTGACAGAAGGTGGACAAGCTCAAAGTGTTTTACACCCGTTTACACCTGTTTGGTGTCGTCCACTTGAGATCCTGTCAACCAAAACGCATCTTAATACCAGATGTAAACAGAGCCTTTTAGCATTTTAGCATCTAATCTGCCATTTAGCAGTGGGTGACAATATAATTTACAGATGTCTTCACAAGTTGAAAGTCTCTAGCTCAGTGCTTCACAGCTTTTGATGAGTGAATTTCCATGACTTTTACAATCATTTTTGGATTATGAATCCTGACATTCATAGAAGAGTAAAAGCATAAAGCATTATATACTGTATAGCAAACTCAGTTGCGTGATTGTTTATATTGTTGCAAAATATTATTACACAACTCTATGTATAAAGTTAGATATCCAACTTTATCCGCATCCATACAGTGTATATATATATATTAGATAGAAAACTGCTTGATTGCTTTAAAATATAAACTATTCTATTATTGCCCAGCTCTAATCAGCTAAATGCAACTATGAGGCATGGAGATATTAAGATATTATACTGTAGTAACATCATGATTTACAGTGTATTGTGAAAAGCGGTATAGAAATGAATATGAATCAGAAAATTCTTCAAATATTTTCCAGTGGTAACCTTGTCTGTCTGTTAAAGCTGTTGAGTGCAGTTAATGTGCAGCGTAATTTGCAAAACTTAAAGTCATGCATATATGGAGTCTTATCAGGGATAAAAAAAAACATAAAAATAGTTTTAACACAAAACGCAGTACTCACAGGAACCAGTCAACAGCGATAATCAGAGTGATGTCATCAGTGGGCAGTCCCACAGAGGTCAGCACTATCACCATGGTAACCAGGCCAGCCTGAGGGATCCCAGCTGCACCAATACTGGCTGCTGTTGCTGTGATGCTTTAAAAGAAATTACACAAAGCATGCATCCTAAAATCACTTTTGGCTTCACTTAGATATAAATACTGAAAGGAAATTAATAATATTTAAGGTAAGATACAAGAAAAAGCATTGTCATGCATTGGTCAAATTTGAGACTATGGGACACACACACACACACACACACACACACACATCCAAAACACACATTTAAATGTTTTATTATTACACTTTATCTAATTTCATTCTTTTAGATTTCAATTACGATAAATGTCTTTAAAGGCTGTTTTCTCAGAATGACTTTTTTTTCTCATGCACTGAGCAAGAAATACAAATATAGTTTAATATTACATACAAATATTGTTTATGGAGATCATTACCTTCTATTTATTTTCTTATTTACTTATAAAGGTGTTTGTCTTGGGTGAAAAGCCGCACATAGAATACATATCACATATATCAAACTAAATATGTTTTCTTAAGCAAAGTTTTGACTATGTTTTACATTTACATTCATGCATTTGTCAGATGCTTTTATCAGTTTTTTTCATTTTTATTAGAAAAAATTAGGTATTAAATATCAAATATTAATACATTAATATACTTAATTGTGCTTAAATTGGTCAAATTCATTTTTATTAGTTTTTTTTGTAACATTTTTATTAATTTTTTTCATTTTTATTTTAATTTTTATTAGTTTTTTTCATTTATCAGACGCTTTTATCCAAAGCGACTTGCATTGCATTCAAGAAACACATTGACATTCTAATCAGTTCTTGCTTTCCCTGGGAGTCAAACCAATGACCTTGGCGTTGCAAGCGTCACATTCTACTGTTTGAGCTGCAGGAAAGCCCACAATTTTGAACCTGCGTCCAAATGTATGCAAATTAGATTCATTAAATATTAAAAAATGCCATCTTTGCATGTTTAAACATAACACAATTTAATATACTGTGGTTAATTAACTTGGGAAGTATGGTGATTACAAATTTCACTCTATTTACCTGTTCTTGCCTTAAGACTTAAGGCCCGCGAAGCCCTCTCATGCGGCCCGCGGAGACCTTTTTGTCTACGAAAAAAAATCCATAATTTTACGTGTATCCTGCCAAGATCAGCCACCGCTTACGTGGACGTTATGTTTTTACCGAATTAAAACAGAGGCGCGCAAAAGCGCGTTCCCTTTCGAGAGCGGGAACTCCTCCCCTTCAGGTAATCTCTGAAACCTTATAGGATAACGCCAGATGACAACTGGCCAATCGTAGCGCGATGCGGATCTGACAGACAGACAGTAAAAACAGCATAAGCACGACACGTCAGAATATTTCCTTCACGCGTCTCTAAACGGAATATGGAAAAATAACCGAGGTTACGATAGTAAACGGAGACGTTTTCCAACCGATCACTACATTGCAAAACCTTATTCGCTGCTTAATTGTTCTTGGTCACCGTCAATGAGATGATATACCATTTTATCTCGGATATAATCCGCAGATGCATAGATTTTGCACTTTCATATGTCCCACGGGTGTGATATTTAAAATGAATATAAATGTTACCGGTATGTATAAACCAGTGGCGTAGCCACGGGGGGGCCTGGGTGGGCCTGGGCCCCCTCATTTACATGTCCGGCCCCCTCAGATTTTCAATTGTTTAAAATCGCGACTGTGAAAACTAAAGTGAAAACACATATAGCCCGCCGCACAAGACGATCGCAACGCACCTCCAAAGTCAAAAATAACGCGCTGAGCGTCTTACCACAACTAGTCTTGGCTGAGAGGTTAAGTAAAGGACTAGAATTCCATTGGTGTCCCCGCGCAGGTTCGAATCCAGCCTAATACGTTATGCTCAGGCCCCCTCATTTTAAGCTGGGCCCCCTCAAAAATAAATTTCTGGCTACGCCCCTGGTATAAACATATAAAATGTGTGATTTAGCCCGCAGGACTGGTGTTTTTTTTTCTCCCGTTTTTGCGTAAGGAAGACATTCCTAATGTCAAAACTTTTGCATCAATGTGTGAACAAACATTTTCAAGAATAAAATACGTGAAGAACAATTTGAGAACAAACTTGTCCGATGATAATCTCAGGTCAATGTTGATGTTAGGGAAACCAAATCTAAAGCCAGAAATGTCTGATATTTTGGCATCCAGGAAACAATTTCACCATTCCCACTAATACAGGTGTCCATGTGTAGTGTATCAATGTGTTATTAAGTAGGCCTAATAACTGAATAAAATAATATTAAATAAATAATTAAAAACAACATCATGTTTTGATTCTTTTTTATTTGGACCTCGAGTGTGTAGTCGGCCCCCGAACTGCTGTTTGACAGTTAATGCGGCCCTCGGGCTGAAAAGTTTGGAGACCCCTGCCTTAAGTGAATAAATGTTGTACACTGTCATAAAATATTTTTTTTTATATATACGTTTTGTATCTGTACCTGATGGTTAGGATCTCTCCAAAGTTCATCTCCATGTTATTGACCTGTGCGATGAAGATGGCAGCCAGAGCCTCGTAGAGAGCCGTGCCGTCCATGTTAATGGTGGCTCCCACGGGCAGCACGAAACGGGTCACACGTTTGTCCACATGGTTATTTTCCTCCAGGCACTTGAAGGTGATGGGCAGAGTGGCAGAACTACAGAGAAACACACCAGATGTCAAAATCTGTAATTTACTCATCATGATGTTCCATATAACACCATAATAACACCATTCGAGATAAACGGGGGGAAAAATGTTGTGCAATTTCGACGTAAGCTGGAGCTCTACTGCTAAATAAATCATATTTAACTTGTTATGAATGCGAGTTTGTGGTCTGTATTGAATGCGATGCAAAAGAGACACAGTGTACAGAACATAATGATAAGAATGACAAGTTCTCACAGATCACACACTAAAACAACATCTGATTCACGATCAAATGACTCATATATATACTTTTAATGATTCACAAACATATAGTTCCAAACTAATTACTCTTGAGAACCGGTTCAAGTTAATGAACGGCTGCTGAAAGATTTAAGGGTTTTCAATAACAATGTCACGTTCACAGTCACTCCGGACTCTTATTTTGCCTTTGTCACATGTTTTCTGTTCCTTTACTCACCATCACTCACCAGTACCATCATCACTAATCATCACAGGTGTTTGCATTTAGGTTTATCACTGCCAGTATTTAAGTCCTCTGTTTTCACTTCCCGGTTGTCAGTTGTTTTATGTAGTAAGGTCTGTGTTTTCATGAAGTTTATGTTGTTGATGGTCTGCCCTGCCGTGGTTATTGTTTCAGTTTAGTTTTGCACAAATGTGCTTCTTTTGTTTATATTTAAAGTGTTTTGTTTCGTTTATTGTTAAATTATCTTTTGTTTGGAAATCCTGCCTTGCCTGTCTCCTCGCCTTCGCTCAGCACCCAGCTGCGTTACAGAACAACTGACCAGGCTGGTCACCTACAACCGACCTGGGTTGGTCTCCCAAAAACGGACTACGTGGCAACATGGACTCCCTGGCGAAAGTCCTCCAAATGGCTGAGGAGAATCCGGACTTCAATGATTTCTCCACGAAGTTCCGTATGTTCGCTATCTTCTCGTACTTGGATGACGAAGTACTGAAGAAGCTGTACTGGTTCGGAGCTAACCATCCCCAACTTCGAGACCTCCCTGACACTACCGGCATGTGCTGGCAGCAAGCAGTGCACGAGTGTCAGGTGAGTGTCTGGCTCCGAACCAGTCAGCAAAAGGCTTCTGTCGCTACAACCCGCCAGCCAGAGCCTGATCCAGAGACCCGCCAGCCAGAGCCTGATCCAGAGACCCGCCAGCCAGAGCCTGATCCAGAGACCCGCCAGCCAGAGCCTGATCCAGAGACCCGCCAGCCAGAGCCTGATCCAGAGACCCGCCAGCCAGAGCCTGATCCAGAGATCCGCCAGCCAGAGCCTGATCCAGAGATCCGCCAGCCAGAGCCTGATCCAGAGATCCGCCAGCCAGAGCCTGATCCAGAGATCCGCCAGCCAGAGCCTGATCCAGAGATCCGCCAGCCAGAGCCTGATCCAGAGATCCGCCAGCCAGAGCCTGATCCAGAGATCCGCCAGCCAGAGCCTGATCCAGAGATCCGCCAGCCAGAGCCTGATCCAGAGATCCGCCAGCCAGAGCCTGATCCAGAGATCCGCCAGCCAGAGCCTGATCCAGAGATCCGCCAGCCAGAGCCTGATCCAGAGATCCGCCAGCCAGAGCCTGATCCAGAGATCCGCCAGCCAGAGCCTGATCCAGAGATCCGCCAGCCAGAGCCTGATCCAGAGATCCGCCAGCCAGAGCCTGATCCAGAGATCCGCCAGCCAGAGCCTGATCCAGAGATCCGACCCGCCAGAACCAGAGCCCGAGCTGCCGTGGCCCGACCCGCCAGAACCAGAGCCCGAGCTGCCGTGGCCCGACCCGTCAGAACCAGAGCCCGAGCTGCCGTGGCCCGACCCGCCAGAACCAGAGCCCGAGCTGCCGTGGCCCGACCCGCCAGAACCAGAGCCCGAGCTGCCGTGGCCCGACCCGCCAGAACCAGAGCCCGAGCTGCCGTGGCCCGACCCGCCAGAACCAGAGCCCGAGCTGCCGTGGCCCGACCCGCCAGAACCAGAGCCCGAGCTGCCGTGGCCCGACCCGCCAGAACCAGAGCCCGAGCTGCCGTGGCCCGACCCGCCAGAACCAGAGCCCGAGCTGCCGTGGCCCGAACCGCCAGAGCTGCCTGAACTGTGGCCCGAACCGCCAGAGCTGCCTGAACTGTGGCCCGAACCGCCAGAGCTGCCTGAACTGTGGCCCGACCCGCCAGAGCTGCCTGAACTGTGGCCCGACCCGCCAGAGCTGCCTGAACTGTGGCCCGACCCGCCGCTGGACTTCTGGGACATCCCAGAGCCGCCACCGGCCTTCGTCGACGTCCCAGAACCCGTTACCAGTCCGGAGGACGCCGTCCCAGTGACTCTCGCCCTACCGGCGCCCCCAGTGACTTTCGCCCTGCCTACCCTTCGGGAGCTCCTCCCTAGATATTTTTTGGGGGGGGGCCATAACACCAGCCTGAGGGTGGGTGGGACAAGGGAGGCGGAACCTCCCGGGCAACCACAGTACCCTGAGCCACCGGCGCCGCCATTGAGGGCTGCATCGCCCTGGAACCCTGACCCACCGGCGCCGCCATGGAGGGCTGCGCCGCCCTGGGTCCCTGACCCACCGGCGCCGCCATGGAGGGCTGCGCCGCCCTGGAACCCTGACCCACCGGCGCCGCCATGGAGGGCTGCGCCGCCCTGGGCTCCTGACCCACCGGCGCCGCCATGGAGGGCTGCGCCGCCCTGTGCCCCTGACCCACCTGCGCCACCATGGGTCCTTGATCTGCCGGCACCACCCTGGAGACCTCCTGGACTCTGTATACCCCGGTCTCCAGGGTACCCACCCCCCCACCCAGTTTTGAACTTTCTCCGGCTCGAGGTCGCGCCTTCCGGGAGGGGGGCGTAATGTCACGTTCACAGTCACTCCGGACTCTTATTTTGCCTTTGTCACATGTTTTCTGTTCCTTTACTCACCATCACTCACCAGTACCATCATCACTAATCATCACAGGTGTTTGCATTTAGGTTTATCACTGCCAGTATTTAAGTCCTCTGTTTTCACTTCCCGGTTGTCAGTTGTTTTATGTAGTAAGGTCTGTGTTTTCATGAAGTTTATGTTGTTGATGGTCTGCCCTGCCGTGGTTATTGTTTCAGTTTAGTTTTGCACAAATGTGCTTCTTTTGTTTATATTTAAAGTGTTTTGTTTCGTTTATTGTTAAATTATCTTTTGTTTGGAAATCCTGCCTTGCCTGTCTCCTCGCCTTCGCTCAGCACCCAGCTGCGTTACAAACAACCTGTGTGTTTTACTTTAAGAGAGCAACCATACATAGGTGTTTTATTTTTGTATTTCATTTCATAATCATAAGTCATTTCTGTAGTTTATATATCGCTTTTTCATATTATTATGATTTGCATAATTTATCATTTAAAATGTTATTATTATTATTATATCATTTTATGTGTTTATATTTTGCATTACTTGTACTGTACTTATTTCCTTGCTCTTGCAACGTTTACTGTTATCGTTTTGTTGGGTGCTGCCCCTTTAAGGACGCTAATTCTGTTGCCATGGTGATCAACGTAAAACAAAACAAAACCACTGAAAGCAATGTTAAAACCTTGCTAGACTTTTACTACAATTACAGTTAAAAATTACAATTTAAATATTATATTCCCAGCGTAATGAGTAATTAATATGTTGTTTAAGTAAATTGATGGTTTATTTGAAACGTTAAATATTACACTCTTGTTTTTACACACTTTGTGTAGCTATTACTGTGTTTTACGTTGCTTGTTGAAATGTTAATGCAATATATGTTACATTTAGTTGATAAAGTTTAGTATGCATTTGTGACGCAGAGAATGTTTAATTATGTACATAATACTAAATACTAATTGTAGATTGTTTTTACAGTTTGACCACACACACACACACACACACAACAAACTTTAACTGGTAAACCTGTAGTATAGCGTCGCTAATTACCAACTAGCACCAGCAGGGGGCTAAACCTCCGACAATCGCCACACTTCATGTAACATGTCGTTTTTAGTTATTATTTCGTTCGGTGGTACAATTGTCGTTGACGCTCGTGGTCTTCCTGCCATTGTGGATTTCTGATTTAAATTTCTTTTAATAAAAAAACAATTGTAAAAATACATACTTCTGTTGTCTGCTAAAGTATTTCCCGTATGGTAGTGGGCACCGTCTAAATACCGACGCTATATCGCAGGTTTACTGAAATATCTGTGATTGGTGAATGGTGCTTTAAATAAACTTTAAACTGTGTTCACAACAGCTTTGTTGGGTGTCTTTTCATGTTATTACAGCAGTTTTGGGTCTATTTTAATGTCGGAGGTTTAGCCCCCTGGTGGTGCTAGTTGGTAATTAGCAACGCTATACTACAGGTTTACCTTTAACTACTACAACAACGACCAAATGTGTACAATGTGAGTTCTACACCAAAATCCAACTTAATGTTATCATTTCATCAGTAATACGTTTAATCATATGATTGAATGGTTTGATAGGATGTTTCTCTTCACGAGTCAGGGGTAAAGTCTCTATTTCAAGGTTTTTATCATCACAGGATGATGTTTAAGTTGTGAAGCAATCATTTTCCTTTGATTTTTCCTTGGTATAGTATTGTACTGGTCAGATGAAGTCTGAGCATGAGCATTGAGACCTTCAGACGAAATCTGAGTGAATCTAATATATCTGATATTTCTGAGGTGGAGATCCATGCGATCCGATCTAACACCACTCCACAAAAGTTTATTCTGATTATTTCTTCACTGATTTCAGTCAGAGGCTGCTGACTCACTTACTGAACTACAAAGTATCAATTCTAATGAATAAAGCTGAAGTAGAAAAGGAGTAAAAGCTCACCTGGAAGAGGTGCCAAGAGCAGTGACGAGGGCTTGCAGAAGTCCAGCGATGAACACAAACGGGTTTTTACGCGTCACGAGGAAGTAGAGCAAGGGCAGTACGATGACGGCATGTATCAGTAGGCCAATGATGACTGTGATGGTGTACATTCCCAACTGGCCTCCCATTTTTGATATATCATCCATCTCAACAATCTTTCCGGCAATCAGGAACAATATTCCCAGTGGAGCGTACCTGAGGTGTGAAAACAGTCAGTAAATCACTCAGATGATTGACTTTCCACCTAAGTTTTTTCTTTTTAGGTTCATATGACTTTCTTCAATCTACTTAATGAACAGAAAAAGGCAAAAACATTCTTACAAAACAGACTGACATTTATATGGCACAGAGTGACAGACACGAATTGGAACAAATTCCGACATAAAACTGCAAAAGCATCCTGGTTTATGTAACTTAAATCGTCATTGTCTATATTAAAATATATATCTGAATTACATAATTTTTTGTTGAGTATGTAAATATCTCTCTCGATTGATAGATAGATAGATAGATAGATAGATAGATAGATAGATAGATAGATAGATAGATAGATAGATAGATAGATAGATAGATAGATAGATAGATAGATAGATAGATAGATAGATAGATAGATAGATAGATAGATAGATAGAACAAAGTATTATTTATGGATGATAGATAGATAGATAGATAGATAGATAGATAGATAGATAGATAGATAGATAGATAGATAGATAGATAGATAGATAGATAGATAGATAGATAGATAGATAGATAGATAGATAGATAGATAGATAGATAGATAGATCGATCAAAGTATTATTTATGGATGATAGATAGATAGATAGATAGATAGATAGATAGATAGATAGATAGATAGATAGATAGATAGATAGAACAAAGTATTATTTAAGGATGGATGGATGGATGAATGGATAGATAGATAGATAGATAGATAGATAGATAGATAGATAGATAGATAGATAGATAGATAGATAGATAGATAGATAGATAGATAGATAGATAGATAGATAGATAGAAAGTATTATTTATGGATGGATGAATGAATGAATGGATAGATAGATAGATAGATATATAGATAGATAGATAGATAGATAGATAGATAGATAGATAGATAGATAGATAGATAGATAGATAGATAGATAGATAGATAGATAGATAGATAGATAGATAGATAGATAGAACAAAGTATTATTTATGGATGGATGAATGGATAGATAGATAGATAGATAGATAGATAGATAGATAGATAGATAGATAGATAGATAGATAGATAGATAGATAGATAGATAGAACAAAGTATTATTTATGGATGGATGAATGGATAGATAGATAGATAGATAGATAGATAGATAGATAGATAGATAGATAGATAGATAGATAGATAGATAGATAGATAGATAGATAGATAGATAGATAGAACAAAGTATTATTTATGGATGGATGGATGAATGGATAGATAGATAGATAGATAGATAGATAGATAGATAGATAGATAGATAGATAGATAGATAGATAGATAGATAGATAGATAGAACAAAGTATTATTTATGGATGGATGGATGGATGGATGGATGGATGAATGGATAGATAGGTGGATAGATAGATAGATAGATAGATAGATAGATAGATAGATAGATAGATAGATAGATAGATAGATAGATAGAACAAAGTATTATTTATGGATGATAGATAGATAGATAGATAGATAGATAGATAGATAGATAGATAGATAGATAGATAGATAGATAGATAGAACAAAGTATTATTTATGGATGGATGAATGGATAGATAGATAGATAGATAGATAGATAGATAGATAGATAGATAGATAGATAGATAGATAGATAGATAGATAGATAGATAGATAGATAGATAGATAGATAGATAGATAGATAGATAGATAGATAGAACAAAGTATTATTTATGGATGGATGAATGGATAGATAGATAGATAGATAGATAGATAGATAGATAGATAGATAGATAGATAGATAGATAGAACAAAGTATTATTTATGGATGGATGGATGAATGGATAGATAGATAGATAGATAGATAGATAGATAGATAGATAGATAGATAGATAGATAGATAGATAGATAGATAGATAGATAGATAGATAGATAGATAGATAGATAGATAGATAGATAGATAGATAGATAGATAGAACAAAGTATTATTTATGGATGGATGGATGAATGGATAGATAGGTGGATAGATAGATAGATAGATAGATAGATAGATAGATAGATAGATAGATAGATAGATAGATAGATAGATAGATAGATAGATAGATAGATAGATAGATAGAACAAAGTATTATTTATGGATGGATGGATGGATGGATGAATGGATAGATAGGTGGATAGATAGATAGATAGATAGAACAAAGTATTATTTATGGATGGATGGATAGATAGATAGATAGATAGATAGATAGATAGATAGATAGATAGATAGATAGATAGATAGATAGATAGATAGATAGATAGCATCCAGTGGTTTTCATTAATTATGAAAACCACAGTTAATAAAAGCTAAATACATAATACAGCATTCAGAGCTTTCCCAGTGTAAATCCCTCACCACATGATAATAGCGACCAGCCTCATGATGGCCTCGTTCAGACAGTCGAAGAAGTCCCGCAGCGGCCGCCCCTGCTCCTTCATGCTCCCGATGATCAGCCCAAAGCACATGGAGAACACCACGAGTCCCAGTGCGTTGACTCCATTCACCGTTCCCAGCACTGGGATCACCTCCTCATGAGTGACTTCCTGCGACCCGTTACTCGAGCCGAGCAACGTATCGTTCACCAGAACTCTGACTGTGACCACGCGCTTGCCATTTTGCGTTTTAAACTGGAACATAGAGGGAATATAAACAGTTACTTGGTTCTGTTTACCATCTTATAGACTATTTAGTGGGTTTTGTGCATTAAACACTTACCTGTTGTGTACAAGCTTGCACTAAATTAGGAGGAAACATGTTTCTGTTTAAAAAAGCAAACAGAAAGTTAAATGGAAAGAAAACAGACACTAAAATGAAATGAAAACGTACTTCACCAGCATACCTGATGAGATCGAGGAAGGCGTCTGCTGGACTGACTTGTTCTATTTTCTCCTGTTTGGTGAATTCGTCTCTCGAGCCTCGTCCCGGGTGGATGATGAGCACCATGACGATCCCTATGAAGACAGCGATGATGGTGGTGGTGGTGTAATAGACGACAGCTCTCACACCCATCTTCCCTGACGCTCGGCTGTCCAGAGCGGCCATACCTGCACACAGGTGACGCGAGAGCGCCGTATGAGTTATTGTCACGTGATTCTGTGCATGCATGTGCGTTTAGTATCGCAAGCAACAGCTTATAAACACACAGCGGAAGTCAAACGTTCGCAAGTTTCTACGCTAGCTCTCAATAGTTTCTTCTGCTCACCAAAGTTGCATTTATTCAATGAAAAATATAGTAAAATTGTGTAATAGGATTTTCAGTATAATGAATATGCAGTATTTTAAAATGTAATTTATTCTTGTGATGCAAAGCTGAATTTTCAGCAACCTTTTGATGATTTTCATGATTCTTCAGAAATCATTAGAACATACCGATTTATGCTCAAAAAACATTTCTGATTATTATCAATGTTGAAAACAGCTGAGCAGCTTCATATATTTGTAGACTATTTTATTCAGGATGCTTTAATGAATAGAAATAAATGCATTTATTTGAAGTAGAAATATTTAGTGACATTATAAATGTTTTTACTTCTGATCATTTAATGCATCCTTGCAGAATAAAAGTGCTTAAAAAAAAAGTTTACCCCAAACCTTTGCACAATAGAATATATTATTACTATTTTAAACTTATTTGAATAATAAAGTCAAAAAAATAACACAATTGGCAGTATAGGGTCATTGCATGTTGGATCAACCAAATTTCAGAAACTTCCCCACCTCAAATGTTTTATTTTGTTACTATTTTTTTCTTAAAATTCATGTTTGTCTACAGCCAATGCCTTTAGAACAAACCCCTTTTTTAAGACTTTTTAAGACAATGAAATAAAAAATTGATTGTCAAGACATGGTGACGGGAAAAATATGAGATGGGTGGAAAAAAAATTCACAGCTGTTGCATCAGCTCGCAAAAGTTTGTTCGCAAAACCACTCGCGTTCCTCCGAGAAACAGGTTTTGCTTTTTAGTCTCTAGAGGAGCGCAAAATTTAGCAAGAGAAAACAAAAAATGTGAACTGTATTTTTTTCCTCCCATCTCTTATTTTTTTCCTTTCACCATATACCTTTAGGGACTCCAAAGATTGGTGCTGAAAGAAAGAAAGAAAGAAAGAAAGAAAGAAAGAAAGAAAGAAAGAAAGAAAGAAAGAAAGAAAGAAAGAAAGAAAGAAGTCTCTACATCGAAGCTCAATGTTAACAGATTCTATTGCAGTAAAACGATTATTTCCTGAAGGTCACTGACCACAATAGCAACATTTCACTCTATAGGACTGAAACAGCCATTGTATTGAACTATGTATGTCTTCATGGTTGTTTGGTGTGTGTGTGTGTGTGTATGTGTGTGTGTGTGAGAGAGACCCTAAGTGCTGATCTCACTGCCCTCCAGCCCATAAAGCCCCTCCGCTTCACTCCCAGCCACAGACACAGCGGCCTGGGAACCTTCTGCACAGGTCATGTTCTCCTCCTGCTGCTCTCATTAGTTCCCGTTTCCATGGTAATGATGACTTCCTCTGCAAGAGTCTTATAAAGTCTTATTCTCCTATACTGCAAAGTAATTACCTCACACACACACACACACACACACAGTCTTCAAAGACGAATTGTGTGAGACCCTCACAAAGACATTCTCCTCTAATGAGCGCACACTCTTCATGGCCAGATTTTCCTGATCAACTAAATCTGTCTGTTCTATCGAGTAGCTGTTTAATCAAATATTTAAGGCTCTGACTCGGCAGCATCCATACTGTTTGACATAAACTGACATAATGTTTTAAGGAAAGGCGTGCTATTTCTTTCTAAGCATTCGGGTTCAAGATTTTCACCTGGTCAACAATAAAATTTGACAATAGAATTATGCATTCTATACAAAACGATCATTGCCTAAATTAATTTGCAGGTGGTACGGCAGTCATGTGGGGCAAGTTGTAATAACAAGATCAACAAAGACGTGGACAGATCTCGTAATTACGACGTGGTGTAAACGCTCCTCTACAGACCAGAACTATCACACACTTGAGGGTGGATCTAAACATTCACAGAGAATATGTACAATTCACATTTAAAAAAGAAGAATTATAGTTTGCATAAAAAAATGCATTTAGTTATAAAATCGATTAAATTGCATAGCATAAAAGTTTGCAAATGTGTGTGTGTTAGGGGTGGGAATCTTTAGGCACCTCGCACGATCCAATGGGATTCTGGGAGTCCTGATCCAAACTATTTACCGACTTGAAAATTGTTTTATTTTAATGACGTCATAGACAGAGGGAGAACTAATGAGCTGTGTTTGTCCCATAGGAGGCTTTTACGACATAACTGACTGTGTTCATATTCAGTTAAAGCATTCTGAGATGGAAGCTCATTTAAGGACACACACACACACACAGTCGCACACAACCGCACACACACCAGCGCTCCTCACAAAACATGAGCATTTAAAAATGAAACATAAAGTTTCTCATAGCACATATCCTGTGCAACAAAGCCCTCGAATGTCCTTATAATTTACTCCAACTGTACCAAAATATTACTTTGAAGTGAGTGAATGTGTGTGTGTGTGTGTGTGTGTGTGTTTGAGTGTCCACTGCCTGGCCCAAAAAAAAGTTGCTGTTTGGATTTAAATGGGCAAATGCTTAAGTGTTAATGACTGGATCATCATTGCTTTGATTATTACATTTCTAGCATCTTATATGTTTGGCTCTAATTGATGGAGTGTGTAGCTTTTCATTTCTTGAACAACCATGTATGAAAAAACTTCACGTTCATATTCCAGGATCACAAGATTGATCAGGATGAAGCTGTGAGAGAAAGGTTGTGAGGAGCGTGAAGAATCATTTTCTCCTCTGAATCCAGAGCTTCAATTCACTGAGAGTGTTTGAGACCAAAATTTAATGCGGCTCTTGATGGGAATATGTGTTATATGATGTTTTTCCATCAAGAGGTGCATCAATGTTTGTTGAAGATCTTGTGTTGTCAATGCAAGAGTCCAGCACTCTGTAAAGTTTCCTCCAGCACATCCCAAACACTCTCAGTGAATTCATACTGTATATTCACAAACCTTTAGTTTAGATGCTGATCAATGCTTTTGTCAGAACTTCATTCCCTCAGGTTATTAATCAGCAATAAAATCTATTTTTCTCACTATTAGTGAATATAAAAAGCAGGTTAAAGCACAGTCTGATCTAAATGTGCCTCGACTGTGTCATCGATGTTCATCCTTGTGACTGTTCATGTGAGAGCAAGAGAGAAACAAACAGCGCACATCTAAAAAAATCTTTAAAGACAGCTGTTAGCTGTTATAAATATCACGTTTCACACTGAAATATGTCCGATCATTTGTGTGAAACGGCTCATGAATGCTGTTTTATGTGGACTCTGTAGCATTAAAGCAGCTATTTAACTTTCAAAGATGAACAAAACATAAAGTATTGTCTTCTTTATTCTATATAAACCGTGTTAGTTGCGTAGTTAATCTACAGAGCTGCACAGCAGCCATCAATCTGCCTCGAAACAGTTTGCGGCTTTATTTAGGAGGCAGAAAATGCTATTTATACACAGAGAAAGACTGTGTGTGAGAGAGAGGTGACTGAAAGAAGCTTTTGTTTGTTTCTCTGTATGGCCACTTTGACCCTTGACCTCTTGTCTATTTGGGAAAAGACCATCAAAGCTCTGACCTTCCTAACCCTCTCACCTGCCCCCACTTTCTTCAACCGGTTGAACCCCTCCGAGAACTTACATTAACGTTCCTTAGTTTCAAACACAACAAACGATTGGGTTTTTGTCTTGTTTTCCAGTGCAAATATGGAAACGTTCTTAAATCAAGAGAAGCAAAATGACTAAGATACGAACCCTTGGTTTAAAAGACGAGGCTTAAGCTAGTCCTAGACTAAAATGCATGTTTGATCTGTTTTAACTGAAGCAACTTGCACTGACAAATATTAAAGTATATCAGTGCCACTGTTTCGTCTCAAGATGCACATCAGTTTTGTTTTTTCTAAGGCACGTTTTTAGAAATGTATCTAAGGCCTAAACAAATGGCTTTGGCTATGAAACAATATATAAGTCTGTGTTTCTATCTACTTATTTAAGTTTATGCTATAAAAAAGCATGAAACAATATATATCACAGGGATAAGTATAATCCCTAAAAAATATACTTAAATCCTATATCCTAAAAATATAAAATCCTATATAAAAAAAATATACTTAATTAAAAGGGAAAAAAAAAAGTTTCTTAGCCCACTGCCAGATATTTCTTCAAGTTTCAAACACTTAATTTTAACATTAAACTCACTGTTTTTTTTTGTTGCAGAAAACAAGACTTAATATCTTTAATAATTTTCCTTTTCAAGTAAATGTATCTTGATTTAAGAATATTTGGATATTTGTAATGGACACAAAACAAAACAAGAAACATTATCTGTTACAGGGATAAAAAAAATATATACTTAATTAAAAGGGACAACAAAAAAGTTTCTTAGCCAGATATTTCTTCTTGTTTCAAGCATTAAACTTGTTGTTTATAAACATTAAACTCACTGAATTTTTCAGAAAACAAGATTTATCATCTTTAACAATTTTCCTTGTCAAGTAAATGTAGCTTGATTTAAGAATATTTAGATATTTGTAATGGACACAAAACAAAACAAGAAATTTTAAGCAGTGTGGAAGTTGAATCAGATCTCAAAAGCCAACTAAGATCTAAAAACTAAAACTAAACTCGATTTAAAAACTATATGTACAGCTGCTTAAAACAGACCGGATGGCTTCAGCTGACATAAAAAAGGTGAGACGTAAATCAAATTGCATTGGGTTCATCCCCTTGCCCTGCATCATGTGCTGTCATGTTGATCTGGGTCTGGCTGGCAGAGATGCCCATGTCTGGTCAGTGCCTGGTGCCGCCGCAGTGGAATCGTACCTGTAATTAAACTGGACACCAACAGGGGGAGCACCAGCATCTGCAGCATTCTCATCAGCAGCTCTCCAGGAAAAGAGAAGTACTTCACCTGTCTGTATGACATTTTATAAGGCCGCAGTCCGAAGCCCAGAATCACACCTGTGAGAGAAACACATATGCAGCTTTAATGGGTCTGTTAAGAAAGAAAGAAAAGAAAAACACATTCACATTTATACGGGAGAGTTTAGGTTGTTATGTAACATATTTAAACATGCTGAAAGAGAGAGAAAAAGTCACCATTGTGAAATAGAGTGTGTTGCAGTATTCCACCAATCTAATTTAATTTACAAAAATATATTTTCATTTTATCCAATTAGATAATATTGTTTCCAAATTATTATTTAAAGTGTTTCTGGATTTCTTTAAAGTCACCATGAAATCAAAATGAACAATTTTGGGTTTTATGGAATGGAAAACCCATTTTTCACAATCCTCTTTCAGTGTGAAACACTCTTCTCTTCTCTGATGACACGTTTACTGGCGAGAGGGCGGGGCAACCTGTCACTCACATGAGATCCACCACAAGAAAACCACAACCGTCCAATCAAATTTCCCATGGACAAAAACAAGCCCCGCCCTACATTTGTTCTTGTTCGGGAAGCCATTTCAATCGGTTATACATCATAATATGGGAAAAATACCTTTCATTTCATCTTTAATAGTATTCTTTTGAATTATTATTTTAGTATCATGACATGGATGAGGTTCAGTGTTCTGTCATGACATCAAATGTGTAAGAAAACTTATAAAAATAGGTTTCCTGAAATCGATCAAATATATGATCGAATAACACTTTTAATACTTTTACTTAATACTAATACTTAACACTTTAATACTTTTGATACAGTAAATATGTTCCCTAAAAAATGAAGTTATGTTCAAATTCAGGCCTATTAATCAGCTAATATCACACCATTTCGTGATTATTAATAGCATGTCTTGACTGGCTGATTTACAGATATGGTTATTCCACCTAGTGTGATTTTCAAAACTACAGATGCACATTTTCTGTTAAAAAGAAAAAGAAAAAGAGGAAAAAATTCAGTTAAAAATATTTAGTTTTTTATTTATTCTATTCAATTATAATATTGCATTTTACTCCACATTATATTATATCTTTACTTTTATATTTAACTGTTTTTTAAATATATTTATTTGAATATATATTTATGTATATTTTATAATCTTGGATTTTAAGAGTAGGAGGCACAAACATCATCTCACCAACGATGACGGCGGCGACTGTGAAGATGACGAAAGCGTTCCGCGTGAAGCAGCCTTTGACGTCATCTGTGGTGATGCTCTGCACGGAGGTGCGCGCCCGCAGCGAGCGCTCAGTGATGCCGTCCCGCAGCTGCTGCACTCTGCTGCGCTGCGGACGCGTCTCCCCGTTACTCTGAGTCATGCCTGGAAGGGGGCGCCACACCGGACACACCGGACACACCGCTGAACGTTCGACGAGAAACACTCCGCTGTGGGCAGTCACTGCAAACAACAACATATAGGTAACGTCATTAATGCAATATCCGTCAATATCGTCATAATAATGATTATAGAGGTAACTATTGTTTCACGAAGAAAGCCTGAGTGGCGCTTACTCCGACAAAAATCATCGCCGCAATGCAAGGATGTTGTGAGGTTTGCAATTGTTTTTGCATCACTAGATCGAAAAAATTTAAAGATCTCCAAGAAAAGCACACTTCTCCTCAACAGACCAGAGGATTTGAGTTTAAAACGAGTTACGGTACACACCAAATTATTACAATTAGATTTTGTGGTTGCTTTCCCATAGTTCAAACAGTAGAGTGTGACGCTTGCAACGCCAAGGTCATGGGTTCGATTCCCAGGGAAAGCAAGAACTGATAAGAATGTCAATGTGTTTCTTGAATGCAATGCAAGTCGCTTTGGATAAAAGCGTCTGATAAATTGTAAACTGTAATGGTATGTTCAAATCACTGATCCGAAGGTTAGGCAACCAAAACTCTAAATTTGTAATAAGTCTTGGATTAGATGTTTTGTTTATTTGGTTGTTTGGAAGACACACATCCAACGTCCAGAGTCTGGATACTTTCAACCAATTAACGCATCCTTGCAATTGTTCATCTGACCAAAAGTGCCCTTCAATCAGGACTTCAGCTTGTTTTAGCATTTGCATGCACACGGTCACAACACAACAGTCTCAGTGTAGTCTGTCCGCGAATGATTTCATTAAACGTGGTCTCTGAAACACAGCCAGAGGCGTCTGCACTCAAAGCGAGCAAGTTACCGAGAACTGCTGCTATCTTTCCACGTGTGCTAGGAATACAGCCAGACCAAACACTGCTGCTCACCCTCTCACACACTTGGTCTCACATGGTCTGAAAAAACACACACCCACATGCAGAATAGCAGAATAGCATACTCACATCAAAATAAAGTGATCCAGTCCAAACCCTTCCTGTGATGAAGATCCTCTACGCTGAGGGACTGGAGAGAAGTGTGTACTTAGAGTGAAAAGTGCAAGAGTTTGGAAGAAAAGAACAGCAAGCGTGGAGGGTGTGAGTCTGAAGGACAGGGAAGAACCAATAACAGAGTGGAGGGAAGATGAGAAGGGGCGGAGCCTGTTGAAAGAGAGAAGAGCTCTTTCACACACTGGAAGGAGAGGAGGAACTGCCAGCTCAACTGGGGGAGGGACTTTGGGAAATGACTCCTGCCCCTCCAGACGAAGAGATGGAGGGAAAAGCATGTGTTTGTTTTCACATGCAGCTGGCATCAAAATTAGTCCTTTATGGACTCGCTTCAACATTTTTGAAATCGTCCACTAAAGGAGATTATTTTAAAAAAGCACATTTGTGACGTTTTTCATGAGAACTTCAGTGTATGAAAAACCAGATGTTCTTCCCCTGAAGCTCAAGATGCTTTTTGGATCATTCTCATATCATTCTGATCAGGTTGATTCTGCTGATCTCAAAACATGATCGTCAGGTTTTGAATGAACTTGTGGAGATCATGTCGGGTCTTGTTAAAATGCTGTTCACATCCCATTTTACTCCATTACTCTTTCAACGGAAAAAGGGGGGACTTAGGGGTGAGAGGTGTGACCAAAATCTCACTTCACAGTGTGAGAAATGTAATTTCTCGATAACGATGCATCTCAACAAAGCTATTTTTATAATAAAGTGCACAATAAATAAAGTTATTGTCTCCCAAAAAGTAAGAATTCTGTAACACGGTGGGTCCGGTGTGCGATGCGGAGGAAGTTTCAACGGGAAACACTTTAACGAACACAGGAGATATCAACACGTTACGTTAACGATCGACAAAGACAAGGGAATAAGAGAGGGCTTAAATAGGTAGGAAAACAGGGAGCACCTGACACAACTAACAAGGGGGACGTGACAATCTATGGGAACACAGAAGGATCACACAGGAGGAAACTGACAAGACATGACTTGACTGTGACAAATTCGGCCTAAACGAGTCGTCTGCAATTCGAATCCCACTGCGTTACGGTTCTACGTTACTAGTATCACGACTGCTTCCGAAATCTCGGAGTTCAACGCGGGATTCGCAAAACGCTTGCTCTTGAAAAATGGGTTTGCTCCCCAGAATCACGCAAGTATGAATAACTATTGATGTACGTATTCTCTACAGGGTGTAATAACTAGTTTTGCGTTTTATTTTGTTTCTGATTGCTTTCTTTAGCTTTCGTCCCCAGTGGAAGTGAAGGAGATGATGTGATGTGACATGCTTTTGTTTTTGGCATCCAGAGTGACTGGACCGCAATCTGATCAGACCAGATCAGAATCACAACTCTCTCCCGCTTCTGTTTGCACACACACTCTCTCTCTTTTCCAGGAAGTGAACAGTGTTTCATCATATGTTTGGTGAAAAGGGAACATATGTCAGAGGAACTATGATCATTAAAAATAACATTGATCAATTACAATTGTTTAGATTAAATTATTTTACTGGGTATTAGTGAGGGAACATTAGTGATTTAAGAAATGTGGACATTTCTGTGTTGAAATTGGAATACTTAGAGATGTCATCTGTGTGTGTGTGTGTGTGTGTGTGTGTGTGTGTGTGTGTGTTTGGTTCAGGTAAACTGTGTTATGGGAACAAAATATCCCTAGAAAAGATGACAATTTTCCTTATCCTTGTTGGGATATATTTTCCATGAGGAAAACAGCTTTTATGTCTATGGAAAGTTTTATTGTCTATTGTTTGTGTGTGTGTGTGTGTGTGTGTGTGTATTCTCCGGTGTTTCTTACAAATTACTGTTAGTTTCATCACCTTTTCAGCAGCTTCTCCCTCACCTGGAGAGAAACAAGCTCAGGTGAGCAGAATAAACCTGAACACTGTCTGCTAAAAGCCCTAAAGGGGGTCATTACAAAGAGATTGGGCAACCCTGAACTTATCGGTTATTTGCCAATTACTTTTCACAACCTGATGACTTCAGTGGGGGTATCAAGTGATTTTACAATGGAAATAAAGTAAAGTAATGTTAGAGTGCTTTAAAAAAAATAAAAAAAAAATATATATATATATATATATATGTGTGTGTAATTTTTTAGCACTCTAAAACACTAAATATGAAGTAAATAAAACATAGCAAATAAGAAAAATCATGTGCAATATTTATAGATACTTTTGCGTTAAGTTTACATGTAACAGACCTAATTGTTCAGATTATTTCAATGAATTTGTTCAAGCATTTGATACAAATGGTCATTGTTTAAAAAAAAATACTTTTGTAACAATAAAAATAAACTTCTGATATTCAGTTTTAAAGAAAAGAAAGAAAGCTCATTTCTGACCCTGAAGCAATGTAGGGGTGAACGCAGGGTTACGAAGTCATTTTGATAGAGTGTTTGAGGGACCCACACAAGCACACAGCAGGTCACGGACATTTGGGGAAATGACAAAAGAGGGATGTCTGAATTAGGAGCGAGTAACTGGCGCTTAGATTTGGAGTTTCCATGGAAACGCTGTTTGGGAACGACAGGGAAACATCTGCTTGTGTCTGGTCTAAACTCTTTTCAGGTTTTGTTGGTGTAGACGAGAAGATCCAATTAATAGCAGTTTCATATCATTATTTTCTTACTCAGAATAACAGCATGTACTTGTTTTATAGATTTTTCCCTGCAGGTGAATCAATAAAGGGAGGTTAATTAAGGTAAGACACAGACTTTGACTGTTTTGGGGCTGGAGATATTTGGGAAGTGTGACATCATTGAAGAATGGGTGTTTATCTTTGAGCCGACACATGATTTCAGGCGAGCGCCAGCTAATTTTCTAGTGTAATTGATTCATGATGTGAATCTGCCCAGTCATGCATTTTCATCATAACAGTGTGATCTGACTATATGATTCCTCCAGCAGTCTCATGAATCAATACAATACAAATAAATGGAAATACAATATGAAAAAATATATATTTTCATTCTTTATACTTATACTTATATACACTTATACATACATATATAAGTATATATATATATAGGCATGCATAAGTATATATATAATGTTATCACCATATTGTTCTATTATAAATACTAAATGTTTGTAATAATAATAATTAATAATAATAAAAAGAAAATAATATATATATATATATATATATATATATATATATTATTGTGGTTGAAAAAGAAAAATATGTAAACTTTATATATATAATTTTTTTTTCTTCAGAAGAGCAAACATTTAATATTTATAATAGAACAATATGGTAGTAACATTATATGTATGTATGTATGTATTTATGTATAAGTATATATTTTTTTAAATATAAGTATATATACAAGTATAAAAACTAAAAACTAAAACCAAAATAAAACAAAAATATTATGTATTGTAATAAATATTATATATAATTTTCCTCATATTTGTAAGGATTATATATAATAAATATAGTTTAAATTTTTTTTATATTGTTTCGGCAGGTAAAAACCATAAATCTGATGTCTTATCAATAGGGTCAGCAGCTCAAACGGTGCTGGACGAACTACATACTTCGAGGTTTGCTTGAACTCCCAGGCAACATTACATTCGTTCACTGTCCATCCTTTCCAAGGAGACCTTTATAAGCCATCTACCTCTCTGTTGCATTACGGCCATCTATCTCAGACCGGTGAGACAGGGTGGGGGTTTCCCAGGGGACAGGGCTGTATTTGGGGCAGGTGATGCGATCCGTCCTCTTCTCTACCCTCCAGAGAACAGAGACAGTGGGAACGGAGGGAGTTGTGGGCCGGCTTTGTGCGGCTGTGGCATTGTGTAATGGGGTTCCCAGGATCAAACTTCAATCATAACCTCCCCATGCTGCTGCACTGTTGTTACGCTGCACTCGCAGGACAAGGAGGCCTAAGTACATTCGCTCTGAATAGAAGGAGGGAGATCAAGGGCCGCACTCACTGAAGCCCTGCTTCTGGACCAGCGCTCACGTTAATGCACAAACTGAATTAAATAAACACGGCTGATCCCAGGTCTGAAGATTAGGGTGTGCTGTCGAGATGATCTCTTCACGAGTCTGGGATTTGTTTGCTCAGTTTAATGTCTGTCAGATATCTGCTGCTTATGCATCCGCATGTGTTTGTGTTTAAACAAGTGCAATCTGAAACACTTGGAGACAACAACTCATTATTATGACTAGTATCAACATTTTAGAACAGGCCAAGTCATCAAAACTAAGTGTTAAGCAAATGGAAACAGTTTGAGCTTTTGTCTAGATTTCAACTGGACATTTTCTTAAATGTTTTAAACTCTATTCAAGGAGCAACATGTGTGGAACAAATCATCCATTTCTAATATTTAGCATATTGTTATAAGTTCCTAGCGAAATTCATATAAGCACAGTTTCTACTCATCTACAAAGCTAATTTTAAACATTTAAGCATGGACTTTAAACCAGGTGTTTCAAGATCACAAGAAATTCGGTCAAGTGAGTCCAAACTTTGGGATATCAGACAATAGTGATTGTGCGGTTACATTTACATTCATGCATTTATCAGATGCTTTTATCCAAAGCGACTTGCATTGCATTCAAGAAACACATTGACATTCTTATCAGTTCTTGCTTTCCCTGGGAGTCGAACCCATGACCTTGGCGTTGCAAGCAGTAAAGCTAGAAAGCTGGTTCTTTCTCACAACTAAAAAAGAGAGAGAGATTATCCTACTGCTCATAAAACATTCACCTAAGCTAAAGAGATATAACCAAAGGTAATCAACCTAACTAGCTGAAGACGTTATAGTATTAATAGCCTTCGCAATAGATAATCTTTACAACGAACTCTGTTAGAGAGATACATATTGGATGAATATTACATATTGCAATGTATCTGTTCAATAAAATCCTTTACTCACCTGCTGAGTAATAAAAACACCATTAAAAAGTTTTTACAGCATTTCAAATGTCTCTCACCATCTCTGAAAAGCCAAGCCAATGTTGGTTCTTGTTTTATTACGAGCTCTGTTGCCTTCTGTTTTCTCCAGCAGACAAAAGATTCTGTAAATGTAAAAGTTAAATTGAAAGTATGAAATTAAAACAATTCAAAATAAAATTAGGAATGTTGCTTTAGCAACTAACTATTTAAGTTGAAGCACCAACTGGAAATGAATAAATTAAACCTAAAAATGGACTAAAACTGAAAGAAATTTCATTAAAAGTATTATCAAAAGCTAAAATAATACTCTATAAATAAAACAAAAACTGCACTGAACAATTTGCATGCAAACAGCTGGACATGTTTAGCTTAATAAGCTCTAAAATAGTTCAAAATAAGTTGAATAAAGCCATCGTCTGGCTGGGTTTGTGGTGGTTATTGTGTGGTTTGCTCTGCAGTGGCTGGAGCCGAGGGAAGAATCAGGATCAGTTTGCCACAGCTTTTGTGCGCTGCATGTTTTAGGTTTCTCTCTCTAACAAGAGTTTCATAAGGGCTTCCTTCACTTTTAAATGATGTGGTTTGATGTATTTAATAAGCCAAGATTAACAATAGCAGTTTATTACGGAGAGAATATAAAAGGCTGCTGGTGTAACAATAGCACTTTATGGATCAGGCGTCTGATTTCTTTGTCATTCATCAGAGAACAGCCTGAAATCCAGCCGTGGGAAGGACAAAACCAACTACATGGGACTGGTTTACAAACTCACTGCAGAGTTTGAACATGAACTGATTATCTTTAAATAAAAACAGGCTTGTATGACTGTTAAATTGAATTGTGTGTGTTCAATTGAGACAAGAGCAAAATGATAAAAGGCGTCATCTGGTGGATAAAGAAGAAGATCTTCTCCTCCAAACTTCACTGATGAAATGTGTGCTTTATATGCAGCACAAAACATCACCGCCTAGTGGACAAACAATAGGAGAAGGATCTGGACTCGATCAGTTCTGGTCTGAATGCTTCTGCTTAAATGCTTGAAAATAGTTGTCTAGAAAGAAGTTTTAAAAATGTATCTTATGCTCATCCAGCCTGAATTTATTTGATTGTTGAACAGTAATATTATGAAATATTTTATACAATATACAATTTATTAGTTTTCTATTTAAATATATATTCAAAATGTAATTTATTCCTGTGATCAAAGCTGTATTTTCAGCATCATTCCTCCAGTCTTCAGTGTCACATGATCCTTCACAAATCATTCCGATATAAAGATTTATTACCAATGCTGGAAACAGATGTGCAGCTTATTATTTTTTAACAGCCTTTGATATTTTTTATGAATTCTTCAATGAACAACAACAAAAAAATCTATTGTTTCTTTTTTAAATACATATTACTGTAATTTTTTCATTCATCAAGTAATTGTTAAATAAGATTTCTCTTTTGGATAAATGCTGTTCTTTTTAAATTTGTAGTGACACTGAAGACTGGAGTAATGATGGTTAAATTATTCATTATTTACAGTATTTTACATCAAATAAATGCAGCCTGGATGAGCAGAAAAGACTTCTTTAAAAAACAAATATATATATATAAGCTTAATTATTTAAAATAAAAAGTATATTTAATTTATACACACACACACACACACACACATATATATATATACTGTATATATATTACGGATTCTCCCCTCCCTCCCCCATTTGAAACAGGAAAATTCAGATTTTATTTTATAAAAATATTTTTAACATTTTAAATGAAAAAAACAAAACTATATTTATATCAAATTAAGAAAAGAAAGTTCAATTATAAAATATATATTTTTAAATAAACACATTTAACAAAAACAAATATATGTTTATATCTAGTGATCACAGGCGGAATCTAGACAAAGAAGCTCAAAGATAAGAACGTTGTTGTTGCCTAAATTTTTTTATCATTTCCTAATTTGACAATTAATAATTATAAAGTATGAATAATAATGCAGCCTCAGTGTTTTTTCATCAGGGAAAATAAACCACAAAACAGATAAAACTGGAAAACAATCAAATGCTGGTGGTATGATGACTTGGCTGTGTGTTATATAGGTCTACTCTAGAATGTAATCCATGAGCTTTTCCCTGTCTGATGTTAAAGGGTTTAAGATCAGGGGATCAGAGGATCAGACGCACACCTGTTCACTGCCAGCGCTGATCTGACTCTCTCCTTCTGCTGGACGATGGGCATTCAGGACTGGCTCCGCTCTGCTGACCTGCTGCTGTCTCTGCTGCTGGACTCTCTGGGGAACACGGACCACATGGAGGACTGGGATCTGTGTCTGAGATTCCTGGAGCATCTGAGTTTGGATCTGATCGGTCAAGTGCAGAGTTTGCTGGAGGACCGGCTGGTGTGCGCTCGTTTTCTGGGCTCGCTGTGGGCAGATGATCTCTGGACCTGGGCTTTTCTCAACGTCTAGACCTTCAAATATCTGCTAGAAATCTATAAAGAACAAAGAGAGGATTTCAATGCAGCAAAACTTCTGACCGACTCTTCTCTGATATCATGCTCTTCAACTTCACTCACAAATAGGACCTATATATAATTGATATATAAAGATGAAGTCGAAGATCTCAAGTTAACTAGTTTGGACATGTATGCTATTGATTTGGCATCAGACAACCAACTCTATATATCATTTCTTTGATTAATTGTGACATTTTTCTAACATTGCAATGTTTGTATATTCATTGTAAACACAGTAATAGGAAATATAAACGAAGTGAGGGATCTTTAATCTTCTGGTGTTTATGTTGTGACTAAAACTAACATTTATGACACAATGTAGTCAAAACAAATTTAGTATAAACGCAATAATATTTTTTATAATTTTTTAATATTGTATTTACATTTTTTAGTGCCAATGTTTCATGATTGTCAATATTTTTTATTTATAATATAAATATATTATTTAATATATTTAATTAATAAATACATTTAACAATATATAAAAAAATATGTTTATATACTTGTAAAAACTGTATATAAATAAATGTAGGGACATTTAATTTCTATTAACTCGTTTGGACGTGTGTTATTGACTGGCAGCTGACAATCAACTCTGTATATCATTTCTTTGTTTAATGGCAACATTTAGATTGTAATGTTTGTATATTCAATATAAACACAGTAATATGAAATATAAATGAACTGAGAAATCTTTAATCTCCATGTGCTTACTAAAACTAACATTTTACGACACAAAATTGTAGCCAAAACCCCCAACAAAAAAACTGTATAAACACTAAAATGAAATATAAATTAATCGAAGGACCTTAAATCGCCATGTGTTTGTATGTTACTAAATTAAATCTACTTTACAAAATAATAAAATCAATGTAAATACAGCATACAAATCAAAAGGGACAAATCAAAATTTAATTTCCAAGCGTTTCATTAAAACAAAAATGTGAGTTTATTTTAAAAATGTTATTTATTTATTTTTATAATTTGTTCATGTTTAATTCAATGTTTAACGTTGTGACTAAAATTAACATTTATTTAAAATATTTTTTTTTTTTATAAATAGACGGAGGAATTTTTAATCGCCCGGTGTTTTCACGTTACCAAATCTAAAATAAATTTTACGTAACTGGCGGTGGACAGAAAACTACATTTCCCATGATGCGCGGCCCGAACCGGAAGTGCGTCACGGCTCCACGTCTAGGCTTCACGTCTAGAGGTTTTGTACACAAACATGACGGACCGCTTCACTGTAACCTTTGAGATGTGACGGTTCCCCCCGCGGAGCTCGACTCTTCCCGACGCGTGAGTGTTTTATTGCCCAGAGATTGAGCTGTAACTGGCAGAGCTGAAGCTCTCGGACTCTCGGCTGTTAATTGCGCGATGATTACGTGTCATTAGATGCATTTAGCGAGCGGTAACCGTATGATCTCAGAGCGGATTCAGCAGATCCTGTTTCACTTGTGCTTCTGGTACTTTCTCCTAATTTTTCTTCCTTCACCTATTTGTTCAGTTAATCATTTAGTGTGAATATTGATCGTTTAATTAAAATAGTTTTTACTTCTACACGTATTGTTTATATTATTTTAATGATCCATGTTTAATTACTTTGTTTAACAGCAATACTTTTTACTACATTACTAATATATATAAAATGTTATAATTTGTATTATTATTATTCATATTTTACACATACACATTTATTCTGGTACTTTCTTAATTTCACCTATTTGTTCAGTTAATCATTTAGTGTGAATATTGATCGTTTAATTAAAATGGTTAAACTTCTTTGAATTATTACTTATATTGTTTATAATAATAATAATCCATGTTTAATTACTTTGAATGGTTTAACAGCAATACTTTTTACTACATTACATCTTTCTTTCTTTCTTTCACCTATTTGTTTAGTTAATCATTTAGTGTGGACATTGATTTTTTTTAATTAAAATAGTTTTTACTTATATTGTTTATATTATTTTAATGATCCATGTTTAATTACTTTGAATGTTTAACAGCAATACTTTTTACTACATTACTAATATATATAAAATGTTATCATTTGTATTATTATTATTCATATTTTACACATACACATTTATTCTGGTACTTTCTTAATTTCACCTATTTGTTCAGTTAATCATTTAGTGTGAATATTGATCGTTTAATTAAAATGGTTAAACTTCTTTGAATTATTACTTATATTGTTTATAATAATGATAATCCATGTTTAATTTCTTTGAATGGTTTAACAGCAATACTTTTTACTCCATTACATCTTTCTTTCACCTATTTGTTTAGTTAATCATTTAGTGTGAACATTGATTGTTTAATTAAAATAGTTTTTACTTATATTGTTTATATTATTTTAATGATCCATGTTTAATTACTTTGAATGTTTAACAGCAATACTTCTTACTCCATTTTATATATATATATATATATATAATGTTATATTTTTTGTTATTATTCATATTCTACACATACATATTTATTCTGGTACTTTCTCCTTTTTTTCTTTCTTTCACCTATTTGTTTAGTTAATCATTTAGTGTGAACATTGTTTAATTAAAATGGTTAAACTTCTTAGAGTTACTACTTGTATTGTTTATATTATTTTAATAATCCATGTTTAATTACTTTGGTTTAACAGCAATATTTTTTACTCCATTACTTATGTTATAATTTGTATTATTATTATCCATATTTTACACATACACATATGTATAGTAATATATATAGTTATAGTTCTTTTATTATTATACATTTTAAAATGCAAGTATATCCTGATCATTTCTTTGTGCGATTCCTCACACGTTTCAGTCAGTGTGGCTTGGATATAGATGTCAATATTAGATCATAAAATGTTTCTGTCCAAACAGTGCTTGTGTTGATGGCGTGTGTCGTGCCAGTCTGACAGGTTACATGTGAGAGAGTGAGAGAGAGAGCAGTCGGGATGAGTGGCGTGGCGCTCGCGCTGGAGGTGGTGGTGGTGTTCTTCCTCGCGCTCTTCCTCCTGCACCGCTATGGAGACTTTCGGAAACAGCATCGGATGGTCCTGTTCGCCACCCTCCTCGCCTGGTTCCTGTGCTTCCTCATCGTCTTCATCCTCCCGCTGGACGTCAGCACGGTGAGACTGAACAATAATAGAGGGGTTGATTATGCAAATGTCACATTTATAATGAGTAGAGCTGGACTAAGGACTGATGTTTACATTCATAATTAATGCATTTAACATTGCTCTTATTTAGATCCGTTTACAAAGCATGATCAACAGATGGCAAGCCTGCGAGTCAGAACAGTAGAAGAAAGAAGCACTAAAAGCCTGTTGTCTTATTCTCAACCATGTTTTGTTTTCTTGTGCATCTGCAGACCATATATAACCAGTGCAAGATTGATAATCCGCTCCACCTGTTTGCAAGCGCCGGTTTCATCCGTGATAATTCCTCGAACGCCTCGGTATTTCCGACACAAAGGTAAAGAGGTTTGCTTTGGTCTAATGAATAGCTCTAGGAAGAAATAAAGCCTTGAAACTTGTTTAAACACTGCTGTACAAATAGTGCGAAGACTTTTATGTTTAGTTAACATGCTGGATATGGTTATGCATTAACATCACCTCACCTTCTCCTGATTGCAGGGTCGCAAAGTCGTGCCATAAGCCGTGGAGTTACATCCCAGATGGGATTCTTCCCGTGTTTTGGAGGGTGGTGTACTGGACGTCACAGTTCCTGACATGGTGCGATGTGGTTTCTTCACAGCAGGGTTCTGGAGATAAAAGTCTGTTTAAGATGGACCCGCTTATCTAAATGTTTTAACTTTCACTCGGTTATAAAAAACAAAGTTTAACCTTGAATTAAAACGATTTTTTTTTACTTCATCGGAATGGTACGAAACTTGATAAAGGTTTTGGCACTTGCTGCATGAACACACACACACACACACACACACACACAAAAATCATAGCTATTCTTCGAAAAGGTTCAGTGAAGCTGATAAAAATAGTCACGATTGTATTGTTTGCGGTCAAAAATGAACACATTGGAAGTGATGAGGCAAATTTCATCTAGTTTGTTACAAAGAAAGTCTCACTGAAAGCTCATTTTTTAAGATATCAACCTCAAATTTGGAGCACAGCTTGTTTAGACTTTCTCACAACTTTAGAGTAAAACTTGTTTTGTAAAATATTTAATCGAACAATTGAAAAGGGACTTTGTCTGCACTTTTCATAATAATAAATTTACATTCGGCAGACGATTTTATCCAAAGTGACTTGCGTTGCATTCAATTGACATTCTATTCAGTTCTTGCTTTCCCTGGGAATCGAACCCATGATCATGACGTTGCAAGCGCCACGCTCTACTGTTTGAGCAACAGGAAAGGTTGTAAATGTAACATTTTATAACTTCTTTCACTTTAGCAATAAACTGCCAAGAGTCGTCTTTAAAGAGACCGAACTGAAGTCTGAGCATTAAAGATTTATGACCGTTTTAAGTAAGCTATGCTCAAAAAGTGAATAAATAGATTATTACTGCTGTATAAATGTAATTTAGAACCATAAAATCCCCTAAAAATTCTAAATATTAAATAAAAAAACATTATAGAACTAAAATATAGCACAATCATTTTATGGACAAATATTTTTTTATTTTTGTCCAACATGAACAGTAACAGAAATGGACATATAATTTTATAATTTTATGTATTTAAGGTTTTATTTTAGCACATTTGCTAAGAAAATGTATTTATTTTAGTAACCGTTACGCAATAACCTCCCAATTAAAACTTACTGAAATTATACATATAAATATGCGTATATATAAAATATGAATAATAATAAAAATGATTACACATTTATATGTATAATTTCAGTATAAATGTATAATAATATAATAATAATAATTATATATAATGAACAGTAGCAGAAATGGACATCAAATAAGCTCAGCAGTGGAAGCGCACTGCCTTAAATCATTACAAATCATACAGTCGAGCATATAACTTCATATTTACAATATTTGTATACTTCAATAAAAGTTTTGCGGTCATTTCTTTTAACCTTTTTGGGCAGGAATGAGTATTTAATATAATATAATACAATACATTTTACAAGTACTTTGAATTAAAATGATTTATCTTTGATTTGTTAGTTAGTTTGGTTTACAGTGTAGAACATTTTACCCCAAAAATTATTAAGAACACAAATGGGGAAAATACTTCTGGAAGCAAGGTTGCTGAACAAAGTGGGATGTGTAGCATTAGTGACAATAAGTCATTTCTATTTTATGGCATTTTTTGTATAATTATTACAAGTTCAAAGAGTCATACTTAAGTATAAATGATTTGGAAATGTTCTTGTTTGCGTGTGCGCAGGCTCTTGATTCCCTTCATGCAGTCGTACGCACGTTCAGGAGGCTTCTCCATATCTGGGAAAATAAAAACAGCCCTGATAGAAAATGCCATTTATTATGGCACATACCTGCTTATCTTCTGCTCCCTGCTCATCTACGTCGCCGTCACTCCGAAGTGGCACCTCTCCTGGTTAGTGTTCAACCAATCACAACACTCCTTTCATTTGTAGACTGATGCACATCTCACTTCCCTTGCTGACATGTTTCACCCACACATGTTTTTAAAGGTATGACTTACGGACGATTGGCATTACCGCCGCCAACACCTGGGGGCTGTTCCTGCTGGTGTTGTTGCTAGGATACGGCCTGGTGGAAATCCCGCGCTCCTATTGGAGGGCATCGTGCCACGGGCAGCTGCTGGCAAAGACGTACTTTAAAGCAGCAAAACTGATGACGGAGAAAGCAGACGCCGAAGAAAATCTGGAAGATGTTATGGAGGCGAGCCATTTCTTCGATCAAAGTTCATACATTATCTTTAAAAAAGTTAAACGTAAACTTAAATATCCGCTCTTTTACAGGATGTCAGAACGGTTAATGAAACGATCAAATACAACCATCCTCTACGCAAATGCATTGACACAATTCTGAAAAAGGTGATTTTTATTTCATCTTCATCCTGACTTGGCATGTGTAAGTATGGAGTATTAACACCGGCGTGTTTTTCTCAGTGTCCTGTAGAATACCAGGAAAAGATGGGCAGAAACATGGATGATTATGAAGACTTTGATGACAAAGGAAACCCTTATCCTAGTAAAAAGAGTTTAGTCAAACTACATAAACAGGTAATGAAAACCCCCTCTATATTGAATGTATATATACAGTAATACCTTGAGATACGAGCGTCCCGACATACGAGTATTCCGAGATACGAGCAAGCATTCGAGCAATGTTTTGCTTTGAGATACGAGTAAATATTTGAGATACGAGCAGCTTACAGACGCTAGAGGTGTTCAGCACTCGGAGCAGCTCATGCGCCTCATTTATGGGTAATTGCATATGATCTCCACTAGAGGCAGCTTGGTTTTACAGCGGGGGTTACCGGGGGCGACGAGTGATTCACAAGTATTAAGCTGGGAGCAGCACGAGTTATGAGTGTTCAATAATAATAAATATGAGCTTCTGAGTCTATCCAATACACAACACGGGAAGAAACACTACACTTCCATATTGTGTTTGCATTATCAGGGTGTCCGCGGGGTTGTAAAAGGTAGTAAAAGGTAGTAAATGAAATCAGCCAAAATTAAGGCCATTAAAAAGTAGTAAAAAGTAGTAAACGTCTTTTGACGAGGTATTAAATTTTCGAGCCAAATTTTTTTAGATATATTTTCAATTTGTGTTAAGTGCAGGTCTTTCTTTTAAAATTCGCGAGGATTTATTTAGATGTTGAAACTAGGACCTGAGCGATATCACGCGAGGTTGTGTTTGTTCGCGCGCGCGCGCGCCCAGTGCATTGCGAGCTGAGGTGAGTGAACGGCAGAGTGAACAGACTACACTGCAGCTGAGGCGTTGTGGTGTTTATGTGCGGCGGTAAAGTCACTCTATTCTTCTCCCACTTCAGCGGACACTTACTGTCATGTATTTCGGTAGAAGATTCTCCGATCTGCCACACAAACTATCAGCGAACAAGTTTAATATTTTGAATAAATAAGAGAAACTAAATGCATGTGATACTTTTTTTGTGGTTGCTGTGCGTCACTTGACAAGCATGACGCGTCGCCATGGAAACACACATAAAACAGCAGTTTTGAGACGTCACAAGGAAAGCATGTCGAATAGCGGCGCGGGGCACAAAGTAACACTTTTTGGTTTTGGCCAAATAATGAACAAAGTAATAGGATTAGACAAACCATATTTTTATACAAACAACATGCAAGTCTCTCCTGCACATTTCACCTATCGTTTCTGTGCAGTATCGCCAAAAGCATAAAATGAGTAAAATGTTACTTCTTACCCCGTGAGCAGGGCTAGTTGTAACAGACAGAGGGTTATTTGTAACGCATGTTATGCAATGGATGTTCATTCATGTATTTTTATTTCTTACAAAAAGTTGTCTTGATGATCATAAGCATAACTTATGAATGAAATATTATATTTTTATTTTATTATTTTTACATTTTGTTTATGCTTTGAACATTAAAACTTTTTAATAGGTTAATACAATGCAAAATATCTGATTATTGATATAGGCTATGCAATGTTACAACTAACACTGCGGTGTCGTGTTTACCTCAGGACCGGCTAGCAGTCACTATGTGTTTTTCACATCTTTCAAAATGGTACCATCTTTTAGCCAAGAAGATGGTAATTATTAGACTAACATACTTTCACACACTTTGTAAATCGAAAAACAACTACTACAACAAAAAATATTTACATGCTGCCAAAATAGTTTTTCCTGTGGTTCTCCTCCAAACTTCGCTGAACTTTCTCGAAAGATGGCCAGAAGACGTGTGCAAACAGTGTGGTGAAAAGCCCGTTAGTACATCATATTTAATCATATCCTTTGCAACTATCTAAAAAGTCTACGTTACCATTTACCCCGCGTTACTTTGTGCCCCGCGCTCCCCTAATACTGACCTTATTTCAGCAAAATTCATTATTATTTTACTTGATTTATAGATTCAGTATTTTAGATGTATTATTGATGCATTTAAATGTATTTTTGACTGTCTTCTTACTTTTAGTCTAGTCGTCTGATCAGTTACAAAACTTTAGTTTAAATGACTCACAAATCAGTGGCGTTTCGACTAGTCGACTAGTCCGTAGTGTTTAGATCTAGCAACTAAACGCCACTCTTTCAATTCCAACGATGGCTTTGGAGAGCTGTTTAGAAATGTTTCCGGACTCCGACATAGCGAAATCCTTCGCTTTAGGCAAGAATAAGAACGCTTACATGATCAAATTTGGTATTGCACCATATTTTAAGAAGAAAAACTGGTGGAGACCGTAAACCAAGCAGGGCTGTTCGACAAGAGGCTCAACCAATCCTAAAAAAAAAAAAATCCCTCCTTTTTTGGAGGATGGTTATGTCGGTCAAGATAATCGCAGTGACGCTGGTATTAAAAAATATTTTGAAGGTAGTAAAAAGGTAGTAAAAAGGTAGTAAATTCAACTTAAGAAGTTCTGTATAAACCCTGATTATCTACGTTACCCTCCTCCTCCGCTCATGCCGTCATTAGCCGCTACTGTATCGTCTGTCTCGAACAGAAGAACTCATAATTAAAACCACATTTTATTTTATATCACAAGAATCCTTATACAGTAATACCTCGGTTTATGAGCGAATTCGTTCTCTCGTGGCTCCCATGTTCCACGACTTTAACTCTGGATTATCACTTCTTTTGTTTTCTGCACTATTATAATAAATTCACTAATTTGCTTTCATCCTTGCTTTCCCCGCTCCCCCCTCCTCCCTCCTCTCTGTGCATTACAGTAAATTGTGAAGTATTTTTAGAGTTTAATTGTCAATTATTAATTAGTATTTATATGAGATCTTAATGGTTACAATTTTAACTGCAATTAATAGGGTAAAACCCAAAAAATATTTAAAATGGGTATTTGTGGTCATGTGGAACGAATTAATTGATTTTTAGTGCATTCTTATGGGGAAATTTGTTTTGGTGTACGAGCATTTTGGTTTACGAGCTCGCTCTTGGAACGAATTAAACTCGTAAACCGAGGTATTACTGTATACTATAATTTTTAAGTCTGTGTGTCTCTATAGCAATTAAAAACATGTTTTTCCATTGTTATTAGCACTAATAAGACAGTTTTTTTTTAGAGGGTCGGAACAAATAATTTTTTCCCCTGTTATTTCTTATGGGAAAAAATTATTTGAGATACGAGCAACTCAAGTTACGAGCTCGGCCCTGAAACGGATTATGCTCGTATCTCAAGGTATTGCTGTATCATGATTGAGACTCATGCATTGATTAATATCTCCTGTCAGGTGATCTACGCTGTTCAGAGGCATAACCGCACACAAGTTCAGTGGCAGATTCTATTGGACGATGCGTTTCACTTAGAGGACGTGGCCAAAAATGAGACAAGCCCCGCCCACCAGTTTGTTCACAGCTTCCCCTCCGCAGAACCGCCTGGATGGATCAGCAAGTACCTGTACACTCCCACCGTGGGTGAGAGAACCAGTCGATACACTCACTCGCTTTTGTAGTCAAAAATACCTTTCTGCTTAAAACAATGCATTCCTGACAAACAATGCAAGAGACGTGCTTTGGGTCGTTTCTGAGTTTCTCTTGGGATTTTAGAAGTCTTCTAAGCTGTCCTTGGGTTACGAGTTATTTAATTAATTATTGAATTACTCTTAGATGAAAAATGCTCAAGATCTAAAATTAGGAACCACACGCCCCTAAATTTACATTTTGTGAAGATGGTTTAAAATAATAAATATCTTAATACCTTTATCACTGTTGAATTGATGCCTAACACTGTGTTTCATTAACGCACGCTGTTTCCACGGCTCTATATGTTCGGTTTTTCATAAAACCAAACCGTTCCACAAAAACAAGTTTATCAAGATTGCAATATTTGAACAGTGTTTTTTCAGTCAGCTGTTGATAGAAATGTCAATAGTCTTCTTATCAAATATCAGGCCACTTTGAAAAGACTCTCTATCGTCAGTATGTCTGGAGTGGTTGGTTCATTTCAGCACACATATGAGTATTGTCACGACACCTCTCTTTGTGTCCGGCACAATGAGACATTTCTGGGTGTTGATGTGCGGTTGTTAAAGTGTTCATAGTGGCTCCATCAATGGGATTTCTTCCTGTTTGGTAACCCAAGTCTGATTGCTTTCAGAACAGAGCGGCTTTCGTCAATAAGTGCCACATTTGAGGTGTCATTCATGTCTGAAGCACAAACACTGCACTGTAAAGCTTTATATTTAGGGTTAAGGGTTTGTTCAAGTTGCTAACCGTAAGTGATGAATGGTATAAGCTGTGATATTGAGTTTGTGTAAGTAATGACCTGTCTGTCCTGTAGAGTGGTACTGGGAGTGTGTTTTCCGCCGCTGGTGTTATCGAGTGCTGGCTGTGCTGCTGTGCTTGTTCTCTGGAGCCGTGGTCTGGTCTGAATGCACCTTCTTCAGCACACAGCCCGTTCTGTCGCTCTTCGCTGTCTTCATCCAGCTCGCAGAGAGAGACTACAACTACGTTTACATAGAGGTTAGCAATTAGCATAATTAGCGTTCCTGTTGCTCAAACAGTTGAGCGTAACGCTTGCAACGCCAAAGGTCATGGGTTCGATTCCCAGGGAAAGCAAGAACTGATTAGAGTGTCAATGTTTTTCTTCAATGCAATGCAAGTTACTTTGGATAAAAAAGGCGTCTGCCAAATGCATAAATGTAAATTACTCCAAATAATTATTAAATAATTTAATATATTATAATTATAATGTAAATTACTCCAAATAATTATTAAATAATTTAATATATTATAATTATAATGTAAATTACTCCAAATGCATACATGTAAATTATTGTTAATTAATTCAATTAGTTAGGGTGCGAAATTAACTTTTTACTACATTATGTTGGCCATAAAACCATATTTAGCATTATTTTTATTAAAAATATTATTTGAGCCTATGACAATTCAATTGCTCTTCACTGTAAACCACGACTTTTTCGAGGCGTATTGCTTTATTTTATTATATGTACGATTCATAGTTAAAAAAACAACATATTTGGTTTTCACTGTAAGTGACATGAACAACATTCAATTCTTAATCACAATTCAGCACAAAATTCATGATTGTGAAAGGTCTACGTACTTAAAGTCAAAATATTATGGTGTTTGCAAACCGTTTTACTTGCGTAATGTGATGTTTATGAGTGAAACAATATAATGGGAATTATTGTTGAGAAGTGGTTGGGGAAAAAACTATAACCTGTACATTGTTGTTTTGTCTTTGTACTCTAGATGGCGTGTTTTGTCACCATATTCTTCTTGTGTTACTGCGTGTACTCCACTGTGTTCCGGATCCGAGTCTTTAACTACTATTACCTGGCTCCTCACCACCAGACGGACGCGTACAGCCTGCAGTTCAGCGGCATGTACGAAACAAATCCCTCTCAGCTTGTTTTGATTTGTTGCTGTATTCAGTATTCATCCTTTCATTCTGATTGATGTGCAGGTTGTTTTGTCGTTTGACGCCGCCTCTGTGTCTGAACTTTCTGGGTGTGATTCACATGGACAACATCATCTCCCATCAGGAGAGACAGCAGACGGCGTACACTGCAGTGAGTCACACACCACTCTCATGAACCCAAACATCACATATCTATATAACTAGTATGCAAGACTGTAATTGGCTATGACTGGCTAATAATAATAATATTCCTTTTATTCAAACTATATCTTCATGACTTTCAAGGTTAAAATTGCTTAAAATGTGTTTATAAATAAGAAAATTACTTTTTTTTAAAAATTAAATGTATACATGAATCAATACTTTGTAATAAACAACAATATATAAGTTTTATTATATATACGTTACAATTTACTAAAGATGCAATATAGCGACATTTTAAAACACTTTTTATTGATTGATTTTTTTTTATTTTTCCTGACCTTTCCTACCCTTTAAGTCAGAGACACTATTAAAATATCTTTGTCCTTGCGAGTCTAATATCGATATAAAAACTAATAGGCGTGCATTATATAAAGCATATTAAAGTCGTAGCATTTATTTGTGATTAACTTGTCAAAAATAATGAATATTGTTTCTCTCATGCTTGTATTTGCTGTCACTGCAAACTATTTATTATAAAGACAATACACGGTGTATGACCTTATGTGATTATTTGCAACAACAAAAAAACTAAATTCCCAAATTTGTGTTTTGAAATTGAATCAGAGACACCATTAAAATATTGGTCTAATCTGTCTATAGGAAAACGAATTGGCCATATAAATATTAAAATCACAGCATTAATGATGTGATGATGCTTAATTTTATGCCATATTTTATATCATATACAGTAATACCTCGGTTTACGAGTTTAATTCGTTCCAAGAGCGAGCTCGTATCCCAAAATGCTCGTACACCAAAACAATTCCCCCCATAAGAATGCATTAAAAATCAATTAATTCGTTCCACACGACCATAAATGCCCATTTTAAATATTTAGTTTTTATTTTACCCTATTAATTACAGTTAAAATTATAACCATTAAGATCTCATATAAATACTCTTTAAACAGACAATTAAACTCTAAAAATACTTGACAATTTACTGTAACTCACTTTGAGCAGCGTCTGCTGGCATGAAGGAGATGAGAGACAGACGAGGGAGGGGGAAAACACAAAACCTGGATTCAAGTGCAAATGAGTGAATTTATTATAATAGTGCAGAAAACAAACAAAGTGATAATCCAGAGTGAAAGTCGTGGAACGGGAGACGCGCGCGCGACCACCGCGACGCCAGCGCCGGGAGACTCGCGCGCCGGGAGACTCGCGCGACGCCAGCGCCGGGAGACTCGCGCGACGCCAGCGCCGGGAGACTCGCGCGACGCCAGCGCCGGGAGACTCGCGCGACGCCAGCGCCGGGAGACTCGCGCGACGCCAGCGCCGGGAGACTCGCGCGACGCCAGCGCCGGGAGACTCGCGCGACGCCAGCGCCGGGAGACTCGCGCGACGCCAGCGCCGGGAGACTCGCGCGACGCCAGCGCCGGGAGACTCGCGCGACGCCAGCGCGAGCTCTAGAGTGGAGAGAAGTGAGGAGACAATTAATTCATGAACCCCATATATATTTCACTACGTGAACAGTAGAGGCTGAGAGAAGTTAAACTGCTGACAGAGCGAGGCTGAGAGAATGAATGCTTTAAGGGGTGATAAATGGGTTGGGACTGCGTGACTGTGTTATGATAGGCTGTCATTAGGATATTTCCAGTAAAAATGCCCGTGAAGATGCAGAGCGTTAGGACAAAAATGCGCGTGGGTGAGGGAAAAATTTGCTCGCACTCCGATACAAAGCTCGTACACCGATTCAACCCTCCATGCTCGTACACCGATTTTCTCGTATACCAAGTCGCTCGTAAACCGAGGTACCACTGCATTCAGTATATCACCCAGCCGTATTGATACTCATGGGCACATAACTCCAAAATCTCTCTCTCTCTCTCTATGATAGATAATGGGATCCATGCAGGTCCTGTCATTCATTGCTAATGGATTTTATATTTATTATCCTATGCTCATCGTTTTGCTCTGCATTGCAACTTACTTCAGGTGAGATGCAAATCCAACAAATATTTTTACCTTTTGAATATTATAGAGACTGCTATTGCTGGAAGGCTGTTGGCTCTTTGTTTTGCCTCTTGTTCTTTCTAGTCTGGGCACACGCTGTCTGAACTTGCTGGGCTTTCAGCAGTTCATGGGGGAGAATGATCTGACCTCTGACCTGGTGGACGAGGGAAGAGAACTCATCCGGAGAGGTACTACTACTAAACGATTTTAAAACGTACAGTCTTACACCTAATGCAGTTAGAGATAATTATAATATACACACACACATTCTTTTTGTGTGTTGTTGTTTTTTTTCAAAAAATAAATTATTGCTTTTATACAGTATGGATGCATTAATTTGATCAAAAGTGACATTTTTACAAAATCTGTTTCAGTTAAATGCTGTTCTTTTTAACTTTCTGTTCATTAAAGAATTCTGAATCACAGATCCCACAAATATATTAAGCTGCACAACTGCTTTCAACATAATACAGTTATAATGATTTAAGAAGGATCATGTGACACTGAAGGCTGGAGTAATGATGCTGAAAATACAGCTTTGTAAATCAAATTAATTACAAGCAATAAATATATTAAAATAGAAAAAAGTTATTTTAAATTGTAATAATATTTTATAATTTTACTGTATTTGATTAAATAAATATAATTCTATTAAGATATAATTAGTAAATTATATACAAATCATGTTATAACTTCATTGTTTTTTTTTTTAACTATAAAAGTTTATCTTGTTTTCAGAAAGAAGAAAACGGCAGAGAACAGAGGACGGCGATAACAGACGGAGAGTGAGTTTGATTTTGCCTAAACTGCCTCACAATTAATGATAAGTGTAGATTACTGTACCGTACCCGTCTGAACCCGCTCATCACATCTCTGTCTGTCAGGAATGGAGGGAACGCTATAGTGAACAGAGGGAAAGATATGGCGGCAGGGCCAGAAGTGCGTACTCTGAGCTGAAGGACGCGGACGGCTCCAGCACAGACACTGGCAGAGGTGAGGACCTCTTACTGAAACATACTCTTGCTAAAGGCTTTGAGCTCTTGGTCAGATGTGATGAAGAGCATTGGGTTTGTGTGTGTGTGTGTGTGTGTGTGTGTGCAGCTCAGTCGCGTAGGGATCGAAACGATAAGGCTGAATTACTACAAGACGTTGAACCGTTGGACTTCACTGGAGAAGAACCGCTGGAAACCGATAACAGGAGGTCTGTATTACTGTATCTCACAATATTAACGTTTACTTTCAGTTATCAGAACTAATAGCATGAGCTTGAGAATAGTGTCTTTCTTATGCATCTTTATGTTGTCGCTCACAACACTTTAAAAAAAAGACAATGCATGGTATATGACATTGAATATACTGTAATACCTTAAAATAGGAGCATAATCCGTTTCAGGATCGAGCTCGTAACTCGAGTTGCTTGTATCTCAAATCATGTGTGTCCATAAGAAATAACAGAAAACACCCATATTAGTGCCAATAAAAATGGAAAAAAACATGTTTTTAATTGCTATAGAGACACACACACAAAAGATTATAGTATATAAGGATTCCTGTGATTATAAAATAAAATAGAATGTGGTTTTAATTATGAGTTCTTACCTTCGAGACAGACAAGACAGTCGTGATATATGCAGCGGAGGAGAGGGATTAACAGATCTACAAACGGGAGCATTTATATCCCTCACACGCATGACATCTCATCTGCACGCAATACGCACGCATTCCCTACACGTGCGCTCGATCTTTTCTGCTTTTATTTTAGCCAAGGAACGAGTGAGGCGCGTGGGCTCTGAGTGCTACTAACGTCGGTGTCTGTAAGCTGCTCGTATCTCAAATATTTACTCGTATCTCAAAGCAAAAATTAGCTCGAAGGCTTGCTCGTATCTCAAGGTATTACTGTATTTAAATTTAAATGTTATATACTGTATATTTAAGGATTATTGAATTTTTAACGTAGTTCTTTATTCATACAACACTTCTGACCTGTGAAAAAAAGTGTTAATCGCCAACAGGAAATTCGATGTCTTTAAAAAAATTATAATAATTGTTCATTACTTAATAGATCAGACTTTAAAAATAAAGGTGAGAATATTAAGATTATTGTTAATGTGTCATGTTATTTATTCAACTATTTTTGTCCTATATTTATTTTAGGCAATATTTATTTTTATTTTTTTAATAGTTCTTTGATTCACACAAAATTTCTTACCCATGTAAAAGAGAACGAGATTGAAAGGATTGTGCCAACACTCCCAAAATTTGAATTAGTTTGCTCCAATAATGATCACATAGTCAATATATAATGCATAAATAATTAGCACAGCAAATACATTTTGGGATGTTGCTGTTCTATATTTAAATGATAGACACCACAAGATATTTATTATGCCGCATAGGAAAAAACTATGAAAATTGTTCTCTGATTGTTAATGGATGTCTTTGTCTGTCTGTAGATACGCCGGAGGACATTACCTCTCAACCTCTGCATCTCGTAGCCGCATCTTTGATGATGTATGAGAACAAATAAAGGGAAACTGTTTGCACTTTTTACTCTTCACACTCTTCCTGAAGTGTCCTGTGTGGGACCGCAGCTTTAACACTTCTGTATTTCTCTTTGAATACGTTTTCTGTGTATGTGTGTGTTTTGTTTCTTACCTCCCGTTGTCCCTTTACGTCCAGATGAAGCCAAACTAGCAAACACCACACACACAACTGTTCTGTATCTCCGCAGTGACGGTCGTTTTCATGTAGATCATCATCATCATTATTATTATTATTATTATGTGGCTGAAAAGGGAAGAAAAAGTGTCACGTTAGTTCTCTTTAGAAACCTGATTTGAAGTTTAGAGAATACAGTAGATTTAAGGTTTTAGGGTCTCCTGGATGCATGGAAGTTCTCCACCTTCTTACTCTGAGTTTTCCCTCAGGATGAGAACTTGTTTGACCAGTAAAACACCTACAGGAAACGCTTCTCTCTTTTGTTCGAGCATTTTGTTTAATTATTCACTATTTAACAGATAACACTTTAAAGTTACAGATGAAAAGATCTAATTTCTGTTATTCAGCTCTTGTTTTCTACTGTAAACTTCATATCTCTTTGATCAAACAGTGAATGCATAAAACAAGAATGCGGTTTTACTTTTTCAATTATGTTCTATTTATTATAAATGTCCCTAAATTAATATTAAGCAACTGCTCAGTGCTACTGACATATTGAAGGACGATTTGTGCTGCTTTCTTTCTTTTTTGATGACACAAATCTGTACAGCAGCAATGTTTTGATTATTTTATTATTTTATTTGTGTTCTTGTTTGCATTTCATCAATACCTCAAATAAATATTCCTGGAATCTAAATGACCTTTCTGTACAATAGTGTATAACTGAATGAGAAAACGGTCTTGACATTTTAATGATCCTCAATGGAAGATTTAAGTGTTTTTAAGAACACAACACAAATATTTGTTGTCAAGCAGTTCACACACACCATAATTCAGAGTTTGAGCTAAAAAAGGGGTAGAAATTGTCGTCTTTTTGGCCATTTCTGTTTTTGTGCTTCCTCTGACATTCAAAATCTCTAAGTCAGCATTCACACAAGACTAGCAGAATGTCTTTACCAACAATATACGGCTATTATTTACTCAACTGGATGGGATTCTCTACATGATTATGAGCTGAACAAAACACAATTCATAAAATCAAAGAGGACTGTATTTATTTATTGCCAGTGCTCAACAGAGAAAAAAATTTCTTTGTTAATCAAAGTGTATGTGAATCATCCATTGTGAATTCTGCTATACTTTAGTTATGCTTCCTATTTTCTATAGAGTCTGAAAACAGATCTTAGTGTTTCCATTCATAATCTTTTGCATAATGGTGTATAACTGAATGAGAAAACGGTCTTGACATTTTAATGCTGCACAATGGCAGATTTAAGTGCTTTTAAGAACACAACACAAATATTTGTCTTTTTTGTTGAGTTGTGCATTGCATGAAATAAAAATGAATCCGCTCAGATTCTTCAGGACAACAGCACATACAGAGATACTAGGAAAATGGCAAAATACAGCATGGAAAAATAAAGGAAAATCACTCATTAAAACACTGGGAAGATAATCAGGGTATAGATAAAGGTAGAACATTAAACATATTAAAGTTGACATTTTTATATGTGGTCTAGAGAACAATGAAGCCATGATTGTTCCAAAGACTGTACTTTGATTTTATTATTTACTCACTCCAATATAGTAGGCTAGGTGGCGGTATGAAGCTTTTATAATGTTGTGTAACACTTTAAAATCGAAAGAAGAATCGACATTTTAAATGTTTTGGCGCGCGGAATGAGATCTCACACACACACCGAGGGAAACAGACGACACGCACTTTCGTCTGCTTCATTTAAGCCATTTAACTCACATAAGGTAACTTTTTCCCAAAATATAATATTACCCTTGAGATTTACTTCAGCTTTTAAAAATATATTTATAGCACTAACGATTTCGTTTATCTCATAACTTAAACATAAAATGCAAACTCCTACACTTGTTCGTTTTCATTGGTAATAAAACAAAAAAAAATGCTTTTAGTTTAAAGGATAGATGCGATTGTTGTGACTTATTTGTTAAAGAATTTTCCATGCAAAAGAAAAAAACGCAATGATAGTGAAAGGTATTAGTGGTGTTTCTCTTGATGAATCACAATCTCCATTTTGTGAAACTTTTTTTTTTCTTCAATAACACATTATTGCATAGATTTATGAACGAATAATGACTTTCGTGAACGAGGATTAGTTTTTGCGACAAACGTGCAATCAAATATTTTTCTGAATATTGCTTTGATTTGCATTGCATTATTTTCAGAAAGACACGGACCCAAAGGGGGTTCTCTCACAAAATCTCGCATTTGGTTGATAATTCAGCAAATGATTCCAGAAATAAAAATTAGCTTGGAATCAAGTTACCGGTATGTATTTTATGCACATACACCAAATATGTAAACTGCACACTATAGTTCAGTTAGAGCAGTATCATATTTCTGTAAAATATTAATCTTTTTGTATTTTTCATAGAAAAACTATATTCCCAACATCACTCTTGACCAATGCCAGGGAAGAAAATGCAGAACAAAAGCATTGTGGATTTTTTTCCGGTGACAAAATCCTAAACATTATGCTTTATATATCTGAGTTATATATTGAAATGTTTATCCTTAGTCTAAATGGCGTGTAAATTGGGGAATATCTCTTTCAGATAAAGCAGACTGTCAGCAACAGTGGAGCTAGAAGGCCGTCACAAACTACTGAAAATGTACAGGTCAAGTCATTTCAATAAGAATGAATCAGGTCTTATTTATTTACTTTTGAAAGAGGCATCTTTAATAATTTGCTCAGAGACACTGAGTTGTTAAGATCATAAAACAGCACCATAAAATACCATAATATATATGACCTGTGCACTGTATTCCTAGACATCTGGATCCAAATGCTAAAGTATTTTCTCCCCGCATTTGTTTCTGCATATATTTAAAGAATACAAATAACACATTTTGGTCAGTTCCTCGCACAAAGCTCCTCTATGGCTTTAGAAGACTTGCAATATATAGAAAGTTTAATGAAGTACTTTTTCATATTTTAAATGGTGCATGTTTAAGCAACTAACAATCTTACATACTTCGAGGGCACTTTTGATTAATTTTGTGTGGTATTATCATACAATTTTATGTAATTTTGATAATGTCCTAATTTGTAATAAATTAAAATGTTCAAATAATAATAATATATACTATTTTAATGTTGCTTATGTCACTGTTCCAGAAAAATCTTACAAGCAAGAAAAAAGGAAATAGTGGCCGTGTTCCTCTAAAGGTTTGTTTGCATACTTATATATCTGTATCATTGGATGAAGATTATTTAAGGATCTCGTGAAAAAGTGTGTGGATTTTCTCAAGACAAAGCTTCTTGGCAATAGGATGGTAAACCATGTACACTAGTGGACTTGTATTAACAGTTCTGTTGTGCTGACATTCACTCAGGAGAGGAAGAATGAATCTTGCAACGAGGAAGTTAAAGAGGGTCCGTCAAAAAGCCACATGCAGCAGGTACAGTGTGTGAATTTAATGCTACTTGGTGCTTATTAACTAAAAAAAAAGCTTTACCTGTTTTGCTGCTCTTGTCCTGTAGATCAATGTTGAACTGGCTGATCTTCTACTTCATGAATATTACACCTACATTAAAGAATTTAAAAACAAAAGTGCACATTATGAACTGTTGTGATTGTGACTTGTGTATCCAAATCTTTTATTTATAAATGTTGCAATGCTTTTTGTATTATTGTTCTTCTGAATTTAACAGTGCGACGAAGGGCAAAGCCACACTTTCAATTTCCGCTTCCAATACAAGAAACATGCAGTGCCGTGTGACACATTCATGACTGTGCTTGATGCTCTCAAGACCAACAAGAGTTTCAAGAAGATCATAGAAGACAACATGGAGAAAGAAATAGTCATCCAGAGATCAAAAGGAGAAGTTCCTAGAGCTGCTGTGAAGACAGATTTCCCCTGCTGTCTTATTGAAAAAGATGAGCTCTTAGATATAACCTTCATTAAAAAAAATACACAAGATACAAAACAAAAACCAACTGGAAGGCTTTCATTCCCCAATGAATCAGAAAATGTAGTAATCTTTTACATTAAAACAAAAGGAGGGGTGAAGGTGAAACGCTTAATGAAGAACCATGAGCTGAGGAAGAAAGTTGAGGATGTTTGTGTGTTCGCATTCAAAGACGACAAACTGGAGAAAGCTCTTCGGCGTGACGGACGATTCATCATGACGGACGATTCATTCCAGAAGCAGTGTGCACTCCGTGAGATTGAGAGCGAAACCATCTGTCAAATGTCAGACACTGTAGAGCATCTTGATCGAAAGCATTTTGAAATCATTGTTACCAGTGATAAAAAACAACAAGACAGTCAAGAGGATTTCTTGAGCGATGTCAACCCTGAAATGAATGAAGCTTCAGCCGCTGATTTGAAAGAAAACATTGATCCTAAACAGCCTCCCATCAACAACGAACAAGAAGAAACCCCAAAGACAAACACAATGAAATCCACAAGTACTTCAGCTAAACGCTCTAAAGCAATTGACACTGGAGAAATTCTGCAAATTTTACGTTCTCAGTTTAAAGGTTTAATGGAGACATTAAAACTGCGTGAGAGCTTTAAGAAGAACTCAGAGGTCCGAACGTTCTTCAGAGAAGAATATGATAAAAGTGTTCAAAGTTTCTTGGAGGTGAAGAAAGTGAAGAAGCTCATGAATCTCTCTGACTCCGTGTGTCAGATTCGAGTGGAGGGATCTCCCAGAGGAACAGGTTTCTTACTCTTTGACAGATTCATCCTCACTAATGCTCATGTTATTGGAGAATTTGACCCTTTCTCCAAGAAGCTTTCAAAGACCTTCACTGCAGTGTTTGGATATGAAGATTTGGAAGCAAATGAGACCAAGTGTGTGCCGATCAAAGAACTGGTTGCAGCGTACTTTTATGGTAAAGTCAACATGGGCCGGCATCTTGACTTTGCTCTTCTTGAACTGGAAGCTGCTGATGAAGTTTCTGACTTTCCTGAATTGCTCAGTCGATACATTCATGCTCCCCCTCCTAACCGTGGTGGGATCTGCATTGTGGGACATCCCGGAGAAGGGGTCAAGAAAATAGACCCCTGCTTCATCATTGAGAGAGAGAATCTTCAAGAGGCTGCAGATAAACACGTATCCGAGAATGTCAATTTCTTTAATGTGATAACTCAACAGTGTTTGGCAGAGAAATGGGAAAGTCATGACAACCAGATCTTTTATGACTCTTGCTTCTTTCACGGATCTTCTGGCTCTCCAGTTTTTGATGAAGACTGCTTTCTGATTGGCATACACACTGGTGGCTTTGTGTACAAAGGAGCAAAAGATCGGATTAGAAGCGTTGTGGAATATTCCTATTCCATGCAGCCCATCCTGGAAAGCATCGTCACACAGGCCAAGAAAAGTGAAAGATCTGACATCTTGAAATTACTCTCTGAATACAAATCTTTGAATCTTAACTTGGAAGACAATGATGTGGAAATGGAAATAGATCCATAAAACCAGGAAGACAGTTGATGAATAATGGAACAGTCTTGAAATAAACGACAGTTTCCATTTATGGTTGGTATCCCTTTAAGGGATCAACATTGTTCAATTCTGCAGATGCTTGTACCTTCTTCTACTTCAGAAATAGGTATACAGCTGCCAACATACATTTTATATCTTGATAAATCAGTTTTTCAAGCTTTGTGACTCAATTCTGCTATATTATATAATCACGCTTCAAATATATTGGCCTCATTCTTGACTCTATAAGCACTTTCAGACTGTAGACACAATATACAGCACAAACATCGGCACAAATCATCTGCAAAGACCATGAGAACTAGACATGATGTACTCCGATCCTCATATGGAAAGAATTGGATGAAATATTCTGAATGATATCAATCCACAATTTTGACTTGTGATGCAGCCTGGAATCAAAACCGCACCATGTTCGTTCATTGGCCAGAGAAGAACTGAGACTGAGTCTGTTTTTTTTTCTCCATTTCTGTCACGGATGGAGTTTGGGTTTCTTGCCACTGTCGCTTCTGGGTTTCTTATTTGGGGACACTTAATATTTAGCATTATTATTGATTTGAATGCATTGATACTATTGAATGAGAACTGAAATGAGTTGATGATGACCACTGTTTTCTCCAGAACTGCTTTTTTGATTAATTGAACTCATGCCATAATTGATTACATTTGCAGTTATTGAATCAACACTGAACTTATTACAACAATGGTGACGGTTACAGTAGAATACAATAGAGTAGAGTAGAATACAATTCTGTTTGCATTAATTTTTTTTCTTCCTGATATCATTGTGATTATCTCTTGTACTTGCATATGCAAAGATCAATAAATTTTTTTATACTGATTTTACATCGTCTTCATCGTCATTATTTACTTTGTTGTAAAGGATCATGTTCAAACTCCACTGTAACTATGTTTGTTTACATTTTTGTATTTGGCAGATGCTTTTATCCAAAGCGACTTACATTGCATTCAAGGATCACATTGAATCAGTTCTTGCTTTCCCTGGAATTGAACCCATGACCTTGGCATTGTAAACACCAATGCTCTACTGGTTGAGCTACAGGAAAGCAAGTTGGGAATAATGCATTACAACATGCATTTTTTCAATTAACTTATAAAGTAATGTATTACTTTTTCAGTTTACAATAAATAACTTTTTCAATTAAGTAACGCAAGCTACTTCGTTTTTCCATATATTGACTGACGTATCTCATGTTGAGAAAAGACAGGGGTTGGTCTGTGTAAACATGATGGTTATTGTAGTTCTAGACTACATGTGAACATTTACTAAACTCACTTGCACAATAACAGATTCAACGTTCCTCAAAATGAATTGAATCACAACAATACACATACCTTGTAGGAGCAGGATGGGGACGAGGGCCGTGAGAACGGCATGAGGTGTGATTGATGATGAGTGTCACCTGTGCGCCGCACCGGCCTCGAGTCTCGTGGAGCAACTACAGGAGCGTAAAAGGAGGTGCAACGACAGTAAAGGACGAGAGAGAATTAAGCCTGGATTTTCTCTCTTCCTTCACTGTTTTCAGTTCTCCTTTTCTGATTATCTCCCGACTCTCAGCCTCTGCCTGCTGCCACACTCCAATGATTAAATGTTAAATAAAACATTTTTATGCATTTAGTCTCACTCAATTGACCGATGCACTTGCGGCTGACCTTTGATTCAATTCAACCATAAGCAAAAAGGTGATTTTTCTAACTTCGCTCAGTGTTTCACTATGGGAATCGCTTTGGGCGTGACCAACTACGGAAGCTCCTATGACACTATGTCTGTCTTAGCCTATATCACTCAGGTCGACCCCTAGCCAAATAATTTGCGCTTTCTTCCAGTGAGAGACTACAAGCGCTCTCAGCACTTCCAAGATCTTTGCTGGTTTTGCTAAACTGTTCAACAGGTGGACCGTCATTGGATTACGCCACTGAATGTGACCAGTTGGATTGGACAGTATTGAGTGACATTGCAAAATTTTGAATAGTTTCCATATCAAGGTGAGCTATTCTGTTTGGAATATTGCGTATTAAATTACGATAAAGAAGTCAGGTTCAGGTTTCACGCATTAAGGCAAGCTGTTATAGAGCTAACTACCCTACAAAACGTGTTGTGACGAGTCTTGGGGTTACTTTTCTACTTAACGGACATTACCCCGCCAAAGGGAATGAGTCAAAGAGCAAGGAAGCTGCGTGTCCATCTTCTTGTGGAGCAACCATCTCTTCTGACCATCAACCGTGAGCTGAGTGGACATGATGGAAGCCGAATCTCTGGATATGTCTCCTCTGTTTGAAGGGCTTCTCGCACAGGAGGAGGAAGGACGGGGTGATGAGGACAGAGAGAGAGCGACGCTAACTCCTGACCTCCTCGACTTAGACATGGATGACGAGGAAGAGGAAGACAACTCTCCCTTCTCTGTCCAACAGTCTAGACCCTCTAGCATGACTGACTCAGCCTCACACAAGGTGTGCAAACGAGCCGCAGCGAAACTGGGCCTAGCTTGGCCTGCCGACGCAAGATGCGGAGGGAGCAGAGAGGGATCTTTATGACGGCAAAAGGCTGCCGCCTGCTCAACCCACAGCGAGACAACTCCTGCCCGCTGTGCCTGCTTGCATTAAAGAGAGGTCTTGCCATTGGTGTAACCCCTTTAAGAGCAAGATCCCAGCCAAGGGTTATTTAAAGCTGGTGTAGGGGAATTACAGTTAAGACCTGAGGACCAGATATGATGAATGAAGACCAGAAGTGTAGTCAATTCTCGAAATTTTAGTGAAGAATAGTTTACAGTTTCATCAGCAGAAGCTTCAGGTCTCTCAAGGAGTTCGTAGGCCGCCCCACTTACAATTACACTGTTGTAGTAATTATACTCTAACAAGTTACTAACTACGTCATTACTGAAGATTAAATTATTCTGATTAGCTAAGAAAGAAAGAAAGGTAAACAAAACTAGTAATTTTCCACACAAGAGCAGACAGTCAGAAGCATATCTTCATAGATCACATGGTTGACGGGTTGAGTGACCTTCCAGGTTGCAGAAATGCGTTTCTAGGCATCAGATTGTCGAGAATAACAAAAAATTCCGTCTCTTTATGGTGCCAGTTAATCACCTCATCAATACAGAGCAATATTAACACACACACACACAGATACACACACACATATACACAGGACTACAAGGCTGAACTTGGCTCAGGCTCCAACTATCAACAGAAAGATTTTTCAAAACATTCAGATAACATGTTCTATCTGGTGAGAAGTGCAGACAATTTTCATCCTTATTCTATGGAAAAATACAGAAAAGCAAAGTAAATTCTTAGGCGATAGACTAAAATGTGTATAAATTTGAAGAAATCATTCAAAACAAATTATAAATCACTAACTTTATAATAAATCGCTCATTACAAATCATTAAAAAAAAGAAAATAATGTATATACAAATAAGAAAAATAAAACAATATATATACACAAGCAGCAATGGATTTCCAAATTGTTCCTATCACTGGAGATTCAAGAAATGGGAGCGCTGGGGTTGGCTGGACCGCCAGTGGTAGAGTTTTCAGTGGCTTATCATCTCCACCCGAATCGACGCTCTATTTCGGCCTCCTCTCGGATTTTGCTGAAACATCTTGATGCGTCCGTCTGTCAGAGAATGTATAAATATGCGGCACAGTCAGTGTGCTCGCTGAACACAGTGACTTTAGTGTCAGTGTACCAGGCTGAGATTCCGGAGGAGATGGGGCGACAGCAGGCCGAACCCAGCACTTTGGGACGAAATATGTGTGGTGAATGATTTAATTCTCCACTTTACCCACGGAGTGGTTCAGGGCTGTGGCCATGTCAAGTGAGAGAGCGTTATGACTAAACCTGTCAGGATTGAGTGACGCTCAGAAAGTGGAGGTGATGTACGTGGCATATGACCCGACTAAAGGTCTGTTTGCTCCAGCTCTTGAGAAAATGAGAGAAACCAGCACCCTCAAGAAACTAGAGGATGAAGCTTTGAACCTCTGTTTACCGCGCAAGCAAGCACAACGACCACCCGCTCAGCCAGTGCGACAGAGCTTTGAATAGCAAGGAACTGACCGCCCCACTCTGAGGAACGGAAGAAGTGTGCGACCTAACAAGTGCATGTTCCCCTGCATTTCTCTCTCCACCTACAAAGAGGAGGAGGATTTCCAGCCCTGTTGTTCTGGGTTCAGTAAGGGCTCTCACTGTAAGTTCTCCTCAAGTTCAAAGTTAAAAAAACAAGGAAATTATTCAACAGTCTCACCAAGCAATCACACAGTGTTTTCAAGCTCCCATCAGTTCAGGGGAATACACAATAAAGAATGCACTGTCGCATCCAAACCATGAGCTAAGAGCGATGCGCTCCAAGCATACAAAAGACAAATTAATAAAGGTTTCACTATCGCAGCCAGGCAGACCGCCGAGGGCGATATGTTTTACGAAAATCCTAGAGAAGTAAATCGTGCCTCCCTTGTTTCGTCCGCTATGCAATGACGTCATCAGTGTGCGCTGGAGAGGGAGTATACATGGGATCTCTTTTGGCCTGCATACTCAATTGAGCACGTGCAGCTCTCCTGTGGGTTTTAAACACAGTTTCACAGGAATACAGACTTCAGTTTGCCATGAAACCACCCAGATTCAATGGTATGATAGTCTCAGTGGCCAGAGTCAGCTTGCATCCTGGCAGCCGAGATTGACAGTCTTTTAAACAATAAATCTCTTCGTCTCACAGTAAAACGCTCAATGTTCTCTGTATTTCTCTCTAGCAGACGAAATTGCACCATTGGGTGTAGATACACTAGCTCATGCGTCCTGCTGTACGCATTCCCTCCTCAGAGCCTGGTTTCACCCACTATAGCCAGAGTGAGGGAGGTGGCTTTGTCACTCAATCTGATAGCTCCACATTGAACATCCAGACACTGGGTGGCAGAGATAGTTTAACTGTTGTCAGGCCTTCCTCCCCATCTGAAATGACAGAATCGTTCTAATGAGAAACAGCAATACAAAGCTACAATCAAATGTGTATCTCCACGACAGTAAATACATTTAGAAAGGGACTTTTTGAGTTAATTCTTCAGAATTCTGGGAAATATGAAGAATAGTTTACTACGTCTAAAAGTAAATAATAATAAAAAAATTATTGTGAAATAAAGTTTATAATGAAAATAATAAAGGTTTTCCTTTTGAAGACCAAGTCTTTATTATTTTATATGTTTATTTATTTTATATGTTATATGTTTAATCTATTGTCTATTAAACATATTTGAATCACTAATGTCAAAGGAAGAGGCTCATTATTCTGAGGTTTTAGGCGTCTCTCATCTGCTCATAGCTTTTACTTCGTTATAAATTCTGGTGGTTTTGATTTTCTGTAATGGGTGGAACTGAAGAAGAGCAGGAAACTGAATAAAAGCGAGTGAGAACTGAATGAGAACACAAACTCAAGAACTCACGACACTTTCCTACACCATTCAGATTCTCCTCTAACTTGGACAAGGTAAGATTTCCTGGTTTCCTTTTAAAGGATTTCACTATACGGAGTATCTCTGACTTTTTAAAATGTGATCCTGGTTTCTTGTCTTCTATATCAAAGCTAAATTCAGCTTGAACTTCATCTGAAGTCTTGTTTCTGCTCTCGGCGGACTCCACACCTGTTACATGATGATTGGTCAAAGCCAATTATTTGTGTAAGAATTTAACATGCAAAAAACTTACATTGTAGTGCGTATGAACAGCAACAAATTATAAATCATTACATTGGTGGATTTTCCCCCACAACACAATAAGCCGAACTCAAAGTAAATTTAGTTTTAAGGTCGATATTGCCTCTGTTCAATAGAGTGGAAGTCTTACAAAGATTAACTGGATGCAATAAAGCTTACGAAAACAAACCATGGTTTTGTTATAGTAAAATCGCTGTAAACACGTTTTTTTGGCATATGAGTTAATATTTGTAAAATTATAGAGTTTTACAAAAAATACCATGGTTAATTTGAGAGGAGGTTCAGTGACAAACGCCCTGTCAGCAGGAAGTGGTTTCCACTGGCAGACGACAGTACCTGCCACAAAAACAGGATGTTGTCTGTCGCAAGAAGTCAGAGGAAGCTGCCGACCACAGCCAGTGGAAGGATGTACTAGTAAATTATATTCATATGTAATAAATTGTAATGCTTATTTAAAGAAGTTAGTCAGAATTGTGTAGTATTTGATTAAAAAGGTTTATCAAATATAATGAAGAAAAAAGTATATTTTGGTTAAACATTAAATTCAAACTGAATATGCATGTATACACACACATGCATTTACAGGGAGTGCAGAATTATTAGGCAAGTTGTATTTTTGAGGATTAATTTTATTATTGAACAACAACCATGTTCTCACTGAACACAAAAAACTCATTAAAATCAAAGCTGAATATTTTTGTAGCAATATTTTAAGTAGTTTTTAGTTTTAGCTATTTTAGGGGGATATCTGTGTGTGCAGGTGACTATTACTGTGCATAATTATTAGGCAACTTAACAAAAAGAAATTTATACTCATTTCAATTATTTATTTTTACCAGTGAAACCAATATAACATCTCAACATTCACAAATATACATTTCTGACATTCAAAAACCAAACAAAAACAAATCAGTGACCAATATAGCCACCTTTCTTTGCAAGGACACTCAAAAGCCTACCATCCATGGATTCTGTCAGTGTTTTGATCTGTTCACCATCAACATTGCGTGCAGCAGCAACCACAGCCTCCCAGACACTGTTCAGAGAGGTGTACTGTTTTCCCTCCTTGTAAATCGCACATTTGATGATGGACCACAGGTTCTCAATGGGGTTCAGATCAGGTGAACAAGGAGGCCATATCATTAGATTTTCTTCTTTTATACCCTTTCTTGCCAGCCACGCTGTGGAGTACTTGGATGCGTGTGATGGAGCATTGTCCTGCATGAAAATCATGTTTTTCTTGAAGGATGCAGACTTCTTCCTGTACCACTGCTTGAAGAAGGTGTCTTCCAGAAACTGGCAGTAGGACTGGGAGTTGAGCTTGACTCCATCCTCAACCCGAAAAGGCCCCACAAGCTCATCTTTGATGATACCAGCCCAAACCAGTACTCCACCTCCACCTTGCTGGCGTCTGAGTCGGACTGGAGCTCTCTGCCCTTTACCAATCCAGCCACGGGCCCATCAAGACTCACTCTCATTTCATCAGTCCATAAAACCTTAGAAAAATCAGTCTTGAGATATTTCTTGGCCCAGTCTTGACGTTTCAGCTTGTGTGTCTTGTTCAGTGGTGGTCGACTTTCTGCCTTTCTTACCTTGGCCATGTCTCTGAGTATTGCACACCTTGTGCTTTTGGGCACTCCAGTGATGTTGCAGCTCTGAAATATGGCCAAACTGGTGGCAAGTGGCATCTTGGCAGCTGCACGCTTGACTTTTCTCAGTTCACGGGCAGTTATTTTGCGCCTTGGTTTTTCCGCACGCTTCTTGCGACCCTGTTGACTATTTTGAATGAAACGCTTGATTGTTCGATGATCACGCTTCAGAAGCTTGGCTATTTTAAGACTGCTGCATCCCTCTGCAATATATCTCACTATTTTTGACTTTTCTGAGCCTGTCAAGTCCTTCTTTTGACCCATTTTGCCAAAGGAAAGGAAGTTGCCTAATAATTATGCACACCTGATATAGGGTGTTGATGTCATTAGACCACACCCCTTCTCATTACAGAGATGCACATCACCTAATATGCTTAATTGGTAGTAGGCTTTCCAGCCTATACAGCTTGGAGTAAGACAACATGCATAACGAGGATGATGTGGTCAAAATACTAATTTGCCTAATAATTCTGCACTCCCTGTATATATATATATATATATATATATATATATAGCAACACCAAATAGTACGGTACTGAATAAAAGATAAAACCACTTCATCAAACAAATACTTTTCCTGTGAGTTTATTCTCTAAATCAAACAAGTTTACCAATAACAACAAAAAACAGTTAAGCCAATGTCTTTAAAGAGTCAATGTCAAACTTATCAAGATTGTCCATTGTTAGACGAAATAGCCGAAACAGATGACAGTGGGATGAGGTGAGATGCAGATGATTCCGAATGGTTATTTGAGAGCGATGCAATGATATAATCCTGTAAATCCAGTTTGAGAGTTTGTGGTGCTGATCTGTGGCTCTTGCTCAATGTCTGGAGATCACTGAAGTCAGCAACCTCATGGGCTGAATAGTTACCCCAGCAGTAGTAGCGTTATCAAGAGGAGTCACAATAGAAGTAGGAATAGAATAGAAAGTCCTTTTCTACAAAACAAACAATGCACAAACTTCTCTTCCTGACTCTCGTGACTGCAGATGTGTTTTCCTAAGCTCCGCTCTGACCTGCTTTGCCCTTGCTCTAGTATCTGTCTGTTCTTCTTCGGACCCGCTGCTTGCTGGACTCCTGACAATATTGAAATGGATATGATTGGATTACTGATAGCGGGATTCCTATTCTTTGGCTTTGGGATTATCCTGACCTATCGAAAGATTGGCAAGACAGCTGCGAGCAAATTCACCCAGCCGCTGTCTGTAGAAATGAAGAATTGCCTCGAGGCCGTGTCTGACCGTCTGAAGGAATTAGATCAGCGAGTGATAAAGATTGAGGAACCGAATCGTAACCTATGCGAACTGTATCGTAACAACACAGTCCGGACAGCGAGCCAGATCGGTGAACTCTTACGAATGGTATCCGGTCTGGCTATGAGGCTGGACACGGTGCTGAGGACCAGAAATGAACTTGATTGGATTGAATTGACTGATTATGATCCGGACAAAATTACCGATCAACGAATGGATTATTAAAAAGGAGTTGTATTTCTGCCCCTATCTCTCGTTGGGAAGCCAGCATGATGACAGCCTGGTCTCCCTTATCCTCCTTCAGGGACAAAGCCACAGAACTGTTCTCATAACATCTGTTGTTGTGACTACTCTTCCTCTCACCCGTCTGCGTGTCCTGCCTCTATCTGTTCTTATCTATCCCTCCCCAATCTCCAACGAAAAAAATCCCTATGTGTGTGCGTTAAATTGCAGTATTATGTTCTTATGTGAAGGCTTGCTAATTTGCATTCTTGTATTTCTTGTTTTCCTGGAGAAAAAAACGGCGCATGCTCTGCTGCGACGACACGTCTGTGAAAACAAATTTCCCGTTAAGGGACAATAAAATTCTATCTATCTATCTATCTATCTATCTATCTATCTATCTATCTATCTATCTATCTATCTATCTATCTATCTATCTATCTATCTATCTATCTATCTATCTATCTATCTATCTATCTATCTATCTATCTATCTATCTATCTATCTATCTATCTATCTATCTATCACGTTTGAGCATAAACTTAAACTGTTCTCAAAACAGGACTCAGGAAGTTTCAGTAGCCGTGAGCTCAACCATGCAGTTTCCCTCTCCCAAAAAACTCACACACTCTACTACATTTCTGGCTTATATACAGCCACCAATTACCTCAAGCGCCCTCTAATGGCTGCTAACGGAATAACGGCATACATGCATTACAGGAAAACAAAATATATACACGTAACATTCTCTAGTCTAGTGTTACAATATATATAAAGAAATCTACATATACAGTGGTGTGAAATTATTTATTTATTTTTTGCATGTTTGTTACATTTAAATGTTTCAAAAGATAACATGTAAACACAAAATGCAATTTTTAAATGAAGGTCGTAATTATTAAGGGAAAACAAAATCTAATCCTACATGGCCCTGTGTGTAAAAGTATTTGCAACCTAAACCTAATAACTGGTTGGGCCCTTAGCAGCAACAACTGCAATCGAGCGTATGCGATAACTTGCAATGAGTCTTTTGCAGAATTTTGTCTCATCTTTGCAGTATTACTGTAATTCAACCACATTGGAGGGTTTTCGGGCATCAACTGCCTTTTTAAGGTTATGCCACAGCATCTTAGTAGGATTCAGGTCAGGACTTTGACTAGGCTACTCCAAAGTCTTCATTTTGTTTTTCTTCATCTATTCAGAGGTGGACTTGCTGGTGTGTTTTAAATCATTGTCCTGCTGCAGAACCCAAATTCGCTTCAGCTTGAGGTGAAGAACAGATGGCGGGAAATACTTCAGGATTTTTTGTGCAAGTAAAGGTAGGAAAAAACAGACTAAGACTAAAGCTACCACCAAGAACAAGATCAAGAATAAGGTTTAGGAAACCCCAGACAAGAGCCAGGAAACTTAGCAAAACAGATTTGACCTGGTACATGACAGAAAACAAAAGGGTCACAAACAAACTAAAACCGGTGTGAGCCATTAGAGATAACGAGTTAAGAAGAGGGGAGTAACAAAAGACAATAGAGCACATGAAAATTGAACTCCATCATCTTTTGACCATGCTGACCAAAAGTTATGACAATCAGGCTGATTTGTCAAACCGTTTTCAAATCTCTCGCAAACGAATTTGAGGAAGTGCCATTTTTCAGTGCAAAAATGAAAGTGAAGCTATATCTCTGCAACGCATGATTAACTAATGCTAGAGTTTTGGCACAGTGCCAACTAGTGGTCAGGAGATATGAAAAAGTGACATTTTTGCTTATAACTTGAACGCTTTGGATGAACATTTTAGGCGCCGGCCATTTTGAATTTTATTGTAAAATGCTGTTTAACAAACGCATTTACATATAGTTAAGAAAATCAGCACCATGATCAGACACTATGCATAAAGTTTAAAATGTACAAATACGCTTATAATTTTTTATTTCATTAACCTATTGTGCCGACAAAAAGCTATGAAATTAGTGTTGATAGAAGAAAAAAACGTTTTTGGATATCACAGCAACAAATTACAGTTAATGATGCCAAAATGACTCTGATGCTGCATGCCTGCAATACTTTGGCCAATTGACACCAAACTTTGCATGCTATTGTGTTCTCACTCTGAATAGGTACACCACATCAATTTGGACACAGTGCCACCTATTGGTCGAAATTGAAATGGCTCTATACATGATTTCTTTCAACCATTTTGCCTAAAGTCATTTTAGAATGTTTTTAATTGCTTATGGCAGTTGGTCTGATGCTGAAAGCCATGTTCGCATGACTTATAAAGTCTTCCTTCCTCTTGGCCCCTAAATGACTGCATGCAGCATTGTTAGATTTGTTTCCCGGCGTGCCTCATTCCAGTCCTCTTTTTATTAACGGTTGAATGAATAAGTACTCAGCGCTGAGGGAGATAAATTGTCTCTCAACTTTATTCTTTATCTATTTGAATATATATAGAGAAATGTCTTAGGGGAGTAACAGAGTCAACCAATGAGAGAATATAGATAACATCATATAGGAATCTCAAACATGATAAGATCATATAGGAATTTCTATACATGCCAGAACCAAGTCTATATATGGTCAGTTGTCCAAGTTTTACCACGAATACATTGGGGCCCTGCTGGCCCTTCTGTTCCTTTACCATAGAAGTGGAGATTCATCCCCATGTTCACCTAATGGTCCATATACATGTTGACATCTAACACAAAAACCCATTCATGTATTTTCAGTTCTGATACTACATCTGATACATCTTATTCTACATCTGATACAAATCTTACAAGCATGTTTCTCTTTAAAATCCTAATTTTGAGGAAGGAAGGCATCCATCCAAAATCTCTTTAAGTTGGTATTCACACAAGACTAGCAAAATCCCTTTACCAACACATGGCTCTTGTGAAACAATCAGATCTGAAGCAATTTTAGGCTTTTATCTACTCAACTGGATGGGTTTCTCTACATGATTATGAGCTGAACAAAACACAATTCATAAAACCAAAGTGGACATTAAAGAGGGTCCATCAAAAAGCCACATGCAGCAGGTACAGTGAGTGAATGTAATACTACTTGGTGCTTATTAACTGAAAAGAAAGATTTACCTTTTGAGATTTAAAGTTTTGCTGCTCTTCTTCTGTAGATCAATGTTGAACTGGCTGATCTTATGTATTGTGAATATTACAGCTTTGAAGAATTAAAAAATAAAAGTGCACATTATGAACTATTGTGATCTGTGCCTTGTGTATCCAAATTAAATCTTTAAAATTGTGTGGATAGCAATCCCTACTGTATAGTATTTATATATATTATAATGTTATGCAATATTGCTTATAATGTTATGGAAATATTTTATTCATAAATGTTTAACTGCTTTTTGTATTATTGTTCTTCTGAATTTAACAGTGTGACGAAGGGCAAAGCCACACTTTCAATTTCTGCTTCCATTTCAATAAACATGCAGTGCCGTGCGACACATCCATGACTGTGCTTGATGCTCTCAAGACCAACAAGAGTTTCAAGAAGATCATAGAAGACAACATGGAGAAAGAAATAGTCATCCAGAGATCCAGAGGAGAAGTTCCTAGAGCTGTTGTGAAGACAGATTTCCCCTGCTGTCTTATTGAAAGAGATGAGCTCTTGGATGTAACTTTCATCAAAAAAAATCCACAAAATACAAAGCAAAAACCAACTGGAAAGCCTTCATTCCCCAATGAGTCAGAAAATGTAGTAATCTTTTACATAAAAACAAAAGGAGGGGAGAAAGTGAAATGCTTAATGAAAAACAATGAGCTGAGGAATGATTTTGAGGATGTTTGTGTGTTCGCATTCAAAGACGACAAACTGAAGAAAGCTCTTCTACGTGACGGACGATTCACCGACGTCATATTCCAGAAGCAGTGTGCACTCCGTGAGATTGAGAGCGAAACCATCTATGAAATGTCAAACACTGTAGAGCATCTTGATCGAAAGCATTTTGAAATCATTGTTATCAGTGATAAAATAATTCCAGACTCTGAGGAGATTCTGGGAATTCTGCGTGCTCAGTTTCCATCATTACTGGATACATTATTGAAGCGGCAAGAGAAACCAACAAATAAATCTGACATTCAAAGAGTCTTCAGAGCAGAATATGATAAAAGTGTTCAGAGTTTCTCTGAGGTGTGTAAAGTGAAGCAGCTCATGAAACTCTCTGACTCTGTGTGTCAGATTCGAATGGATGGATCCGGCATAGGAACTGGCTTCCGACTTTTTGGGCGATTTATTCTCACTAACGCTCATGTTGTTAGGGAATTTATTGAGTCTCCAGACCAGCTTCCCTTAGAAGCTGTATTTGATTATGAATGTCAGGACTCAAACGTGAAGCTGCTGTCAGTCAAGAAACAGATTCCTGTTTACTGTTACATGACAGATGCCAGTAAAAGCCGTCTTGACTTCGCTCTTCTTGAGCTGGATGCTGCTGATGAACTCTCTGGCCGTCCAGAGTTGCTCTATTATTGCAATCGTGGCCCCCCTCCTAACCGTGGTGGGATCTGCATTGTGGGACATCCAGGTGGTGAGATTAAGAAAATGGACCCCTGCTTCATCATTGGGAAAGATGAAACAATAGCGGCTGCAGATAAACACATCTCTGAGAACAGTCATTTATTTCATGTGATGACACAGAGGTTTTTAGATACATCTCAAGTCTATGAAAACCAGATTAATTATGACTCTTGTTTCTTTCATGGATCTTCTGGCTCTCCAGTGTTTGATGAACACTGCAGACTGATTGGCATCCACACTGGAGGATACGTGTACACAGGAGCAATGGGTGAAACTAGAAGCATTATGGAATATTCTTATTCCATTCGGCCCATCCTGGATATGATCAGAGCACAGGCTAAGATAAAAGATTTGCCTGAGATCGTCAGTTTTCTTTGAATAACCTGCTGAGAAAAGCGATGAGTCGGGAACAGCAGCTCAACAGAATCAGAGCGACTGTGAGATGGATTGTGATTGAAGCCGTCCACACGTCTGTGCTGACATTTCTTTGGGAAAACATGATGAGACTTCAATTCTGAGAGATTTTTCACTTTCATTATGGACTTTCACGTTTCATATAATTCTTAACTATGATTTTGTGCTCAAAAGCAGAAGTTACACTTAGTTTCCTTAACAAGTGTAAAGTCATGCATCTCACCGGCGGGTGATTGTGGGTCTGACTTGTGGAAAAACTGCAGAACAGAGAATGTTATTAATTAAAACATTTTTTTTTCTTTAGATGGTTATTCATACAGATTTGTGTATTACATACTCCTTTTACTTTTGGTAATGTATTACAGTGATTTTATATTGATTTATCTGAATGTTTTGTCTTTGTTGTAAGGGATCATGTTCAAGCTTTAACAGTAATGCTCTTTAAGTCCAAAAACATATACAGTAAATTAATTGATTTGATAATCACTGTAATAAGAAATAATATACAATCAAATGCATGTCCACTAACAAAATACATTGAGAATGATATCTTTGACATTTAAGATTACAAATACATCTTTAATATTTGTTCCACTTGCATTTATTATTCCATAAGCGTGTGATGCGTGTGTTGTTTTGATTGTTCATCATGTTGGGAATCTTTTAGGTTTTTGTTCGGTCTTAATGTTTTAAATGTCCTCTAAAGAAAAAAAAAACATTGAATCTTTATAAATAATCTTGCTATTCAAAACCTGAACGAATTGTAAAACAAAAGATTTAATTTGTATTATACATTTAAAATACATTAATAAAACACATGAAAAGGCATCATGAGCAGTTTTCTGTCTTGTGTTGATATATTTCCCAGTATCAGAAAAGCTTCTTTCTCTCCTGTCCTTCCTTCACATTCGTTTCTTCTCTTTACTTCCTTCCCTTTACTCAGTTCACTCAGAATGGTTAAAGGCAAAATATAATGTTGCATGTGACCGCAAGTGATTTTTCAGTCATGTTTGAATTTCTCAATGCCCAGAGAAATACACTAAAACTGTAATGAATAGTTTAGATATTGAATGTTGGATATGAAATGTTAGTTTAGAGACGCTATACACTGTAAATTACCTCCTGTTTCTCACGCTCTACATCTAATTAATGCAAATGTTATTTCATGCCTCCATTTGGAGAATGTTTATCTTGATCTGAGTATTTCAGGAAAGGCTGTAAAGACACAGGCTGATTCTGAACCCAGATCATCCTTTACTCTTTATTTCTGAGCATTTGATGTTTTCTATTCATTAAAATGATTATGTCATTGGCAGGATACACACTTACCTGACTAATAATAATTTATTACATTTGAATTTATTCTGATTTACTCTAAAATAACCTGCTCTAGTAATTACGTTCAGTCCATGTTACTGCAAAACTGCAACCAGATTATTAACAGACTAAAGTCTAACTTCAGGTGGAGTAACGGGCCACATGAGATGTTTTCTTAACAACTTGGCATAAGTTAAGTGTCCTTAGACTGTAAATGGGTGTAGAAATCTAAATTGGGTGAGCCTTAACATCTGATTACTGTAATATTTCTCTAGTTAAGGAAACCAAGCCATGATTATAAACAGCTGCTATTAGAGGACGTAATGTTGGTCAGCTTTTCTGTTGTGTTGACCATGATGACCTCTAGTAATCACGACTGGTGAGTTTGTGACTGACATGCTTCCACATGACTGGTGCGAGACCCTACAATCAAAAGTAAAGAGTTAAATATGATAATCAAATATTAGTCAAGTGGACAAGGGAAGTTCACATGGACAGACCCTCGATTTTGTTCACTTGCAGCGCCGTATGTCAGGGTGTGTTGAAGGAAGATATGAAGACTCAAGGATGCAGACGAATGGGGCTTTATTGTTACAAAAAATAAAATATAATAAAATAAAAAAGAACAAAAACCACCCCGAGGGGGGAAACAAGACTTGACTCGACTCGACTAGACACTTGACTTGAAACAGCTAGGATAGCAGGAAACACAACCATATAACGACGAGAAACCAGCACAAGACAACAGACACGGATGGATTAAATACACACATGAGGAATGGTAATTGAATGAGACACAGCTGGGAACAGATCAAGGCAAGGCAAGGCAAGGCAAGTTTATTTGTATAGCACATTTCATACACAATGGTAATTCAAAGTGCTTTACATAAAGAAGAATGATAAAAATAAAACATTAAAAATGATTAAAAGAATAAAAAGATAATACGTATAAAATAAAATGCAAACAGTTCGGACATAGCACAGTGCTCAATCTGCAAATGCATAGGTAAAAAGATGTGTTTTGAGTCTTGATTTGAATGTGGCTACTGTTGGAGCACACCTGATCTCTTCTGGAAGCTGGTTCCAGCTGCGGCTGGCGTAACAGCTAAAAGCAGACTCTCCTTGCTTTGAGTGAACCCTGGGTACTACTAAGTGACTTGATCCTGATGATCTTAGTGATCTGTTAGGTTTATATTCTATGAGCATATCTGCCATGTATTGAGGTCCTAGGCCATTGAGTGATTTATAAACAAGTAACAGTACTTTAAAATTAATTCTAAATGTAACTGGAAGCCAGTGCAAGGACCTAAGGACTGGTGTGATGTGTTCATATTTTCTGGTTCTGCTCAGAATCCTGGCAGCAGCGTTCTGTACGAGCTGCAGCTGTCTTATGGTCTTTTTGGGAAGGCCGGTGAGGAGCCCATTACAATAATCCACCCTGCTGGTGATGAAAGCATGAACAAGTTTCTCTAAGTCTTGATTGGAGACAAAGCATCTAATTCTTGCAATATTTTTGAGATGATAATATGCTGATTTAGTTATTGTATTTACATGGCTACTGAAACTCAGGTCTGACTCCAAAATCACACCAAGATTCCTGACCTGATTTTTAGTTGTTTGACCCCTAGAGTGAAGGTATGCGTTCACTTTGAGAACTTCATCTTTGTTTCCAAATGCAATGACTTCAGTTTTGTCTTTGTTTAACTGAAGGAAGTTTAGGCACATCCAGTTTTTAATTTCATCAATGCATTGAAACAGGGAGTCAATGGGGCTGTAATCATTAGGTGATAACGCGAGGTAAATCTGGGTGTCATCTGCATAGCTGTGATATGCAATTTGGTTCTTTCTCATTATTTGGCTCAGTGGCAGCATATATAAGTTGAACAGGAGGGGTGCAAGTATTGAACCTTGAGGGACTCCGCATGTCATGGATGTCCACTCAGACTTATGGTCACCGATACTCACATAATAACCTCTCCCTTCTAAGTATGACCTGAACCATTTAAGAACCATCTCAGAAAGCCCAACCCAGTTTTCCAGCCTGTCAAGGAGAATGTTGTGATCTACAGTGTCAAACGCAGCACTGAGGTCGAGTAAAACCAGCACTGATAATTTACCTGAATCTGTGTTAAGACGAATATCATTTATTATCTTTATGAGTGCTGTCTCTGTGCTGTGATGTGGTCGGAAACCAGACTGAAAGTTGTCAAAGTATCCATTCAAGCTTAAGAACTTGTTCAGCTGATTGAAAACAACTTTTTCAATGATCTTGCCAATGAAAGGAAGATTTGAGATTGGTCTGTAATTGCTCAATATGATGTTGTCCAGATTGCTCTTTTTCAGAAGGGGCTTAACAACTGCAGTTTTTAGGGAATTTGGAAAAGTCCCAGAAAGAAGTGAGGCATTTACCACTTCTAGGATATCTGGTTCTAAACAGTTAAACACGCTTTTGAAAAAAGATGTGGGAAGTATGTCAAGGGCACAGGTTGATGTTTTAAGGTGCTGTACTGTTTCTTCCAAAATTTTACCATCAATTGCTTCGAAAACAGACATAATAGCTACTTTCTGAGGTTGTGGTCTGATCTGTTTTACCCCAGTGCAGCTCAAGGATGTGCTGATCGCCTTTCTGATATTATTTATTTTCTCAGAGAAGAAGGAAGCAAACTCACAGCATTTGCTGTCTGAGAGCATTTCACTGGGAATCTGACTTGGGGGATTTGTTAGTCTCTCTACAGTAGCAAAAAGAGTGCGGGTGTTGTTTAAGTTTCTGTTTATAATATTTGAGAAGAAGGTCTGTCTAGCTTTGCCTAGTTCCACATTGAAAGCATGAAGGTTATCTTTATAGATGTTATAGTGGATTTCAAGATTTGTCTTTCGCCACATGCGCTCAGCTTTTCTGCATTGTCTTTTCATATTTTGCACTGCTGTTGAGTTTCTCCACGGTGCTTTTTGTCTGCCACTCTTCTTCCTGACTTTCACAGGAGCAATGTTATCAATAACATTCTGAACTTTTGAGTTAAAAGAATCAAGAAGAAAATCAACAGAGTCTGCAGATATGCTTGGTGTTAAAGATATAGCCTTCATAAACAGAGCACTAGTATTCTCATTTAAGCATCGCTTTTTGACCGAGATAGATCTAGCTTCAACAGTCGGAGAGATCAATATATCAAAGAAAATACAGAAATGATCTGATAGAGCTACATCCTTAATGACAATGGATGAGATGTTTAGACCCTTACTGATAATTAAATCTAGTGTATGTCCACGATTGTGTGTGGGTCTATGTACATGCTGAGTCAGATCAAAAGTATTCAAAACTGTTAGAAATTCTTTTGCCATTTTGGATTCTGCATTTTCTATGTGGATGTTAAAGTCCCCAGTAATAGCAAAGCAGTCAAACTCTGAGGAAGTTGCTGATAACAGTTCTGTAAAGTCCTCCACAAAGGCTGGAGAGTATTTTGGAGGCCTGTAAATGACTAAAAGTAGAATGCGAGGAGCACCTTTTAATACAATACCCAAATATTCAAAAGACAAGTAATCACCAAGTGACACTTGCTTGCATTGATAGACATCTTTAAATAGAGCAGCTTCACCTCCACCTCTCCTAACAGCTCTGCAGACACTCATAAAAGTAAAGTTGGGAGGGGCTGTTTCATTCAGGATTGTTGAACTGCAACTGTCTTCAAGCCATGTTTCATTTAGAAGCATAAAATCTAGATTGTTTGTGGTTATTAAATCATTGACTAGAAGTGATTTATTTTTAAGTGAACGGATGTTTAAAAGTGCTAACTTAACAGTCTTACTTTCTGTCTCTACAGTAATCTTAGTTTGGCGTGCAATATGCAGCAGATTAAGTGGATTTGCCAAACGGTTTGAGAAGACCTTTGGCTGTCTATCACGTAATAAAACTGAAATAGCGAAAGCAACAAGCACACTGGGTTCCCGCTTGTTCTGTAAACATTTGACAAAGTCACTGTTATCATAGCAGGGACCCGGCACACATCACTGAGAGCTTTTATCAGTTGTTTTTGGTTCACCTAGAACAGATGGAGGAGGGTGAGGGCCCTGGCGTTGTGGTAGCGGCCGAAGAGCTCTCGCAGGAGGAATGGGAGGTCGAGCTGGGCTCACAGGCTTTGGTGGTTGTGGAGCTCGCCGCTTTTTTGTTGATGTCTGGGGGCTCGCAGCAAAAGAGTGGGCGAGTTTGGTTCCAGCATACACCAGTTCCTCCATTTTCTCAGAGAAACACAGCAGGGGGGATGCTGGGGAGAGGGATAGCGTATCCGGTGAGAGAGGCTGTTGCTCTGGTGTTACTGGTGGCTGTAATATGTTGTCCTGGCCCTGGCTGTTTTCCCGAAAGTCGTCCTTGGCTGTTGAAACTTGGAGCAGTTCTAACACGTCACTGTCTATCGGTGAGCTCTCTGGGCAGGGCTCAGTCAGGATTGTGTCCGTGAACAGTGGTTGTTGTGGCTGCGTGGTGTTATCGCTGTCCTTGTGGGATGTGTCAGCCGCATGTCCATTCAGGTGCTGAAATGAAGTCCTGTGGTCAGCTGTACTCTGTCCAGGTGTGTTTGTGCCATTCAGATTAGGTGGATTTGCACACACTGCTGAAGGATGATGGAGGGAGAAGTAGATATTGTCCTTTAGCACTCTTGAGCCCAGTTTGTTTGGGTGCAGGCCATCATGTGTGAACAACTGTCTCTGACTCCAGAACAGATTGAAGTTGTCGATGAAATTCAGTCCCTTTAAGTTGCAGGTTTTTTGCAGCCATGCAGCCATGCAGATCAAACGAAAGCAGGGAAACAAGGTGGGAGGGTTACACATTGACGAGACAAACACGCAGCCAATGCGTTCACATTAAACAAAGACGCGTCACAAAAACACAACATGAAAGCACGTGGCCGACAAACATGAACCGCGTGCTTACAACACGGGACAAGGACACGAGAGCGCGCGGTATGAGCAGAGCTTGAAACCGTGCCCACTCACATAACGTAGAGCGCGTGAGAATGAGCAAAACACTTGTCACACACGCTCACGACAAGGACGAACACACGAGTTATGAATGCCTGAAACCCGACATAAAACCGAAACTGAACCAGACCAAAGTATCGGGACCAGACATCATAACTCGCACAAAAGACGTCACACAGACAAGCGCGCACGGCTTGAATCCTCGAAGCCGTGCGCACACACATCAAACGCAAGACATAACGGTAGTGTCAGAGCTCCGCCACAACAACAACAACAAGAGATTACTAGACCGAATGTGGCAGAACCCTGACACCGTATACCACAATGCAACATGACTGTGATGTCACTGCACCCACTCAAGAGTCTCAAGAGGACAATAAAATCTACTGCCATCCAATATCATAATTATGCAGATGAGTAGCTGATACATTAAAATGCTCATAGATAATCGAAGATTGAAAATAATCAAAGATCTTAAATATGAACAAAGATGTTTGCTTTACTGTTTTATCCCCCTCTTTCTTAAAACAAGAGCCATTTGGGGATCCTAAAGACGAAGAGGAGTTGGTCTGTAGGACAGATGTTTTGTATATGGGGGGGGGGGGGGGGGGGGGGGGTCAACGAAATGTCACACGTTTAGTACAGTGGGGGAAGCTGTGATCTGATTGGTCAGTTTAAATGTCTCACTTTGGGTTTCAGTCACATGCTCAAGAAAGTGTTTTCATAACTATTTTAAGTAACCATAACCAGATATTGTCATTAAACTCTTTCAATTACAAATTATGTGCTAACTAGTTTTTATTTGGCATTGACTTTAATGTGCAACCTATTGCAATAAAATATTGTCACTCCACAGCAATGCTCTCCCACACATTTTGCTATTATAACGGCACTTATTTCCGTTGTTGGTTTAAGTAGCTCTGGGTGATAATAAACAAGAATTGTACAGTTTTCTGCCATCTTGCTAATAACATGTCTTTAGTCAATCGAAATCCTGCAGTCTAACCTCTGTTGGGAAACCACACTTACAATAACAATGTCATAAAGTAAGTATCAATCTGACTGTGCTAAGCAACCTCAAACAAGCTGTAATAATAATAACAATACATTGGGGAAACAGATTTGGCACATGAACCGGTGCATATTTGTGTTTGCGCTCAAGCTCAGGAGAACATCAAAGGTTTCTATTTGCAATGTGTTTTTGCAGCATCGATTAATGTAATCAATCATAGACATGATTTCTTGAACAAATTGGCCAATCAAATGTGTTTCAGACCGAATCCAGAGTTTTGTGCAGCGTAGAAAGATATAATTGGCTCCATTCTTGACTCCAGAAGAATTCGCTGTCTAAAAATAAATAATACAAACAATCATAAAAATAATTGTGATATCAAGTTTATAATGAAAATAATAAAGGTTTTCCTTTTTAAGCCTTTATTTACGTCTTTATAGTTTAAATTGAATTATGACTATTGTTTGTTGTGAATATTGCTTATTGTACAATTGATTATATATTAAATCACATTTGAATAATGTGATTTAATAATATCACATAAGAAGAGGCTCGTTATTCTGAGGTTTTAGGCGTCTCTCATCTGCTCATAGCTTTTGCTTCTCCATAAATCCTGATGCTGTCGATTCCCTGTAATGGGCGGAACTGAGGAAGAGCAGGAAACTGGATCAAAGAGAGCAAAAATTCACGACACTTTCCTACACCGTTCAGATTCTCCTGTAACTTGAACAAGGTAAGATTTGCTGGTTTCGTTTTAAAAGATTTCATTATATGGTGTATCTCTGACTTTTTAAAATGGGATCCTGGTTTCTTGTCTTCTCTGTTAAATCTTCTCGACTGTGATGATAAATTCATCGATGTTGTAATGTTGATGTTGAACCCTCGTTTCTACTCTCGACTGACTCCAGATGATTGTTTAAAATGGTTTATAATGCAAAAAACTTACATTGAAGTGTGTACGAACAACAATAGATTATAAAACTGTGTTTGGATTGGTATCGGTTCGTTCATAAATGAATCGTGATGAATCTCTGTCTCACTCTCTGTTCAAAGTAAAGTTAGTTTTAGGGTCGATATTTGGCAGACATTCCCTTGTTTCTGTTCAATAGAGTGGTAAGTCTTACACAGATATAAAACAACGATTAGTTTTAACAGCAACCATTGTATGTCGACAAATATTCTTTCAAAATCACTTATGTGCATTTCAGCTGTTTATTTATTCCGGAGAATTAGTTGATGCATTACTGTCCACAGCGAATGATGAATAAGGGAACATCTGACAATTACACCACCTGCGGTAAAACGTATAATCTGAATTAAAGAAAAGGACTTTCTAGTGTTGTATATATATATATATATATATATATATATATATATATATATATATATATATATATATATATATATATATATATATATATATATATATATATATACACAAATACACACACAAGAGGGGAATATAAAAGGTGACAAATTAGCTAAAATAAGTGTGAGTCATTAGAGATAACAAAAGACATTAGAGCACACGGCATGACAACAATTACCAAATGTCTGCTAGACAAAATAAGGACAAACACAATCAAACCTCAAGCTGATCAGACCAAAGGGGATTCCAGGAAAAAGGTTATCTTTCCGTCCAACATGAACTCTTGGTTGATTAACCCAAATCTTGCTTTACTCAAGGTATGTTGGTTCCAAAAATGCTAAAAGTTAAAAAGTTCCAAAAGTTCATCCAACCTAGAGAGTTTGTTCAGGATAAACACACAAGACATTCTCAATAGAGCCAAGAATCCACAAGTTACAATGGAAATGTTAGCAAAGAAAAAGTGTGCCTTGTTGCATTTTTCTTCTTCTTTTGTTTAATGGCGATTTAATAATAATAACAAGTTTTATTTATATAGCGCCTTTCCCATGCTCAAGGTCGCTGTACACAAAATATACATATACAATAGACATACTTATACAATGTAGGACATAAACATACAAATATACAGAAGAGAAAAACAAAAACAATTCTGAGCAGAGAAAGTTTGAAAATACTGTAAGAAAAGATATGTTTTTAATTGAGACTTGAAGGAGGATATAGTAACAGTGAACGAGAGAGAAAGAGGGAGGGACCAGAGAGTGCATGGAGGAGAATACCAGTGCAGAAGTTCAGATAAATAATGAGGATCGAGTCCATGTAGACATTAATAATAAGTTAACACAAGAATTTTGTATTGGATGCGGACAGAGACAGGCAGCCAATGAAGATTATAGAGCAAAGGGGTAATGTGGTCCGATTTTTGGACTTGATGGATGACTCTGGCAGCAGAATTTTGTACATATTGTAGTTTAGCGATAATTTTAGCGGGAAGCCAAATAAGCAGTGAATTACAGTAGTCAAGACGTGAGGTTATTAAGGCATTGATTAGAGCTTCGGTATCTTTAGTGCTGAGAGCTGGTCGCAGTCTGGCGATGTTACGAAGGTGGTAGAATGCAGTCTTGGTAACTTAACCAAAATGAGCTTGAAACATAAGAGCAAAACGCCCAGATTTTTAACAGTGTAAGATGGAATTAATGAGGACCCATCAATAAGTATACTCAGTTCAGACTTTTTCAGAATGGATGGTGGACCGAATACAGTGACCTCAGTTTTATCGTTATTAAATTTCAGAAAGTTTATATGTAGCCAGATTTCAATATCAGTAATACAGGTATTCAATGAGTCCAGGGGGAGAGTGGAAACGGAGCGGGCTGAAATGTAAATTTGCAAGTCATCAGCATAACAATGATATCTGAGACCATGACTACAGATAATGTGACCTAATGGTAGCAGATAAAGAAGTGGTCCAAGAACAGAGCCTTGAGGAACACCCTGAGAGAGAGAACTGGAGAAGATTTGAAGTTCTGAATAATAATGAAAAATTGTCTATCGGTGAGATACAATATGAACCAGGATAACACACTACCCGTGATGCCGATAGCAGATAGACGAGAGGTGAGTATATGATGGTATATAGTATCAAATGCAGCAGTTAAGTCAAGCATGATAAGGATAGTAAGACAACCAGAATTAGCAGACAATAGCAAGTCATTAGTCATTTTTACCAACGCTGTTTCAGTGCTGTGGCTTGACTGAAAGCCAAATTTAAAAGGATCAGGTAGGTTGTTTAGCGAGAGAGATGAGCTTGTAGTTCAGAGGCAACAACTTTTTCAAGCAGCTTCGCAACGAAAGGAAAATTAGAAATAGGTCTGAAATTATGTCCAGCCCAGGTTTCTTTAAAATTGGTGTGACAGCAACTGTTTTTAGTGATAGTGGGACAGAACCAGAAGAAAAAGAACAATTGATTAAATGAGCAAAAGGAGAGGAGATAGCAGATAGTCCGTTTTTGAGAAGTGAAGTAGGTGCTGGATCCAAACTAGAAGTGGACGAGCTGGTATGAGCAATTAGGTTGCTAACAGCCAATGTATTGGTGGGTGTAAAGCTGTATTAACTTGTTGACATTTTCTCAGAAAACGATGGCTCATTCATTTAAGAAAGAAGATGAAGACGAACCCTCAAAAGATCTTAAGCAGGTAGATCACTTACTGTAACAAATACACACAATTAAACATTAAGTACAAACATTTCTTCAGTGGAATTCACTTGAATGTGTGCCCATAAATAATTTCTCTCATTTTAACAGGAAGCTGAAGAAAAAAAAACACAGTTTCCAGTTTCTTTTAAACTCTGAGACATATTCAGTGTCCTGTAACACATCCATGACGGTGCTTGAGGCTCTTCATACAAGCCAAATGTTCAGGATTGAAAAAGACAAAAAGAAGAACATACAGAAAGAAATACTCATCCAAAGATCCAAAGGAAATGTTCCCAATGCTGCTGTGAAGACAGATTTCCCCTGCTGTCTTATTGAAAAAGATGAGATCTTGGATATAACATTAATCAAAATGGATGGAATTAGTTCTACAAATCAACAGACAACAGACAAATCAACAAATTTAACAGAGAAGACAAGAAACGAGGATCACATTTTAAAATTGCTGATCCTTCACTTCTCAGTAAAAGAAGAAAACCTGAAACATTAGTCACCTTTTGGGTGAAAAAAGGAGGACCAGGAGTAAGCTGTTTACTGAAGAGCAAAGCTCTGAGGAAAAGTGTTCGTTATGTTTGTGTGTTTTCATTCAAAGGAGAAAAAGTCAAAACTGCTCTTAAACGTGATGGACGATTCGACAAGGTGATTTTCAGGAAACACTGTGGACTTTCTGAGATGGGTATTGTAATGAAGCGTCACTCAGGCTGGGATCCATATGCGTACTTTATTAAAGAGCAAGGGTGGTCGTACAGGCTGGGTCAGACGGGAGCAAACAGAAACACAGGGGCAGACTGAATCAGAGACGATGTCACAGGCAAACAGGTCAGGGAAGGCAGATAACGATCACAGGTAGAGAATCCAGGCAGAGGTCAATAGGTAGGCAGACAGGTTCAGAAACGGGTAAACAGCAGTGATGGCAACAGGTAAACAGTCAGCTGAAATAACGCTCAGAAATGTTAACCGGGGTACAACAAGACTTCGCACTGAGCTGTGGGGTGACCGGGTTTAAATAGTCTCTGAGAATAGGTAACAGGTGGAGAAGCAAGCAGTCCTGATGGAATTCAGCTGTGTATGTGTGTGATTAGTCCGGTGTGATGGTTGTTGGGAAATGTAGTGTGTGAGGTGTGTCAGTACTCAGGCAACGGCTCCCTCCGGTGGCCCGAGGAGGGAATCACGGAGTCCGTCTCTGTGACAGGTATGGAGATAAAACACGAATTGTCAATACCTGTAGAGGATCTTGATGGAAAGGTTTTCCAGGTGGTTGTTATCAGTGACAACAATCTGCCAGACAGTCAGGAGGATGATGCTCTTGTCAAAACTGAACCTAATGTAGCTTTAGATGCTGATGGGGCAGAAGATGTCGGGTCAAGCCATAATCCCATCAACAATGAGCAAGGAAGAAAACAGGATGGAAAAACAACAAAGTCAACCAATCGTTTAAATAAGAGGTATGCAGTCAAACCCATAGAAAACTCTGAGGAGATTCTGGGAATTCTGCGTGATCAGTTTAACAGTTTACTGGAGACATTAATGCAACGAGAAAACCTTAAGAACAGTTCTCAGGTCCAGAGATTCTTCAGAGCAGAATATGATAAAAGTGTTGAGAATTGTTTGGAGGTGAGGAAAGTGAAGAAGCTCATGAATCTCTCTGACTCCGTGTGTCAGATTCGAGTGGAGGGATCTCCCAGAGGAACTGGTTTCTTACTCTTTGACAGATTCATCCTCACTAACGCTCATGTTATTGGAGAATTTGACCCTTTCTTCAAGAAGCTTTCAAAGACCTTCACTGCAGCGTTTGGATATGAAGATTTGGAAGCAAATGAGACCAAGTGTGTGCCGATCAAAGAACTGGTTGCAGCGTACTTTTATGGTAAAGTCAACATGGGCCGGCATCTTGACTTTGCTCTTCCTGAACTGAAAGCTGCTGATGAAGTTTCTGACTTTCCTGAATTGCTCAGTCGATACATTCATGCTCCCCCTCCTAACCGTGGTGGGATCTGCATTGTGGGACATCCCGGAGAAGGGGTCAAGAAAATAGACCCCTGCTTCATCATTGAGAGAGAGAATCTACAAGAGGCTGCAGATAAACACGTATCCGAGAATGTCAATTTAATTCATGTGATAACTCAACAGTGTTTGGCAGAGAAATGGGAAACTCATGACAACCAGATCTTTTATGACTCTTGCTTCTTTCACGGATCTTCTGGCTCTCCAGTTTTTGATGAAGACTGCTTTCTGATTGGCATACACACTGGAGGATATGTGTACAAAGGAGCAAAAGATCGGATTAGAAGCGTTGTGGAATACTCCTATTCCATGCAGCCCATCCTGGAAAGTATCGTCACACAGGCCAAGAGAAGTGGGAGATCTGACATCTTAAAATTACTCTCTGAATATACATTTTTAAATATTAACTTGGAAGACAATGATGTGGACATGGAAATAGATCCATAAAACTAGGAAGACTGTAGATGAATAATGGAACAGCAGAATCTTGAGTATTCACATGGAAGGAATTGGATTAAATATTCTGAATGATATCGATCCACAATTTTGATTTGTGATGCAGCCTAGAATCAAAACCACACCATGTTCGTTTGTTAGCCAGAGAAGGACTGATACACAGCCTGGTTTCAGCCTTGGCTTGCTTAGTTAGGGACACTTAATATTTAGTAATATTATTGCATATTTGAATGCGGTAATACTATTGGATGAGAATTGTTGATGATGACCACTGTTTTCTCCAGAACTGCTTTTTTGATTAATTGAACTCGTGCCATAATTGATTACATTTGCAGTTATTGAATCAACACTGAACTTATTACAACAATGATGACTGTTTCCTATTGTCTTTTTAGAGCTGCTTTACAGAAGAATTGAATTGTTTTGCATTAATGAATAATTTTTTTCCTTGATTTCACTGTGATTACTGTATATCTTGATGTGCAAAGATCAATAAATGCTTGTTTAACAGAAATCATACTGTCACCCTTGGTCCTGTCTCTCTGTGTCTTTGTCACTTCCCTGTCAGCAAGGTCATGGCTTCACTTCCTGTTGTCACTCCCTGTCTATCGTGATGTCACTTCTTGTTCACTTCCGGGACTTTCTAGATCCTTCCACACCTGTCTTGTGTTAATCATCTCGTTAGTGTCTACAGGTGTGTCCCTTATCCTGTCTTTTTAAACCCTCATGTTCTCCCTAGTCTTTGTCTCTTGTTTACGTTCCTATGTGGATGTTATTTGTGTGTGGATGTATCCCAAATCTTCCTGGTTCTGAGTTTGCACTGTTGAGTTCTTTCTGTTGCCATCTCCAAGTTTGTCCCTCGTGCTTCTGCATCGCACACCAGCAGCACCCCTACATGACACATACATTCATATTCTTTATTTGGATTTGATATATTCTTTTAACTTTACATTTATGTTGATGTTTTTATACTAATTTTACATCGTCTTCATCGTCATGATTTAGTTTGTTGTTCATTTGTTTATTTTGATCATGTTCAAGCTCCACTGTAATTATGTTTGTTGAGAGTAATGTATTACAAGAAATGTGTGTTACGTAATCAGATTACGATTCTCAAGTAACTTATAAGGTAACGTATTACCGGTACATTTTAATTTATAACAAACTACTTTTTCAAATAAGTAACACAAGATACTTTGTTTTCCTATGTATTGACTGACGCGTCTCCTGTCCTCATGTTGAGTCGTTCTGTGTGAATATGATGGTTATTGTAGTTCTAGACTACATGTGAACATTTACTAAACTCACTTGCACAATAACAGATTCAATATTCCTTAAAATGAATTGAATCACAATAATACACAAACCTTGTAGGAGCAGGATGGGGATGAGGGCCGTGAGAACGGCATGAGGTGTGATTGATGATGATTGTCACCTGTGCGCCGCACCGGCCTCGAGTCTCGTGGAGCAGCTACAGGAGCATAAAAGGAGGTGCAACGACAGTAAAGGACGAGACAGAACTAGGCCTGGATTTTCTCTCTTCCTTCACAGTTTTTGGTTCTCCTTTTCTGATTCTGTAGTTCCTCCGTCTGATTCTCTCCTGACTCTCAGCCTCTGCCTGCTGCCACACTCCAATGATTAAATGTTAAATAAAACATTTTTATGCATTTAGCCTCACTCAATTGACCGATGCACTCGCTGGTGACCTTTGATGATTCAACCATAAGCAAAAAGGTTATTTTTCTAACTTCGCTCAGTGTTTCACTATAGGAATCGCTTTGGGCGTGACCAACTACGGAAACTCTTATGACACTATGCCTGTCTTAGCCTATATCACTCAGGTCGACCCCTACCCAACTCATTTGTGCTTTCTTCCTGTGAGAGACTACAAGCACTCTCAGCACTTCCAAGATCTTTGCTGGTTTTGCTAAACTGTTAAACAGATGGACAATCATTGGATTACGCCACTGAACGCGACATCAGTTGGATTAGACCAGTGCTTCTCAAATATTTTCTGTCGCGCAGAATAATCATGTAATCAAGAATTTTATAATCATGTTTGTTGATCTGTGAAGCGCGACGGGTGCCGCCATGTTAGTTTGCGCCGCTGTTCAGAGAATCTGATCTGTCTGATTTACACGTCAATTCAGTCACTTCTTCTGAAATACGTGATAGTAAGTGTCCGGTGAAGTGGGAGAAGAACAGAGTGACGTTTATAGTTACTAATACAATGTGCATCTGATATGAATAAAACACCTTGTCAGTTTATAATTTAATGGATTGCTGTTTCGTCTTTTATAGACATCCGTGTGTATTTTTCTAAATATTGTTCATGTATTGTTTTGCCAGTACTTATGAGTATTTAAATGTTTGAAACCTAAAATAAATCTAATGTGGTTGAAAACACTGAATTGTTGTGATAAATGACAAGCTCTGATCTCGTCTTTCTCTGGATCAGTGCCAGATATCGCGTGAAAACGTGTGAATTTAGCGGTTGATCACGTGACACATATGAACACCGGTGTGATCGTACACGTCCAAGGGTGAAGGGATCCTTATCTGAACTTCAAATCTATGAAGTTCATATATCATATCAAAACATACTCCCTGGCAAAAAAAAGCATGTTCCCCAGGGTCACGCGCAGGGGAGAGCGCCCCACTATTTGAGAACCACTGGATTAGACATTGCAAAAGTGTTGAGTGACATTGCAAAATTCAGAATAGTGTCCATGTCAAGGTGAGCTATTCTGATTGGAATATTGCGTATTAAATTACGATAAGGAAGTCAACTTCAGGCTTTGCGTGTTAAGGCAAGCCGTTGTAGGGCTAACTACCCTACGAAATCCAGACTAAAGTGTTGTGACGAGTCTTGGGGTTACTTTTCTACTCTTCAGCAGTGTCGACGTTCATTGCCCCGCCAAAGGGAATGAGTCAAAGAGCAAGGAGGTTGCATCCCGCCCGTGTCCATCTTCTTATGGAGCAACCATCTCGGGCAGGGACGCTCACCCAATGTGCATCGTGTTGGAGATGGGACAACAACTGGACACAGGAGTGCCGAACCCAGCACTTTGGGACGAACTATGTGTGGTGAATAATTTAATTCTCCTCTCTTCCCATGGAGTACCTGCGTCAGGTGAGAGAGCATTATGAATAAATCTGTCAGGATTAGGTGACTCTCAGAAAGCGGAGATGATGGACGTGACATATGACCCAACTAAAGGTCTGTTTGGTCCAGCTCTTGAGAAAATGAGAGAAACCAGCACCCTCAAGAAAATGAGTACGAAGCTTTGAACCTCTGTTTACCGCGCAAGCACATCGACAATCCTCTCAGCTAGTGCAACAGAGCTTTGGAACGGTAGGGAACTGTCCGCCCCAATTTCCCATGCTTACCAGGACAGGATAGATCTCTGGGCCTGGCCCGTGAGAGGGGAATTTGAGTCATGCACACCCCATCAGTAATACACACTATACAGTGTGCCAGAGCTTCTTCCACTCGCTCACTTTATAGCAATAAATGGTGAGTCTTTGTCAAAAAGCAAAACACTTTAAATAACAAACAAAACAGCACACATGTGCAAAACCTTCCTAAGAACTAGGAATACGGAGAAACAGCATCAACACACTAGGAGACGGGACATCAATATCATAACGTTAAAAACTGACAAAGACAAAGGAACCACAAGAGGGTTTTATACAAGTCAGAATAGGGAACACCTGAGGAGACTAACGAGTTAAGTGATAACTCGACAGGTGCATGAAGACATGAAGGAGAACAGGAAGTGCTGACAAATAAAAGGTCAACCAGCTTTTTGTGTCTTTGGCTACTCCTCACAAAGAGAAATCGTTGTCACACTGGATTGTAGATGCTATATCTCTAGCATATAAATGCAGAGGATCTAAGCCTCCTGAGGGCTTAAGAGCCCATTCCACCAGGGGCATTGCTACTTCACGGACTTTTCTTAGGGGAGTTTCGTTTCAGAATATCTTGGGCAAGTTGGGCTACGCCGCACAATTTTGTGTGGTTTCGAGAAACAACAATACAAAGCTACAATCAAATGTGTATCTCCACGACAGTAAATACATTTAGAAAGGGATATTTTGAGTTAATTCTTCAGAATTCTGGGAAATATGAAGAATAGTTTACCATGTCTAAAAGTAAATAATAATAAAAAATAACTGAGAAAAGTTTTGTAATGAAAATAATAAAGGTTTTCCTTTCGAAGACTTTAAGTCTTTAGTATTTAAAGTTCATTATTTAACTTTAAAAACTGAGTATATTGTACAAGTATTATTGTCAGCGTAGTTTTTTGTACAATTGATTATCTATTCATCACATTTGAATCACTAATATCACATATAGGAAGAGGCCTATTATTCTGAGGTTTTAGGCGTCTCTCATCTGCACCCAGATTTTGCGTCGTCATAAATTCTGGTGGTTTCGATATCCTGTAATGGGCAAAACTGAAGAAGAGCAGGAAACCGGATCAAAGTGAGCGAGAACACAAACTCAAGAAGTCACGACACTTTCCTACACCATTCAGATTCTCCTGTAACTTGGACAAGGTAAGATTTACTGGTTTCCTTTTAAAGGATTTCATTATTATCTCTGACTTCTTAAAATGTGATCCTGGTTTCTTGTCTTCTATATCAAAGCTAAATTCATCAATCTTGAGCTTCATCTGAAGTCTCGTTTCTGCTCTCGGCTGACTCCACACCTGTTACATGATGACTGGTTAAATCTGATTATTCGTGAAAGAATTTACCATGCAAAACACTTACATTGTAGTGCGTATGTGTTGTGGTGGATTTTCCCCCACAACACAATAAGCCGAGCTCAAAGTAAAGTTAGTTTTAGGGTCGATATTTGGCAGAAACTCCCTTGCCACTGTTCTATAGAGTGGGAAGTCTTACAAAGATTAACAGTATACTATAAATCCTTAAGAAAATGAACCATAGTTTTGTTATAGTAAAATCGTCGTTACCAGGTTTTTTTGGCATATGAATTAATATTTGTAATAACTACAGTTTTACTAAAAATCCCAGGTTAAACTGGTTAATTTGAGAGGGGGTTCAGTGACAAACGTCCTGTCAGCAGGAAGTGGTTTCTACTGGCAGGCGAAAGTACCTGCCACTAAAACAAGACGTCATCTGTCGCTAGAAGTCGGAGGAAGCTGCCGACCACAGCCAGTGGAAGGATGTATTAATATATTATAGTAACTTATAATAAATTGTAAAGCTTGTTTAAATAGGCATATATTTGTCAGAATTGTGTAGTATTTGACTAAAAAGGTGTATTAAATATAATAATGAAGAAAAAAAGTATATTTTGGCTGAACATTAAATTCGAACTGAATGTGAATGTATGTATAATACATTTCTAAAGAAGAGAAAACAAGAGGGGAATATAAAAGGTGACAAAAACTAAACCAGGTGTGAGTCATTAGAGATAACAAGAGGGGTGTAATAAAGACAACAGAGCACATGACATTTCAACTCAAATGACTCCCCAAAGAGTAAATTAATTGACAGAACTAACTAAATTACAAATAAGTTTAGCAAAGCAATAACTAAATACTATGTTTAAGTTAATACTAATACTAAGAATAATATTTGACTATTATTAGTTTTAAGGTCACATTGTTAAAATAATAAATTAGATTATTAAAGCAAGTTTTGTCTTTCTCAGACAAAATCTTCCTCGGCTCATCATAATTTGTTCTATTCAAAGATACACGAAACGACCAGAAACATGTCGAAAGTGCCACCCAACAAAAAACAGAAGCAGATGGATCTTCAGAGCTTCATTCAACAGAGTCCTGTGGGTGACTGTCGTCTTCGTCATCCTCTCTGCTTAGACATTGTGTTGTGTTTAGGCTTAGTTCTAATGGAAATGTTGATGTTTCATTCAGAAAAAGCAGACTGCCAGAGATGATGAATCTGGGGAGACTTCACAGGTAAGGTTATGAATTGTGTTGCTTTATTTAAAGTGTTTTAAGCTCGCAAAACAAAAAGCTTTAGGTAATTTTCTCACAATCTACTGCACAGTGGCTGAGGGTTATCAAAATTGTCTAATATAAAATCACCAATTACTTACTAAAATTCTCAAAGCCAAAAAAAAAATAGAATAGCCACATTAACCAGAGCACTTTCATAAGTAAAAATGTAACAATGGCATATTATCCTATAACACGAAAAGAATGGTGATATCCAGTTTTTTCAGTAGTGATAATGACAGAGTTGGGATGGAAGCCGTATCAGTGATTTGAGCAGTGCTGTGAGAAATGTGTCATGTGATTTCAAGTGAAGTGTTGTCACGGTTCTGTCTCTGTTTCCAGTGTTATTAGTGTTCTAGTGGACAGAACCGTGGCACTGCTCTCTCTCCCGTGTGTTTGTCTCGTTAGTGTCTGCCCCGCCTCCTTGTTTCCCTTAATCATTCCCAGCTGTCCACTAGAACACTAACAACACTGGAAACAGAGACAGAACCGTGACAAGTGTTCACTGAAAACTGTAATAAATTGAGTTAACTAAACTGATTGAGTAAACTCGTTCCCTCAATTCAATTGAGTAATGGCAAAAAACAAAACTTGTATATTCAACTTGGCGCTCACGTTGACTGTACTTAAACAAGTTAACTTGATGTTCATTTTAAGTGTTCTTGCATATTTGTTAACTCAACATGAAAATTAAACTAAAATTAGAAATTATTTATAAATATTATTTATTAAGTTCTTATTTTTGACTGTAAGCTTTGTGCAAACATACCAAACTATATTTAAAAAAAAAAACATACTGAACATACTGAGATTATTGATTGTCTTTATTGGCCAACCTTTCATTTTAATGAAATTACAGAGCACACTATCCTTTAATGGAATTGGGTCACAATCACAGAGCTGTAAAGATAATGCAATATCTCACATTAACTACAACAATTGTAGAACTCTGCACTCTTAATTCAAACACTATACCTTTTTTTATGACAATTGTTAAAACGTAGAGAGCATATGAATGGAACAATAAGTTAGTTTTGACTAGGAGTAATTCAGGTCTAATGAGTAAATGAGACAGAAAAGAAACACATTGCTTGTGGGAGATCCTGCATGTTGTCCATCACTACTTGTCGGTCAAGTATCATCTCAATAGAGGAAGCCAAATGCAAGGAGTTGGGGATCTGAAGAATAAAATCCTCACTAGCACATTCAGGATAGTTTAGATCAGAGGTGCCCAAACTAGGGCCCGCGGGCCAAAGTTGGCCCGCGGCCACCTTTGATTTGGCCCGCCGAACCGTCCGAGGAGAGAGAGAGAGGGCGAGCGCTAGATACCTTCGACACAGATTGTCATTTCTAATTTGACATAACAATGTTTGTTTTATAGTTGAACTACAACAGAGTAAACTGAAATTAAATGTAAATTTATTAAATTTATTGTAAATGCGCAATTCAAAGCGCAGCACTGCGTGCTTTGCGACACATGACGTCAATAAACGTCAACAAATTAAACACAATAATGGAGAAATCAAGGCAGTGGCACACAGACAAGAGACATTTTTTTAAAAAGCTGGGGAAGATGAGTTTTTATTCACAGAAGTCAAATCAAAGGCAATATGTCTAGTTTGCAAACAGTCTGTTGCTGTTTTAAAAGAGTACAATATCCATCGTCATTATAAAACAAAACATTGTGCAGCTTTCTCAAAGTACAGCGGCGAGACGCGAAACAGTAGGCTCACAAGCTGCTTGCTGGACTTCGATCTGAACAGAGCGCGCTGCTACATCCTTCATCATCATTCATCAGTGATGCTGTCTCTGTTTGGCAGTACAGTGATCCCTCGTTTATTGCAGTTAATGTGGACCGGAACTATCGCGATAGGTGAAAATCAGCGAAGTAGGATCAGCCAATCAGCTCACGGGATACATCCACTCGTGCTCTCATTGGTCGAGCTCGCGCTGGAAACCAATCACGTGTCTTGTCTGAGTGCCCGTGGGTGTGTTCAAAGCCTCTGAGATAGTTTCTCTCTTTGTCTGGCATCCCGGGAAACCGTTTCTCTCGCCTCACGAGGAAACAACGCTGCTTTCAGCAATACGGCTGTAAATGGGGGTATTTTTTAACTTTTATTTTTTGATGAATATTTTTTAATAATCCGCGATGCGCTGAGGCCGCGAAGTGGCGAGGGATTACTGTATCTACCTCTGCGAGCAGACTTTCAGTCTGAAGAACTTGAACAAGAGTAAACTAAGAAGCCAAATAACTGACTCTCACCTACATAATATCTTGTCTTTGTCTGTTAGTCAGCTACAGACCAATCTTCTGAAAAATAAGGACCAGCTTCATATCTCTCATTAGGTCACTGACATTGCAACCATATGGTTTTATTATTGATTGTGTATTTGGCACTGAACTGTATTGTACATTGAACGCTTGGGGATTGTTGCCCATTTAAATTCTTCATTAAAATGCAAAGCTTTACAAATAAAACTGCATTAGTGAATCAGATTAAAGTTTATATTTATTTTAAATATTATGAAATAAATAAACCCATAGCAACTTTAATGTAATACAATTTGATTTATGATGCAAAATTTACTTTTGGCCCGCGGCTCAATCAAGTTTGATTTTTGGCCCTTCATAGGAAAAAGTTTGGGCACCCCTGGTTTAGATGATCAGATGCCTAGTGAAGAAACAGGCATTAATATATTATATTTATGAAATGAGTAATTGTGATCATGACTGTCAATGTAGTATTTCTTACTGTGTTGTGATTCTGATGGGCTACGCAGAATAACGTGTATCTCAAAATTGTATATTTATTATTGTCAGACACATAAAACTCCGACTGCTCACAGCAACTTACTCGTGAATAATAAACAACTCCTCACGCACCGTAACCCCAGCTGTCAACCCCCCGGTGGCCTCTAGTGGAGACCATATGCAGTTACCACAGATGTATATAGCACTACACCACACAGGTGGATCGATTCCCTGTAATGGGCGGAATGAAGAAGAGCAGGAAACAGGATCAAAGTGAGCGAGAACTGAATGAGAACAGAAACTTAATTAGTCACACACTTTCCTACACCATTCAGATTCTCCTCTAACTTGGACCAGGTAAGATTTACTGGTTTTCTTTTAAAGGATTTCATTAAATGAAGTATCTCTGATTTCTTAAAATGTGAAACTGGTTTCTTAAATAAAAAAAACTTACTTTGAAGTGTGTACGAATAACAATAGATTATAAAACTGTGTTTGGATCGGTGTTGTTTCGTTCATAAATAGATCGTGATGAATCTCTGTCAATGTTTTCTCCAGTCGAGCTCAAAGTAAAGTTAGTTTTAGGGTCGATATTTGGCAGACACTCCCTTGCTTCTGTTCACTAGAGTGGAAAGCATGGGCGTAGCCAGAAATACATTTTTGAGGGGGCCCGGCTTAAAATGAGGGGGCCTGAGCATAACGTAGTCGGCTGGATTCGAACCTGCGCGGGGACAGACCAATGGATCTCAGACCATCGCCTCAACCTCTCAGCCAAGACTGGTTGTGGTGTGACCCGCAGCGTGCCATTGTTGACTTTGGGGGTGCGTTGCGATCGTCTTGTGCGACGGGCGATATGTGTTTTCACTTTAGTTTTCACAGTCGCGATTTTAAACAATTGAAAATCTGAGGGGGCCGGACATGTAAATGAGGGGGCCCAGGCCCCCCCGTGGCTACGCCACTGGTGGAAAGTCACACAGATATCAATACAACGATTAGTTTTAACAGCAACCATTGTATGTCGACAAATATTCTTTCAAAATCACTTATGTGCATTTTAGCTGTTTATTTATTTCTGAGAATTATGTGATGCATTACTTTCCACAGCGAATGATGAATAAGGGAACATCTGACAATTACACCATCTGCGGTAAAACGTATCTGAATGAAGGAAAATGACTTTATAGTGTTGTCAAATCAATTAATTGCATGTAACAAACGTTTTTGTTTTATATATATATATATATATATATATATATATATATATATATATATATATATATATATATATATATAGACTAAGCTACACCAAGAACAAGATGAGACATGTGAGCGCCATTAGAGATAACAAAAGACATTAGAGCACACGGCATGACAACAAACCCCATGTGTCAGCCAGACAAAACAAGGACACAACACAATAAAATCCCAAGCTGATCAGACCAGAGGGGATTCCAGAAAACAGAAAAAGGTTATCTTTCCGTCCAACATGAACTCTTGGTTGATTAACCCAAACCTTGCTTTACTCAAGGTATGTTGGTTCCAAAAATGAATCCGGGAGTAAGTTCATCCAACCCAGAGTTTGTTCAGGATAAACACACAAGACATTCTCAATAGAGCCAAGAATCCACAAGTTACAATGGAAATGTTAGCAAAGAAAAAGTGCGCCATACTACATTTTCCTTCTTCTTTTGTTTAATGCCGGTTTACATACTTGGTGAACATTGCCAGCTGTCTGGTGGTTGTTCAGTCTTTTTTATTCTAAATCTTTTAATCACTGTGAATAAGAACTATTTTGTTTATTTGATGCTAATTATACAATAAAGAGAATGATGTATTAAACTAATGAACAGTTTGTCCTTGGAAAGATAAAGAATATACTTTTACAGCCATGTTATGTTTAGTCATTTTTCTTCCACATTGCTTGAAAGGACAGATATAATATAAACGATTTCCTATTATAGAAATGCATCATAGCATAGAAAACTTCTGGTTGCAAAAAAAAAAAGTCTGCTCCATAATGTTATAATATAGGAGCTCCACTTACTTTCACATTATCTACCTACCTTTTTTTTCTTCACAAAATGACTCGCCAAAGCACAAAAATAAAGAGCAAATGAGTAGATAGAAATTAAATACATAAATAAATTAATACAATTCACTTTTAGCAAAACCATAACAATGTTTTAAGTTAATACTAATATTAAGAATAATATTGGACTACTAGTTTTAAGGTTATAATGTTAAAATAACAACCAAGTGAGATTATTAAAGCAAGTTAAAAACTTTTGTCATCATCATTTGTTCTATTCAAAGATAGACGGAACGACCAGAAACATGTCAAAAGTGCCACCCAACAAAAAACTGAAGCAGATGGATCTTAAGAGCTCCTTTCAACAGAGTCCTGTGGGTGACTGTTGTCTTCCTCATCCTCTCTGCTTAGACATTGTGTTGTGTTTAGGCTTAGTTCTAATGGAAATGTTGATGTTTCATTCAGAAAAAGCAGACTGCCAGAGACGATGAATCTGGGCAGACGTCACAAGCTAGTGACAATGTTCAGGTAAGGTCATAATATTTGTTGTTTGATTCATAGTGTTCTCTTTCAAGCATACGTTTCGGTGTCTCACAATGGGATTTACCCCTTCCGTATTCCTCAGAAGCCCTATTACATTACGCAAGCCCCAATTGGCTGGCAGATGTGACGTTGTGTCTGGGAGTGTCTTCCTCCCTCAGTGTAGACACAACATAGTCACGACATTCAAAAACCTGTTCTCGCTTCACACCAGAAGCCTTCTATCATCTTCGAGCATGAACGACTGGTCACCACGCCGGTATTCGCCAGGTTCCTTCAATCTGCATTCCAGTCGATTGTAAGGACTGTTCGATGTTAGGATGGCCGCAGCAATGCAGACTATTAAGGCTAGCGAGGGAGATTCGGTGCGACACTGTTCATGCGGGAACAAGATTTCATGCAAAGACACACACCAGGTCTGCTCTGCATGTCTTGGGCTGAAACATGCCCAATTAGTGATCGACAATCCCGGTTTCTGTGAACACTGCGCATGCTTCACCATGAAGAGCCTCCGACGCAGACTAGCACGCCAAGCTAGCCTGTCAGGCCAGGATCCCCTCATGTCATCTAGCCCTGCTCCAGCTACCACTCCGCAGGTATCCATTCCTGTAGAGATGCCCACCACGGCAGCATTATCCTGGGGTGAACAGCTCGACGTTTGTGCTCCTCTCTCGGACGAGGAAAAGGACGTCTTAAGGCCCAGTCACACAGCGAAAACGCATGAAGAACGCACGAATTACGCACAGATTTTCGTTTCTGCGCGGCGTGTGCGTCATATGCGTAATTCGTCGGTGGAACGACCGAGGACCGTCAGTGATTGTAAGTGGATGTGCGTCGAAGGTGGTTTGTGCGTGATTTTGAGTTTTGAACGGTTCAAAAATTTTCCGACGCACAGGTGTGCATCGGTGTGCGTTATTCATGAGTCGGCGTACGTAGTTTATGCGTTGAGTATGCGTGACATGCGCAGGACACGCGTCGGCTGTCAGTGCTTATGCGCTGGAACTGGTTCGAAAGCGCGCACGTCCACTGACGTCCCACCTTCATATCACTCATGAACCGCGCACCGTGGCGCACGTATCACGTTCATTCCACTTACAATGTGGATTCTGAAAGTGCTTGTAGGTGGAACGTTCGCAAAGCGTGCGTGTTTGGACGCGCTCCGTCAGTGATTCATGCATCGGGCGTGCGCCAAATGTTCGTGGAATACTTTGGTTAATTTCTCGACGCACAAGCACGCACAAACCCAATCGATGCGTGATTTGTGAGTGATTCGTGCGCGATCGGCTGTGTGACTGGGCCTTTAGACTTAGACTTAGGACGAGGGAGAGTCGGATTTCCTTCTCTCCGAAGAGGAGGAAGATTTCGAGGACTCCCCTTTCATGTTCGAGGATATGTGCAAACGCACTGCGGAGAAACTAAATATTCCATGGCCAACCATAATAGCTGAGACTGCAAAGTCTCGCTATGAAGGCAAGAGATTACCGAGCGCTAAACGGGCAGCACGGCAGCTCCTTCCCGCATTCCCGCATTCCCGCAGCTCCTGGAGGAGGTTGCGGTTACATGGAGGGACAAGCCATTTACAAGCAAGATGCCCGTGCAGGGAGGATCTGCTCTCGACGTGGAGGGAATGGAGAAGGCGGGCCTTCTCTGGATGCCTCCCATGGAGCCGTTAGTGGCTGCACACCTGCACCCTAAGCGCACGGCGGCTTCAAACACGTCGTTGCCATCTAAAACGGGCCGATTCCAGTCAAGCATGACGGAACGCGCTTACAAAGCAGTCGCTCTCTCCGTCAGGGCTCTGAACGCGATCTCCATGCTGACCGCATACCAAGTGGAACTGCAGGACGAAGCGTCTGCCATATCAGGTCAGACACACTGGGGAGAGATCTGTGTCATTACGGATCTCTCCCTGCGTCTTCAGAGATGCGCAGTTCAAGCCGCGGGCAAGGCCACAATGGTCATCCAAGAGAGAGGACTTAACTTGGCTAATCTCTCTGACAGAGAAAAAGAAGCCATCCTGGACGCACCAGTGGTCGCAGAGGGTATTTTCAGCTCAGCGCTGACACTGATGCAAAAGAGGTGCGAGGAAAAGAAGAGGGATGACGAGGCTTTGCAACTCTGTTTGCCTAGGAAGTCACAGACTGCACTCCCTCAGCCACCTCGGCAGACCTTCGCACAAACTATGGTCACGATGGGTTTTACTCTAGATACTTTCTTGTTCCGAAGAAAGGGACCCGGGCTCCTCGTCCCATACTAGATCTACGAGCTCTGAACAAATACTTAAGAAAGTACAGGTTCAAAATGCTCACCCATTCCACACTCCTCAATATGATGCATCCCGGCGATTGGTTTACCTCGATCGACCTGAAAGATGCATACTTTCATGTAAAGATATATCCACCCCACAGGAAATACCTGAGGTTTGCTTTCCTTGGCGTGGCATACGAGTATCTGGTTCTCCCTTTCGGCCTGTCTCTCAGCCCAAGAGTGTTTGTAAAGTGTACAGAAGCGGCCCTGACTCCGCTCAGAGAAAAGGGTATCCGTCTCGCTACCTACATAGACGACTGGCTGGTGACAGCTCAGTCAGAGGAGAAAGCGAAAGAACACACGGTTATGCTTCTGGAACATATACAGAAACTGGGTTTAAGATTAAACACCGAAAAGAGTGTTTTAATCCCCACACAGTCTACAACATATCTGGGGCTGTCACTGGACTCGGTGACATTCAGAGCGCGACTGTCGGAAGACAGAGTGAAAAGGTTCACTCGATGTCTGGCCGAATTCCGGAGGGGGAAAAGCGTCTCTTTCCGCACATGTCTCAGATTATTGAGACTGATGGCCTCGGCCCTGATAGTGGTTCATTTAGGCAGACATGTTCATGAGAGAGTTCCAACGCTGGGTAGCATTCCTGAGGCTGGACCCATTACGACACTCCCGGAGGAGAGTGGAAGTGACGTCAGCAGCCGTTTTGGCGCTGCGCCTGTGGAATCACCCGACCTTTCTGGTTCAGGGGGTTCCCATGGGCGTGGTTCAAGCCAGAAAAGTCATAACAACGGACGCGTCGCTGTCTGGTTGGGGGGGCATTCACGAGGGCAGGATAGTGAATGGAAGATGGGATCACTATCTGACCAATCTTCACATAAACTACCTGGAAATTCTAGCCGTTTTTCTGGCTTTGAAGCATTTTCTCCCTTTCTTAAGCGGGCGTCATGTTCTTGTGAGAACAGATAACACTACAGTTGTGGCTTACATAAATCGACAGGGAGGTCTCAGGTCACTGTCCCTACACATGTTGGCACGCAAACTGATTTTATGGAGCAGTGCTTTTATCCCTGAGTGTGGATCTGCTGTCCCGGGGCAATCCTCTCTACGGGGAGTGGAAATTGAACAGGGAAGTGATCGAACAAATTTGGAGCATATACGGAAGAGCGACAGTAGATCTGTTCGCGTCCCACGACAATGCTCAATGTCCTCTGTTTTTCTCCCTGAGGGATCGCAGCGCACCACTAGGATTAGATGCGCTAGCGCATGAGTGACCTCGCGCCCTCCTGTACGCGTTCCCACCGATAGCGTTAGTATCCCCCACACTCCACAGAGTGAGGGAGGAGAGACTCAGACTGATATTGATAGCTCCGAGATGACCAGGGAAATACTGGCTAGCAGAGATCATACATATGCTTTACAGAGACCCGTGGTCTCGCACATGGTTGAAGTGGTTAAATCTGAATAAAACTGGTCTGTCGGACAGTGTTATCAGGACCATACAAAATGCTAGAGCTTCATCGACTAGATCTCTTTATGAGTGCAAGTGGAGTGCTTGAACGCTGGTGCACTGCTAAACACGAAATTCCTTTTCAGTGTTCAGTAGCAGTTGTTTTATCATTTCTACAAGACTTGATAGATCAAGGGAAAGCGTTTTCAATGATAAAGATGTTTCTGGCCGCTATATCGGCTTGTCACATAGGTTTTGATAACAAAACCGTTGGGCAGCACCCTTTAGTGTGCAGGTTCATGAAGGGCGCCCGTCGCGTTTTGCCAATTTCAAAACCGCTTTCTCCCTCATGGGTTTTGGCACTGGTGCTTGATGCTCTTTCAGTGTCCCCATTATAAACTAGATGAGATTGATTTTAAAATATTGTCGTTTAAGACGGCATTGTTGTTAGCTTTGGCTTCAGTGAAACACGTGAGCGAGATTCACGTGCTTTCAGTGCATTCAGCATGTGTATGTGCACACTCAACTAGGGGGATGTCAACTTCGTGGGCTCTTTTTAAAGGAGTCATGATACAGAACATATGTGAAGCAGCGAGTTGGTCCTCGCCGCTTACATTTGCACGTTTTATAAACTAGATGTTACGGCTCAAACTCTAGCACATGCAGTGTTGAGCGTAGGATCTGAGCCATGACTCGTCCGGCCCTGGACGCAGTGATTGTTGTTGGCAGAAGATTCGAGACAGGCTATCTGGCAATACGGGAGTAAGGATATCCCATAGTGAGACACCGAAACGTATGCTTGAAAGAGAACAATAGGTTACTTGCGTAACCCCGGTTCTCTGATAGCATTAAGTGAGGTGTCTCACCAGATCACCCTCCTTGCTGTTTGAAGCGAGGAAGAGGTGTGCTTGTTTTGAATGTCGTGACTATGTTGTGTCACTAAATTACACTGAGGGAGGAAGACACTCCCAGACACAATGTCATGTCTGCCAGCCAATTGGGGCTGGCGTAATGTAATATGGCTTCTGAGGAATACGGAAGGGGCGTATCCCATAGTGAGACACCGAAACGTATGCTTGAAAGAGAACCGGGGTTACGCAAGTAACCTATTGTTTTAGGCCTGTATTAATGCTTTGATCAGTGTTGTGAGAAAGGTGTCGTTTGATTTAAAGTGAGGTGCTCGTCTAAAAAAGCTGTGATCGAGAAGCGTTCCATGCTGTCCAAGAGAACAGGGTTCTCTTGACATGTTCTTAAACTTTCCATGTTCAGTAACCAAATATGTCACTCTGGTTGCATTTGAAATGGCATACTATAAAGAAGATACTACGATTGGTTTGAATCTCACTTTGTGACCGTTAAAAAGTATATTCTATATAGTATGAATGCGTTTAGTATGAATGAAATCTGGATATACTACATTTGTTGTCACTGTCATGTGATCTATTAGTTGTGTCGTTTCACCTCCCTTTATAAATTTCCTCATGGGACAGTAAAGTGTCCATCATATGCACATTTCAGAATCTCACCAGAAGTAGTAGGTGATGCGGGTACTTTTCGCCTACTGTTTTATATATATGCTATGAAATCTGACATATTATACAGCTTACATTCTGTTTTTCGCCTATTATATAACGGTAGTAGTAGACATATTTGAATGCAGCGTCTGTGTTTACATGGGACTCAATGAAAAAAACAATTACTTCAGATGTTTTTGAGTGTTCTTTATGCTGTATTTTCCGGAGGTCGATTCGTTCTCCTCTCAGGGTGAAAAAACATTTGCTTTGCTGCATCATGTTTGGTCTCATTAGGGCCATAACACTGCACTTACCTGTCTTTTTCATGATTTAAATGATTGGTAAGTCTGCAATAACTTCAGTGTTGTTTACAGAAAACAATTGCACCTTCATTTAAGAAAGAAGATAAAGAGGAACCTTCCAAAGATCTTAAGCAGGTAGATCACTTACTGTAATAAATACACACAAACATTAATTACAAACATTTCTTCAGTGGAATTCACTTGAATGTTTGTGTCCATAAATAGTTTCTCTCATTTTAACAGGAAGCTGAAGAGAAAAAACACAGTTTCCAGTTTCTTTTAAACTCTGAGACATATTCAGTGTCCTGTAACACATCCATGACGGTGCTTGAGGCTCTTCATACAAGCCAAATGTTCAGGATTGAAAAAGACAAAAAGAAGAACAAAGAGAAAGAAATTCTCATCCAAAGATCCAAAGGAAATGTTCCCAATGCTGCTGTGAAGACAGATTTCCCCTGCTGTCTTATTGAAAAAGATGAGATCTTGGATATAACATTAATCAAGATGGATGGAATTAGTTCTACAAATCAACAGACAATTGCTGGTCCTTCACTTCTCAGTAAAAGAAGAAAACCTGAAACATTAGTCACCTTTTGGGTGAAAAAAGAAGGAGGACCAGGAGTAAGCTGTTTACTGAAGAGCAAAGCTCTGAGGAAAAGTGTTCGTTATGTGTGTGTGTTTGCATTCAAAGGAGAGAAAGTCAAAACTGCTCTTAAACGTGATGGACGATTCGACAAGGTGATTTTCAGGAAACACTGTGGACTTTCTGAGATGGGTATGGAGATAAAACACGAATTGTTAATACCTGTAGAGGATCTTGATGGAAAGGTTTTCCAGGTGGTTGTTATCAGTGACAACAATCTGCCAGAGAGTCAGGAAGATGATGCTCTTGTCAAAACTGAACCTAATGTAGCTTTAGATGCTGATGGGGCACAAGATATCGGGCCAAGCCATGATCCCATCAACAATGAGCAAGAAAGAAAACAGGATGGAAAAACAACAAAGTCAACCAATCGTGTAAATAAGAGGTATGCAGTCAAACCCATAGAAAACTCTGAGGAGATTCTGGGAATTCTGCGTGATCAGTTTAACAGTTTACTGGAGACATTAATGCAACGAGAGAACCTTAAGAACAATTCTCAGGTCCAGAGATTCTTCAGAGCAGAATATGCTAAAAGTGTTGAAAATTTTTCAGAGGTGAAGAAAGTGAAGGAGCTCATGAAACTCTCCAACTCAGTGTGTCAGATTCGAGTTGGGGAATCCATCAATGGATCCGTAGGAACCGGTTTCTTACTCTTCGACAGATTTGTTCTTACTAATGCTCATGTCATTGGGATACAGACTGAACTTTCGACAGTGGAACTTGCACAGTTCAGAGCTGTATTTGATTATGAAGACATTGATTCACCGTCCAAGATCGAGTCCATACCAGTTACACAAGTCAAAGTTTACTTCTATGGGAAGGATGACCGTGGTAGGCATCTTGACTTCGCTCTTCTTGAATTGGCTGCTGATAATAAAATTATCGGCAGCAAAGATCCTGAATTATATCCTAAATTGTTCAGTAGTTACAGTCTAAACCCTCCAGTGGTCCCAAACAAAGGTCAGATCTGCATTGTGGGGCATCCCGGAAAAGACGTTAAGAAAATAGACCCCTGCTTCATCATTGAGAGAGAGAATCTACAAGAGGCTGCAGATAAACACAAATCTGAGATCAATTCAATTCACGTTATAAAAAAAAAAGAATTTGAACAGAAATGGGACTTTACTGCTTATGACAATCAAATTACTTATGACTCTTGTTTCTTTCACGGATCTTCTGGCTCTCCAGTGTTTGATGCAGACTGCAAGCTGATTGGTATCCACACTGGTGGCTATAAGTACACAGAAGACAAATGCAAAACCTGGAACGTTATGGAATACGGCTTTACTCTGCAGCCCATTCTGGATATGATCAGAGCACAGGCGAAGCTGAAAGGTTTCCATGATATCATCAAAATCTTTGAAGACGCAGAGCAACAGCATCAGACTGACACTGAGATGTTTAATGCCGAAGAGTCTGAAGAATCTGAAGAGTCTGAAGAGTCTTGAATGAATCTGTCCACACGTCTATGCTACTTTCTTTGGGAGGACTGTAAAGTTTCCATTTTGAGAGACCTAAAAATCAGACTGAGATTTTTCACTGTCATTATGGACTTTCACGTTTCATTCCATTCTTAGTTATGATTGTGTGCTCAAAAGCAGAAGTTACACTTGATTTCCATTATTTTTAAGGTGAGGTTTGATTGTGCAAAGACAGCAGAACAGAGAATGTTATTCATTTAGCAGAGACTAAAGATACTGTTATAGTTCATCCTTTATTCTTTTCTTTACATTGTTATTCATTCATGTGTATTCTTATACATTCATTAACATACTCAAACAAATCTTTCACTCATATATTCTATATATCTATTCTTTTAATTATTTGTTTTACTTTACACTTGTGTTGAAGTTTCATGCAGATTTTACATCGATTTATCTAAATATTTAGCTTTAGTTGTTCTCAATCATGTTCAAGCTTCCACATCAATCATCTCAGAATCACACAAATACACCAAATTAATCAGTTTGACAGAATTGCTGTAATATGAGACATGAATATACAACAACAATTAAATGTGTATCTCCACAGTAGTAAATACATTAAGAAACAGTTTATTAAAGAGTAATTCAGCAGATCACAGTCTTTCATGCTTTCATGATGACTTTAGCATTACCGTGCCCCTCGTGTGATTCATGTGTTGATCATGTTGAGAAGCTTCAACGATCTTCAGTTTGCTTGGCCTGGAAAATTATGTGAATGTCCTATAAAGAAGACGTGTAATCAGAATTAATACAATGCTAATAAAAACATATTTTGTGTTTCACATAATAAATTACATTAAATATTCCAACAAAAGGCTTGACGAGTGCATTTTTCTGTGCTGTGTTGATGCATTTCCTATCGAAACAAGATGTTTGCGTGGAACAAAACTTTCTGAAATTTTTTCAAATGGATGTGTTTTAATTCAAGCACAATTAATCCATCACGTGACTGCAATCGTCTAGGCTGAGATCATTCAATCAGTAAAATAATATATTTTTTATACAGTAATACCTCGGTTTACGAGTGACTCGGTATACGAGCAAATCGGTGTACGAGCATTGTATCGGTGTACGAGAAAAATATTCCCCCATCCACGCGCATTTTTTGTGTAGAAAAGATCCCATTATCACCCCTTAACTCGTTCATTCTCTCAGCATCGCTCAGTTTGGGTGCATCATTCACCACAGTGCATTATTTTACAAGTTGTTGTGAATATGATTACATGTGAATATGATGAAACTTTATTAATGTAGCATGTTACCAACACCACACATTGCATACTAATGAGACTCACGTGTGTTCACAGTCCAGCACCCAATGACGTTCTTAAAGGGCCATACACTTTTAGAGAACAGCATACTATAACAGTTATAACTCTGTACAGATCATATACATAAGTGATTTACAGCGGTTTTACCTCGTGTTGTTGCATTCATTGTGATCGCTATTCTTCACGTTGTAATATTGTCACAAATGTTGAAGGAACTAGTTAATCTGATGTGTCTATAAGTGTTAAGTTAACAGTCTTGTCACTTTAAGAGGACGGGGTTTCAGGGGGGCTTAGAGAGAGAGTTCAGTTGTGAGGGATTAGAGAGAGAGCTCGCAAGCAGAGAGATATTTTTGATTCTTCTGTTATGCACGGCGTGGGTTGCGGCCAGAACAGCAATCCGATAGTTCTCAATACAATCTCTGAATGAGAAGGAACCTGTCTGGTTATTAAAAGAAGCAACTACAATGTAGTGAAATATATAAGCAGTAACCCCCCGCCCCCCTCCCCTCTCCTCTCGTCTCCATCATGCCAGCAGTGAAGAGGTAAAGTGCATGTTACAGTAAATTGTTAATAATTGACAGTTAAATTCTAAAAATACTTATTTAGTATTTATATGATATCTTAATGGTTATAATTTTAAATGTAATTAATAGGTTAAAACCAAAAAAATATTTAAAATGGGCATTTATGGTCGTGTGGAACGAATCAAGTGATTTTTAGTGCATTCTTATGGGGGAAATTGTTTTGGTGTATGAGCATTTTGGTTTACGAGCTCGCTCTTGGAACGAATTAAACTCGTAAACCGAGGTATTACTGTATCTTAATTTAAACGGTTTTTACCTCTCCCCACTGAGCTCTGTTGTAGCATGTGTGTGAGATCACATGTTTGTGTGTTATACTCACAGGAAGCCGGTACTGTGAAGATCCTTCAATTAGATCCTGCAGAAAGGGATGCTGGGAAAGTGTGGAGAAAGAAATCTTTTCCTCCCCCTTAACACCCAACTCCTTAAACACCGTCATTAGCTCCTGAACACACAACACAATACATACAGTCCGGTACTGATCATCTGCTGATGTACAGAACCACAGATCATGTTTATCTGTTCTAAAAATTAGTGAAATAAGTTCCAGTGAACTACTGGATTTGACATTTATGAGAGTGACTAACACACGCACATTGTTGGTTACAGTTAATAATTGTTAGCTATGTTTATAGATCTGTACATATCTTTGCCAGATTGATTCCTATTTTAAATGGAAAAGGTTCTCATTTGATTATATTTTGAATTTAAAATCGCTTTCCTGTATCTCAAACAGTTGAGAGTGGCGCTTGCAACGCCAAGGTCATGGGTTCGATTCCCAGGGAAAGCAAGAACTGATTAGAATATCAATATGTATCTTGAATGCAATGCAAGTCGCTGTGGATAAAAGCGTCTGATAAATGCAGAAATGTAAGTGTAGTTCAAATTAAAAGGGAGAGTTTGAGTTGGGCTGATGAGCTGTTATATCATACCTCTCTCAATTGATCTCTGCTCCTGCGGTTGGGCTGGAAGCGGTTCAGATGTGAAGAGACGTGATCCTCTCCACGACTCAGAACTCTGAGCACATCATCGACTGACACGCCCACTTCCTCAGACTCCGCCCCTCTCTCCTCCTCTTCATCAACCTCAACCTCAACTCCAGCGCCCTCCAAATATGGCACAGACTACAGCAGGAACACAGTGGTTTGAACCGATTATTAATAGATTATTTTTGTGCATTATAGTAATGACAAGTATAAAACAATAAGCAATATTTATGTTTAATTGTCATAAAAATGGTATGATGCAAAACAAATTAGTTGCCATAAAAATATTTCATTTTTTTCTTTTGATTTTGGTGTAAAATTCACTCATAAACTCAGCTTAGAAGAGTCTGTTAACTGTGTCATACTGTGTGTGCGCGCGCTTGTACAGTTATCTGTGCAAGGACCAGCTTGAATAGTAGACTATTTGAGTGTGAACAAGTGAGTAAAGTGACGTTTTGGCCAGTTCTTGGTTTCTGACGTCTCTTTAAAGCGCCATTCGAGGTTTAAAACGTTACAGTTAAGGTACAATTAAGTTAGGGCACTTACTGATAGTTAAACTAAGTGTAAGGGGATAGTGATTGCATTATATACAATGAATTGCCTTACAAGGATAGCCATACAAATGTGTGTGTGTGTGTGTGTGTGTACCTGTGTGAGGGGGCCGGTGTGTTTGTAGTGCAGTGTGTGTCCGATCACGAGACTCAGCGCTCTGGTGAAGCCCTGAGACGGTTCAGGATGGCAGCAGAAATACAGCAGCATGCTCAGATAGTCCAGCATCAGCGGGGATGAGTGTGAGCTCGCAAACAGACTGAAGAAAAACTACTCGTATAAACAAGGGAAAGATACAGATTACTGTTTACATGCAGAACATCTCAGAGTCTCAACATTTCAAAGCAATCACTGTGAATGCATGTGCTGTATTCAGTGATGTTTTACTGCTCAAAGAATTAAAGGAATCAACTCTCAGAACCGTGTTTGAAATGAACAGCTGAAGTCTATTTCAACAAGTTTCTAACAATCTGAGGCGTCGACTATTTAGTGAACTTTTTAAAATGTAAAAAATGCACAAATATGACCCATTTAAAGTTGTAGAAACCCTTTATGCTGCATTACCGTCTTAAGGTTGGCTAGTCTGTCGTAGGGCAGAGGTTCAGATGGATCATCCGGGACAGGAAGATCTCTTTCACTGGGAAACCACAATTCAACCTGATCACAGAATAAAACACACGGAACTGATGGACACATAGACATGCAGCACAACGATATATTTGAGGTTTGCTTTAAATGCTGTTAAAGTGATTGTACAATGAGCATCTGTTTGAGTTTCTACTGTAGATCTGTGTTTCTTGAATGTGACCGTCGCAGTGATGTTCTGTGAGTGTGTGTGAGTGTAACAGACCTGTGTGTATTGCTCTTGTGTGATGAGTCCAGTTCCTGCGGTGTCGACGGCTCTGAAGCGCTGGAGGGTTTTTAACAGCTGAATCTGAGAGGGAAACGGCCACGGCAGAGCCGCGCTGAGCAGGAACACACGCCAGTCCAGCATATCAGAGTCCGGAGCCAACACACACACCAGCTCATCAACCTACACACACACACACACACACACACACAAAATCAAACTGACTTATCTGTAAGGCATTGTGACATTTGACATGATTTGTTTTTTGTTAATTACGATGTCTTAAACATTGACAATCTCAAAATAAAATAAATAATAAGTGTTTGCATCCAAAGACACACAATAAAGGATCCTTTGCTCTGGTAGTGCGAGACGGAGGAGTTTGAGAGAAGATGTACCTGTGAGGGACTGATGAGCATCCAGGGCTCCGGTAGGACGTCACTACTCATGTGAGGAGAGCTTAACTCACCCAGAACTTCAGTCAACTCATTACTGCACAGAAGACCTGAACACACAACACTATCCAGTTACTGACTTCAACTGAAACATGTTCACTTCAGTTCTGTTTAACTCCCATCCCGTTCAGCACACCATTTTAAAGGAATTGTTCACATAGTAAATGAGAGAAATGTTAATGTCTGACCGGTAGTGGCGGTCTTGCGCAGCTGAGCGCAGAGGACGTGCAGCTGCTGGACGGTGAGAGTGCTGTTCTTGGGCTGCTCCAGCAGGGATCGGCGCGGAGCGGCCGCTGGAATCGCCACGACACGCGTGTCTCCGTCCACGAAGAAATCAGAGCTCTGCAGCACGAGCTCATGAGAGATCTGAACGCCACGCTCAATGTGCTTCCTCACAAACCCTGCCAGCTGATCGATACTGGAAACACATGCACACATTATATATACATGATCTATCTATCTATAAACTAATAGTCAAAAGAATTGAATAATAATAAAAATGTCAAAGAAGCCAAGCTTCGTTTGATCAAAAATTAATAGAAAAATAATTACAATTTATATATTGTTTCTATATATTTTAAATCCCTCAAAAATCATTCTTTGCTGTTCAAGCAACATTTCTTAATATAAAGGATCATATTAAAAAAATATATTCAAATAGGAAACATACAACATACAATTTTTAGTCCATTTTTTATTAAATAAATGCAGACTTGGTGAGAATAAGAGGCTTCTTGCAAAAACATAAAAAGATAGAATAATTAAATAAATGTATTATTTCAAAATGTATTATTTTGGCCAGTAGTGTATAACTTAAGTATATTTCAGATATTCAAAATAAGTTGATTAAGCCTTTATATTGTAAAACAAGATTTTAAATATCACTGTAGTTGTACTGAATTAACTTTATGCTTATCTTAATTAAAAACATTTTTTTTTCAGTTAATCTATTTATCAAAATATCGTTTTTTTGTTTTATATTGTGGTTTGGGTTGTGACTGATGACATTAATCATCTGCATTCCTCCTGCCGTCACCCGTCCAGCCCTCCTCTCACCTGTTCATCTCAGACAGGAAGCGAGCTCCCAGCCACTCCTCCATGATCCTGTGGACCTGCTCCGCTCTCTCCTGCAGACTGCTCACGGTTCTCAGCGCATGAGCCTTCACCAGCTCCAAACGCAGCCTCACCGCATGTTCTGCTCACACACACACACTCCTGAAGCTCTGTGCTGCTTACACAATGACGGGCACCGCGAGACAATGCCGCCCAAGAGCTCACAGCGTACCTTCATGCTTCAGTGCGGCTGTGAGCTCCTGCTTGATTCGTCGTCTCCTCTGGACCTCCTCGGGGTTCCTCCCCCCCACGGGCTGAGGAACGGGCTCCTGAGGAGGGGTGGGAGCACCTAAAACCACAAGCACCCTCGTGTCAACACCGAACAGCTCTGAAACTCATACGTACGATGGAGTGGAGGGTCTTCACCTTTCTTTTTCCCTGCTTTCCCTCCTTTATCCGTAGCGGAGTTTGAAGCCTGCCCTCTCGGTGTCTCCATCGGCTTCTGTTCTTCATCACCTTCCTCTTCTTCTTGGTGCTGCGTCTCTGCCAACACCTGACACACACACGTGAAGAAGACCATCACTCTTTTACAATGTGCAGCTTATCCAAAATTCAAAAAATAATTTTGAGATGAACTATCATTTTTGTTAAATTAATTATAAAATGTCTCAAGATGGATACATTTGTTTAATAATTTAATTATAATGAGGCATTAATGAAAAATATAAATACGCTGTCATTCAGAGGTTTTTGAAAAGTGTCTTCTGCTCATTAAGGCAGCGTTTATTTGATCAAAAATACAGTAAAACATTAATATTGCAAAATATTATTAAAGTGTAATTTATTCCTTGATTTTAATGTTTTTTCCCTTCTCTGGTACAAATTTACACAGCATTAAACCACTTTTTCAATCAAATTACAGATTGTTATCTATTCATCAATAGTTTTGAGTTCTCAAAAAAGGGCATTTAAAGATTTCCGTTTATGAATATTTACATTCATGCATTTATCAGATGCTTTCATCCAAAGCGACTTGCATTGCATTCAAGAAACACATTGACATTCTAATCAGTTCTTGCTTTCCCTGGGAATCGAACCCATGACTTTGATGTTGCAAGCGAGGAAAGTTCAGAGGAATATTTCTTGCCTTTACAGAAAGTTTTAAAAATAAAGCAACTGCATTTGTGTCAGAAGACGACACATACGGCCCATATTCTGAAGCTCAACAGTAAAAACATCACCACACGTCTCATAAGCAACGCACCATGCTCCTGACGGCGGTGAGCGCGGTCTGGAAGAACTCCAGCAGAAGCTGCTGTCAGTCAAGAAACAGATTCCTGTTTACTGTTACATGACAGATGCCAGTAAAAGCCGTCTTGACTTCGCTCTTCTTGAGCTGGATGCTGCTGATGAACTCACTGGCCGTCCAGAGTTGCTCCGTTTTTACAGTCCCGGTCCCCCTCCTAACCGTGGTGGGATCTGCATTGTGGGACATCCAGAAGGTGGGATTAAGAGAATGGACCCCTGCTTCATCATTGGGAAAGATGAAACACAAGCGGCTGCAGATAAACACATCTCAGAGAACACTCAATTCATTCATGTGATGGCACAGAAGGGTTTGGAAGAAAGATGGGACAATTATGAAAACCAGATTAATTATGACTCTTGTTTCTTTGGTGGATCTTCTGGCTCTCCAGTGTTTGATGAACACTGCAGACTGATCGCCATCCACACTGGAGGATACGTGTACACAGAAAAAAATGAGAAAACTAAAAGCATTATGGAATATTCTTATTCCATGCAGCCCATCCTGGCTATTCTGGCCAAGGCTAAGATAACAGGTTGCCTGAGATCTGCTGAGAAAAGCGAACTGTTGGGAACTGCAGCTCAACAGAATCAGACCGACTATAAAATGGATTGGGAATAAAGTCTACATATTATGGACTTTCACCTTTCAAATCATTCTTATCTATGATTTTTTTTGCTCAAAAGCAGAAGTTACTTGCTTTTCCTTATTTTTAACAAGTGTAAAGTCATGCGTCTCACAGGCAGGTGATTGTGGGTCTGACTTGTAGAAAGACGGCAGAACAGAGAACGTTATTCATTTTGCAGAAACTAAAATTATTTAACCAAAATTTTAACATTAGAGTGAATTATTTTTTTTTTCTTTACTCTTTCTTTACATGTTTATTCATACAGATTTGTGTATTCATATCCATACATACTCATTTCACTCGTATAACGATAATTCACTCATATATCTTAATATGCATTTTTCTTATATTCCTTTTACTTTTTATATGTGTTGATGTATTACATTAATTTTATAGTGATTTATCTGAATGTTTTGTCTTTGTTGTAAGGGATCATGTTCAAGCTTCAAGTAATTCTCTTTAAATGCAAATACAGTAAATTAATTGACATTTAATATTACAAATACATCTTTATTATTTGTTCCACTTACATTTATTATTCCATAAGCGTGTGATGCGTGTGTTGTTTTCATTATTCATCATGTTGGGAAGCTTTTAGGTTTTTGTCAAACATTGAATCTATAAATAATCTTGCTAGTCAAACACTGAACGAATTGTAAAACAAAACATTTCATTTGTATTACACATTTAAAATACATTAATAAAACACATGAAAAGGCATCATGAGCAGTTTTCTGTCTTGTGTTGATATATTTCCCAGTATCAGAAAAGCTTCTTTCTTTCCTTCACATTTTCTTCTTCTCTTCACTTCCTTCCCTTTACTCAGTTCACTCAGAACAGTTTAATGTAAAATACAATGTTGTATTCAAGATTCAAGATTCAAAGTGTTTATTGTCATATATACAGACAGAAAGCATGTTTCCCTGTACAATGAGATTCTTACTTTGCCTTCCACAGTAAATGTCACACAAGTAGTAAACTAAAAAAATAAGATAAATATATAAATAATAAGAAGAGCAAATATATAACAATGTAAAAATGTAAAAGGGCAAAGTAGTAAAGTGAGGTAGTGCAGTCCTGATAATGTAAAGTGAGGTAGTGCAGTTTTGATAGTGTAAAGTGTGGTAGTGCAGAATGTAAACAATTGTTCATGTATGTTGTGATTGTAGACTCCTATCCGCTGTTTAGGAGTCTTATGGCAGAGGGAAAGAAAGAGTTCTTCAGTCTAGCAGTCCTGCATTTCACACTTCTGTACCTCCGTCCTGAGGGTAGAAGTGTGAACAGACCATGTTGGGGGTGGGAGGGGTCTTTGAGGATGGAAGCAGCTCTTCTGTGGACTCTGCGGTGGTAGATGCTCTGCAGAGAGGGCAGTGGAGTCCTGGTGATCTTCTGCGCAGTCTTCACCACTCTCTGCAGGCGTTTGCGGTCCATGACAGAAGCGCTGCCGTACCACACAGTGATACAGCTGGTCAGGACACTCTCAATGGTGCAGCGGTAGAAGTTGCTGAGGATCTTAGGCGACATGCCGAACTTCCTCAGCCTCCTCAGAAAATACAGCCGCTGTTGAGCCTTCTTGACCAGCTGCGTGATCTGAGGTGTCCATGTGAGGTCCTCACTGATGTGGACACCCAAGTATTTAAAGCTGCACACTCTCTCCACTTCAAGCTCCCGGATGAACAGTGGCTGAGGCGTCCTCCTCTCCTTCCTCATGTCCACTATCATCTCCTTTGTCTTGTCCGTGTTGAGGGTGAGGTTGTTGTCTTCACACCATGACACCAGACTGGCCACCTCCCTCCTGTAAGCTGCCTCGTCACCGCCAGCGATACGTCCTATCACTGCGGTGTCGTCCGCGAACTTCAGGATGATATTGTCCTTGTGGGAGGCGACACAGTCGTAGGTGTACAGGGTGTAGAGGATGGGGCTGAGTACACAGCCCTGTGGAGTGCCAATGTTCGTTATGGTGCTGGCTGAAGTCCTATTTCCAATCCTGACAGACTGAGGCCTGCCAGTCAGGAAATCTAGGAGCCAGGAGTATGTGAACGCAAGTGATTTTTCACAGTCAAGTTTGGCATCATTTGAAATGTCTCAATGCTCAGAGAAATACACTAAAAGAGTAATAAATATTAGTGAGTTTAGAGACGCTATACACTGTAAATTACCTCCTGTTTCTCACGCTCTACATCTAATTAATGAAAATGTTATTTCATGCCTCCATTTGGAGAATGTTTATCTTGATCTGAGTATTTCAGGAAAGGCTGTAAAGATACAGGCTACAGGCTGATTCTGAACCCAGATCATCCTTTACTCTTTATTTCTGAGCATTTGATGTTTTCTATTGATTATCTTTAAAAGATTGTCATTGGCAGGATACACTTATCTGTCTAATAATAAATTATTACATTTTAATTTATTCTGATTTACTCTAAAATAACTAGCTCTATAGATTACTTTGCAGTAACATGGACTGAACGTAGTGACCAGATTATTAACAGATTAAAGTCCAACTTCAGGTGGAGCGACGAGCCACATGTGATTTTAGAGCTGCTCTTAACAACTTACCATTAGTCACGTGTATTTAGACCAGGGGTCGCCAACCTTTCTGAAACGGAGCGCTACTTTTTGGGTACCGATTAATGCGAAGGGCTACCAGTTTGATACACACTTCTGAAATAACAAATTTGCTCAATTTAGCTTTAATTATATGCCTTTATTAATAATATTCATCTATATGAAGACACTGATCATGGTAATGATTTCTCACAATAATTATCAACAATGATTTAACAAGGTAGGAAACAGATCAATATCAATATGCAACACTTTATTTCTATAAATCTGCAAGTATTTATATTTTCAAATGATCACTTCTACAACATTTTTTTAAATTTTGAACAAATCATGCACTAAGTTGCACCATGTCTGTCCTGTATTCAGTGCAGCTCACTACTTTTCAGGCTTTCTGGTATGCAAATTTTGGTAGGCTTCAGCTACTGATTTCATTGGTTTAGCTGCACCTATCAGTATTGAGCACACCTAGCGGCGGCGATATAGGTCTTCGCTGTGTGGCTCTTCGCTGTGATTGGTGTTCGGTTCCCTGTTTTCAGGCTGATCTGCGTCTCTCTCATGGCAGGATTTAACACTGTTCCCAAAATGCATTTCAATGCAACATCTCAATCCTGCTCTCAAACGGGAACGTCTCCGGTTACTGCCGTATGCCATTTATACTCTCTGCCAGATCTGTATCGCGTGACAATTGGCCAGTTGTTCAACTGCCGTTATCCTGTAAGGTTTCAGAAATGATGTGAAGGGGAGGAGTTACTTTGCGAGTGTGATTGTAAAAAGCATAGGAAAAAAAAGATGCAGCTCACTGGTAATTGGCGCTATGGTTAGCTATTTTTAGAACAAGCCCGCGTGCGACTCATGTGGTCCTTGCGGGCGACCTAGTGCCCGCGGGCACCATGTTGGCGACCCCTGATTTAGACTGTAAAGGATAAAATGGGGATCAGTTTAAAACAATATAATGTTGCTTGACCAATCAAAAGGGTGAGGCTTAACATCTGACTATTGTAATATTTCTCTAGCTAGTGCGCATGGGAAACCATGACATGATTATAAACAGCTGCTATTAGAGGAAGTAATGTTGGTCAGCATTTCTGTTGTGGTGACCATGATGACCTCTAATAATCACGACGGGTGAGTTTGTGACTGTGAGATGCGCGTCCACATGACCGGTGCGAGACCCTACAATCAAAAGTAAAGAGTTAAATAGGATAATCAAATATCTAGATAGATGATCACCAAGATTATTTCATGATTACTAATTAAACTGCATGAATTAAAAAACATAAAACCCCACAATAAAGGGATAATTTAATTAATTTGTGAAAAAGTACTACATACACTGAGTATTAGTAATAAAATATTAGTAATATTACTTGATACAATTGCATCTTCCCAGAGTAGAACAGAAATTTGCACTTTCTTTTGCACAGAATGACCTCTATTAATTATTACCTTGAATATTCCAAAGTACAGTGTTTTAATCCAGACACGCCTGATTCTGCATGATCTTACAGAGTTCAGTGCCAAACCTGCTCCAGCAAACATGCTCACATCAATCTTTAAATCATTAATCCTGGTTTGGTGCTTCAGGTGTGTTTGGTCAGGGTTAATGCTAACTTCCACTGAATTTGTGGATTCACAACATTTATTCTGTCATATTGTCCTCTAGAGCTATCAACATGCGTATTATTTGTTCAGAACTTTTTGTTTGGTTCTTGGCAACAGTAGTTATTATATCTTAGTCCATGAGTCAAAGGGTTGAGAGTGTGCCATTTGGAGTTCCTAAAGACAAAGAGGAGTTGATAGTCGTCAAGGTCTGTAGGACAGATGTTTGTATATCAGGGGTCAATGAAATGTCACACGTTTAGTACAGTGGGGGAAGCTGCGATCTGATTGGCCAGTTTAAATGTCTCACTTTGGGTTTCAGTCACATGGTCAAGAAAGTGTAAAAAGAAGATTGGAACTGTTACTCTTGTCTTCTTTTCTCTGCTCTTTTCTCTGCTCTTCTTTTCCTCTGGGGCTCTTTTCTTGGGACCTCCTCTTTTCTTTCTTTCTCTCTCTCTCTCTCTCTCTCTCTCTCTTCAGTAAAATTTAACATATATCTTGTACAATTAATGGAGTAAGTTTTGATAATCTCAAATCTATTTTCTAACTATAACCAGATATTGTAGAACACAATGGCTAATCAAATGCGTTTAAGTCAGAATCCAAAGTTTTGTGGTGTAAAGATTCTACAAAGGCCCCATTCTTGACTCCTGACGAATTATTTACGCTGTTTAAGAGAGTTTATAATAAAAAATAATAAAGGTTTTCATTTTGAAGTCTTTGTAGTTTAAATTGAATTATAACTATTGTTTATTGTGAGTATTGCTTATTGTACAATTGATTATCTATTAAATCACATTTGAATTACTAATATCCGATAAATAGGAAGATGATCTAGGCAAGAGGTTTTAGGCGTCTCTCATCTGCTCATAGCTTTTGTTTCTCCATAAATCCTGATGCTGTCGATTCCCTGTAATGGGCGGAACTGGGGAAGAGCAGGAAACAGGATCAAAGAGAGCGAGAACTGAATGAGAACAAACTCAAGAACTCACGACACTTTCCTACACCGTTCAGATTCTCCTGTAACTTGGACCAGGTAAGATTTGCTGGTTTCCTTTTAAAGGATTTCATTATGTGAAGTATCTCTGATTTCTTAAAACGTGATCCTGTTTTCTTACATCTTAAAAAACTTACATTGAAGTGTGTACGAACAACAATAGATTATAAAACTGTGTTTGGATCGGTGTTGTTTCGTTCATAAATGAATCGTGACGAATCTGTCATTGTTTTCTCGACTCAGATCGACACGAGCTAAATATAAAGTTAGTTTTAGGATCGATATTTGGCAGAAACTCCCTTGCTTCTGTTCACTAGAGTGGGAAGTCTTACAATGATATAAAACAACGATTAGTTTTAACAGCAACCATTGTATTTCGACAACTATCGGTATTCTTTCAAAATCACGTATGGTGCATTTAAGCTGTTAATTTATTCCTGAGAATTATTTGATGCATTACTAACTGCAATGATGAATAAGGGAACAACTGACAACTACACCACTTGCGGTAAAACGTATAATCTGAATTAAGTAAAATGACTTTCTAGTGTTGTCAAATCAATTAATCGCATCTAACATAAACGTTTTTGTTTATTACGTGTGTGTTATATATATATATATAAAAAGACTAAGCTACACCAAACACAAGATGGGACAGGGCAGAAAAAAAGAGGGAATTATAAAGGGTGACAAACGAACTAAAATAGGTGTGAGCCATTAGAGATAACAAGATAACAAAAGACAAATAGACCACAAGGCATGACAACAATCCCCATGAGTCAGCCAGACAAAATAAGGACACAACACAATCAAACCCCAAGCTGATCAGACCAGAGGGGATTCCAGAAAACAGGTTATCTTTCCATCCAACATGAACTCTTGCTTGATTAACCCAAACCTTGCTTTACTCAAGGTATGTTGGTTCCAAAATTGCATCAGGGGGTAAGTTCATCCAACCCAGAGTTTGGACAGTCTTACAAAGATATCAATCTTTCAATTTATAGATATCAAATGGTTTTAACAGCATACAACCATTGTATGTTGACATATATTCCTTCAAAATCACTTATGTGCATTACGGCTGTATATTTATTCCTGACTATTCTTTGATGCATTACATCATAGCATAAGGGAACACCTGATTCAGGTCCATCATTCCATCACCTGCGTTAAAACGTATAATTTGTATTAAGTAAAAGAGTATTTTTCTCTTGTTAATTTTATATATATATATATATATATATATAGAGAGAGAGAGAGAAAACAAGAGGTGACAAACAAACTAAACCAGGTGTGAGCCATTAGAGATAACAAGGTGAGAAGAGGGGAGTAATAAAAGACAATAAAGCACATGCATTTCAACTCAAAAATGACTCACCAAAGCACAAAAATAGAGCAAATGAGTTGATAGAACTAATTAAATTACAATTAAGATTAGCAAAACAATAACAGAATACTATGATTTAAGTTAATACTAAGAATAATATTTGAGTATTACTAGTTTTAAGCTCACATTGTTAAAATAATAAATAAAAATTATTAAAGCAAGTTTTGTCTTTCTCAGACAAAATCTTCCTCAGCTCATCATAATTTGTTCTATTCAAAGATAGACGAAACGACCAGAAACATGCCAAAAGCACCACCCAACAAAAAACAGAAGCAGATGGATCTTCAGAGATTCTTTCAACAGCATCCTGTGGGTGACTGTCGTCTTTTTCATCCTCTCTGTTTAGACATTGTGTTGTGTTTAGGCTTAGTTCTAATGGAAATGTTGATGTTTCATTCAGAAAAAGCAGACTGCCAGAGATGATAAATCTTGGGACACTTCACAAGATGCTCAGGTAAGGTTATGTTAAATTGTGTTGCTTTATTTATAGTGTTTTAAGCTCACAAAACAAAAAGCTTTAGGTAACTTTCTCACAACCTACTATACAGTGGGTACGGAAAGTATTCAAACCCCCTTACATTTTTCACTCTTTGTTATATTGCAGCCATTTGTACACACAGCACCCCATATTGACAGAAAAACACAGAATTGTTGACATTTTTGCAGATTTATTAAAAAATAAAAACTGAAATATCACATGGTCCTAAGTATTCAGATACTTTGCTGTGACACTCATATATTTAACTCAGGTGCTGTCCATTTCTTCTGATCATCCTTGAGATGGTTCTACACCTTCATTTGAGTCCAGCTGTGTTTGATTATACTGATTGGACTTGATTAGGAAAGCCACACACCTGTCTATATAAGACTTTACAGCTCACAGTGCATGTCAGAGCAAATGAGAATCATGAGGTCAAAGGAACTGCCTGAAGACTTCAGAGACAAAATTGTGGTAATCCACAGATCTGGCCATGGTTACAAAACAATTCTGCTACACTTAAGGTTCCTAAGAGCACAGTGGCCTCCATAATCCTTAAATGGAAGACGTTTGGCACGACCAGAACCCTTCCTAGAGCTAGCCGTCCAGCCAAACTGAGCTATCGGGGGAGAAGAGCTTTGATGAGAGAGGTAAAGAAGAACCCAAAGATCACTGTGGCTGAGCTCCAGAGATGCATCGGGAGAAAGTTGTAGAAAGTCAACCATCACTGCAGCTCCACCAGTCGGGGCTTAATGGCAGAGTGGCCCGACAGAAGCCTCTCCTCAGTGCAAGACACATGAAAGCCTGCATGGAGTTTGCTAAAAAACACCTGAATAAAATTATCTGGTCTGATGAGACCAAGATAGAACTTTTTGGCCTTAATTCTAAGCGGTATGTGTGGAGAAAACCAGGCACTGCTTATCACCTGTCCAATACAGTCCCAGCAGTGAAGCATGTGGTGCAGCAGCAGCTGTGGGTGTTTTTCAGATGCAGAACGACTGACTGCAATCGAGGGAAAGATGAATGCGGCCAAGTACAGGGATATTCTGGACGAAAACCTTCTCCAGAGTGCTCAGGACCTCAGACTGGGCCGAAGGTTTAATTTCCAACAAGACAATGACCCAAAGCACACAGCTAAAGTAATGAATGAGTGGCTTCACAACAACTCAGTGACTGTTCTTGAACTGTCCAGCCAGAGTATGTATAAATATAAATATCAATATAAATATAAAATAATCTAATATAAAATCACCAATTACTTCCTAAAATATAATCACTACCTTAATCAATATGCATAAACGTTTATATATGAAAGTTTGACAGGTTTCTGAAATTCTCAAAGCCAAAAATAAATCTAACTTTAAAAAGCAAAACAATGTAACAGTGGCAGTATTATCTTATAACAAAAATAATGGTGAATTCCAGTTTTTTTTTTCAGCAGTGGCAATGACATTGACAGTTGGGAGGGAAGCTGTATCCGTGATTTGAGCAGTGCTGTGAGAAATGTGTCATTTGATTTGAAGTGTTCATCTGAAAGATGAGATGGAGAAGCACCTCATTCTACTGTAGAAAACAAGGTGTTCTAGACCAGGGGCCTCATGTACTAAGACTTGCGTTGAATTCATACTGACAAATTACGTACGGACAAATCTGGGAATGTGCGAACGCACAAAAAAATCCAGATGTATCAATCTCTGCGTTCGAAGGATCCCGCGCATATTCTCTTTGTACATCCCGATTAACGTGAAATTGAAACACTCGACGTGAAACACTCCACCCAGTCTCCTCCCTTCATTAAACTGATTTAAATATGGTAATGAGTCCACTTGGGCAAAAGCAAGCGGCACAAAACGAAAGTGAAAGTACAGAAAGTGAATTGGAGGTGCTACTATCGGAGGTAGAAATTAGAAAAATGTCCTCCGGAATTAATAACAAAAGGAAAAAAATATGAGTGGGAGAGTTTGGCTGATGCCGTCAATGCGGTTGGATCTGAAAGTCGCACTGTAAATGATCTTAAAAAGAAATGGTCTGATAATTGTCTTTAGTGGATAACCGCGGTCTCCTGAAGTTGTATAATTAAATGCAAATAAATAAAAATAAAAAGTACTATTAGATAGAACCATAACTTTAAATAACATCACTCACCAAGAAGCCACCCACCCACCTGCCAGCTGCCACCCAACCATGCTGTTTGTAAGGATGTATGAAACATGGGTTGACCAAGGCCACCTTGCCACAATATTTGTTAGGCGCATTTGCGCATCACATATAATCTGCACATTTATTGAATGGAAATGTTTCCGATTCACACATGCAAATTCATCTTCAGATGGTGCCTTATATGTGTGTGCAGTCGATCGCTCCGTTTACATTAGGGAAACCAGCTATCGTTGCAAATTGCATTTTATTGTTTGGCTGGTCAACTGCATCATATGGAACCATCAAATGGGCATTGCGCAGCATTACGCGGCGTTGCGCGGCTCAAAGACGACTCGCTTATTTCTGAGCGGTCGACCTGCCAGTTCCCTTTGGAAATAATCATTTGCCAGGAAACCAAGCGTTGTCAGCACCTGTAACGGAATGGGTATTGCGTGTTTCCTCGCAGTCTCTCTCTCTAGATTCGGACCCAATTAGATTCGGAGGATAGCCCTTGTAAATCTGAAATGGCTGATAAGGCAGTCATCCTGGGCCAGAAAATCATTGTGGTCCCTAAAAACTCGTTCTCTTCGGATTCTGCCATTAGCAATGTCCTCTAATATTGCCAAAGCTGCCATTGCCATAGACTAATTGTTCATTTTACCCTTCAATTTGCACGTGCTTTTATATGTTCTTACTTAATTGCATAATTTATAGAATATTCCCATAAGGCTTGTGTGACTATATATATATATAAATGATTTTATACATTGCAAATAAAAAGCAATGTTTCCCACAGACTTGTAGAACAATTCGTTGTATAATGTTTGCAGCTTCACTTCATTGCCTGTAGGAGTCGCCAATGGACAAAACAATGAGAAATGTACATACGCCTGACATGAACTTGCCGTGGAGAAACGCACATTGTCACGTTAGTTTCACTTTTAGTACATCCGACCGTGAGCGTGAAAGCTGGTGAGCGCAACGTTTTTGTGCGTAAGTAGTGTTGATACATGAGGCCCCAGGTGTTCTTAAACGTTCTTTGTCCATTTTTTTCCAGGAAAGAACGGGTTATTCAGATCAGAAACAGGAAGAGAAGCCCTCAAAAAGTCAACTGGTAGGTTTCATATGTTATATGTCACTTTATTAATCCATACTTGGGATGTACCGGATATCCGGTTTCGGTTCCGGTTAGCCAGATCAGGCCTCGATGAATTATTCCAGGGTCACTCGCCCTGCAGGACTAGTGACCCTAAAAACTTACTCGCCCTTCACATAAAGCACTCGCCCTGCATTTTAACAGACAAAAATAGTTATTAAAGTAAAAAAACACGATATACTGCAAAACCAAATATTTATTGGTTGAATGCAACAAGAACCCAGAAACAATATAATTAATCTGATAGTGAATCTGAAGATCATTTTTATGGAGATAAATTTAATAAATGTACTATATACAAACAATGGGATGCAGCCACGGAGGCGTTACTTACTGGATTTTATTTTCTATATTATAACACCGATGTCCCGCAAATCAGCCCATTTCAAATGATGGAAAAACAAAATACAATCCGCATGACGCTAAATCCAACGCCGATAACAGTAACATTCACTTCGTCCAGCTCAAAGTCAAACATGCTCAATTTCAAACACAATAAGTAATAATTCTATGACGGCTTTGACAAATGTGATGTTACACGAGCAGCTGTTTGTCTGTCTGCCTCAAGCCCGGCTGATGCCCCGCCCCCGGGAGTAATTTACTCCACTGTGATTGGCCCCCGGAGTCATTTACTCCACTATGATTGGCCCCCGGGAGTCTTGTACTCCACTGTGATTGGTTGGCCTGTACAGCTGCAGCTCGCACGAAAAAGGAACCTCTCACACACACACACACAACGCGGTAAAGCGCTATTCATTCAAAACTCGTGGGCCACACTTACATTAAACTTTCATATGGTCCCGCGGGCCACAAAATATCGTTTCGCGGGCCGCATGTTTGAGACCCCTGAGGTAAATACTACATTCGTGATTCGTGGTTCAAACTTTAGAACTGAATCGTATATCTGATCGCTACTAGCCCGTCGTCGATGTTCTGCTCTTGTTTGGCATATTTTACGAGTGTTATGCGGCCTGAAGGTTTTTCTATGTAGTAACAGTTGAATGATAGAAAAACTGTATTGGAATCTGAAGAATCTAACTCGCCCGACAGGGCGAGTTTTATCAAATTTTTACTCGCCCGAGCCGAGCTTTCACTCGCAAATGCGAGCGGGCGAGTGGATTTGTCGAGCCCTGCAGATATCCGGCGTTTTTTTTCTATCCGGTTCCGGCTCCGGTTCCAGTCGAAATGGTACCAGGTTCCGGATATTGCTCGGTCATTTTCGGTTATTAGTTTAATTTAGGTCAGCCGCCATTTTAAACGTTGGATACAAACAAAAACAACAATGTCGTCGTGTAAATTTAGCGTCGCTTGGGATTACTTTCAGCTAGAGGGATCATTTCTGAACATCGATCGCGACTGCTCCCTGATAATGCAGAAAAACTGATCTTCATGAAGTTCAATGCTAAACTGATTAAATCGTAAGGACCGGAATTTGGGGGAACCCAACAAAAATATCTTGTATAATTATTTTTTTGGGAGCTGAATTTGTAATTTAAAAAAAAAAAATCATTATTAAAGAAAAACCCAACAAAGTCGACTAAGAACTACTTTGTCATGTACACCAAGTATTTTTTACCTCTGCTAGCTGTCGGGCTATTTAGTGTGTCAAAAACAACAACAAACACAGGGCATAACACATTTTTATTTACACTGTAGTCTAAACTGTAAACACACAAAAAATTGGCTGTGGTGCAAGTATCCATATATCCGGTTCCAGTTCCGGTTCCTGCCGGATAGTTAATTTGATATCCGGAACTATCCGGTTCCGGCCGGATAATAAAAATTGCTATCCGGTGCATCCCTAATCCATACTGAATTAAAAGGGTCATAAAATGTTAAATCAAAGTGTTATATTTATGTTCACTTATGGGGCCAGATTTAAAAACAGCTTGTGCCAGCGCAAATGCTCTTTTGGCGTTAAAAAACTACAGTCAGGATTCACTAAAGACTAGCAGTGAAAGATTTGAGCTGAAAAGAGCTTACATATGGATTTGAAGGAGTTTCCCTTTCATATGCAAAGTTTATGGGAGGATAGTATTTAAATGAATCATGCAAGGTGATTTACTACAGTTTGAGCTAGTCAATTTACTGGTATTTGTGCCGTTATTTACTGCCTAAAAAAGCATTTATTAAACCATTTTGCACTTGAGATGCTGCATTGGACATTGTGTTTCTGAATAATGCAAAGAGTTAACCTCCAGAAACATAATATAAGGATCTGAAAATGCATAAAATGTGTGTGGAACGGCTCTACCAAAATAAACTTTATTGACTACAACATAAATCTCCAGCTTTGCACAGAGCTTCAGAACGTACCGGTAGTTAACTTCTGATGGTTTGCGAATGTAAAAAATTATTGTTTGGCAATTATTTAAACAATCTTTCTGAATTTAACAGAATGCAGAAGGAAAAACCTACACTTTTGAGTACCGTATCAGAAATGGAGAGATAAATACAACTGTATGTGATGCATCCAAAACTGTATTTGGAGCAATTCATTTAGAACGTAGTGATGTGGAGGGGAAAGAGATAATAATCCGAAGATCCAATGGAAAAAACCATGGAGCAGCCGTGAAGACAGATTTCCCATGCTGTCTTATTGAAGACGACGAGACCTTACAAATAAACACCTACAAAAATAAGAAAACTGCATCTACAAACCAGGAAAGAACTATATATACTGACCCTAAAAGCCTCGTCACCTTTTTCATCAGAACGAGAGGAATGAAAAAGAAACAGATAATGAAGAGCAGTGTTTTTTCGGAAAACAACATCGATTATGTTTGTGTATTTGCACACAGAAGAGACACTTTTAAAAAGGCTCTTCAGCGTGACGGTAGATTTCTTGATGCAATTTTTGACAATGACTGGAAACTCGTTGAGGATGAAAAAAAGACCCATCAAATGGATTTGCTTGTAGATCATTCAAATGGCAAGAAATTTGAGTTAAATGTTACATGGAAAAAGCCAAAAGCGTCTGTACGTAGTGACAAAAATGATGGTGAGTCTGTTCACCACAACCAACAGCCAGAAAACACCAAACAAAATCCAATTCAAGCGGAAAAGACGCAGGTCACAGATCCTTCAGCCAAAGGACTGGCAACTCAGAATACTTCTGGAAATTCTTCTGGTGATTCTGGAAATTCATTCCACACTGGCATTAAGGAGCTTCTGCAGACTCTGTGTAAAGATGTAGTGAATCAGTTAAAACGGCAAGAGGTCCAAAAGTACTTGCAAAAAGAATATGATAAAGGTCTTCAGTGTTTCACTGAGGTGACCAAAGTGAGGCAGATCTTGGACCTCTCCAACTCTGTGTGTGTGATTGTAATTGATAAATCTTCTAGAGGAACCGGTTTCTTACTCTTTGACAGATTCATCCTCACTAACGCTCATGTTGTCAAGGACTTTGTTGATTCCTCAAAGGAGGCTCCTCACACACACAAGCTTTCAAAGACTCTGATAGCTGTGTTTGACTTTGAAGTTGTGGGATGCCAGACACAAAATCTGCAAGCAAAGAGTGACCTTATTGCATACAGATATGAAAAAGACGACGAGCTCAGGTGCCACGATTTTGCTCTTCTTGAATTGGAAGTTGCACCTCAAAACTGTACTCAATTGCTTAGTTGTTACAAGCATGCTCCCTCTTCTAAAAGTGGTGGGATCTACATTGTGGGACACCCAGGTTGTGATGTAAAGAAGATAGACCCCTGCATCATCATCGAGACTAAGGATCAACTACAGAGCATAAACAAACACAGATCTGAGAATCCTTTATGTCCATATGTAACATGGCAATGCTGGCCATTACTATACAAGAACCAGATAACTTATAACTCTTGTTTCTTCCACGGATCGTCTGGCTCCCCGGTGTTTGATGAACACTGCTATCTGATTGGCATGCACTCTGGTGGCTTTGATTACAAAGAAGGAGAAAACACTAGAAGTGTTATAGAGTTTTCTTATTCCATGCAGCCCATCCTGGAAAGTATCATCTCACAGGTCAAGATGACAAGGCATGACATCTTAATATTACTCTCTAAATTTGAATCTATACGAGCAAATTATAACCTTGGGGAAATGGAGGATGCAAACGGAGCAAATGTGCCCATTAAGGAAGAACAGGAGAGTGAAGATGAGAAAATGGAAGAAGGGACACCTGAGCCTTGTGTCCTGATTGAAGACCCACCACTCCTTCAGGAAAAAGATCTGACAGACATTTAATAATCCTATTGGACCTTTCCCCTTTCATATTTCCATGTATTCTGGATTGAAGATTTTTGTTTTTTAATGACTTTGTAAATAATATGCGTGATCAGTGCAAATTCTGTGCAAATTCTGCGTGATCAGTGTAAAGATTTACTGGACATAAAGCAGCAAGAATATGATAAAAGTCCTCACGTCTACATGGCCATTTCTTTAAGGTGCCTTAATTTATGAGACCTAAAATGAGAGTTTTTGCAATGCTATAATGAGTTTTACTTCTCAAATCATTTTTTAGATGGTTGCAGGTTCAACAGCAGAAGTGCCTCTTATTTTAAAGTCATATAACCCATCAGCAGCTGACGTGGGACTGATGTGTCAAGAGAGAGAAATTCATTTAAGACCAAAAATAATGTCCTATAACTGTATTTTCTTTAATTGCTCATATATGCTTATGGATTCAGATTTCCATTCATACTTATTTAACAAATCATCATATTCTTTTTATGCATTTTATATATTCTATTAACCATACTTTTGTTTTATACTGATTTCACATTGATAATGTTTTACTTTGTTGTAAGAGCTGTTTAAGCTTTACTGTAATTATCTTTGAATCACACAAGTACAGTACGGAAAAACAATCGATATGACAGAACCGTTCTAACGAGAGACAATACAAAACTACAATCAAATATTTTGAATATTTAAAATGAGATCTTTGAATTTACTGAACGCATATCTTCATGTTTTTATGCTAACTTTAGATGTGAATAATTGCAAAAAACAAAGCTTTCTAACTTTTAAATTTAAAATTTAACTTGTGTGATTCATGTGTTGGTGTGTGTCGTTTCTAGTGTTTATCATGATGAGAAGCTTCGAGGATCTTCAGTTTGTTAGGTCTGGAAAATTTTGTGAATGTCCTGTAAGAAGAAATGTAATCACAATTATTAATAAAACACTTTTAGTGTATAATTGTAAAATAAAAACCTTCATTACTCATACTAACTGCAATAAAGACCCAATGAAAAGGCTTGATGAGTGTCGACATATTTCTTATGGAAACAGGATGTTTGGGTGGAAGATGGATTAAAAGCCACAACATTTCTTTTTGGTCTGATTTTGTCTTTACAATCGACAAAGTTCTGATAGTCTTATCTTCACTATTGTGATGTTTATCTGAGTGAACCAGCTTCTTGAAGGGCAGGACTTGATTTGTCCATCAGAAACTGATTGGAGTTTGCTATAGGTGGATCTCATGTGAGTGGATATGTGTAGAGAGAGTGATAGAGCCAATTGAAAGCATGGGGATTATTATATAATTGATAAGAGCCAATGGAAGGAATTTGGTCAGGACACTGAGGTTACACTCCTACTCTTTATGAGAAGTGCCATGGGATTTTTAATGACCACAGAGAGTCCGGACCTGTTACAGAATAGTTTTCCATCACTATACTGAGGCATTAGGACGCCCCTGCTGGCCTCACTAACTCTTCCAGCAGCAACCTGCTTTTCCCAGGAGGTCTTCCATCCATGGCTTCAGAAGAGAAAAGATGTTGGTGCAAGATGGAGGGGGACTTATTTTAATTAGAGGGGGGAGGGGGGGGGGGATGTGCATGGATATATAATTTATAATAAATATTGCAATATTCCATAAAAATCTGATTTGTCCATTTTGATTTCATGGGACTTTAAATAAACTGGTGTGTTTCAAATGTGTTTTAATGCAAGCAGAATTTATCTATTTAGTGACAGGAAACGTCTATGCTGAGATCATTCAATCAGTAAAATAATGCTTTTATGTATTGATTTGAACATTGTTTGGAGCTCTCACCACTGATCACATATTTGTGTGTTATACTCACAGGAAGTCGGTACTGTGAAGATCCTTCTATTAGATCCTGCAGAAAGGGATGCTGGGAAAGTGTGGAGAAAGCAATCTTTTCCTCCCCCTTAAAACCCAACTCCTTAAACACCATCATTAGCTCCTGAACACATAACAACAAATTAAACTGTAGTTGCATCCCAAATTACACACTTTATACTATGTACACAACCACTTTTATAATTCGTTTTTATCATTCACTGTCGCTGTCTGATTTAAGACTTTTTCATCCAGGTGTTGAAGTGCACTTATTTTGTGTGGAATTTTTAATGTGAACACACTACTTGCACTATTTATACTATAAAACTGCGTAGAATAGTGTACAAGTGGAGTGGCTGCTCACTGCAGAGCCAATGGGTAGAGCTTGACATCCAGCTCCTCCTCACCGGATGTAATGGGTGGAGCCAGACGGTCCAACCACACCCTGACCCTACCGCTAAACATAACTCCACCCATTATGTCCAGAGAGGGGGAGCTGGACGTCATTTGGCTCTGCAGTGAGCACCACTTACAGAAGTACAGGAATTGGGATGCACCTTGAAAACACTTTCCAGTGAGTATCTACTGGACACACAAATAATATAACGAAATAGACCTACATTTATGAGAGTACAATTATGATTACTTAACGTGTGTATTTGATTTCATTTCAGTGCGCCCCTTTTTTTCTATATTTAAGTATTTTTGATTTCCTTTTTTTTTGTTATATGTCTTGTTTGCTGCTTTAAATTAAAATGCATGCTATTTTGTTTACTTTTTGAATTAACGTAGTTTAAATGGACTGGCTTTTGGATCAGAGCTGTTATATTCTACCTCTCTCAATTGATCTCTGCTCCTGCGGTTGGGCTGGAAGCGGTTCAGATGTGATGAGACGTGATCCTCTCCACGACTCAGAACTCTGAGCACATCATCGACTGACACGCCCACTTCCTCAGACTCCGCCCCTCTCTCCTCCTCTTCATCAACCTCAACCTCAACTCCAGCGCCCTCCAAAAATGGCACAGACTACAGCAGGAACACAGAACGAACCTCATGAAAATACGTCCAAGTCAAATTTTTAGCACCACGTCATAAGTAACTGATTATTTTTGCAGATTACAGTAATATCAAGTAGAAAATAATATGTAAGAGTAAAACGATTTAATGGTTTTACAAGAATATGTTTTTTTGGTTTTACTCTTAATGGTCCTAAAAGCTTTTACTTTCTTTTGATTTTGTTGTGAAATTCACCCACAACCTCATCAGCTCAGAAGACTGTTAACTCTGTCTGTGTGTGTGTGTGTGTGTGTGCTTGTACAACTAGCTTTGTGAGGACCAGTTTGAGACCAGCAGAGTGAGGACAAAGAGGAAAGAAAGGACATTTTGGCCAGTCCTCACTTTCTGAGAGCCGTTTGGGCCTGTTTGATGGTCAAGAAGAACAAGTTTATAATTAGGTTTAGGGTAAGGGTTTAGATTTTGGGTTAGCCACTTAGTTATGATGGGCAGTGTTACGGTATGGAGCTCGAGATTGCATTATGCCAATGAACGTCCTCACAAAGATATATGTAGAAGAATGTGTGTGTACCTGTGTGAGGGGGCCGGTGTGTTTGTAGTGCAGTGTGTGTCCGATCACGAGACTCAGCGCTCTGGTGAAGCCCTGAGACGGTTCAGGATGGCAGCAGAAATACAGCAGCATGCTCAGATAGTCCAGCATCAGCGGGGATGAGTGTGAGCTCGCAAACAGACTGAAGAAAAACTACTCGTATAAACAAGGGAAAGATACAGATTACTGTTTACATGCAGAACATCTCAGAGTCTCAACATTTCAAAGCAATCACTGTGAATGCATGTGCTGTATTCAGTGATGTTTTACTGCTCAAAGAATTAAAGGAATCAACTTCCAGAACCGTTATGTTAGAACTTTTATGTTAAGTGTTTGAAATGAACAGCTGAAGTCTATTTCAACAAGTTTCTAACAATCTGAGGCGTCGACTATTTAGTGAACTTTTTAAAATGTAAAAAATGCACAAATATGACCCATTTAAAGTTGTAGAAACCCTTTATGCTGCATTACCGTCTTAAGGTTGGCTAGTCTGTCGTAGGGCAGAGGTTCAGATGGATCATCCGGGACAGGAAGATCTCTTTCACTGGGAAACCACAATTCAACCTGATCACAGAATAAAACACACGGAACTGATGGACACATAGACATGCAGCACAACGATATATTTGAGGTTTGCTTTAAATGCTGTTAAAGTGATTGTACTATGATCTGTGTTTCTTGAATGTGACCGTTGCAGTGATGTTCTGTGAGTGTGTGTGAGTGTAACAGACCTGTGTGTATTGCTCTTGTGTGATGAGCCCAGTTCCTGCGGTGTCGACGGCTCTGAAGCGCTGGAGGGTTTTTAACAGCTGAATCTGAGAGGGAAACGGCCACGGCAGAGCCGCGCTGAGCAGGAACACACGCCAGTCCAGCATATCAGAGTCCGGAGCCAACACACACACCAGCTCATCAACCTACACACACACACACACACACACACACAATCAAACTGACTTATCTGTAAGGCATCGTGACATTTGACGTGATTTGTTTTTTGTCAATTACGATGTCATAAACATTGACGATCTTAAAATAAAATATGAGTGTTTGCATCCAAAGACACAACAGAGCATCCTTTGAGTGAAGTTTGAGTGAACATGTACCTGTGAGGGACTGATGAGCATCCAGGGCTCCGGTAGGAGGTCACTACTCATGTGAGGAGAGCTTAACTCATGCAGAACTTCAGTCAACTCATTACTGCACAGAAGACCTGAACACACAATCCAGTTACTGACTTCAACTGAAACATGATCACTTCAGTCCTGTTTAACTCCCATTTTAAAGGAATTGTTCACATAGTAAATGAGAGATATGTTAATGTCTGACCGGTAGTGGCGGTCTTGCGCAGCTGAGCGCAGAGGACGTGCAGCTGCTGGACGGTGAGAGTGCTGTTCTTGGGCTGCTCCAGCAGGGATCGGCGCGGAGCGGCCGCTGGAATCGCCACGACACGCGTGTCTCCGTCCACGAAGAAATCAGAGCTCTGCAGCACGAGCTCATGAGAGATCTGAACGCCACGCTCAATGTGCTTCCTCACAAACCCTGCCAGCTGATCGATACTGGAAACACATGCACACATTATATATACATGATCTATCTATCTGTCTGTCTGTCATCTATCTATCTATAAACTAATAGTCAAAACAATTGAATAATAATAAAAATTTAAAAGAAGCCAAGCTTCGTTTGATCAAAAATTAATAGAAAAATAATTACAATTTATATATTGTTTCTATATATTTTAAATCCCTCAAAAATCATTCTTTGCTGTTCAAGCAACATTTCTGAAAATAAAGGATCATATTAAAAAAAACATACAACATACAATTTTTAGTCCATTTTTTATTAAATAAATGCAGACTTGGTGAGAATAAGAGGCTTCTTGCAAAAACATAAAAAGATAGAATAATTAAATAAATGTATTATTTCAAAATGTATTATTTTGGCCAGTAGTGTATAACAAGTATATTTCAGATATTCAAAATAAGTTGATTAAGCCTTTATTTTGTAAAACAAGATTTTAAATATCATTGTAGTTGTACTGAATTAATTTTATGCTTATCTTAATAAAAAAAAAAAAAATACATTTTCAGTTAATCTATTTATCAAAATATCGTTTTTTTGTTTTATATTGTGGTTTGGGTTGTGACTGATGACATTAATCATCTGCATTCCTCCTGCCGTCACCCGTCCAGCCCTCATCTCACCTGTTCATCTCAGACAGGAAGCGAGCTCCCAGCCACTCCTCCATGATCCTGTGGACCTGCTCCGCTCTCTCCTGCAGACTGCTCACGGTTCTCAGCGCATGAGCCTTCACCAGCTCCAAACGCAGCCTCACCGCATGTTCTGCTCACACACACACACACACACACACACACACACACACACTCCTGAAGTTCTGTGCTGCTTACACAATGACGGGCACCGCAAGACAATGCCGTCCAAGAGCTCACAGCGTACCTTCATGCTTCAGTGCGGCTGTGAACTCCTGCTTGATTCGTCGTCTCCTCTTGACCTCCTCGGGGTTCCTCCCCCCCACGGGCTGAGGAACGGGCTCCTGAGGAGGGGTGGGAGCACCTAAAACCACAAGCACCCTCGTGTCAACACCGAACAGCTCTGAAACTCACACGTACGATTGAGTGGAGGGTCTTCACCTTTCTTTTTCCCTGCTTTCCCTCCTTTATCCGTAGCGGAGTTTGAAGCCTGCCCTCTCGGTGTCTCCATCGGCTTCTGTTCTTCATCACCTTCCTCTTCTTCTTGGTGCTGCGTCTCTGCCAACACCTGACACACACGTGAAGAAGACCATCACTCTTTTACAATGTGCAGCTTATCCAAAATTCAAAAAATAATTTTGAGATGAACTATCATTTTTGTTAAATAAATTATAAAATGTCTAAACATGGACACATTTTTTAAATAATTTAATTATAATGAGGCAATAATGAGAAATATAAATACGCTATCATTCAGAGGTTTTTGAAAGTGTCATTAAAGGCTCATTAAGGCTGCGTTTATTTGATAAAAAATACAGTAAAACATTAATATTGCAAAATATTATTAAAGTGTAACTTATTCCTTGATTTTAAAGGTTTTTTTTTCCTTCTCTGTTACAAATTTACACAGCATCAAACCACTTTTCAATCAAAGATTGTTAGATTGTTATCTAGTCATCATTCTAAATATTTTTTAAATAGTTTTGAGTTCCCAAAAAAGGGCATTTAAAGATTTCCGTTTATGAATATTTACATTCATGCATTTATCAGACGCTTTTATCCAAAGCGATTTGCATTGCATTCAAGAAACACATTGACATTCTAATCAGTTCTTGCTTTCCCTGGGAATCAAACCCATGACCTTGATGTTGCAAGCGCCACACTCTACTGTTTGAGCTACAGGAAAGTTCAGAGGAGTATTTCTTGCCTTTACAGAGAGTTTTAAAAATAAAGCAACTGCATTTGTGTCAGAAGACGACACATACGGCCCATATTCTGAAGCTCAACATTAAAAACATCACCACACGTCTCATAAGCAACGCACCATGCTCCTGACGGCGGTGAGCGCGGTCTGGAAGAACTCCAGCAGAAGCTTCTCGTCAGGATGGTGCAGATTCTGCCTGAAGTGTTGAGAAGCAGGAGATCTGCAGGAAACCAGTGGAAACCTGACAGCACAACAAATCCAGTTCTTCATCAAACATGATCATCACTGTTACACACAGCCAAACCAACATCTAAAGCACACACACATTTTACTTTTCTTCTTGTCCTCCATTTCATGGTCTTTTACTTCAGCACTCTTCGCAGGTTTTTCTAACGAGCTGAAGTAAGAAAATATTATATTTGAACACATCAAACATCTCATTCTATCTAAACATCTTTTCTGTAAAAATACAACAAGAATTGAATCCTAGTGTAACGTTTACTATATTCTTTAATTATAGAGTATGTCGATCAGCAGTCATGACACATATTGCTATATTGTTGTCACATTGTAAAATGTTTAAAAGACAATAAATATTCAGTAACATTATAGATTTAACTGCACTGACGCGATAGGACGACAATGCTGGACAATGAAACTAATTTTGCAACGTCGACACTGTTGTTGAACTGATTTGAATCAACACTGATCTGAATATTGACGCTATAGTCTTCTGTAGAGCTGCTTTACAGCAAAAAAGAATGTAACTTCAAAGTCCCTTTAAGACGGCAGCCATCTTTGAAACGCCTTTTGAAAGTGTCTCTTTGAGTTGGAAAAACATCCAATTCTCAAAACTGTATGACAAGCTTATGATTGAAATCACAAATAAAATCTGACAACCGTTTCATAAATCTTGTTTCTAAACCCTGTAATCACGACAAAGTCATTTTTCAGGCACATGTGCAGTGCATTCTGGGATAGAATATTCCACACACTGGGCTTAGTTCTATGCTGGACATGAACATTAGTTTAAACTAGTATCTGAACACCGGATAACTACATTAGCTCAGCAGAGGAACTGTAACGTGATGATAAATTATGATATGCAATGCTTCTTTTTACATTTTTGACTCCTCTGGTCCGGCATGCTCATCCGCAGTGATGTCGAGCAACGGGACGCAAGCAAAGCCACGTGTGGATTCGGGAAACGCAGGTTTACACATCGATGAATAGTAATCTCTCAGCAGACACACAGAGTCTTGAAAGCGGCTCACTTCTACCTGGACACACACACACACACACACACATAAACGCACACATATGACGTTCCACAGACATAATTATTTTATACTGTACAAACTGTATATTCTTTCCCATGTTCACTAACCCTTCCCATCACAGAAAACATCACAGTATGATTTATAAGCTGTTTTACACATTGGGACCAAGAATTTTCCCCACAAAGACAAGGATTTCAGATATTGCCATCTTTGTGGGGACATTTTGTCCCCATATTGTAGTGTTTACCAGGACACACACTCTTTCTCTCTCACACACACAGAACCATTAGACTTCAAACTCCCACCAGGCAGTTTTAGAGGACTGTGTGTGTGTGTGTGTGTGTTACCTGCATTAATGCAGAGTAATGGTTGATTAGTACAGCTCTGTGATCTTCTAGCCAGCCGTCATCAATGACACCCGCTCTCTCCTGCGCCGCCTCTTCCCTGCGCTTATCGCTGATGTCCCACAGACGCTCACGCAAGTCCTGCGCAAAAACATATTATAAATATAAAAAAATGCATTTCTTTGCTTTGTTGCAATATATACTATAAATACATATACACTACAAAATTATTCTGAAATATGTATCAAAATTAAGTGGATTTTAGACTAAATAAGAGAAAGCAATCGGGCAATAGGGCCAAAAATAAATGTATGGAAGTCTTTATGTCTAATAAGTCATTTTTCTTTTCAAATACAGTAAATGTATGTTGTTTAATATATCTTTTATAAATATATTTGTACTAGAAAACAAGAAATAAATACTGAAGAAGAAAACCCACATCCAGCCTCTGATGGAGCTCTCCTTTGGTCTCCTCGTCCTCTCTGATATTGTCACGAATGCTGTTATAATCGCGCTGCCACGCGTTGACAAACTCCTGCTTCAGATCCGGCTTCTGTAGGTACTGCCTGAAGTTCTCCCTGAAACACAAACACACATCCGTTACACACACACACACACACGGGCTCTCACGTCACACACAGACGAGAGCTGTTCTCTCACTGGACGTTGTAGAGGTGGTGAATGATAAGCTTGCGTTCGCCGCGGAGGTTCTGCATCACTGCTTTGACGTTAGACACGTATGAGTTACAGATGTCCTCCCAGTACGGCACCAGATACTCTGGGACCTCCTGCAGAAAGATAAATATAAGACAAAAACTGCCATGATTAATTGTTTAAAAATGTTCAGTTCAGAACTATTTCACTCCCTCTTTAAAGTCTTATATGTTCTATATTCAGTTTCTGTTTCAAATCTTATTTTCATCAAAGAATCATGATTTCCTCAAAAAATATTAAGCAGCACAACTGTTTTTAACATTGATCATAAGTAATGTTTCTTCAGCATCAAATCATCAAATGAATGATTTGAATAACTTGTGAAGGATCAATTGACACTGAAGTCTGGAGGAATGATGCTGAAAATACAGCTTTGATCACAGAAATAAATTCAAATTTAAAATGTATCTAACTATATCAGTTATTTTAAACTGTAAAAAATATTTTAAAATATTACAGTTTTTACTGTATTTTTCACAAGCATTAAAAATCATCCAAACCAATGATTGGTAGCTTTATCTTTTTGATATCAGAAAAAAAAAAACAATTCTAAGCATAATTGCAATAACTTCTTAAATAAATAAATAAATAAATAAAGGTACATTGTAATTTTGACAGTGTGAACTACGGTAAAAAAAGAACAATTATAGTATGCCAACATTTTTAAAGCTATTTTTTCTATCAATATTCTATTCTATTAATGTCATACCAGACAGAGTAACAAACTAATTAAAAAACAAACTAGATGAATGTATTTTTTCCACGTTTAACAGAAGCATCTACCAGTCCTCTGAGAGTAGAAGGTGTGTTGTGTGTGTGTGTGTGTGTGTGTGTGCCTTGGGTAAGGGTTCCTCCACGTAGACCCTTCCAGCAGATTTCGAGACAGACAGTGAAGACTGAGCAGAGCTGGCACTTTCTGGACGGGTGTGATCAAGTAAGGAAGATGTAGACATTTTTCTGGAGTGAGCCAGAGCAGCTTCTACGGGTCAGGGCAGAGAAGCACCTTTCACTACGCATGCACTTACATGAAGGAATCTAGATGCCAATGGATCATTTTAAAGTGGAGTCTGTACCAATTGAAACTGAACCCCATAAAGCTTCATATTTGATATGCAAAAAGCCTTTTTCAAGGCTCAAAACAAATAAAAGGCCTTTTAGTATAATTGTAAAAACATTTTTACTGTGAAAAAAAACTGTGAAATACTTTATTGTTAGCAATATTTTGAGATACACTAACTAAACTGAAAAATCATGTTAAAATGTGAATATTAAATATAATCCATCAGGATTTTGAGGAGCGTTTATTAGTTCCTCTCTCAATCATCATTGTATTCATCACATTATATGTTTTGGCCCACAATAAAAACTACAGTGATTTGGTAATAAAACTAAGCATTTAAATATCATCCTACTGAGACAGTTTAATGGGAGATATAGAGTGATAACTGATATTTCTATGCATTTCATGCAAGACGTCTGTTATAGTAAAGATTTCTACAATACACCGTTATAAAGACTTTACAAGCAATTAGAACTTCATCTTACTTTTTGGCCATATAAATATCAGAAACTGTATATTTTTGCTCAGTTTGGGCCTCTGAACAAATCTTGACTATATAAATTTGGACTATATCACACTCTATGAACCATAAAAGTCTGATGTATCAAATACTACACATTTGCAAACTTGTATATAAAATGATTAGTTAAGTAGCCTGAAGCAAGAAAATGTACCTTTTTCAACAGAGTCCATCGCGTCCATCAGAACCATCTCCACACTTCTGAAGAGAGTTTCTTCATCTACATCTGCTGCGACTTTCACAAGAATATTCTGCCGCTCACCAAACCATTTCTCCAGTTTTGGCCATGTGTCATTGAACCCACTGATTCTATAAAAAAAACATATATATTAAATAAACATAACATTGATTCCCTTCCCTTCCCATCCTATCCTATCCTATCCTATCCCTTCCCTTCCCTTCCCTTCCCTTCCCTTCCCACCCTATCCTATCCTATCCCACTCTATCCCTTCCCATCCTATCCTATCCCTTCCCATTCTATCCTATCTAATCCTATCCCTTCCCACCCTATCCTATCCTATCCCACTCTATCCCTTCCCATTCTAACCTATCCTATCCCTTCCCTTCCCACCCTATCCTATCCCACTCTATCCCTTCCCATCCTATCCTATCCCTTCCCACCCTATCCTATCCTATCCCACTCTATCCCTTCCCATTCTAACCTATCCCTTCCCTTCCCACCCTATCCCACTCTATCCCTTCCCATCCTATCCTATCCCTTCCCTTCCCACCCTATCCCACTCTATCCCTTCCCATCCTATCCTATCCCTTCCCTTACCACCCCATCTTATCCCTTCCCATTCTATTCTATCCCTTCCCTTCCAACCCTATCCCTTCCCACTCTATCCTATCCCAATCTATCCCTTCCCATCCTATCCTATCCTATCCCTTCCCTTCCCACCCTATCCTATCCCACTCTATCCCTTCCCATCCTATCCTATCCTATCCCTTCCCATCCTATACTATACCTTCCCTTCCCTTCCCACCTTATCCTATCCCTTCCCATTCTATCCTATCCCTTCCCTTCCCACCCTATCCTATCCCACTCTATTCCTTCCCATCCTATCCCTTCCCTTCCCACCTTATCCTATCCCTTCCCATTCTATCCTATCCTATCACTTCCCTTCCCACCCTATCCTATCCCACTCTATCCCTTCCCTTCCCACCCTATCCTATCCTATCCCACTCTATTCCGTTCCATCCTATCCTATCCCTTCCCTTCCCATTCTATCCTATCCCTTCCCTTCCCATTCTATCCTATCCCTTCCCACCCTATCCTATCCCACTCTATCCCTTCCCATCCTATCCTATCCCTTCCCTTCCCACCCTATCCTATCCTACTCTATCCCTTCCCATCCTATCCTATCCCTTCCCATTCTATCCTATCCCTTCCCTTCCCACCCTATCCTATCCCACTCTATTCCTTCCCATCCCATCCTATCCTATACCTTCCCTTCCAACCCTATCCCTTCCCTTCCAACCCTATCCTTTCCCACCCTATCCTATCCAACTCTATCCCTTCCCATCCTATCCTATCCTATCCCTTCCCATTCTATCCTATCCCTTCCCTTCCCACCCTATCCTATCCTATCCCACTCTATCCCTTCCCATCCCATCCTATCCTATCCTTTCCCACCCTATCCTATCATATCCCTTCCCATCCCATCCTATCCCATGACAATTTTGTGTCTTAAATTATTATTTTTCTTTTTTAAATCTGAAAGTCCCAAAAAAAATCTCATAATAAGACATTTTCTGGTTAAATAGCATTCAATAAAAAAAAAAAAAAGATGTTTTATCTCTCCAACAGTAATTATGTGTATACATGATGAAAATATGTCTTGTGTACTGTAAACAACCAGCATATTTCTAACACACCTGTTCTGTATATGTTTCGTTCCCAGAGTTTCAGACACAAATGCTGGATCTTGTGAGTCTGGATCTGTCATACTCATCTTTTCGTCTGGAGCATCATTGCCTTCTCTCCTCGGCTCTCTGCTCTCCACGTCCACTAATAAGTGAAGATAACACAGCTTATGACATCCTAAAACAACAATGCCTGTCATGTTGGTAAGAATAACTGGTTAAAGCATTTCAATCTGCATGAACTCACGAGCCAGGCTCACGGCTCGCTGCAGAACCTGCTCATCTGAAACATCTAACAGCACCACTACGTCCAGAGCAGGGGACGGAGGCTCTTTAGGCGTGTTTTTGTCTGTGGAGAAGATGCTTTGTGTTTTTGTCTCAGTCTCATCAGGTTCTGTCCCATTCAGAGCATTCTCCAGCATCTGAGCCTGACTGATGTCCACTGGGAACCCGTCAAGAATCCAGCCACCATCCGCAGGGATGTTCCTGAAGAACACAGCAGGAGGGAATCAAACTGGCTTATAAAGAACTAGACTATCTACAAGTCAATAACAATTTATTTATACAGCACATTTCATAATACACACTGTTTAAAAGCATAACTTATCCCTAAAATAAGAGGAAAATGAATACCAGTGATGTAGAAGCACCTGACCCCGGTTGTAAGCCTAAACTAAACATAAACTGTAAACTTATCCCTCAAATCTGATTGGCTGATTGGAATGTTGATCCAGGAACACGTTGTACTTGGTCAAATCAGGTTGTCTGTATGTATATGTACTTATAGTATTTGTGTAATTAAGTACTAGTTATCAACTTAGTAATTCTATCCTGTAACTCAAACAGTAGAGGGTGGCGCTTGCAACGCCAAGGTCATGGGTTCGATTCCCAGGGAAAGCAAGAACTGATTAGAATATCAGTTCTTGAATGCAATGCAAGTCGCTTTGGATAAATGCATCTGATAAATGCATAAATGTAAATGTAACTTGTTAATCCATCAAAGAAAAAAAACAACTAAAGTTTTTCATAAGTAGATCACATGACCAGCTGATTTATATCAGTTAACTCCCTAATATGGGAGTCTTTCAGAATAAATTATTGTAATATGCCATAAATTAAACATTTTATTGTAACTTGTGCAAAAAACAAAATGTGAAGTCAGAAAATAAGCATTATTTAATAAGCTTTCCAGCTCTTTACCTGATAGCATCCACTATGATGTTAACCAGAAGATGATCAGGAACAGCTTTGCCTGTCCGGAGAGCCTTCTCTACCGCTGCACCACACTCCGCTTGCAACAACCACTGCACAACACAGCATTATGCATCATGAACCATATCAAAGCGCTTAATGCTGCTAATACAGAGAGTTTATGTTGGCTTTTACTTTTCCTTCGTCCTCTTTTTCCTGAAGTCCAGATGTGTCATGAGTCTCTGGTCCTGATGTGAGGCGTTCAGAAGAGTCGATCTCTAGTGGAACTTGAGTGAGAATTTCCAAAGTAAATAATGTCACTCTTTTTTATGACTTATTATCTTTATTGGGTTTTTTAGTTTGGGGGGAAAATAATTAATACATAAATAATGCAAATAAATGTACATGATATGTATAGAAATACATTCAAGAATAAGTGTAGTCAATTATTAAAGAAATAAAAGCAAATCAAAACTATTTAATTAAATAATATGCTAATCATTAAAAATAACCCATTGAGTATTTTTACTTATTAACTGATTGGATTTTATTTTCAAACTTTGTCCTTCGTAGGATAAATACAGTAATAAATACAGTATATGTAATTATTAAACATGTAGAAATAAACAAAAAAAAAGTTGCAAACGTTTAGGGTTAAAGAAGTTCTTTCATTTCTCATCCTTATTATCAATGTTGAAAACAGTCGTGCTCCATAATTTTGTGGAAACTAATTATTTCTTTCCTGAATTCTTTGATGAACAGAAGTTTAAAAGAATAGCATTTATTTGACACACTAAATGTCTTTACTGTCACTAAATGATGAATAAAAGTATTATTTTCTTTCCAAAAAAATAATAAATAATTATTTCTTACCTGAAACTCTTAAGTAGTATCATAAATAATGTGACCGTAGAAAGTGGTCTAATATTCTCACAAACCTGATTCTAGAGGGGCGGATGTCGTCTCCTCTTCCTCTTTCTGAGGCTGCTCAAGACCTTCTGTAGGAGAACCATTTCTCTCCGGGGTCTTCTGAGCAACAGGGGAATTAAACAGTGTAAATGATGTGGTCAATCAAATGTTTGAACAGACAATAGTTCAGTAAAATACATCACAAACTTTTCTAATAAAGGATTTGGTGAAAAATATGATTAATCCTGTTGGGTTTCTACCTGGGTTGGGTTTCACAGACAGGGTTCAGATTAAGTCAGGATTAGATCTTAGCTCAATTAGGACATTTAAGTGGCTTTTCTAAACATGCCTTAACAAAAGAATTACTGCTGTGAATCTTGAAGCAAAACAATGGCACTGATATATTTAAAGAAACATCAGGCTTCAGGTAAAACAGCCCAAACATACATTTTAGTCTGGGACTAACTTAAGCCTTGTATGTGAAACCGGAGGTAAGAGAATTGACTTAAATAGGTTTTCCTGACCTGTGACACTTCTTGGCTTTCAGTCGCAGCTTGTTTTTCCTTCTGATAGGCTGATAGAGCATTCTGGATCAAAGTGTTGGCTGAGAGCACATGGATGCCAAGAACTGATTCCCAGAGATTCACCAACAGCAAGTCAGGAAATGTAGTCAAATCAGTTCTGATGCATCATACCACTTTCATTACACCTCTTATAATGATGAAGAAGCAACTCCTACCGTTGGCGATCCTGCCGAGGCAGGAGGTTTTACCCGAGTGGGTTTTTCCCAGCACACACGCTCTGATGGTGAAACGGGGAAACAGAGGAGGATTGTCGGCACTGGATGGGACTATCAGGCTCTGCAGACGACTCAACACGTGATCCAGAATATCATTATTCACTGGTGACGCTTGATTCTCGCCCTCTTCAGGCAAAACCCACTCTCCCGTCATGGCCTGGAGAAAACAGTCAAAGATACACAAACAGATACATACATAATACTTGTAGTCCATCCCTCGACTGTTATTTCATAGAAAACAAATAATGGTTTTCAAGAGAATGAATGATCAGAGATGATGTGCTTCAATGTAAAACATGTGACTCAGGATTCAGATGTGAACATACCATCATTAATACTTCACTTAAGTAAGAATAAATCTACAATCACTCAAAATAGTCTTAGCAAACTGTCCTTACCACATACTCGTTGTAGTCTTGATTATTGAGTATATGGATCTTCTCCAGCTCAATGATCTGCTCTGGAGTGGGGTCAGAAGGTGTGGGCTCCACACTGGCCACTTCATACAGCGGCTTGCCACTGAAAAACAGCTCCATCCACCCCTGCATCAGCTTCACTGGAATCAGACTGTGAAAGAGTGAAGATGACCATCTGACTGATATATACACACACACATATATAAAAAATCAAATGGCCATCTTGAGCATCAACTCATCATATTAGAGTGTTATTATATGTGACGCTGAAGACTAGAGTAATGATGCTGAAATTTCACAGGAATAAATGATATAATGAAATAATAAAATAAATTACAACTACCTAGCAACACCCTAGCAACCACCCAGAACACCTTAGCAACACCCTAGCAACATGTACATTTCTGATCATTCATGTTAGCGACTTACTAGTTAATGCTAAATTGTGCTACCAACATGCTAATTGAAAGTTTCTGGTCCACTTTCTCAGGCCAACTTCTAAAGTTTGTCTCAACGAACTTTATTCTATATTTTTAAATTGAAATAATATTTCACAATATTACTTTTTTTTGTATTTGTGCTAAAATAAGCAACCTAGTTCACCAAGAGACTTCTTTCAAAAACATAAAAAAATCTTTCTGACTCCACACTTTAGTACAAATGCAGCAAAATACGCTGGAATTGTATTTTACATGGCAGTCTTTTTATATTTCATTTAGCAAGATTTTATTTAAGTTTTTTAAACTTTATGAGTGCTGTTTATTAGAGTGATCATGGACATAAATACTTGGATGTGAGAAGCCGGTATTCTCCAGCTTTGGTAGCCAGATCGACAATCTGTCCCAGAATTCCTCTGCAGAAGTCAAAGTGCTTCTGATAGCGAGCCTGAGCGCGCTCAGCAACCAGCTGTTTGTGCAGCTCATGCTCCATCCTGATCTGCTCACTGCGCTCCAGACGTTCCTGTTGGGCGAGAACCTGGACAGGCAGTGATGGGACCGTCAGAATCAGAACCGTTCAAAACCGTTTTGTTCATGTGTGTGTGCGTGCGTATGTTCTCTCACAGACTCTCTATCCAAGGCCTCTTGGAAGTCTCGAAGGCGGCGTTCCTGGTATTGTCTCTCTTGGAAGATCCGGTTCTGTCGAAGCACTTCTTTCTGCTGTTTTAATTGCATCAGCTGCACAGCGATCCTCTTCTCCTGCTGCGTCTGACGCATCAGTCGATTGACCATCTGTTCCTCTCGCAAAACCTCCTGCAGAAACAATACCAATGAAAAAAACAGATGTGATCAAGACAAACACTGCTGGACACAAGTTTGACACATTTTGACTCTTACACTCCCGTAATGTCTTGAGTTTCCTGTCCACGTGATCGGTCTTGTGTGCGGGGCATGGTGTTCGATCCCGATTCCAGTCTTGTTCGGTTTCGGTTCATGTGTTTGTCTCCTGTTGTGAGCGCACGAGATGAGTGATCACTCTGTGTTCTGTGAGTGTGTGAGGTTTCGAGCTTCACTCAGGCTGTGTGCGCTCTTGTCCATGTCAGTTGTTGCGTAGCACGCGGTTCATGTTTACATCGGTCATTCTTTCATGTTATGTCTTGTCTTGTGCTGCATAGCGTTCAGCTTGTGTTTCCACTTGCTGCGTGTTCATGTCATGTTCGGTATGAGCACATGGCTTGTCACGTGTGTTTCTGTGCTCTCCTGTCATTGTGTAACCCCACCCACCTTGTTTCCTCGTTATTGGTTTGATTTGCCCCACCTGTCCTCCCTCATTACCTGCCCTGTTTGTTCCCCAATTATTCTCCCTGTGTTTGCTGTCCTGTGCTGCTTCGTTTGTCATACTTTTTCCTGTCGTCATGTTTCAAGTCAAGTTAAGTCTAGTCTGTTTTCCACCACAGGAGAGTTTTGTTGAGTTTTGTTGAGTTTTGGGTTTTATTTTTTTTTAAATAAAGCCCTTCATCTGCATCATTGACTCCACGCATTTCCCTTCACCCAACATCCCTGACAGAGAGGCCTTAGAAATGTACGGCGTATCAAATATGACGCGGTTGGCTTTACAGAGTGAAACAGCTGAAATAATGAATTGAAAACAGTTGGTCACCTGCTGAGCCTCATGGGCTTGGAGCTGTTCCATCAGCGCACGTCGTCTCCGCATCTCCCTCTGTTCCCGGGCAGCAGAGTCTTCCTCCAGACGCTGCCGGATGTTCTCGATGTAATCCTTGTTCCACTGTTCTCTGTCGCCTTTACTCATTGGCTGGGTCACACGACCACTGTAGATCCAAGCATCATCAAAAGTTTGTCACAAGTATTTCCAGTTTTGTGTGCAATAAGACTTAAACAAACTGTGAACGGTATGTCAGCCTGCAGCCCTTAGATTCTTTGTGTTTTTATTCCTATATCTTCAGCATTAAGCAAACATACCTGAAGAGCAAGGCTTCACCCCCGGCTGGAGAAATCTTCTTCTGCTGCTTCTCAAACTGCTCTATCTCACGATGAACATGCTGAAAATCACACACAATCTTGCCAAAACAACCTTTAACCATTCACAATTTGACAAACTAATGTTTTTATTCCAGTTTGTCACATGTCATTTTCCATCCCAAAAATCAAAAAGAAACAAATGGCAATTCTCATTACTAGAATGCCATTTACATTTCTGTATTTGTCAGACGCTTTTATCCAAAGCGATTTGCATTGCATTCAAGAAACACATTGACATTCTAATCAGTTCTTGCTTTCCCTGGGAATCAAACCCATGACCTTGACATTGCAAGCGCCACACTCAACTGTTTGAACTACATGAAAGAGCATTTAAGCATCACAGTGATGAACTGCAGGGTTATTTATACATACAGTACACACATAATGATATTTTGAATTCATTTTCATTTTAGAAATTATGCTTTTCGTCTTTTTTAGGTTGTTTTTATATTTAGCTTTTTTCAGTTTTCGTAAATCTTCAACTAAAACAAAAATGAGAAACGTTGCCTTCATCTAGATTTTATTCCAGCTTTACTTCAATGACCAAAAACGATTTCTAATAGTTTTAGTTAACAATAACAACCCTGCTGTACTATATTATAATAATGAGCATGGTAAATGTGCATAATTATCATGAAAATAATGTCAAATGTTCACCTGAGCCTCTTGCTTTTTGCGGAACTGAAGCGGTTTCTCAGAAGCTCTGGCCGTGCGAGTGTGTGGAGGCTTTGGGATCTGGACGACGGCTGACTGAATCTGAATCATCATCTCATGCTGTTTTCTGCGTACCTGCCGGTGCTGACGAACAACAAATCATACTGTCAACACTATTTCATCAGCCAATAAACGCATTCATGAACATTTAGAGGGTGAAAGAGATAAAGTACAGGTGGGAAATGTCAGCTGTGCTTCAGCTCTAGAAAGGCAGACCTTTTCAATGTCCCTCAGTCTCCGCTCCTCCAGACGCTTAAGCCGCTCCTCTTCCTTCAGGAGTTCGGTCATGACCGAGCGGTTGTACATGTCCTGCCCTCTTTTATGGAAGCGTTTGGCGATCTTCTGCATCTTCAGATCCGTCTCACGCTTTACCACCGTCTTCAAGCGCTGTGAGACAAACATCCTGAAATGAGACTCTCGATGGCAAAAGCAGCCTGGCACAATTTAGGGACCTTTTTTTATATAAATGAGAATTTAAAAAATATTTAGATTAAATTTAAGCTAATATTTTATTACATTTCTGCATTTATCGGACGCTTTCATCCAAAGCGACTTGCATTGCATTCAAGAAACACATTGATATTCTAATCAGTTCTTGCTTTCCCTGGGAATCGAACCCATGACCTTGACGTTGCAAGCGAAAGCTGTAGTTCAAATTAGAAATCATGCAGATTCTCAAGGATCATGTGATGCTGAAAATACAGCTTTAATCACAGGAATAAATTCCATAATTAAAATTATAATCTATATTCTAATAGAAAATAGTTATTTTAAATTGTAATGAAATTTCACAATGTTTCTGTTTGTTTTGATCAAATCAATAAATTCAAACTAGAGACAAAAATCATACAGACCCAAAACTTCAGTAAAGTAACTGTTACTAGTTATCTTTGATTACTATGAACTTGTATTGTACATTTCAAAACTTTGTGTACACAAATAACATTTTTTATGTTCTGGAGCTTTGATATATTCAAGGTAACACGCTATTATGAGTCGTCTGTGTGTGAGAGAGGAGGAGGATGAAGGGATTTGTATCACCTCAGTGTAGATGCGGTTCTCCGCGCGGTGCAGACGGGCCGCGGCCACAGGCTGCATCACCTCCATGGCGGTGGCACTGAGGCCGGATCTCTTCTTCCTCTGGAGCAGGACGTAGAGCTGGTAGAGCAGATGTGTGGCCGCCCCGTGTCTGCCCTGCATCAGCGCTTTGGCCATGGCCAGGTCAAAGGTCACGCCGAGCAGCTGCAGCGTGGGCTCCAGTCGGGTGAAGTTATTCAGCTTTGCCTTCGCCGTGCTGTGAAACAATATAATAATAATGAACATATCTGATCAATGACTGTTACAATTCATCTGAACATCCCATCTATCAGTAATTATCATCTGTCTGTCGTTCTATCTATCTATAATCATTTGTTTTATCTATCTATCTATCTATCTATATCATAATTTGTTCTCTTTCCATCTATCTATCCCTGTAATCATTTCTTCTATTTATCTAACCATCGTCCATCCATCTATAATCATTTGTTTTATCTATCTATCTTTTGTTCTGTCTATAATCATTTGTTTTATCTATCTATCTATCAATCATCTGTCTTTTATGTCTATAATCATTTGTTTTATCTATCTATCAATCATCTGTCTTTTATGTCTATAATCATTTGTTTTATCTATCTATCTATCTATCTATCTATCTATCTATCTATCTATCTATCTATCTCTGTAATCATTTATTCTATCTATCTATCTATAATCTGTCTTTTGTTCTGTCTATAATCATTTGTTTTATCTATATATCTTTTGTTCTGTCTATAATCATTTGTTTTATCTATCTATCAATCATCTGTCTTTTATGTCTATAATCATTTGTTTTATCTATCTATCTATCTAATCATTTATTCTATCTATCCATCTATCTATAATCTGTCTTTTGCTCCATCTATAATCATTTGTTTTATCTATATATCTTTTGTTCTGTCTATAATCATTTGTTTTATCTATCTATCTATCTATCTATCTATCTATCTATCTATCTATCTATCTATCTATCTATCTATCTCTGTAATCATTTATTCTATCTATCTATCTATCTATCTATCTATAATCTGTCTTTTGTTATGTCTATAATCATTTGTTTTATCTATCTATCTATCTATCTCTGTAATCATTTATTCTATCTATCCATCTATCTATAATCTATCTTTTGTTCTGTCTATAATTATTTGTTTTATCTAGCTATGTCATAATTTCTTCTACCTATCTCTGTCTCTGTAATCATTTATTCTATCTATAATCTAGTCTTTTGTCCTATCTATCTATCATCTGACTTTTGTTCTATCTATCTATCTATCTATCTATCTATCTATCTATCATCTGTCTTTTGTTCTGTCTATAATCATTTGTTTTATCTATCTATCTATCTATCTATCTATCTATCTATCTATCTATCTATCTATCTATCTATCTATCTATCTATCTATCTATCTATCTATCTATCTATCTATCACCCATAACTTGGTCATGTTATATGGTATGCTCATCCATAAAAGGACGGAAGCATATAAAAATAGAAATTTCATAAAACCCCCCCCCAAAAAAAAACAGTCCACCGACTCCACAGATCAGTCTCTTCAGTCTTCTATCCCCATTTTATCTATCCATCCATCAACAGCCGTTGATTCTGGATGAGCAGGTGTGAAGGATGTGCGTGTTCATCATCTGTACCTCAGTTTGGAGAACAGCTGAAAGTCTTCCTGCAGCTCATATCTGTGCAGGATCTCTCCTATCAGAAACCCGCTGGAGAAATCCCTGGCGAACGAATGCGGCTCTGAAATCCATTCACATGACACTCAGTTTAGCAGATGAAGCGGGAAGAAATACATGGATCTGCTCGTTAACTCGTTTGCTAACGGCTATTGCGAAACTTACCGACGACCTTTGACAGCCGGAGCTCTGAATTCAGCCACTGACAGATTATATCTGACATTCTGAAGCCTTAGTTTTCTTAAGGAAACTCAATAACGTCTATATAGAGAGAGGTTTATGGATAATCTAGGCATCTGTGTAGTTTATGGAGGACATTGTTTTGGGGAGTGTCTCGTTTTGGCGTGGCGTTGCCACAGCAACCAAACTCACTGAGAAAAAAAGGTCCAACTAACATTACCTGAATGAGATTCATGGCAGAGTGGATGTGCCTTTTTATCGATGAAGATGAAAATATTCGTGGTCATGAAGCTTTGTTATGTATGTCATTATTTGAAATTTAATTTAAAAAGTCTAATTTTAAAGTTTAAAATCGAATTATATACAGTACATACACACACGTCCCCCAGTAAAAAATACTTGAAATGAACTGACCAAATTTATTTATTTATTTCTCTATATATATATATATGTATGTATGTATATATATATATATAAATAAATAAATTTGGTCAGTTCATTTCAAGTATTTTTTACTGGGGGACGTGTGTGTATGTACTGTATATAATTCGATTTTAAACTTTAAAATTAGACTTTTTAAATTAAATGGCAAAAACTGACCTGCATCAGACGTTCCTCCTGCTGCCCTCCCGCCTGGAGAAAACAAAAGCACTCTGTGCATGAAGACCATCAGGCCCGTTTCAGACTGGAATAAGACTAAAAGGAGTTTAAAGGGCCAGAAAAACATCAGCAGGGGATGACAAAGCAAAATATTACCGCACTTTCTTGCACACAGCTTTCCCAATCCTATTGCAGAAGCAAAAACAAGCAACATCCAAAGGCATAATGATCACAGAAAAACAGTGTGGTTTATCTGGATTTATTGTTTATAATAATACACAATAATGCACATTATTCCGTTAGTGTATTAGCAGAGTATAAAGAGCCTGGATACATCTGGATTTGTTCTTACACGTGTTTACACACACTCGTATAGCATTTCTAATAAAAACTATTCCTCATCCAAAGTTCATCTTTCCCCTCTCTGAACACTGAATGTGGAACCGGTCATGCATGCAAAGGCAACAGCTTTATTGTAGTGTTAATTACTAAATATTAACTCAAGCAATTTCCCATCTGATGACCTTCATGCTCAAGAAAAAGTGCACCGTATTTTCTGCACCATAAGGTGCACTGGATTATAAGGCGCACCTCCGATTTTTGAGAATTTAAGTCTTTTTGGGTGCGCCTTATAGTGCGGAAAATACGGTGTTTACATTAGTGTCAACGTAATATTTACATTAATGCCTCATGCTTGTAGTGACATCCCACCGATCTCCCATCATGATCGCTTACGGAAGTTGCTCAAATCTGATTACATTGATATTTGTCTCCCGTTTGAGATAAAGTTGTCAGCATATATATCATTAGCTCATTTCCCATTGTTACTGCTAACGTGTATTTATCTGGGAAAAAAATCCACAGCTAAGGCTTTCTACGCATATTCTTGAACAGTTCAAAACATTATATAGACAGTGACATTTCACATTCATACAAGCAAATAAAAAAATAAACATTAGTACGCTTATTATTTTTTAAAGATCTCTACATACAACTGCAAAAATGACATATTAGTAACTAATAATTCCAACATAATAAAATCGTTCACAGTAGTGTTTAAAGCTTAAGCAACAGTAGATGCCGACCCATCCCATAATCTTACTCCTAATAATGTTCATGTAATGCCCTTTCAATCCACATTAGGATTGCTATCCGACGTTCTTCAAAGTCGACAAGAAAGTGCATCGCATCCCATTTTACTTCCGTTCCAGATGTTTCAGAGGGAAACAAGGTATTAAACAGTAAGAAGGGGCTTGATTTCAGACAAAAAAAAGAAAGTTAACTTCCCAACAGCACCAGAATTAAGAAAGTAAATAGGATCGCGTTTGATTTCATGTTGACTTTTACACAATATCTGCCGCGCAAGGATTTGGAGGACTAGCGATATGCACAGTGCTCAGGAAAAGGCCTTCACAGTAACATTACACACACAGCTCCCATTCTCTGCTCCTCTGGTGTCGGGAAGGCCAGTTAAAGTGATTTACCCTGGTAAACGGCTCTGAGAGAAGGTGCTGTTCTTTGGGTTTAACATAATGAAGCTCCTGAGGCACTGAGCTCGTGAAATCCCAGGACAGCGAGCAGGACGACGGACGCATCTACAACTGGACATTTGATAATACTTGGTGAGGGTTGAAGTGAGTCTCATAATCAAGGACTTTGGGTGTGACGTACAAAGATGCATTCATAAAAGTGAAAAGTTCACATATTGTACGGATAATGCCAATTTAAAATGTTACTGACCCATTTAAAGCAAACAAACAAATAGCAGAGATTTCTATTTAGAAAGAGAAAGGACTGTAACATTAAAAAAAGCAACAAAATAAAATGGCTGTTTGTCAACTAAAGAGAACCTCAATGATATAAATGCAATAAAAGCTAGTTGGTTTAACATTTTGAAAATAATGAAAATAAAACAGCCATAACTATTAGTATTGTCATTTTAATTCTAAAATTATTGTAATATTTTTCTCACCTTTTTTATTTGAGTGAAATATTACAACAGTAATATTTCTTATTTTGTTTAATATTTTTATTTAGTAGTATTAGTTATTATTTATTATTATTCAATAAGATTATTAGTCACATGACTCTACAATCACAAAATGTTTGGGTAAATTGAGAAGAAATGCAATTATAAAAAAACGGTCTCAACAAATGATACGGCTTGAGCGTCAACCGCTAAACAAAAACAAACAGTACTATCACACCATTAACCAACACTGAGTGTGTTTACATTCATCTCACATACACCAAACTGGCCATGTAAGATCATGTGAACACTTCCTTAATCAGGGAAATGCCATAAAGGCTTTTCCTTTTGTTCTGGTCAGCTTATTCAACGCGCAAGTATCTCTTATATTTACATCGAGGCTATATCTTTTTTTTATCACCTAAAAAAGGCACAGCCTTCAAGAACTGAAACGATAATATTTCACCCAGACCTCCTACGTTTGAGTGTTACAAAACTAAAAACAAAAGAGTAGTGAAATGTTGTGCACAATCTAAAGCTGTAAGGGTGTAGATTTACTGCGATCACTGTGAACGAAAGCACCGTTCCTAGGGGTAAACGTCATGCTCGGAGTGAGCGGGAGAAGACACAGCCACCTCTTCAGTAGTAACTTCACCTCTCTGGCCTTGAGAAACAGTAGTGATGTTGATTAAGTAATGGTGAATGATTTCCAGTAAGGGCACAAAGTCTAAAACCAACCGGAAACATCCTCATAAAGGTGAACGGCACAAACAAACGTGAAATCATATGTGAAGTTGTGCGTTCTCAGGATTTTCCAGAGAGAAAACTGTGGAACCAGGTGCTGGAAGACTGTGGTTTCTCCTCAGAGGATTCTGGGAGGAGAAACTGGGATGATGTGACCGAAGTAGGGCTGCCAAGTGAACCAATCAAGTTTTCCGGCTCTGGAGAATCCAGCTGCCAGGAACACTGCGCTTTATAGCCTGTATTCAAGCTGTCGTCTTGGAAGTCGGCCTCAAATTCATCTTTGGGCTCGACGGCGGACTGCATTTGAGGCCTGTAACCCACGCCATCGCAAGCACTTTGGGAAGAGGTGGGGCTCTGGATCCCCGTGTAGGTGATTTGAGTCTGCGTGGATCCCACTGAGGCGGTCGAGGAACCAGACGTGTCGGACACATGGTGACTGCGGGAGCCGTCGTCAACAACCTGGTTGTAATATCTCAGGAGAGCCGGTTCATCCGAGTCTGTGTCTACTTCGATGTTGTCGTTCTCAGACTCCTCCTCTTCCTCGGGCACCGGGACCAGACCCTTCTTACTGAAATCCCACTCTGGATCCTCCACAATGTGGACCAGACTGTGGGGAGAGGGCTTCACATCCAGAGGACCCTAAACACAAACAGAATCATTCATGTTCGTCGCACAAAGTGATTCGCAATAGGGCTGCCAGCTAATAGTCACCAAGATAGCAAAATTGTTTAGTCGTTTAGTTGTAGAAGAAAAAAAACTTCACAGGAAGTGGCAAAGTCACACAGCTCAGAAAGGGTCAGGGTCAGATCATTAACGCCTGGTTCATGTGGGAATTACAGTGTCGGGTCGGAAATCCAAACGTTCACCTCAAATGTGACTTAGATAAAGGTGTGCTGTTATTAGGCACATATCCGTATGTTTGCGTGAGTCTGAAGTATAGCGCACTTACTACATGATATGAGGTGGAAACTACTTAAAATACTCAAACAGAAAAGAGTAACACATCATTTGAAACTTTAAAGGGTCTACTTTTATTTCTGTAAACTCACAATAGCAATAAAATGATCCGCTTTTGTAAAATAATGAAAACAAACAGGATGGGCTTCCTGCCGACTCTGTGAACTGGAGAGATTGCCATAAAAATGAGCTGAATTCATGAGACATACATCTATAGAAAGCTTGAAACGTCTACTTTTAAACAAACCAATTAAAAAACAAATACTCTCTGACTATGAAAGGCATGTCCATTATACTGTTGAAATGACGGGTCAGACCCGACACTGACTCAGAAAACACTACTTTATTAATAAATATTCAAAATGTTTTTGGACACATCCATAATTATTACTTTTGTGCTTTAAGAGCGCTTGAGTATGGAATGGGTTTTTAATATTATATATTAAAGGCTTGTTATGGTTTAGTTCCCCCCCCCAGTATATATTTAAGTCATTAAGTCAATAAAATGAATGACTACTAGTTGACTAGAAAAACCTTTAGGCAGCCCTAATATTAACAGTGATTCCTGGCTAAAAGCGGTTTTACCTGTGGGGACGACCAGTCTCCGGTTACTTTAGGTCCAGGGATTTCAGGATAGAACGCTTTCTTTACCCTGGAATTAAAGAAATAAAAGAAAACCATCAAGAAAACAAATCCATAACTGATTTACACCAGTGTTTTCATTAAATAAACCTACAAATATTAGTCAACATTTGCTTCATTGAAATAAATGTTAACTTGTTTTATTTCAGTTAGTTGCAGAGTCAAAGACCTAAAATTACTAAAACAATAAACAGACAAAGACACAATAAAATGATCCAAACTAATCCTATTGTTAATAAACAGTATATTAGTAAATTGACAATACCAAAATAACACTGATTGATCAGTAAGACTAACAAACATACTGTAGCTCACAATGATTCAGCTTATTAAAAACAGCAAACCCTACCAGTCTCTCTTCTTGTAGCAGCAGATGCTGACGAAGACGAGACAGCAGAACATGGCAGCCAACGGCACTAGAATTCCTACAAACAACATGTCGGCTGCTGGATGAACAGAGAAAAGAAGTTTAGGAGGAGGACAATAACAACAACAATACAAATGCTGACATTGATACTGAATAAAGCTACAGATCAATGGCAGAATATCAGCGTCTTACTGTCCATCTCCATCTTAATGGCCACAGTGGAGCCGGCGTCTTCCCCAGCTGAAGTGTAGGCCTTCACTATGAACTTATACGAGCTGAGAGGCAAACCCTTCACCCTGTGTGAGCGCGCCTCCGGGTCAGAGAGGTTAGCTAGAAACAACAAGCATTACAATTAATAACACTTTACTTAAAGCCTTTCTATATAATGCATTACAACGTATTTAGTATGATAAAACACATGACAAACAAATAATTTCAGATGCAACAAGGAATCTGCAGATATTGCAATGCATTTTAATTTTGGTTACATTTGTGAAACTATCTAATGCAGGGGTCACCAACATGCAACTATGCTTTTATGTTTTTATGTTGGCTTCTGCATCTATGTTTTTGCTATTCTTTTTTTTTTTTTTTTTTTTTTTTTTTAATCGCACATGCAAATTAAATCCTCCCCTTGATATAATTTATTGAAAGCTTATAGGATAACGCCAGTTGACAACTGGCCAATTGTCGCGTGATGCAGCTCTGACTGAAAGATGGTATAAATAGCATAAGCGCGGCATTTGCGTCAGAATCATGACTGAACGCTGCATAGCTGGTCGAGCGGCGAACACGGCGGCTAATGCAATGTCTCATTCCGCCTCTCAGGGAACCGAGGTTACGATAGTAACTGGAGACATTCCCTTTCGAGAGCGGGAACGAGACATTGCACTGAAATGCATTTGAGGACAGTGTTCAATCCCGCCGTGAGAAATACGCAGAGCAGCCTGAAAACACAGGGAACCAAACACCAATCACAGCGAAGAGCCACACAGCGAAGACCTATATCGACGCCGCCAGGTGTGAACCAATGAAATCAGTAACTGAAGCCTACCAAAATTTGCATACCAGAAAGCCTGAAAAGTAGCAAGCTGCACTGAATACAGGACAGACATGGTGCAACGTAGTGCATGATTTGTTCAAAATTGTTAGTGGCTTGTGAAAATGTTGTAGAAGTGATCATTTGAAAATGTAACTACTTGCAGGGATTTATAGAAATAAAGTGTTGCATATTGATATGTTTCCTACCTTGTTAAACCATTGTTGATAACTATTGTTAGAAATCAATAACATGATCAGTGTCTTCACATAGATGAATATCATTAATTATTAATAATGATATATAATTACCGTAAAGGTAAATTGAGCAAACTTGTTATTTCAGAAGTGTGTATCAAACTGCTAGCCCTTCGCATTAAGCGGTACCCAAGAAACAGCTCTCGGTTTCAAAAAGGCTGATGACCCCTGATATAATGCATTATAACGCAAATTAAAAGTTAAATAGAATGCATTATACATAAAGGCTTTTTTATTTTTATTAATATGTATTTTTATTTATACTTCATGTATGTTTTGTATTTTAGTCTTATTCATAGTATAATATAATGCACAAAATATTTATTTATAATATTCTCATATTTCTATTATTCATAATATAATATGTGAAGAGGTAGAAGTTTTAATTTGGAAGATGAGGCCAAATTCGTGTTTTGGTAAATTTTTCATTGACCAGCTGCACTAAATGCAACAAAGAATTTGTGTTCTTCTCAACAGGTGGTTTATCTGCTCATAAATGTGTGAAAGAGCTTACCAACGAGATCCCGGCGTTCAGCGTTCGCCAGGTAGATGGTGTATCCGCGTATGAAGCCTCGCTGGTTTTCCATCGCAGTGGCTTTCCAAGACAACAGCACATCCGAACCCGTTTGATTGGCTGATAGTTCACCAACCGACTGTGCAGGAACTACAGAAGATCGAAATATACATATTTTGTATAACGTTTCTTCAGATGTCATACAAGCAAGCAACAATAAGTGGGTTAGGTGAATATCTGTGTTTATATAATATAATTATATGTAATATATACATTATATAATGTTTTCTTTTAGAAGTGTCACTGGAGCAAATGGCTCTGTAAACCACATTTCACAGCTTTATTCTTTTAATGTGTATTTAAAGGTAAAGGAAATGGTAACTGCATGTATATTATGCCATCATTTTTGTTATTAATGTAAATTGGCATAGTTATCACTACTATTGGAAGTGTTCCTTTTATGAATAATAAAAAAAGGTAAAAAATAATAATATATTAACACTCAAACAGTCAAAAACAAAGCAAATCTACACTGTGAGATTATGCATAAATCAGTGAGTGACATCAGTAGCGGTTTATGTAATTTAAAACCCCATGAAATCAATATTGCCACAAAGTGTCAGCTTTGATATAGAAGTATACTTGTATTAAAGTTGACTAAATAAACATTGCAGATACACGTTAAAATACAAGCATGTGCAAGTGTGTTTATTAACTTGAGTCTGTTTACATTTTTAACATTTCTGGATTTGTCAGACGCTTTTATCCAATTGCATTCAAGAAACACATTGACATTCTAATCAGTTCTTGCTTTCTCTGGGAATCAAACCCATGACCTTGATGTTGCAAGCGCCACTCTCTACTGTTTGAACTACAGGAAAGCTGTAAAAAGTCCAACATAAATCTCTCTGATAAGACATGCATCTTCTGCCTAAGCTATAAACATCTTGATTCTTCAGGGCTTTTAGTTGAGTGACTTTGAGTGACAGAAACTGATTGATTGATTTTATTTTTCTTTATTCATTGTGCCTCAAAAAAAATTTGAAGTGTGATTTTTCCAGGCTCTAATGTAAACTACATCAAAAGAAAGGGATGGACTCTTTTATCTGTCCTGCCCCACATTCCTAAAGGTAAACCTGTGATTGTTAAACCATTTCATGGGTTATTTAAACCAAAAAAAGTCCAGATGCCAATTTTGCTTCAGTAAAATAAAAAAAGAAGGAAAGTCAAAAGCCATTTCACACACTTCCCATAAAACTGGTACATTAACTTTTCCAGTAAAAGCTGTGAAAATGTTATTCAAACAAGCATCGGCCGTCTGTACTTTACATAACGCTCCCATTCACATTCCTCCTCTAAAAGTTTAATGATTTACCAGCAGTTTATAAACAAGTCACACAGGAGTCCGACTAGAAAAATGTTGAATTTACGAGAAAGGCCTGATGTGTGAAAGCGCTTTATGAGTGATGAACAGCAGGGGTCTCTTACTCATTTCCTGCGAGTATCCCTGCCATCTCTGCAGCAGCGTGGCAGCGCCAGTCGAGAGAACATACACAGATACGGTGTACCTCACTCCTTCCCGCAGAGAGTCTGAAATCAGCAGAGACCGTTTATACACACACACACACACACACACACACACACACACAAATATTCCAAGAGAGGAGTCACTTGCAGATTAATTTAAAGGACTCACCTGGCTCCACAGTGAAGCTGCTGTCTGATTCCGGAACTTTCTCCCAGTTAACCGGGCACTGCCCACTGCAGCCTGTCGGGACCCACTCCACCACGTACCCTCTGCTCGCATTGGCATCAGGCTGCCAGGAAAGATCAAATTTTCCATTTGTGCCAAGCAGCTCAGACACAGACAGCTGAGAATCTACAGGGAAAAGAACCAAATACAAAACACATGTAGTTTAACACTTTAACACTAGTCTGAAATCTTTTTGTTTATAATACCAATCAAAAAAGATTAACAGTAACATAGTAATCAGTGCCGAAGTGTCACTCAAAACTGAATAAAATTAATTTGATTATCATAACATGCAAATATATGTATAACATATTTGAATTGTTAATTTGTGGCCACAACTTAAAATGAGGAAACAAATTAAGTAAACAGTGTGCACAATATAATAGTTAATTACCATGATTTACTAAATCATAGCCATGTTGTAAGAATTCGTTCCCTTGTTTTAATTAAACCAAAATGAGGGAATTATTTTGTGTGCCCTTAATTACTTAAATCCTGGGAACAAATTGTGTAACATATATATTTTTTTCCTCTCTCTTCTCTTCATATGTCATGTGTGTGCTGTCATTTGAATAAAGAAGGTGTGATGCACAAAAGATGTCATTAGTGTGGTAACCGGCTCCCTCTACCTGCTCTGTATGCTGGTGTCGTCACAGTGGAAGGCTGAGAGAGACCAGCTGGGTTGCGTGCTGCCACGGCAACGGTGATGTCACTGTCGTTAAGGATGATGGGATAGCTGAAAGTCTCAGGAGGAAGAAAAACCGGCGTCCAGCTGTCTTCCTCGGCTGAGCTCTGAGAAACCTCGTAGTGGAGTAATGCACCGTGACTTTTCCTCACAGACAGTGGCTGAATGGAAAGAGGCAGAGGCATCACGTTTATTCAGAAGAATAAGATGTTATTCAGTTTTATGACATGAGCTGCTTTTCATATCTTAGACAATGACGAATGCACTGCATCTTACTATATACACTATATCTTAGACTATAAGGTAAATATTTGCTCCTACTTTCCAAAGAACATGTCCTGTGTTACTGCTTTCCATCCAGATCCAGACATCAAGAGCATCAGGACCTGAAAGTGCACAGAATTTGTTATCGCTGTATATAAACTTAATATATCTTAATATAGGGCAAATAATTACATTTATGCATTTGTCAGACGCTTTTGTACAAAGCGACTTGCATTGCATTTAAGATACACATTAACATTCTAATCAGTTCTTGGTTTCCATGAGAATCGAACTCATGACCTTGGTGTTGCAAGCGCCACACTCTACAGTTTGAGCCACAGGAAAGCAATTAGGAAATGATCTGTGGCTTTTTGTGTGACGTGTCATCTGACGTGTCATATGTTGTGACTAAGTAACAGACAAAGTAGATGATTATTTAATTTTCTACAAGTCATTTTAACTACTCACGGTCCATTTTTGTGTGAATGCTGTAGGGGGCGCTCTCGTCCCCCCACTTCCAGAAAGCGAGCTTAGAGCCGCAGCGCACAGTCACAGTGAAGTCCGCATCTGGCCACAAGCCCTCCAGCGTCACAGACGACAAACCTGTGCCGTTGTAGTTACGCTAAAGACATAGAGAGAGACATATCAGCCTATTGCTTACAAATCAGTAGACATTTTTAAATATTACATAATAGTCCTATTAAAAGTAAAAGGATAAATGATAATATTTTTTATCATCATTGCTAAGGTGCCTTGAGTAATAGTTTAAGGTGTTAGTTCACCCAAAATTAGGATTCTGTCATTAATCACCGCATTTTCCCGCATATAACCCGCAGACAAACCGCACCCTCATATAGCCCGCGGGGCTTGAAAAAGTGGCATAACCCGCACCTTCATATAACCCGCACCCATAGATTGATGAACTTTTTTGTGTAAGTTCACATTTTGAATTTCGAATGTTGCTCGCATGACGTCAATTCTCCATAACTGTAATCCAAAAATGTGCGATATAGCCCGCATACCTTATATAACCCGCACCCCCCACGGGGTTTGTAAAATCTGGTATAACCCGCGGGTTATTTGCGGGAAAATACGGTAGTCTCCCTGATGTCATTCCAAAAAAGCATAACGTCCTTTTGAAGCCTCAAAGTGTCAGTTGTGTAACTGTCAATGGAGAGACAGAAAGCTCTCATATTTCCTCAAAAAGACCTTCATTTGTGTTCTGAACGAGAGTTTTATGGGTTTGAAATGACATCAGGGTGAGTAATTAATGACAGGATTTTCATTTTTAGGTGTACTATCCCTTTAAAAATAAATGCAAATGATGCACCAAAAAAAGGATTAATAAAAAAATAACAGGGAAAACATTGCAATAAAATGAGTCTGTTATCATTTATTCCACTCTCATATCATTTTAAACTTCTAGTCTTTTCTATATCAAAAACATATCAAAAAGCCAGAATAACGATAACAATATACACATTTTCTTAAAGCCATACAATAAGTTTATGTGAGCAACAAACTGAAATTTAAGTCATTACTCACTCACAATTTGAGAGCTACAGCTGAGGGGAAGATTTTCAGTGAATGATTAAAACTTACAAAGCTATTCTGTGACTTTAGGCGACCTGTACAATAGCACACAAGTTAAACAGACTACTTTTATAGCGTTTTATTGTATTGTTTGAGCAATATGCATTTTTGAGTCATGTCAGAATTTAAATTTTCGGGAGAACTATCTCTTTAAGTAGTGAGCACTACCTCACTTTACACTGTCAAGACTGCACTACCTCACTTACTACTTTACTCTTTTTGCCCTTTTACATTTTGTATATATACATACATATTTGCTCTTTTATAATCTATATATTTATCTTATTTTATTTTACTTACTTGTGTGTTACCTGTGCGACATTTACTGTGGACGGCAAAGTAAGCATTTCATTGTACAGGGAAACATGCTTTCTGTCTGTACACATGACAATAAACACTTTGAATCTCTTGAATCTCTTAACTCCAAGACCACACAAAAAGCAAGCAGGGTTCTGGGAGCTGAGAGCAGAGCAGTGAACTTACTGTGCTGGAAAGTTCACGTCCGATGAGCTGCAGCTGGCAGACCATCTCCAGCTTTTTATACGCCGCCACAGGCCAGCTCCACTGCAGTGTGGCGTTCCACGCCTCGACTTCCACCGCAGTCACATTTGCTGGAGCCAACAGATGAACTGGAAGAGAGACAAAACCATTAGAGAACAGTTCTCACTCGTGAGAATATTAAGACACGGTTGCTCTGACTCTATTTATAGTCTACCGTATTTTCCCGCATATAACCCGCGGGTTATACCAGATATTACAAACCCCGGGGTGCGGGTTATATAAGGATGCAGGTTGTAGCGCAAATTTTTTACACTTAATAATATTTCAATATATTTGTTATGTCCCCAAGGACGTACGCTTTTTTTTTTTGCGTACAAGCCCTGTGTACCGTCATGCGAGCAACATTCGAAATGTGAACTTACACAAAAAAGTTCATAAATCTCTGGGTGCGGGTTATATAAAGGTGCGGGTTGTGCCAACAATTCTTTACACAAACCCCGCGGGCTATATGAGGGTGTGGATTACCTGCATCTGCGGGTTATATGCAGGAAAATATGGTAGATGTTTTTTATTAAAAGGAGAATGCATGTTGAAAATGTGGTACCGCGGTCAGCGAGTTGGGCGGAGTCATTAAGCCGAACTGTTCCAAGAGGATTTCGGGCCACCAGAGTCCAGTCCTTCTCCCAGACCGGCGAGCTACACCACCAGCTCTTCCCTTCATTAGCCTGCAAACAGTCCCTGCGGACGGAAATACGGCTTATAAACGCTAGAAGCTTATAAATAATTACATTAGAATATTAATGGAATTCTTGAATTAGCAAGTAATGATATGCATGGCATAAGAAAAGACTCATTTCTTGAGCATCAAATCATCATATTAGAATGATTTGTGAAGGATCATGTGACACTGAAGACTGGAGTAATGATGCTGAAAATTCAGCTTTGAATCACAGGAATAAATTACATTTGAAAATATATTACAAATGAAAACAGATATTTAAAATGTAAATAATATTTCACAATATTACTGATTTTACTGTGTTTTTGATTAAACAAATGCAGGCTTGGTGAGCAGAAGAGACTTCTTTCCCTAAGTTTATATGAATTATACTCACAGCTGTCACATCACACAAGAAATGGTATGATAATTACATTAGATCATTAATGGAATTCTTGGATTAGCAGTAATAATATACAAGGCCTAAGTATCCTTTTCCATCTCATTTAATGTGGTTTGCTGTTTGGGGATCTTTTTATGTACCAAGGACATTACAGGCCCGAGAGCCAAATGCTATAGTGTGTGTGGTCAGTGGTTCTTGTGTAGTTTGTTTCTTGCCTTCCATTAAGGGTGTAGTTAGTGCGGTTGATCTTTCTTCTCAAGTGAGTGTCTTGTCCTTTGTTCCAAGAACATTCAGCGGATGCCAGATCCCGCGTCTCGCAGACCAACCCCTCATCTCCCGGCGGATCTACAGCAATTACATACGACAAAGCCACAGCAATCATCTAGTGCCAGTCATTATGCTAAAAATGAACACTCAAAGTTTTCTGTTTTCTGAAATTGTATGTGCATTTTACAGTGGGGGATTTATGTTTAAAGAACTTATATATCATAATATTTTGGCAAATCACTTATAAAGATATCTACAAGAAAGAAAACACACATTCATGATATATAAATATATAAACTCAAAAATATATTTGATAAAATAATTTACATATTTTTTATTATATATATATATATATATATATATATATTTTTTTTTTTTATAAAACAAATTCTAATATAAAAGTTTCCTGTAAACTTTTATAAAAGTTTTTTTTTAAAGTTATAAAAAAGTTTATAATATTTTTTATAATAATAATTAAAAAAAAATATATAAAAATTATATATCTTTTTTTCTTTTTCTTTTAAATTATTATTATAAAAAAGTACAAAATTATTATAAAATTGTATTATAATTGTTTTATTAAACAAAAAATAAAATAAATATATATATTTCTTTTTTTAATAAAACAAATTATAATATAAAAAATTATAATTTTTTAAAAATAATAAACAAAAAATAAAAAATTATATATATATATATATATATATATATATATACACACACACTTTTTTGTGTCAATGAATCCTGAAAAAATATTAAGTAGTATATTCAAAATTTATAATGATAAAAAACTTAAAAACTAAATAAATATAAACAAATAAATAAAAAATAAAATAAATAATGTACGTATGCATGCGCTTTAAAATCATATCAGGTGATCTCTCCTAAACCACCTCCATATTGATATGAATTATAAATTGTACTCACAGCCTACAAACACCACAGCTCCTGTGAGGGTCAGCGTTTCGGAACAGCAGACGACGTTGGTGCCCGTGCTGTGAGACGCTGGCAGGTTAGTTACTGTGATGGCATAAGTTCTTCTGCTCAAACGCGTGGCACTCATCTTCTGACCACTATACATGATTTCTTTAAAATCAAACTTCTCCTTAACAATACAGCAGAAGGTCATGTTACTACCCACAGGAACCACCTTATCCTGGGGATACATGGAAGAATCAGACTTCTCAGGAATATCCGACCCTAGAGACAAAAGAATGGGGTTTAAATAACATCTTTAACTTTTCTTCTTTTCTAGTACAGCCAAACTGCAACATCAGAACAGAAACTGTCCTTTTACAGATTTCAAGATGGCTCCAAGCACAGAAACCAAACAGTCTGGTACAAAATTAGATCGCTGCCAACGGATGTGTCTACGTTAAATAAAGGCCAGTTCCTAATTTTGTCACACTGCACTACTCCAGCAACTCTATTCCCATGTGTGTCTGTAATAAAACATCTATAGCTTATTTGTGAAATAATGAACACATAAAACTCAAAGCATACATTGAAATTACTTTTGACTGTCGCAACAGAGCCAGCTTGAGCTCATGATAGGATTACAGAGACTGAATTAAACGACTTTGGGCTGATTTTGAGAAAGAATTGCAGATGCCGATTTCAGTACCTGGAATGGTCTGAAGGGGGCTCCACTGGCTGACAGACTGCTGGTTTCGTGCTCTGATTCGCACCGAATGAGAAGTGCACTCCAATGGTGATGGCGAGTGCCACGTCCAGCCATGCTGTCCCGTTACAGGATCTGCGTTAGCTGCCACCGTCTCCTACAAATCAAAACGAACAATTTACATGAATAAAACTGGCAAATGATTTACATTTCTGCATTTATCAGACGCTTTTATCCAAAGCGACTTGCATTGCATTCAAGAAACACATTTACATTCTAATCAATTCTTGCTTTCCCTGGGAATCGAACCAATGACCTTGGCGTTGCAAGCACCACTCTCTACTGGTAGAGCTACAGGAAAGCCCTATTTACATTTACAATATCATGCATTTCCCGAGAATAGACGGCATGATCTTGGTGTTGAAACCACCACTTATGAGAGTGGAAATGCCGTTTTGAACCTTTGAAGCGAAAGTCAGCATTCACAACCCGATTCAATTCCATAACGTGATTCAGTGTGAAAAAACGTTTAGCTAAAACTGTAAGTTACACCTTGACTTAAACCATCTGCATTTGACTGGATGGTAAAAGCGAAAAATACTTCCAAAATGAAGGCTGCTGAAAAAGTGGGCGGATACTGTTAGCTGAATGAGTTTGCAGTGGATTGTGGGTAATCTACTCCCTTCCACTTTTGACAGGGCTATGGATTCAGAAGATCAAATTCACTCTACAAAGCATCGCAATACATCCCATAGCGTTTTAGTTTTATTATTGTTATGTGTTTATTGTTATGTGCTCTTATCACTGGATCTATCTATCTATCGGCAATATTTGAGAAAGGTTGCATTACTACAAAAACAGCTTATGGAATAATGTGCACTGACAAACTCAAACTATGAAAGTTATATTTCTGCACATAAATTTCTTGTTAACATGAATATTCTGAGGCAAATACATCAGATCAATCGACAGAGTCTGTGGCCCGCCGTCAATTACCACAGGAAGTCATTTCGACTCCCTCCGTTAAAAAGGAACTATAATGCAATTACAATGAAAGGCTAGCAGATATTGTTTTCTGTGGTAATCAACAGTGCCGATAAAAGTTGCATTTAGCCTTGAATATTGCTTTATGGGTACTGAATGCACTAATAATCCATCCAAATAAGCAGAAAATATTTTGCAATATGGATCGACTAACATTGACCGATAAATTCCACAACAGATGTAATCGCTATCATAAAGTCAAAGTCTGGGACTCATCGGAGATGGGAAAGCGCTGAGTGGAGAAACTGGTTTGGCTGTATTTACATTTAATCTCTTGTTTTTGACATGAAGGTGGAGCCGCATTGTGTGGTAAAGACCTGGAGGCACACGGTTCCAGTAACGATTCCCGGGGCTTTATGACACACACCCAAACACATATTTCCACTCTAACGGTCGACATGACATCCAACGGCAGAGATGCTTACATTCAGCACCACATTCATGAGCTCGGTGTGGAAAATCTCAATGTCAACAAGCGGTGAGTCACTCTGCCATGACAAAGAAAGAGTCTGTGCAGGTAAATCAGGCTGGAGTGTTAAACCACGGGGCACAGGAAGCTCACCCAGACCTGCAACAGAACAAAGAGAGAGAAGAAGAAATTACTTCAGCTGGTAAATCATGTACACTGTTTTACTGTATTTATCATCTACTAAATTCAGCTTTAATCACAGGAATAAATGACGCTTTACTATATATTCACATAGAAACAGCTGTTTTACACTGATATATTACAACACTGTTTTACTGTATTTATCATCTAATAAATTCAGCTTTAATCACAGGAATAAATTACATTTGACTATATATTCACATAGAAAACAGCTGTTTTACATTGATATAATATTACACTGTTTTACTGTATTTATCATCTAATAAATTCAGCTTTAATCACAGGAATAAATTACATTTGACTATATATTCACATAGAAAACAGCTGTTTTACATTGATATAATATTACACTGTTTTACTGTATTTATCATCTAATAAATTCAGCTTTAATCACAGGAATAAATTGCATTTAAAAGACGCTCAAGTAGTTATTTGAATGGTAAAATTATTGGTTTTACTGTAGTTTTGATAAAAATAAATTCAGCCTTGGTAAATAAAAGAGACTTCTTCCAAAAACATGTTAAAAAAAGAAAAACATCAGGTTTTAAATGGAAATTAACTTTTAAATTAGAACTTTTAAATGTACATTATTACAGTTAGGGTTAGGTTACTTTAAAAATATTACCGTACTGTCCTCAAAATTTTGAATGGAATAAAATTTATTTTATTTTTAGGTGTTAAAAATCACACAAACACAAAGCATGTTTCATTGATGACTCTCCAAGTGTGTGTGTTCACACTCGTAATACGGTTCGCTTGGTTTGTTCGGTCCAAACTAAAAAAAACTTTAGTGTAAGCATTCAGTGCCATTTTAACACTGAACCTGATGTTCACAACCTGATTTCAACCTTTTATTATGTATATTTCATGATATTCATGATATATTTCATGAGTATATTTCTTATATGTTCATAAGGAACTTGCAAAACAATGCTGTTTTGTGATAAATGTGCTCGTTGTGCGTGTGTGTCGCTACAGATGAAGGTGTTTTGACCAGATGAGAACTCGTGAAGAGTTTATAAAATGTGTATAAGAGTCAAAACAGTGGCAGGAAACCCAAGATCTGCTGCGGTTCTGACACCTAAAGCGAACTGGGATGAGCAACATCGCGACTATGAGAAACACGTGCTTTTAGGGTCACATCATGTGACATCATATCCTGTTTTTGTTTAGTTTACATGTCTTGGGTCGCTGTTGCGTTCATATTTCATTTGCACCGCACCAGAGTTTATTTGGAAGCGGAGTGAGACTCATCTTTTCAGTCTCGGTCTGCTGGTTTGGTGACTGAGCAATCGCACCAGGGTTTGTTTTAATCCCAACTGTGAACACACCCCGTCCCGTCCTGATCAATCTGGTTAGGAATTTGATGACACTCACCATTAATCCTTTGAGAGAATAAAACCCCGAGGCTCAGCAACAGAGCCAGAGTCCCACAGCCCTGCATACTGTCCGAACCGGCACCGCTTTACCGCTTACAGAAAGAGCAGAACACAGCCGGGACCTGGAGAACCTACAACAAAACACAAACAATGACTGAAATCAGCTTACAGGACAGAAATCTGAGGGTTAAACAATCTGGGGTGGGGGGGATATGGGATACTGAATCAGTATATTGATGCAAATAATGATTTGATATTTCAAATTTCATAAAACTATAGGAAATCATACAAGATAATGAAACAACAGTATAAGAGTGATGTTTCTCTTTTACTCCGCTTGTGAACGGATCCCCTTGCATTTTAAAAACTGTTTCAATGACGACTCCTCAATCCTCATAAGTGTATGTCGGTGACACAAGTGTGGTTATGTGATGTCGATATTAGGGAAGGCAAATAAACTGTAATTCTTAATATTAATTTGATCATTTTAGCCTGATAAGGATAACCCGGGTTATAAGAAATTAGCATAATGTCAGCCTATGGTCTTCATTGAATGACCGTGAACGTCTACTTTTCTCACTGGAAGAGTTTGATTCATGTTGTTGCCAATAAGCGGTAGACTAAATCACTAAAGACTGGGCCATCCGACCAATCAGAGATCAGATCAAACTGTTTAGACACGGTGAGAAAAGAGGTGATGTTGCAATTTTTATTATGAGAATATAAAAATGTTTTTTTAACCTTGGATTCATTTGAACCTAATGTAGCAGTGTGACGACTTGATAAACTAAACAAAAAGAGTGAAGGGGTGCCAGCCTGATATATGCAAATCAGACCATTTTTAGTAGTTCACTTCAAATTACAGTTTCCAGCAATTCAAAAACGTAATCAAATAAACCCAAAAAGTATTCACAAAGTCTCAACATCTCAGTCCCATCACAATGCATTTAGGAAAGTTCATGGATTTTGTACGGTTCATTGAGCTTCACCGGGAAGGAAGTGCATTATTTTTTGTGTAGCGCATTATTCAACATGAAATCCAGTTCATGCGAACGAAAAATAAACCCCACCCCTAAATACAAACAAATGAAATACAATTATCATAAATTAACATGATCCCAAAATAAACAGCAACAACAACAAAAGGTTTTGACTTACACTTTCCCTAGTATAACTATATATATATATATAGGAAACGCTATCATGGTAACTGATTTCCGACGCTTTTTATTTCCGCAGAGCCGATGACGTTACATCCATTAACGTGGGATTTAAAGGGAAAGACCGCTTTAGTTCATTTGAATTTCGTTACAGTAGACCTCCAAAATTACGAGCCTTTAAAACAGCACAACAGGGGCATTTTAGTAAAATACATCTACAACAATTTAACTCTCTCTCTCACACACACACACGCGCACACACAAAAGGAGAGAAAGACAAAACCTTAACATGGGCAAGTACGCACACGCATTACTGATTACAGTTAAAAAGAGAAAATGTTAAGTGTTATGACTTTCATCAAAATTAATTTGTGAAATGGGATTTGAGACCTCTGGTGGGGACATTGAGTAATACATAGTTCCCATAGTTTTGGAATGTGGGCGGAGTCAACCTCCGGGCGCCACTCTGTAGGGCAAGCTCAGAGCCTGAAGGCTTCCTACTATGCGTAACGCCGAAACAGATCGTCATTAAATCATAAGTAGAAATGGCATCGAAGTCCGGAAAGTACAATGATGGGTTAGAGAAAGTAGTACGCGAAAGATACGAGGCTAAGGTAAGCCTAATTGGGGCATTGAGCCGTACGAAACTGGCAAAGTTTGATACAGTATTTGATAAAAGTAGCTTGTATGAAGTGGTCTGAGCAGATTTTCTAATGCTTCGACGGCAGATCTTTCCTGTTTGCTAAACATGTCCGTTGTCGCTCTTCACTAAACGTCTTCGTCTTCCTTTAAGTTAGATGCCACGCCCCTTTCTCCGTCAGAAAGAGGTTATCTCACGGAGAGAGTGGCAGGTAAAACGTGCTCCAGCAAAAAGACATTATATTTGAAATAAGACATGAGTATTTCACCCAGATTAACAAATTGAGTGTTCAGTGATTGTGTAACTATGTTAGTTGGTTTATATACAATCAAGTTTGTAAAGTTTATACATTTAATCTCCATGTGCGCAGTAACATGAATGATTATATCTCTTTGGTTTGAATGCAGGTGAATATAGTGTATCTTTTTGTTCTTGTAGATATGCGATATGAGTTTAATGTCCAGTGTCGCCAGAGGAAACAATTATCTCCTGTTTTACAGGTATGTTTGAATGTTTATCGTTAAATGTTCTATTGAAATAAGTTCGCGTTGCGTCGCGATCTAGTGTTTGAAAACAGGTCAGAAAGAAAAAAAATGAAACCCAAAATGTCAACAATATTATATAAGGTTATTTTAGTCTTACATTTAAATGACCTTTTCCCTTATCCTATAGATTTACTGATATAGATCAGAATTAATCTCACTATTTAATGCATTGTCTTAAAGCAATAACACAGATCACTTGCCCTATTTATTCCCTGAACATCCAGAATTTCCTGTCCTAGCCTGCTTTTATCATGCATAAATCAAAAACAAAACAGCAAACTGAGATTTAAGAATGCAAATCTGATTAAACAAGCCCTCTCTTGTGTGAGTACAACATATTCAGTTGTTTTTAAAGGTGTCTTTACAGCAGTTCATTTGATAAGTTGTCTGATCAGTCAAAACTGAGGACTGAGGCATGCCGAGAAAATGTGTCCCGATGTTGCATCTTATCAGCAAAGTGAATTCACGAGGGTGCGGATACAGAACGTCCCAAATTCCTACCAAAGATTAAATTAGCACAATGCCTCAGCTCCTACCTCACTTAATCAAAAGAAACCTCTGGAGCATAGCCGTGAAAATAAAAAAAAACATGGAAACAGTAACTAAAGAACTAGATTTTTACATTTTAACAAGATGCTAGACATTACGGTTGATTGTGCAGTCAAGGTCTAAGGCTTAGTGAATTTCCATGTGGATTCCAGGTTACTTACAGTTATTTTCTAGTTATTTACAGGTCTTAATCCTCCAGAAACACGTTTGAAGAATCATTTACGTCTGGATCACAAACGTTGCGGGACGAAAGCTTAAGGCTACCAAGCTAACAGATTCAGAAACCCACGGCTTTCTTTAGACAAAAATAAGCAAGAGAATGTAGAAACACAGGGAGAAGCTGCACTTTATTTGACAGATTTTCTCATGGGAACAGATGCCAAATGCAAGTTTAAACAAGCCTCCCGTAAGTGAAACTGAAGCTATTTCACTTTTCCAGTAAACTGAAGCCTGAAAAAACGCTTAAAGCAGAAAAAGAACCTGTTTAGAATCCAAGAAAGAAAAAGAAAATAAATAATTTTAGAAGAAAAGCACATTTTGGCTATGCACATATCCATACAGTTTCTGTCAGAATAACCGATAAACATTTTTAGTGGTGATTCGGGCCTTAGCAAACATCTCAAATTTTGAGCAATAATGTACGGCAAGCAAAACCCCTAAACCCAAGATGTAACAGTCTAAACAATAGGACCTGCACATCTACAGACCATAAAATCAAGCAGTCAGCATATCCGTTAGGAACAGGATTCTCCATATTGCCTCATATCAGGTCAGCGACGCATGTGCCGCAGGGTTACGGTAAAATAAAACATCACGTGTGTTTGCAGACTTGTTTGCGGTTTCGTTTGAGGGCTCACAATGGTGTCGCTGACAGATCTGTTTAATGTTCCAGCGGGCGTGAACTGCAAGAGGGCAAAGAACAGGAAAACTCTTTTTTTTTATTGAAACAAGGGCTGGAAAACAATCCCATGGATCACTGCCAACCCGTTTACTGGCATCGCCGATACACAGTTATGATTACTTCAAGTCATCTGAGATAACATGTTTGCAGTCTTTGAAAAGTTACTGTACTTTTCATTTCGCAATAATCATCCAAATATAACATCCCACACATGCCCAAACCTCATCAGGGCGCTGGAATCCAGTGTTTGTGTTGGCGTCTGTGCGGTGGGTCTACAGCGAAGTGTCTGACTCTGATGTTTGCTGAGTTACAGACAAAACCGTCAAACGCGCCAGCTACAAGCTACATTACCTTTAGGTAAACTACAGTCAAGCTGAAGCTACAATTACAAAAAAATACTAGATGAGTAAAGTTTGTAAACTAACTTTGAAGATAGCTTGATAAAGCCGGACCAGAAAGTTTGAAGTAGATTTAACAGCTTAGAGTTAGTTAGCTAAATTATAAATGAATTAACAAGTTGTTAACATAATTTATTATGGTGCTAGCATAAACAGGGTTCATAGCACATCAGTTCAAAAAAATTCCATGACTTTTCAATGACAAAGTTATAATTCTCAATGACATTTTAATGATTTTTGGTACTTGATTTTGTACAGTCAAAATATATGATACACGTACCTGTACCAAAACCAGAAGAAACGCATTTAAAAACAAAAGCAGTCTACAGCAATGGGCAAAACAGTCTGCCAAGTCCCATAAAAATGTGTATGGAATTGCACTGCAATTCAATTAAGTGGCAAAAAACAGAACAGGAACAAATACATTCAAAACACCAGACTGATAGTCCCATGAAAAATAGCGTACACTGCAATACAAATAATTAGTAACACATAAAACAGTCCCATCCATGGATTTCAATAGGTTTTGAAAACCAGGGGTCATAATCAGATTGTCCTGTCTTTTATTCAGAGAACTTTAGTACTTATAAAATAAATACTTATTTGACACTTGAAAATAAACTAAAATGAAGTTAAAGCCATTTTATATTTAAAATACAATTGACAATATTTATCTTTGTTCTTGCAAAATTTGACAATTTTTACTAAATTCTCCTGCATCAAAATGATCCCAAGCTGCATATCTGGTGGGGTCAAAAGTGGAAATAAATCAAATATGCTTGCATCAAAATGCACATTCCCATTTGGGAACTCCAATTCACGTAATTTCTGAAACCTTATAAGATTAACGGCAGTTGACAACTGGCCAATTGTCGCGCGATGCGCCTCTAGCCGTCAGACGGTATAAATAACATAACGCGCGTCAGAATCATGACTGAACCGAACACGGCGGACATTGCAACGTCTCGTTCCCGTCTCTCAGGGAACAGAGGTTACGATAGTAACCGGAGTAACACAAAATGTTTAATCCCGCCATGAGAGAGACACAGATCAGCCTGAACACAGCGAATCAAACACCAATCACAGCGAAGAGGCACGCAGTTCAACCAATGGCAACGCCGCCACGTGTGCTCACTACTGATAGGTGCAGCTAAACCAATTAAATCAGTAGCTAAAGCCTACCAACATTTGCATATCGGAAAGCCTGAAAAATAGCAAGCTGCGCTATCACAGGGCAGACACGACTATCCAGAGAGCTTTAAGCACAACTAATATGCGTCAACGTCAAAGCGGCGACAGTGAACACATAAGCACAAACTACTGTACAGAAACCCCAGCGTCAACAGCAAAAGCGGTAACAACTGTATCATGAGAAAAGTAGCAACATCCCAGGAATAACGTATTCAATTACTCACCAAAAGCACTTGAGAAGCCAAAGATGGAACATCCAGCTTATAAAACCTGGCGAAGGTGTTCTGAGATCAGCGAGCAGCGAAACAGATATCCTGTATTGACGGACCTCTAGCAATGTAGGATCGCCATCCACAGCCTGAAGCCAATTTTTGTATAACACTGACGCATAAATACATTGTATTTGAATTACAATAGTCGAAAGGAACGGTAAAATGCGCCATTTGCAACTGCTGAATGAGGTTCCTCGAGCTTCTCACAGGCGGCGCTGACTGGCATTCGTCAATTAACAAACGTGGAAGTGCCGACCGTTTATAAATAAAAAGATTTCGGAGGATGGATTTAAGTAAATAAAAAAGTAAAAAAGGACGAAGTGAAAAAATAGAGACAAAAAGACAAATTTAATGACATTTCAATGACTTTCTTGACAAATTACAATTTTCCATGACATTTCAATGATTTTTCAAGACACTAAAAAATTCCCTGACTTTTCCAGTTTTCAATGACAGCTACGAACCCTGATAAATTAGCATGTCACTAGCATGATTTAACTGGTCGCTAGCATTAACTAGCATGTAGCTAGTGTGAATTAACATGTTGATAGCATGAATTAGATAGATAGATAGAATTTATTGTCCCTTAACGGGAAATTTGTTTTCACAGACGTGTCGTCGCAGCAGAGCTTGCGCCGTTTTTTTCTCCAGGAAAACAAGAATTAACAACTTATTAAGGTACTAGCATAAATTAGCATGTCGCTAACATGATTTAACCGGTCGCTAGCATTAATTAACATGTCGTTAGCATTAACTAGCATGTAGCTAGTGTGAATTAACAAGTTGATGGCATGAATTAACAACTTATTATGGTACTAGCATAAATTAGCATGTCGCTAACATGATTTAACCGGTCGCTAGTATTAATTAACATGTCGCTAGCATTAACTAGCATGTAGCTAGTGTGAATTAACAAGCTGATGGCATGAATTAACAACTTATTATGGTACTAGCATAAATTAGCATGTCGCTAACATGATTTAACCGGTCGTTAGTATTAATTAACATGTCGCTAGCATTAACTAGCATGTAGCTAGTGTGAATTAACAAGTTGATGGCATGAATTAACAACTTATTATGGTACTAGCATAAATTAGCATGTCGCTAACATGATTTAACCGGTCGCTAGTATTAATTAACATGTCGCTAGCATTAACTAGCATGTAGCTAGTGTGAATTAACAAGCTGATGGCATGAATTAACAACTTATTATGGTACTAGCATAAATTAGCATGTCGCTTACATGATTTAACCGGTCGCTAGCATTAATTAACATGTCGCTAGCATTAACTAGCATGTAGCTAGTGTGAATTAACAAGTTGATGGCATGAATTAACAACTTATTATGGTACTAGCATAAATTAGCATGTCGCTAACATGATTTAACCGGTCGCTAGCATTAATTAACATGTCGTTAGCATTAACTAGCATGTAGCTAGTGTGAATTAACAAGTTGATGGCATGAATTAACAACTTATTATGGTACTAGCATAAATTAGCATGTCGCTAACATGATTTAACCGGTCGCTAGTATTAATTAACATGTCGCTAGCATTAACTAGCATGTAGCTAGTGTGAATTAACAAGCTGATGGCATGAATTAACAACTTATTATGGTACTAGCATAAATTAGCATGTCGCTAACATGATTTAACCGGTCGTTAGTATTAATTAACATGTCGCTAGCATTAACTAGCATGTAGCTAGTGTGAATTAACAAGTTGATGGCATGAATTAACAATTTATTATGGTACTAGCATAAATTAGCATGTCGCTAACATGATTTAACCGGTCGCTAGTATTAATTAACATGTCGCTAGCATTAACTAGCATGTAGCTAGTGTGAATTAACAAGCTGATGGCATGAATTAACAACTTATTATGGTACTAGCATAAATTAGCATGTCGCTAACATGATTTAACCGGTCGCTAGTATTAATTAACATGTCGCTAGCATTAACTAGCATGTAGCAAGTGTGAATTAACAAGGTGATAGCATGAATTAACAAGTTGTTAACATAACTTATTATGGTGCTAGCATAAATTGACATGTCGCTAACATGATTTAACCGGTCGCTAGCACTAATTAGCATGTAGCAAGTGTGAATTAGCATTTCGGTAACATGATTTAACCGGTCGCTAGTATTAATTAACATGTCGCTAGCATTAACTAGCATGTAGCTAGTGTGAATTAACAAGCTGATGGCATGAATTAACAACTTATTATGGTACTAGCATAAATTAGCATGTCGCTTACATGATTTAACCGGTCGCTAGCATTAATTAACATGTCGCTAGCATTAACTAGCATGTAGCTAGTGTGAATTAACAAGTTGATGGCATGAATTAACAACTTATTATGGTACTAGCATAAATTAGCATGTCGCTAACATGATTTAACCGGTCGCTAGCATTAATTAACATGTCGTTAGCATTAACTAGCATGTAGCAAGTGTGAATTAACAAGGTGATAGCATGAATTAACAAGTTGTTAACATAACTTATTATGGTGCTAGCATAAATTGACATGTCGCTAACATGATTTAACCGGTCGCTAGCACTAATTAGCATGTAGCAAGTGTGAATTAGCATTTCGGTAACATGATTTAACCGGTCGCTAGTATTAATTAACATGTCGCTAGCATTAACTAGCATGTAGCAAGTGTGAATTAACAAGTTGATGGCATGAATTAACAACTTATTATGGTACTAGCATAAATTAGCATGTCGGTAACATGATTTAACCAGTCGCTAGTATTAATTAACATGTCGCTAGCATTAACTAGCATGTAGCTAGTGTGAATTAACAAGTTGATGGCATGAATTAACAACTTATTATGGTACTAGCATAAATTAGCATGTCGCTAAAATGATTTAACCGGTCGCTAGCATTATTTAACATGTCGTTACAATTAACTAGCATGTAGCTAGTGTGAATTAACAAGTTGATAGCATGAATTAACAACTTATTATGGTACTAGCATAAATTAGCATGTCGCTAACATGATTTAACCGGGCGCTAGTATTAATTAACATGTCGCTAGCATTAACTAGCATGTAGCAAGTGTGAATTAACAAGGTGATAGCATGAATTAACAAGTTGTTAACATAACTTATTATGGTGCTAGCATAAATTGACATGTCGCTAACATGATTTAACCGGTCGCTAGCACTAATTAGCATGTAGCAAGTGTGAATTAGCATGTCGCTATCAAGATTAGCATGAAGTCAGAATAGTCGACCCGAGTCGGAACAGGTCTGAGGTCTGAACCAAGTTTGGTGTTTGTAGCTTAAAAGCACTAGGAGGAGATACTGTTTACTTAGTGATGCAAAAAAAGTTAATAAATCAAGTACCGGTATATTGATATTGACGGGGACAATAGTGGTCGACCGATATATAGCAGAGTCTGAATCGGGACTTTTATTTTACCGAACGACAAACGATCGACAAGCTTTGAACCCTTGATTTCAAACTATGCCGCACTATATTCAGCGGCCCACTATGGCATATTCATGTCATTTTCACTGTGTTGTACGTAACATTAATGTTAACTTGCCTTTATTTGAACAAATATGATTCCCAGCGCACAAAAACTCATTAACCTGAGTTAACCTAATTATCCTAATTAAGAGATTAACCTGAGTGTCCTGATGGTTAGTTGAATATCAGCAAGTTTATTTGTGAAAAATACTGTAATACGATTACGGAATCAAGAAGTTACCATATAAAGCAAGTCTGTTAAATGTAGAGATTAATTTATTTTCAATCATTTAATTTAAATAAAGATTAAATAAAAAATAAATTGCTTTATATCAGCCACCCTGCTCTCTAAGATATCGGCATCAGCAATAAAAATAAAACAATATCGGTCGACCGCTAGACAACAGTTTTTACAAGAAAAGCAAAAACAATGAACTCAATTCTAGCGACTCGAGCGATTAAACGGTTATAAATATATTATTCAACCACACTTTCTATATTTTAACAATTCTATAAAATATTTATAGTTATATTTTCCATGTCTTTAAATCTGTGCACTAATCAGGGTTATTTTCCATTAATTAACACTAAAACCGTGAAAAAATATTCTAAACAAAATTAGAAATATTGCCTTGGCAATCAACAGAAATACGTGCTAAAAGTACTAAATAGAAATACATGAAAACTAAACCTAAATTAAATAGTAATAAAATTACTATTAAATACTAGTACATAATAATAAAATATTATTACATATTATTACATAATAATAAAAATTACTAAATAAAATTACTAAAAATTAAATTATAAACATATTAATAGTATATAGTATATATATTAGTATATGCTAAAATAACATTGGCACTAAATAGGCTATAAAAACATTAATTCATTATATAATTTTTTTTTTAATTTAACCCATATTTTACCAGGAATAATCCCATTGAGATAAAAATCTCTCTACCGGGGAGTCCTGGCCAAAATAGCAGCATTAAAAATTCACACATAAAATATTACAAGACAAACATTAAAGGAAAAAAAAAAAAAAAAATCCTGTCACAAAAATGTCCAGCACTCAAGATTAATGTAATATATAAATGTTAAGTAAAACAGGAACATGTCAAATAAATCAATTAAATAAGTCAAATAAATACTAGACAAATATACAAATAAATGCTACAAAAAAAGAACAAGTAAAATACATTAAATGTAAGTATAACATAAACGTTGTTTGTGTTTGTTTGTGTGTGTGTGTGTGTGTGTTTTTTTTACGCTGGTGGAAATGGAGGAAGAGGATAATCTGAAGCAGAGTTTCCAATATCGAGCAGGATATTGAGAACGATCCGTTGGGATCCTTGAGATCTGACAGAATTCATACGACATCATGATTTTTCCGTTTATTTTTTTCTGCGCCATGAATGGACACAAATTCCTCTGTTTCCCACCCAGTGCATTTACACAAGCGGAGAACAATGACAATCTGTCCAGAGCAGAGCTTTAATGGCTTCCTTCCACTTCCATCACACAAAACTACAGGAGCCACGAGTCTCACGGACGCACATCCAAACCTCCAGGAAGAAACGTGCAGTTTCACGCTTGACTCGAAACAGACACATTTACAAGATGTAAATCAGGGTGGCCAGTGTCGTCTCTGTTAGCTAAAACAAATAGAAATAGTTTTCATAAACTGAAATAAAATAAGCTATAAATACTAGTTGGAAAACCTAAACTACTTAAAATTAGAAATAAATAAAATACATTTAATATTAAATGAAAATACATTATTTAATATTTAAATAAAATATATTTTAATTAAAGTACTAAAACGACAAACTAGAACTGAAATAAAAAAATAATTATAATTATTATTTCAGTATATATAGAACTGAAAACTGGAACTGAAATAGAAAAAAAAAAAAAAATATATATATATATATATATATATATATATATATATATAGATTTTTTATTTTATTTCAGTATATATAGAACTGAAAACTGGAACTGAAATAGAAAAAAAAACATATATATATATATATATATATATAGCATTTTTATCGGTATATATACCGATATATAATAAACATTTTATTTCAGTTCTAGTTTGTCGTTTTAGTATTTTAATTCACATGTAATTTTTTATTTTAAGTTGTTTAGGTTTTCCAAATAATATTTATTTTATTTCAGTTAATGAAAACTATTTATATTCGTATAAAAATAAATAATTTATATCTATATATAGAACTAAAAACTATAAAATAAATGTTATATATAATTATCTTTATCTCAGTTTTTTTTCTCAGTATTTTTCATTTTAGTACTTTAATTCAAATGTATTTTTTATTCCTAATTTTAACCATTTATTAATAGATACAAATTCTGAGGGTCTCCTAACCGAACATGCAAGTAAATATTAAATATACATGAGCATAATAAACAGCTGTGTGCTAAAAAAAGCCCCACTCAATTTGTTGTGTAACTCGACAGATCTGGGATCCTGAGAAAATGAAATTCATTGGCATAAGGGATCCTGAGAAAATGAAACTGGTTTCAAAACCGTCGGGCATAATGACAGTCAGTCAGCGTTCAACTCATTGCACAGAAGAAAAGATGCAATGAAAGTGAATGTTGCCGGATTGATAACATCCAGCCAAACGTCTCCATGTTCCCGAAGAAACACAGGAGAATATTTCACTCTCAAAGACTCGTTCTGCTAATTACAGAGCGCCGGTTCTGTTTACTCACAGTTCAAAGGGCCTCGTATGTACAGAATTGTTGTGCAATAAATTCCACACTGATTCATACAGTTAAGCAATGGTACAACATGTCTCCTTAATGGAAATTATCCTGTTATTTTTGACTCAATAATATTCCAGAGTATGTTCACATTCACAACTACGCCATCAGTGAGAATAACTTTACATGCACTGATAAAAAAAGTGTTAAATACTATTACATTAGTATTTGATGGCAACGCTTAAACAAATAATACACATTTGCATGGTTTTATTTAAGCAATTAATGATAGTAACTTGTACTGTAACACTTTATTTAACAGTGTCTGTTACATATGAATTTGGTTTTCATACGTTTTATTTATTGTTATTTATATTACACATACTTATCCTTAATGTTGAAGTACTCGAGTGTGATATTAAGATCATTTATTGAAGGTCTCGGTCGCAGAACAATTGGATTTGGGGTTTTATCTCGAGACCATGACTGTGAGGACGTCACGAAATTACTGCTGCGTCGTCTGATTTACTTCTCAACATCATTAATGTGATTTGATGTCAAATTTACCGTTTAACATGCAATTGATAACTTATTTATAATGTGATTTCTTTTGCTATGTGGTGCCGGGTTAGAAATCAATGCATGACTGTGTCAAAAATACCCAAAGTTACTATAAACGCCCAGAGAATTCAAAATATCCTTGCAAAAATGTACTTGTTTTTATATAACATTATACAATTAAGCAATATCACAAGAGCAACAGTCAGGTTTTCACAAATATGAGCACGATTGCAAACGTGATATTGATTTTATACTAAAGTTCAATACACAAAAAGATCATATTAAATGACAAATTTTTATTTTTGCTGCTTCGTCAGTGTTTCGTTACTATATGAATCAGACATTTTGAACAAATCAGTTGAATAGTTAATATTAAGTGACTAATTTTAGCTATTTTGTTACTAAATGATTCAGAAACTTTGAACAGATCGGTTGAATAAATGATTCCTTACTCGTTAAGTGTTTCGATTTCAGTTTCATAAAAGTAGACCTATCATTTTATTTTTCCATCACATTTCTATATTCAAATTGTTATTTTTAAAACATTAATCTGCACATTATTTATGCAGGTGTAATTGTAACTTCTGTGTCTCTGCAACACAAACATGAACTTTATTGTTAGTGATTTGATTGGTAACAGCTCTATATAGTGTCTTACTATCATAAGAGCATTTATTGATTAAATTAAACATTTCTCAGATGATTTTAAGGAGTGCTGGTCTGATCTTGATCTCAGTTTAGATGATCTTGACTACAACACTACTTGTAATACATACTAATAGCATGTAATTAAATTATGCATGCAATTATGCATAATTACATGCAACCAAACCTCAACTAACCCTACAGTAAGTACATGTGGTTAATTAATATCACTCAGTATGTACATATATACACATGTAACACCTGAAAATGAAGTGTAATCCTTATAATTGAAAAAAAAAAAGCAAAGTATTCAGGGTTAAAATATGAAGTGATAAAGCAACGCCCCAAAAGACTGTTTACAATAAAACCATTCATCAAGAGCCAATTAAACCAACCAAAACATTCATTAAAATTCACCTCATTAAAAGTCACAAAAAAGCAAAATTGAAGTGTTTTAAACGGTTTTAGCACAATTACTCCAACTATATAATCTTATCAAAATAATACGTTATACATTTCACAGCAAGGCATTTCGATACGTCAATATGACTTCCATTATAACTATATTATAGAATTGTAATTATGTTACATTCGTAACACAAACAAACAAACAAACGTCACGACCTCAAACGAGCGATTTGGAACGTTTAAAAAACATGCGCGTTTTCAAACGTTTACCTTGATGTGTTTATTATCCTCGCGTCGTCGAAATCACTCGGTTACGGTTATATCCATGGAAATAACGGCAGCGCGTGGCCTTCCAGACGGGTGACGATGGTCGGAACTGGGGGAACCTTACCGGATCCCTTTCCCATTCCCAACGCGTCGGGATCGGATCGTTTCACTGAGCGGTTAAAACCGTTTCTTTCCTCCAGGGGGCGACGGATGGCTCAACCTCGCGACGGTTTGTTACGTCATTTCTGTGATAGCGAATATAATTATTTAAGTGTACTAATTCCATTCATCAATACCTGACATATATATGGATGTTAACCTCAGGAATCTGTGTAAAACGATTAAATAATACGCCCTATTGATCATCAAACGCAACTGTGATTAGTCTAGATTAGCGCGGAGAAACGTACCAGGTGTCACGTGACACATTGATCTTTTTATTTTTCAAAAGTAGTACGGATATAATTTTTTTAATTAAACATAATACAGTGAAATTTTAATATACGCTAAATAAAAAATTTACAGTGAAGAGGGAAAAAAAGGATAATTTTATTAAGCTCCTCCGTTCTTGACCAATCAGAGGCAACGTTCTGTACTCCAAGCCACGCCCACTTCATCCCCCTTGTTTTTCCAGGGATCTTTTTTTTTCCACTCCTGGGTTGCTGGACGGGGGAGGAGATGGGATGGGCCACGGTGGGAGCGTGGGAGGAGACCCACTGAATCAACACCCAAATGTACGACCTACAACACTATAGCAACATTTACTATGACTTATGATACAGAAATATGTTTTTAGGCCTAAGCAACATAAAGCAAAGACAGGAACATGTTTTTTTTTTTTAAAGGGAGAAGGTAAAAAAAAAAATGTAAATGGATATATAATAAATTAAAATGGGAAAAAAATACATATACAAATTAAACTTTTTTAAATCTAATAATATTTATTAAATATATTAATTTATTAAATCTTAACTACATATATACTACAACACAAGAATATTACAAATAATAAACAGTTTAAATATTAATTTAATTAATTGTGAACTATTATCTATATCCAAGTATTATGACTAAATATACATTTTCTATAGAGTAACATCCAAGATCTTGATATAAACACTCAGAGATTGTTTGTTGATCATGCTATAATTATTAAACATTACTAATTATAATTATAAAAATACATGTATAAATTATACATTTGAGTGTCCATGATAAAGCGCTATATAAATGTAATGAATTATTATTATTATGTATAATCTATATATTATTAAAGATATTCATACATTTATTACATTGTTAATACAAGTATCTAGCCTGCATAAACACTAAAAAACAATAATATTACATCTTAAATTACAAATTGTGAATATAGCCTAAATATTTATTTTATCAAATGTTTAATAATCTAAATCCAAGAATTAGGACTAAATATAAATCATTTAAAAACATCAAAATCTTGATATAAACACTCAGAGATTGTTTTCTGTGTATTTTTTCCACTGTATTTAAGAGTGTGTTTGTTGATCATGCTATAATTATTAAACATTATTAATTATAATTATAAAAATACATGTATAAATTATACATTTGAGTGTCTATGTGTTATGAATATGAGCTCTGCGCTCCCCTCCATGGCCACCAGAAGGAGCTCACTCACTTATACTGACACTTCACTACACACTACATTTCCCAGCAACCATCACACTGGACTGATTACACACACACAGCTGGACTCCATTACCATTGTTTGTCACATCACCTGTCATCAATCACATGAACTATAAAAGACTCCTTCACCCACAGCTCTAGGCGAAGTCTCGATTTGCTCAGCAATCATTCTAAGCGTTGTTTATCCTGTCTTGTTGTGCTGTTTCTGATCCTGCCTGTTTACCCGTGTTCTGATCCTGTTCTGCCTGACCTGTGCCTGGATTAACGTTGATTGATAGCTGCCTGTCTTGACCACCGCCTGTACCTCGATTCTGATACTGTCTGCCTGGATTATTGACTAATCTTAATAAAGACATAGCATTTGGATCCCTGCCTGTGAGTCACCTTTGTTACACTATGATAAAGCGCTATATAAATGAATTATTATTATTTATAATCTATTATAAAATATATTCATACATTTATTACATTTTTAATACAAGTATCTAGGCTACATATACTCTAAAACACAATAATATTACATCTTAAATTACAAATTGTGAATATAGCCTAAATATTTATTTCATCAAATGTTTAATAATCTAAATCCAAGAATTAGGACTAAATATAAATCATATAAAAACATCAATCTTAATATAAACACTCAGATATTGTTTTTTGTGTATTTTGCACAGTATTCAAGAGTTTGTTTGTTGATTATAATTATTAAACATTATTACTATAAAGATACATGTATAAATTATACATTTATAATCTATAAAATATATATTTTAATAATTATATTGATATTTATTACATTTTATTGTACTTTTGTACTTACTATTGTTTATTAAACTCAGAGATTGTTTTCTGTGTATTTTTTCCACTGTATTTAAGAGTGTGTTTGTTGATTGTTATAATTATTAAACATTATTAATTATTACTTTAAAAATACATGTATAAACTATATATTTTAATAATTATATTAATATATTGAATATTATTACATTAAATTACATCCAAATCTTGATATAAACACGTTTTTGTCCATTTGTTGACAGTATTTATATAAGAGTTAATTTGTTGATCATGTTTTGATCATAATTATGTTACCATACAAAATATTTTATGGCATCAGAGAAAGTTTGCCTTTTAAAAGCATTTACAGCATCTCTGTATCCTGTAGATGGAGCTCTGTGCTTACATACAGAATGAATGGTTTGAGTAAACTTTTTATTTTTTAGTATTTTTAGTATAACCACCATGAGGCAGATGCATATAGTTTATCATCAGCGTGATTTCTGAACCAGAGGATAATTAAAAATAACACCAAAGCATACGCTTCAGTTCATCTGGACTTCATGACTCACAGGCAATAAATCTAAAGTATTATTTCTTTAACCTCAAACGGAAGGCAGCAGGAGGAGGAGAAGTTTAACGGTTCATAACAACACCTACACTTGCACACAATCACAGAGCACAACGCTGACAGAGGTCACATCCACTAGAATGATTTCCCATTGGACGAAGATGCTTTCCATTGTCATCCTGATTGAAACTGCCAAAGGCTGGAATTCCTCTTCAGGTCAGATATAATTCAAAATAAGTTCTTTATTCATTTTGCATTGTTCTTTTTCTTGCATTTCTCCTGTCATTTTACTGCAGATACGCTCTCTGTGCCGACCATTACTAAACTTCAGGCTTTGGACATGTGGAGACTGGAGATGGAGTGGACTGTGGATCAGAAAGAAGGCGGCAGAGATCAAACGTATGAAATACAAGTTGGACGCTCAACAAACATGGATATTGTCGATAGCGTACGTGACATACATCATTCCTCAGCCATGGTCACATTACGAGCTGTTTGTTTGTGCTTTGCACTAATGGTTTACAGTCTATCCGCAGATGAACGTAAGCAGAGGATCAGTGGACACAGATCACACGATGGTTTGGACCTCGCAGCTCCCGCTCAACTGTGTGGATCACTCTGTCAGGATAAGACTCGTCTCTGGTGCTTCACCATCCGGCTCCTGGAGCTCTTGGAAAACCAACTATGGTAGGCGTTTAACGTTCGCTTCAAAAGTGCACAACCAAGAAGATGCAGTGGGGTCAAAAAACATTGCAAATATAAGATCTGCCGGCATTAACGCAAAAGAGAGACACAGACTGAATGTTGAGGCATCCACAAATTCATTTCATTTTTCTACTCAACTTTTCAGTAAAATTTACAAATTATAAAGATCCTATTGCGTATTTATTTCTTATTCTGTCCATATTTTTAATCCAAGTCCGTAGAGTGTGTTGAAAACAAAAGTTTATATATATATGTGCATGTCTGTGTGTGTGTAAATAAATATAAATATAAATAAATAAATATACATATATAAATAAAACAAATTTAAAATATGAATAAAAATAAAATGTATAAATAAATATAGATGAATATGTAAATATAAACAAATATATATATATATATATATATATAAATGAATAAAAATAAAAATAAAATAAATAAATGTACATATATATACACACACACATACATATATACATACATATATATACACATATATATATACATATACACACATATATATACATATACACATATATATCATTTATATACACATATATATATATATATATATACACACATATATCATTTATATATATATATATATACACACATATATATATATATATACACACATATATATATATATATATATATATATAAATAAATGAATAAAAAATAAATAAATATACATATATACATATATATACGTATATATATATATATATATATATATATATATATATATATATATATATATATACACACACACACACATACGCATACATATATATATATATTTATTAACACCTCAATAATCTTGAGGGTGAGTGAACGATACAAGCCTTTGATCTTCCTCTGCTGCTCTTATACAATTATGAGATCATTGTTTATGGCATTTTCTCTGTTAAGTATCATCACTGTACACAAGTGTTTAAGTGGTTGGTTACAAGTTAGCAAGTTGTTCTGGTGTAGTTTAGCTGCTGAGGCTGGTTAGCGGCGCGCTCTCAGAAGTGCACACTCATCAGTGACGGTTGAGAGGCACACAACAGGCGAGTTCAAAGCCAGGGCAGGCATGGGTTAAAAGAGGAAGTTAAAGGGTGAACATTTTAAATACTTTAAAATAACTATTGACCATTTAATTTACAAAATATCAATCTCCAACGTGTTCACAACAAATGAGTGTTGGAGATTAATATTTTGTAAATAAAGTGGGAAATATGTTTGTTTTTGCACAAAAAATATATTTTGGCTTTCCTGTAGCGCAAACAGTAGAGTGTGCTTGCAACATCAAGGTCATGGGTTCGAATCCCAGGGAAAGCAAGAACTGATTAGAATGTCAATGCTATGAATGAATGCAATGCAAGTCGCTTTGGATAAAAGCATCTGCCGAATGCATAATTGTAAAATGTACATGTAAGCATTCGTACCGCTTCATAAAACGGAGGAATCACATGGATTGCGTTTATAGGGCTTTAAATTGGTAGTTGTGTAGCTGTCGAGGGAGGGAAAACTCTCAGATTTCATTGAAAAAGATCTTCATTTGTGTTAAAAGATGATGAATCATATTTACTATAGCAACAACATAGAAAATATGATATAAACGCCTTAGCAACGCCCTGACAACAATCTACGAGGTCATAGCATTCTGCCGACGGTTTCTGAACATTGTTTAAATTTGTGGATGCTTCTATAAACTCATTATTTGTTTCCACTGCTCATCTTCTTGTAGGCGAGACACACAATGAAATCCGGATGTTTCCAGCCGAGCAGGTGTTACGGGAGAACTCCACGGTGATGCTCTGCTGCATTTATCCCTCAGACACACACGTCACCGCCATGCTCTTCGGCAACAAGCCCTACAAAGTCATCGACATCAGCCCAAGGGTCAAAGCCATCAGAGTGGAAAACATCCAAATCACAGGATCATACGGTCCCAACTTCTTCTGTGAAGGGCGCCAGCGTCCAGTAGTGAACTTTGTCTCCTGTGAGTTCAACCGTCCAACACAATCTTCAAATGGCCTCATATACAGGACAAGCTAAAAAAATTAAAAAGCTGCTATTTCTGCACTAATTATAATAAAGATGCTTTTTTTAAATTACTTATTACATAGTCTTAATATTTATTATTTAATCCTTTTGCATTCCTTGTAGAATATTTTGTGTGTGTGATTATATATATATATATATATATGTGTGTGTGTGTGTGTGTGTGTGTGTATGTGTGTATAAACAAACTTAATAAATAAATTTAAATCATTTTAATTCATCATTCTGCCCCTTTGGAAGTTTGAAGTGTGATGTGATATCTGTTTTTAAAAATGACAGCACAAACACATACATTGATAGAAATGTTTTCCCACTAAATAAAACGACTAAAAGACTGAAGACAACTTTATAAAAAGCGCTATACCAATAAACGTGAAGAGAAAAAAATGCAGTAGTAATCCATTAAAAGCTGAAACCTTTTTTTCTTCTAAGCATGATGGGAGATTTCTGATTAGAGATTTTAATTTCTGTTAAACCTTATTCAGTTCCTCCCGAGAAACCTCAGGACTTCAGATGCGAGACCAAAGACATGCGAAACGTCAACTGCTCGTGGAAAATACGCAGAGCTCCTAGGACCAAGTACACGTTACTAATCAGGTTAGTCTGATTTTATCACTGCTAAAGAACACTATCTCTGTCCATGTAAGGTTTTCTGCAATATCTGGTGATTTTCAGTGGAAATTAATCAGTAGCATAAACTAAAAAAACACCTGCCTAATAAGGCTTTAAACACAGAAAAGATCAAGACAGATACAGCAATTCACCACAAGACATTATGCTCTTAAAGGGACAGTCCACCCAGAAATGCATATTCTGACATGCATTAACTCACCCTTATGTCATTCCAACATATTGTGAAGAACATTTGGGGTTCAAACACCTTTGTGTTTCACTATAAGGACCGAATTTTCAAAATATCTTGTTTTGTGTTTGAAAAGACAAGGGCCAAACTCCCCTTTATTTTAGTTCGAGTCATTTTGAGTTGAATAAAACTGACTTTCTCCTTGTGTTCAGTGACTCTAGGAGTGTCGGCTGTGAACTAGGATCAAATCCCGAGTCAAAGCCTGCATCCTGCCGTTTTGAAGTCATCCCAGGGCAGATCTTCTACAACATCACCTTACTCGTGACAAACAGTCTGGGGCGAGAGAGCGCGACCTACATATTCAATATCAAAGACAGAGGTGAATATGAGCTTAAGTCATACAGCAGAGTGTGAGAAGATCTGGGCCAGATAAACAAAAGGTTGTACGTTGAAACCTCACATGAACTTTCACCATTGTGCTCTAGATCCAGATGCAGAGCGCTTGCTCTTATAAGTGCATTTCACACTTTGGGATCACCTCTTCAACTTCTTAACCTTTCACTCTCGCATTAGTTTTTCCAGTGCCTGTGAGTCTCGCCGTGACTCCAGGTGTGTTTGATTCAGTGATGGTCTTACAGCTGGATGGGAATTTCAAAGGACTTCTTTTGACTTGCCAGATCGAACTCGAACCAAGAGGGATGACACAGGTAACGCATTACATTAAAGGGAAAGCGCACCAAAAAAACCCCCAGAAGATTCTGTCATCATTTACAATGTCGTTCCAAACCCTTAAGACTTTTGTTCATGTTCAGAACACAAATGAAGATATTTTTAATGAAATCTGAGATTTCTGTCCCTCCATTTAAAGCCTATTCACCCAGAACTTTCATAAAGAGAAAGGTGTTTTTCTTCTCTTCAATGCACGACATATTTTCATAGTTTCCAAATAATGTTGTGACCTCTGAATTGAGACAAGAGGGAGTTTCATAAACTCTCTTAAGTTGCGGACAGACGCACCGCATCAGATAAACTAAAAGAACTTCACAGAAACGCTGAAGCACGTCCTGTGTTGTTGTCTCACAGGAGTTAGATAAGAATGGATCGGATGCAAAGCAGTATTACACATTCAGACTGCAGCAGCTGAAGCCCAGCACTGATTACTCCACCAGGGGGCGCTGTGCAGTGCAGGGGAACGACTGGGGGGGGTGGACGACACAAACGCCATTCACCACAGGTAAGGTCAGGGAAGAATGATCACCAGTTATTAAAAATATACATACACACACACACACACACACATAGTAATACCTTGAGATATGAGCATAATCCGTTCCCGGACCGAGCTCGTAACTCGAATTGCTCATATCTCAAATCATTTTAAATAAATGTCAACATTAACATTCAGATTAATGCATGATTTAGAAGTAGGCTACTAAAGTACAGTAATACCTTGAGATATGAGCATAATCTGTTCCCGGACAGAGCTCATAACTCCAATTGCTCGTATCTCAAATCATTTTTCCCATAAGAAATAATAGAAAAGAAATGAATCCGTTCCGGCCCTCTAAAAAACTCCCTTATTAGTGCTAATAACAATGGAAAAAAATAGTTTTTAGAAAAGCATTAGAAAGCACAAAGCAACACCCTAAAAAACACAGAACACCATAGCAACCAAAAAGCAATGCCGTAGCAACCACCCACGACAGCCGAGCACTGTTGCAGTGAATCCTGCAAAGCGAAACCATGCAAAAAACACAGTTCCAGGTTATTTTGTTCTGCAGGGACTCTAGTGACCGTGGATCTGTGGAGAAGAATCAGGGACGATCCCAATCGCACCGTCACACTTGTGTGGAAAAACGTAAGTTTACATATTGAATATTACTTAAGAGTTTCTACCATGCATGTTACTTTATATCATGTTTGGTACAGTTATTTGCCGCTATATGAGCAATATATATTTTCCCATTTATTGTATATTTTGAAATGTATGTTTTGCTGAACTGCACTAAAAAGCAATGCATGTTAAAGCGCATCACTACTCCTCAGGTCAGCAGTGACTCAGAGACAAATATCGAAGCCTACGAGGTGTGTGTGAGCAACAGAAATCCACAGAGGAGTGTGTGCATGAATGTCACGCAGACGCAGGTGGAACTACCCTTGGATGTCCATATGTGTGACATCACCGTGAGGGCCGTCTCTAAATCTGGATTATCTATACCATCCCACATCACTATTCCTCCAGCATACACAGGTGACAGGCTTAACACTCGGGGTTAACACTCGGGCTCTGCGTTTATCATGAGATAACTGACTGTGCTGCTGCAGACACACCGAAGGAGAAGAGGATCAGAGGTAATGCGAAGGGGTTTCAGCTCAACTGGACAAGGGACTCTGTCGCCACATGTGATTACATCGTAGACTGGTGCATGCTGGGTAATGCGCACCCCTGCAACTTACAGTGGAGAAAAGTCCCAGCTAATCAGACCTCCTTAAACCTGAATGCAACAGAAGGTAAAAAGCTGTTTGTATATATAAGTTGTTTATTTTAGTGCTTGTTTCTCTTATTTTAAATCATTTTAAGTCATCTTGAGAAACTTATTTATTTATTATTGTTTGAAATCTCTGTAAAAGTAATGTTTTTAACAGGGGGTTTTAAAGCAGGAGTTCAATACACATTTACAATCTACAACTGTAGTGCTGAGAGACACCGACCCCACGAGAAACAGACCGGATATTTAATACAACAGGGTAAGAGTGGCACACACACACACCTTACCTAATACAAATCTGCAGGACGTTAAAGTAGAGCAAACACACAAGTGCTTATTCTGTGCACTGAAGGTACTATTGTGCATTGGGGAAAATGCATCAAAATGACATCTTAGAAATCAAGTTTATATATCTGCATTGTGCAATATACAACATTTAAAGTAAGTGTGTGTGTGTGTGTTCTGAAGAGCCCACGAGGTTCCCGACACTGAACTCTAACCCACACATAACTTGGTCATCTGTAAACCTGAAATGGAGTTTCAATGAGGAGGATCCGAGTCACACTGGATTCATCACAGGATATGTGATTACAGTACAAGAGGATTCAGAGGTCGAGTCCGAGCTCAGTAAGTGTTACGCTGCTCTCGGAAGATCCAATCAAGTTTCTTTTGCTCATTCCCTGTGTAAACCTGACATGAAGTAACAGTCAGACTTTTATGAAACCATTTATTGAACTTTAAGGCAAAATCTAAAAAAGAAGAGTTCTTTTTTGTATCATATTTGATACATAAGGCTTTTATGGCTCATATAGTATGATATAGTGAAAATATGGAGCTCAGATTCCAGGAAAAACAAAACCACTGGCAAGGAAAGATGAAATTCTGATAGCTTCTAATGTAAATCAGTGAGATCTTTAAAACAGTACAGCAGACTTCACCCATAAAATGGAAATAAATATCAGTTATCACTCTATATCTCCCAATAATATCTCTTAGTAAGATGATATTTAAATGCTTAGTTTTATGACCAAATCTCTGTAGTTTTTATTGTGGGCCAAAGCATATAATGTGATGAATACAATGATGATTGAGAGAGGAACTAATAAACGCTCCTCAAAATCCTGATGGATTATATTTAATTCCAAAAAATAATAATATATTGATATACAGATAATCAAGTTGCTTTAGAGTAAAGACAGTGAAGCGACACGAGAAATACAACCTGAAAGAGGGAATTGCCCTAAAAAACCTTTTACTTGATTAAAAAACTATAAAAAGTGTCAAAGTTTTGATCATGCTGATAATTTAGAGGCCTGAGAAATGTAGACTTTATAGTGTTAAGCAACTTTTTTTGCCAGTTTATCATGACAAAATGCATGAATCTGGCATTATATTACTAACCCTCGCTGCTGTTTGTCCCGTCAGGTCCCTTCAGGCAGTCGGTGGACGATCCTCACATCAAGTCTTTCACAGTCAGCGGTCTGGAGGAGGACCGGCCGTACACGTTTCATCTGGCCGCATGTACGTGTGCAGGCTGTGGACCGGAGACCACCGCCACCTTCACAACCAGAAAGAACTGTGAGGCAAACGCTAGAAGATCACAGTCGTGTTTTATCATATAACAGTGCTTTCCAGAAGACAGAAAAGCACAGGATTGCTTATTAACACTTTCCAATAGCAGTTACAGCAGTTACAGAGTCAGAATTTGGCGTAAACAGAAAGAGAACATGGATCCATCATGCCTTGTTACCACTGTGCAGGCTGGTGGTGGTGGTGTAATGGTGTGGGGGATGTTTTCTTGGCACACTTTAGGCCCTTTAGTGCCAACGTGTACTGCTACAGCACTTAAAAAATCACTCACTTTTTTTTGTTGTCCTGAGTGTAAATGTCTCCATAGAAACATTATTTCAATACAAAATGTTGTGAATATTAACTGTATTGATGTTGAAGTATAATAGGAGATGACACTTCTCTCCACAGATTACCTGCTGACGGCCAAGATCTTGATACCGCTCCTGGTTTTGATCGGTTGTTGCGTTTGCCTGTGGTCGTACAGAAGCATGTAAGTCTTGTATTAGCGGTGACGTGATGGACTGTAGTTCATATCTGTGACGTGCTGATGACTTCTTACCAACCGTTTCCAGGCTAAGAGGATTTCCAAATGAAACGTTCAGCTTCCTGCACATAAAAGCACTGGACCTGGATGAAGATCTTTATAAAGTAATTCATTACATTGATGCTGTACAAAGCAAACCATCTTAGGCTAGTTATGCTGTTTTTATGAGTAGATTGCATAACATGTTCTGGTTGAGCAACATGTTTATTGCACATGATGTTCTAGTTGAGCTGTTTTACTCATAGTGTGAAAATTTGCATTTAAAACGGTGGACTAATCAAGAGAAAAATCCATTATAAACTAACTAGCATGTCATTCAATACAAAACAGTATCTATACATGTCTATAATTTACTCGATTCTAATTTCGGTAATACTTTACAATGTTGCATTTGTCTAAAATTAACTTTTTTTATATGTTTTGGCCATTCATTTACACAGCAATGTCTTTTTGGAGACCTAAACAAACCTTTGATAGCTGCATGATGTCACCATTTTCAGAGATTCACAATTGTGGCGTTTAAAAGGAGATAATAACAGCATCGTTCACACTTTCCTGTAGCTCAAATAGTAGAGTGGCGTTTGCAACGTCAAGGTCATGGGTTCGATCCCGAGGGAACGCAAGAACTGATTAGAAAGTCATTGTGTTCCTTAAAAAATAAAAAACTATTTAAAATCGCTTTGGAGAACGGAAAAAAGGTCAATTAAACCCGTTTTCAACCCTCAAAATGCCGTTGTCATGAAAATGAACGGCACAAACTAAAAATGTTTTAATTTCTTTGGTTGAAAACAGTTTTGTGTAAATGGCCCCAACGTACAAATTCTAGTTGTTATCTCCATTAACTAAAAACATGCTAATTTGTTAAAACGTTGACGTCATGTGGATGTGTATTGTGTGTTCAGGGCCAGATTTATTAAATAGCAAATTATTGTGAAAGTGCAATCCCATAAAAGCGTAGATGGAAAAATTCTGTACTTGATCTACAGATGTCGCTCAAATGACGCAAGTTGGTTCATTTCCATAAAGACCAAATTAGCGTCTGGTTTAAGATATGCTTTTTTTGGGTGATAAATAATGGCACAATTACCCGTGAATTGACTAGTGCAAACCTTAGTAAATTACCTTGTGTGATTCATCTAAATACTCTCCTCCCATAAATGTAGCTTCTGATAGGGAAATGCCTACAAATGCATATGCAATAAAAAGAACCCTTTTCAGCGCTCATTTTTCACTGCGTGTCTTTAGTAAACCCTGACAGTAGTTTTTAACGCTAAAAGAGGGTTTGCGCTGGTACAATCCATTAGTAAATTTGGCCTGTAGTGTTTCTTTACAAAGTAACATCTCCAACTACTGGTCTGGGCAGCAGAATACAGAGTTTTTAGTAGTTTTCATTCATCCATGTGAATGTTTTTCAGTAAATCGTTGTTGCATAAACTTACCTGAGAAAAAAAATGGTTTTGTTAAGGAATGATCACTGGAAGTTTCTTTCAGAAACCAAATCTGGTTAATCTATGGCATCATCCTTTCAGAACCTTTAGTTTTAAGAGCGTACAATTGTTCCTGTTTGTTCACAGTGAATTAACTTAACAAATACAACTGCTATTTTTGTCAACATTAACATTCAGATTAATACAAGATTTAGAAGTAGGCTTCTAAAGTACAGTAATACCTTGAGATATGAGCATAATCTGTTCCCGGACCAAGCTCGTAACTTGAATTGCTCTTATCTCAAAACATATTTCCCAAGAAATAACAGGGAAAAAAATTTATCTGTTCCAGCCCTCTAAAAAACTCCCTTATTAGTGCTAATAACAATGGAAAAAACATGTTTTTAATTGCTATAGAAACACACACACACAAAACATTATAGTATATAAGAATTCCCGTGATATAAAATAAAATGTGGTTTTAATTATGAGTTCTTATCTTCGAGACAGACGATACAGTAGCGACATATGCGGAGGAGGAGGAGGAGGGATAATGTAGATAACGCAAACACAATACGGAAGTGTAGTGTTTCTTCCCGTGTTGTGTATTGGATAGACTCAGAAGCTCATATGTATTATTATTGAACACTCATAACTCGTGCTGCTCCCAGCTTAATACTCGTGAATCACTCGTTGCCCCCGGTAACCCCCGCTGTAAAACCAAGCTGCCTCTAGTGGAGATCATATGCAATTACCCCATAAATGAGGCGCTTGAGCTGCTCCGAGTGCTGAACACCTCTAGCGTCTGTAAGCTGCTCGTATCTCAAATATTTACTCGTATCTCAAAGCAAAAATTTGCTCGGAGGCTTGCTCGTATCTCTGAATACTCGTATCTCAAGGTATTACTGTATGTTAACTTCTGAAACCTTGCTTTAAAAGTTTTACCATAATTTTTTTTTTTACTTCTTTCTGTTCTTATCAAGGCGAGTGAAAAAATCCACTCTCTGAGGATCGAGGAATGCACATGGTGTGACGTTGAAATTTTAGACGCGCCGCCCACCCCAGCGGAGGAAACGTGGTTGACGAGCGCAGAAGATCAGAGCGGTTCATTCATAAGCCCTAAAGTCACGCTGCTCTCGTTCCTGACACCATCCTGCCATCCCACAGGTCTCACAAACCTCACTTACATGTCCTCTGTGCAGCAAGAGCTGCCGGACACCCCTGAGACGGAAACCACAGGACAAGAGTCTGAGATCTCAGGCTTTTCAAGTGACTATGTCACTTCTGAAGCCACATAAGTCATGAAAACTCAGTTTGGTGACATTTTATACACACCAAAACAAGCACTGTTGAGATCACAAAGATGTTCAGTAAGATCGCAACACCAGAGCCCCTCTTCCTCCTGCGAAATAGCCTTTAAAGACAAGAAGTGTTGTGAAATGCGATTTTGCAAGATTTGACACATGAGATTTCGCAATATCTGTCAGGTACTTTATCTGGGTTTTGCATGTTATGGTAGACCTTTCTGAGCAAAAAGAACTAAATGTTCTTTCTCTTGAGGGAATGGTTGTTATGAGTAACCCTTCAAAAGTAGGTTAACATTATCTGGCCTGGTTTCACAGACAAGGCTTAGATTAAGCCTGGATTAGGCCGGACATATTAGTAGCTTTTATAAACGGGACTTAGAAAAAAAAACAATATTGATGTGCATCTTGAGACAAAACAATGGCACTGATATATTTTAAGAAATATATTTGCATTTTAGTCTGAGACTAGCTTAAGTTCACTAGTTGTGAACCCGGGGGTTTAATGCATTATTAAACGGGGGTTTAATGCACTAAGCATGCATTTATTTGACCAAAAATACAAGTAAAAGCAGCAATATTCTGAAATATCACATCAATTTCAAATAGCGGTTTTCTACTTGAATATATGTTAAAATGTCATTTATTCCTGTGAAGCAAAGCTGAATTTTCAGTTTCATTGGACTTTAGTGTCACACGATTTGCTGATTAAAAAACATGATTATTATCATTGATGAAAACAGCTGTGTTGCTTTTAACTTTTTGTGGAAACTGACATTTTTTTCAGGATTTTTGACGAAAAGTACACAATTTATTTGATCTTGTGTAACATTAATAATGTCTTTATTGTCACTCCTGATCAATTTAATGCAACCTTGCTGAATAGAAGCATTAATATCTTAAACTTTTGAACAGTAGTGTGTAATGAATACAACAACGCTGTTCAAATATTGTTCAATTTTAGTATGTGATGCATTAACTAATTACCAATTCTGGTACCAATAATCTTGGCTCTAAAGTAAGTTTTCTGAAATTGGGACAATCTAGTACTAATCTCGTCCAGGTGAAGAGGTAAAATGACACAGATGCACTCCACGGGTTTTCCTCTTTAATAACACATCCCTTTGATAAGACTGTAAGATTTTTCCAGAGCTCAAAGTGCCCATAAACACACTGTACACACACACACACACACACACACACACACAAAAACACAGGCAAAACAAAACAACTCCTTTAAATTACATCATCTCTTGCAATGTCATCTTTTAGGAAAAATATAAATATATTTTCTGTCTCACGCCACTATGGTACAGATCCACAGCACAGGCAAAAGCCATGGCACTCTCTCTCCAGCCAATCGAATCGCAGTCAGTTGAAGGCAGTAGCAGCAGCGCTGAGACGCGACACGAATATTAACAAAAGGTCTTGCAGTTCATAAATAAGCAACTGGATTTGTGTCAATTCAGCATGCAATTTAAACATCTTTTTGGGGGAACGGGAAAGATGGATCTTTGCATGGACATCGGGAACACGTCGAAAACATCAATAAAAAAGACAAAAACGGTAGCTTAATACGAGATTACTACGACATCGGTGGATCATTTTAACAGCTCTGTGCCAGTGTGTGGAACGGTTCAGTGCAGGTTTGTTGTGCTCAGAGTTGAAGTGATAAAACAGGCGTGCGTTCAATGTATTCAACGCATTTAAAAGGTGCAGTGTGAAGGGAAACAGACAATTGAACTCAGCTTCATCTCTGGGAATATCTCGAGATCCAACACAAGTCACACTTTCATGTATCGCATCGAAAACCAGAAAATCATTTTGACTAGGCTGTAAGTTTGCATAACATAAATAAAAGAAGAATAGTTTCAAATTAAATTAATAAGAATGTTTAAACATTCATTACTGTATATATATATATATATAAAAAAATATATATAAAAAAAATAAATATATATATATATATATATATATATATATATAAATAATATATTATATATAAAATATATATATATATTATATATATATATATATATATATATATATATAAAAATAAATAAAACAGAAATACAAAAATAGTAAAAAATATATATATAAATAATAAAAAAATTGAATCATCAAAATTTGCAAAGGGAAGGTGGTTCATAAAATATGAATGGACTTAAATATGAATTTTCAATGCAAAAATGTGATGTATATAATACAGGGTTGTTCCTGACAAAAGATTCACCAGTTTGTACAAGAACACACTGTTTCCACAGTCAAAATGATATCCTGTCGTAGTGAAAATATGCCAAAGATTCACGGTGTCACACATAACTTGTGCTGAACTCAGGAAATTCCTTCAGAGGTTCTTGATGATCACTATTATGAAAATGTACGGCAATTAAACTATACCATGCGTGATTATGTTTATCCGGTTTCATTTCCTGTAGGTTTGTCTCAAACTACACCGATCCCCATCAGATCAGACCACAAAACCAGTAGATAAGACATGAAGAACGATATGAAGTTTTACGCTGTTCGTCTGATAAAAAGTACGGGGTGCAATTATTATTTTGGACCATTACGATCCTTTGCATTATGACAATTTTCATGATAATCAAGCACATTTCTCATGGAAAACGAGGTGAAATATGAAAACTCTCAGTCTGCGGCTCTGTGATTGATTATATCTCTATCAGTGCTCACAGGCTCTCTTGTTTTTGGAGGAGAATTTCCTGCAAGGGGATTTCTGAGACATATATCCAACAAAACATGCGCGATGCTAAGGTTTCAATATCCCACGCTATGTTTTTTCCCCAAAACATTGAATTCTGATTGTCTAGAGGTCATAGAAAAATCCCAACACACACACAGAAAAGAAATGAATAAATAGTACAAATGTAATCAACGTTTCGTCCGTTCTCTCGCTTCTGGAAGTCGTAAGTTCATAGTCAAAGCATTTGCACTGAATCCGAGGCAGTCACAGAACTCTTTGTAGTGTTTGCGTGATATTTAGAAACATCGGCATGGCAGGAATATGTACACACACCAGTGCAGAGAACCGTGTCTCATCTGTGCATCCAGCGCTCCTAAAGTGTCAACAGCATTTGTTTCTTTATGAAAAGCGAGTCCTTGTGAAGTGTTCCGGTTCACCTGTTTCACAGTCTGAAGATGTTATTTGGTAAACTGCTCCTCGCTCAGAAGTCTTCCTTCCTCTCCTCCATCCGCAGCCTGTTTTCCCCATCCTCCGTCTTCAGTGAAGCCTGTGTGTCTGTGCCGTGTGGGAGGTGAGATGATGGAGGGATGGAGGTGTTCGGGAAGCTGACGGAGGTATCAGGACTCGGCAGTCTCCGCCGGAACAGGTTGTGATGGTTTAGTCAACACCGCTTCAGCTTCTTCATACAGCTGGAGACACACACACACACACACACACTATTAGAGTGTGTTCACACGTGGCATGTTTGGTTGGATTAAAATGAACGCTGGTGCGATATATGTTTATATATGTTATATGATATATGTGCTGCTTATATGTTTGTGGAAACAGTGAAAAAAATTTTTTTCAAGAATCTTTGATGAGCAGGTCATCAAACAGCATTTATTTGAAATAGAAATATTTAGTTACATTATAAATGTCTCTACTATAACTATCAATTTCATGCTGTTGTGCTGAAAAAGTGAAATAAAAATAAATATAGAAATATACACAAACACACACACACACACACACACACACACACATATATACATATATATAGTGGGTGCGGAAAGTATTCAGACCCCCTTAAATTTTTCACTCTGTTACATTGCAGCCATTTGCTAAAATCATTTTTTCCTCATTAATGTACACACCGCACCCCATATTGACAGAAAAACACAGAATTGTTGACATTTTTGCAGATTTGTTAAAAAAGAATAACTGAACCATCGCATGTTTATAAGTATTCAGACCCTTTGCTGTGACACTCATATATTTAACTCAGGTGCTGTCCATTTCTTCTGATCATCCTTGAGATGGTTCTACACCTTCATTTGAGTCCAGCTGTGTTTAATTACACTGATTGGACTTGATTAGGAAAGCCACACACCTGTCTATATAAGACTTTACAGCTCACAGTGCATGTCAGAGCAAATGAGAATCATGAGGTCAGAGGAAATGACAATGACCGTAAGCACACAGCTAAAATAATGAAAGAGTGGCTTCACAACAACTCCATGACTGTTCTTGAACGCCCAGCCAGACTTACTTAAACCCAGTTGAGCATCTCTGGAGAGACCTAAAAATGGCTGTTCACCAACGCTTACCATCCAACCTGACAGAACTGGAGAAGATCTGCAAGGAGGAACGGCAGAGGATCCCCAAATCCAGGTGTGAAAAACTTGTTGCATCTTTCCCAAAAAAAGACTCATGGCTCTATTAGAGCAAAAGCTGCTTCTACTGAATACTGAGCAAAAGGTCTGAATACTTACGACCATGAGATATTTCAGCTTTTCTTTTTTAATAAATCTGCAAAAATGTCAACAATTCTGTGTTTTTCTGTGAATATGGGGATCTGTGTGTACATTAATGAGGAAAAAATGAACTTAAATGATTTTAGCAAGTGGCTGCAATATAACAAAGAGAGAAAAATTTAAAGGGGTCTGAATACTTTCCGTACCCACTGTAAATACACGCACACACACGCGCGCGCGCTTTAGAGCGTTGTCGTACCGGAATGAACTGCACATCCTGGAAGAGCTCTTGGATGAAGCGGCGTGATGCCAGACGAAACATGCAGTTGGCCAGCAGGAAGGAAACCTCTGAGTACAGGCAGATGTCATCAAACGCGTACGAAAACTTCTCCTTTATCCTACAGAGAGAAGCAGACCATTACACAGGGATCAAATGAGAACACACACACACACACACACACACACACACACACACACACGGTTGTTCTTACGTGAGTAATCCAGTTTCGTGTCCTTTGGTACCGACTGAAGAGCTGAGGTTGATGACAAGTCGCAGAACCTCTTTCCTCAGCAGAACTCTGCAGGCTGGACCGTCCTCAGAGATCGCCTTCCCACCTACACACACACACACACACACACACACACACACGTTTTATGAAGACATCCCATAGACGTAATGATTTTTATACTGTACAAACTGTATATTCAATACTCTTACACTAAACTTAATAAATCACAGAAAACATTTTCAAAAAACACCACTAATATATCTGTGGCCATATTTTTGTTGGCAAACTTCAATATTTTCTTACATCATTTTCATAATTAACAGTTAATTATTTACCCTGCAAATCTAGTTGCTAATTCAAACTTGAACAGTTCAATTTTTATCCAGATGAGAAACATCATATTTAATCGAACCCATGACATTGCCGTTTATTTTTTATTTATTTGAATTAATTTCTTACTATTATTTTGACTTTATTGGGATAAGGTTGGGATAGGAAAGTTGTAAATGCTCTGTATTTTGTACTAATCCTTTGAGCAGTATAACAAAAGTCGATTAAAATATGTAGAATCTAAAAAGAAATTTAACCGTTCACACTTTACAATTTAAAAGAAACCGATGTCTGAATGAGTGTCATTATTAAACCAAAACTTTTAATATTGCACATCATTGTGTACCTGGATGTTCAATGATATCTCAGTGAAACATCCACAAATTCTCCAAAAAAACCGCTTGTGAAAGGTGCAGGTTGTTTCCATCTCAGGAGGTCAAACAGAACTGTTGCTGTGCATTGATGGGATGTGATCTCACCCAGTATGATCTCTGCGTTGGGAGTGCTGCTGGCTGAACCCTGACTGACAGCCGCGTCGCTGCAGCCCGAGATCCCGGAGAACTTGGACTGGGCAACCACCTCCAGGTGATTATGGGAAGGCTGACTGTGCCACTGAGAGAAACCATCAGCGAGATCTGCCGGAAAGCACAAGACTAAATGACACATTTTTACCCAAATCTGAAAAACTGTAGGACTGACATTGAGGTTTGAACCACATCCGAATCCACTAACCTACACCACCTCCAAAGAAAGCAGCAGTATCATACATTCACAACTCAGATGTTTTATGAAGATTAAAATGCTGGAATCTGTGATGCATGTTTGCTCACCTGTGCGAGTGTGTGTGTTGTTCAGGTGGTTGTGTGTGTGTGAGCCGAGGACTGTGAGAGCGCTGCAGTAGAGGCAGTTCTGCTCCGTGTGTTCCTGTAAGCCGGTGGTCTCGTCGGCGCCCAGCAGGTGGTGCTGCTCTGACCGGCTGCTGTTTAACAGCTCCGTTATGCTCACTTGAGGCTTCAGAGGACCACGACCCGATTCTGAGAAACCTGCCAGCACAGACAGGACAAACACAGATCAGAGTTTCATATTTATTATTATTTCACACACACACTCACTCCCTCACTCTCACACACACTCCCTCTCACACACACTCCCTCTCACACTCGAACTCACTCCCTCACTCTCACACACACTCCCTCTCACACTCGAACACACACTCCCTCTCACACTCGAACACACACTCCCTCTCACACTCGAACTCACACTCACTCCCTCACTCAATCTCACTCCCTCACTCTCACACACACTCGAACACACTCATTCCTTCACTCGAACTCACACTCACTCCCTTACTCAATCTCACTCCCTCACTCTCACACACACTCCCTCTCACACTCGAACACACTCATTCCCTCACTCGAACTCACACTCACTCCCTTACTCAATCTCACTCCCTCACTCTCACACACACTCCCTCTCACACTCGAACTCACTCCCTCACTCTCACACACACTCCCTCTCACACTCGAACACACACTCCCTCTGACACTCGAACACACTCACTCCCTCACTCGAACTCACACTCACTCCCTCACTCAATCTCACTCCCTCACTCTCACACACACTCCCTCTCACACTCGAACACACTCATTCCCTCACTCGAACTCACACTCACTCCCTCACTCTCACACTCGAACTCACTCCCTCACTCTCACACACACTCCCTCTCACACTCTCACACACACTCCCTCTCACACTCGAACTCACTCCCTCACTCTCACACACACTCCCTCTCACACTCTCACACACACTCCCTCTCACACTCGAACTCACTCCCTCACTCTCACACACACTCCCTCTCACACTCGAACACACTCATTCCCTCACTCGAACTCACACTCACTCCCTCACTCTCACACTCGAACTCACTCCCTCACTCTCACACACACTCCCTCTCACACTCGAACTCACTCCCTCACTCTCACACACACTCCCTCTCACACTCGAACACACTCATTCCCTCACTCGAACTCACACTCACTCCCTCACTCTCACACACACTCCCTCTCACACTCGAACACACACTCCCTCTCAAACTCCCTCTAACTCACACACTCCCTCTCACACACACTCACACTCGAACACACACACTCACACTCGAACACACACACACTCACACTCCCTCCCTCCCTCCCTCCCACACACACTCCCTCCCTCTCACACTCCCTCCCTCCCTCTCACACTCCCTCCCTCTCACACACACACACACACAATCCCTCCCTCTCACACTCCCTCCCTCCCTCTCACACTCCCTCCCTCTCACACACACACACACACTCCCTCCCTCCCACACACACTCCCTCCCTCCCTCTCACACTCCCTCCCTCCCTCTCACACTCCCTCCCTCCCTCTCACACTCCCTCCCTCCCTCTCACACACACACACTCCCTCCCTCTCACAGTCCCTCCCTCTCTCACACACACACACACACACACACACACACCCTCCCTCTCTCCCTCTCATACACACACACACTCCCTCCCTCTCACACTCCCTCCCTCCCTCACACACACACACACACACACACACACACTCCCTCCCTCTCACAGTCCCTCCCTCTCACTCACACACACACACACACACACACACACACACACATGTAGGGTATGGACGGTGCTCATGAATGATCGATCAGATTCATTCTTTGATTGAAAAAGTGATTCGACAGGATCGGCTCCGTAGAGTCTGCGACCTGACAGTTTAAGACTTCTGGGACACAAACCATTCGCATTCACCCTCGCTCTCCTCTGCATTTCAAAGGATGCCATCGTAAAACAGCCCCCACACACAAACACACACATACATACCAAGAACACAAAGAACTGTGCCATGTGACTTTAAACTTAGTTACTTTCCATTTTTAGATGTGTTGTGTTTTACCTATATGTATGCATGCTTTTGTTATAACCATTTTAGATGTGTTTGATAATTTAGAAGCTTATAATCAGTAAATACTTGGGTAAAACCAAGTCAATCTTTACCTTGCCTTCATGCTAAGAGTTAGTATAGCCATGAATGGTCTCGAAATCTTTGTCTTTCCATTTGCAGACCGTCTAGGTTTGTTTCACTGTGCTAGGACGCATCAGACTCTTTCTTTTATTCCAAAACCCAAAGGTCTACATTCTCAAAGTGGGCCATAAAACATGCTAATCGCAACAGACCAAGGACAAAGAGGAGTTTCCCGCTTCTCAGTTCCTTCACTCTGATTGGCTGTCCCAACTCTTAGAGGCGTGCTTTGTTTCTTCCTTTATAAGCACCCGTAGGCCAAGGATCAACCTCTTCAATCTCTTCCAGCCCCTTCTTCCTGTTCCTTTTCCTCCTCTGGCGCGGATTCTTGGATCCTCCTTCAGCGCCATTTTCCACAAAGGACATTACCAGATTAAGAACCCAATTTGAACTTACCGCGGACTCCAACGGACCCGCCCAGCAAGACGCAAACCTCGGACCAGATCGGAATTCACACGCACGAATTCCGACCAGCCACAGAAAGAAACATAAGCAAGTAGCCCTTAAGCGATCTTTAAGCGATTTGAGTTTATACCAATAAGTTGGTCTGATTCCTTGTTTGTTCTCAAATAGGTTATTGTCTGTAATACTACCTTCCTTTGTCTCTCCCTCTCCTACTCTCTCTTATTCTCTCCTCTTCCCTTTTTCAATTCATCTGTGTATGTTTGTCTATTGTTTGTCGATTATTAAAATATATATATTCACACGTGATTGCCTCTGAATTGCTCAACCATAAGTCACTTTAATGGTGACCGATCCTTGTTACAAATTAATGGAAAGATCTTTCTTTGTGGCCAAAAGAAACCTTTCCTTTTTATAGAGTTTATAAGGTCAATATTTGCTGGACAAATTATCCGTCCTTTGAACTCTTTTCTAGAATTAAAGAAAATTCTACAAGTCGAATCAAGCCACAGATATTAATAATTGTTATAATCCGTTATAATTAACTGTTAATATCCAAATTCCCCTTTGCGCAGATTTATGTGTGTTCGATCACACAACGACTCACGCACACATAGATCCGCACCATTTACCTTAGGCTTAGAATCGCTACATATAATGGTGGAGAATCAGCGGGCACCGTTTTAAACTTGTGTTTGAGCAAACTTAGTCCAGTCTAAGTGTGTATGTATATGTTTTGTTGTAACGTGCGTTGCGCAAAGTGAGTGCCGCCGAGCAACTCACTCTGCCTAAAACCTAATGAGCTCATGTTTCTGAACCCGGTCTGTTAAGAGACGAAGAAATCTCTTTGCAGAGCATTTTAATATTTGTTTACACCTCAGCAAAAACGAAGAAATCTTTTTGTAGAGCGTTGTTATATCCCTGTTGGACGAAGAAATCTCCTCAGTGGATAACGTTTGATCCGAGCGAGTCTCCTCCGATCAACCCTGTATAGGCCTTTATTGTGTCGCTAGTCATTCATCGCGTATGTCCGATGCTTTGTAACTGAGCGCATTTGCTCCGTTTTGAGCCTGCGCGGAGTAATTACCCACGTGCGCTCAGGCAGATCAGACAAAGAAGTCGCGCCGCCGACAGCTTTGTGTGATCTGAGCCAGGAGCCGGTATAAGCCCTGATCCAGCTTAACCTTTAAAACGACAGCGAAGAAACCCTGTCCGTTTATGTTTGTGCTTTAATGGTAGTGAAAGGTTCATGCCAGGCACTTCCTCGATCCGCCGCGATCGAAAGAGGAACCAAAAGTTATATATAGAGAGATTTATTGTATGCGTGATTATTTTGCAGCTTCAATGAACCATTGAACCCGCCCAAAATTCAAATCACGAGCGTTGGGATTGGCGCTGCTTCTCTGACCAAACAGAGCGCAGGCCCTCCTCCCTACGTCATCGTCGCAGCGAACTCGATAACGCCACCTGGTGGACATTATTCGTAGTGCGGCTTCTCCTCTTTGTTTTCTCTCTCAATTTTCCTGAAGGTTAATCCTAACTTTCCCTTTTGCTGCTTTAGTTCTGCTCAGAACTGTAATTTTCACTGTTACTGTTATTTGACACTCTCTGTCTCTACGACTCTTCACACTTATTTAAATTTATGTTAAACGAGTTTAACTTAAATTCAAATAAAGTTGTATCAGTGTCACCACAGGCATTCAATGATTAACACGCCCCCTGGAGGTCATGCTCAGATCTTTCCTCCCATGACTTTCCTTTGAAGTGTTATTTCTGCTTAAGTGCCTATTTATTGTAACAGCAAATTCCCAAAATTATACAGGTACCTTGGCACCTGGTTATTTGAAATTTGGTTTAAACTAAGTTTAAATTCAACATTTTCAAATTCACATTGAGTGCCTTCGTGGCTTTCCCCCTCTAAGCACCCAGTCTCCCTAAGGGTTATTACTCGACAGTGCCACCGCCCTGTCGGGTCCACAATAACACCTAGTGGCGAAGCTTAGAGTTTCTCCTCCCCTCTTATCATTTCCTGTTACGTTGTTTTGATTTTTAATTTTCTTTTTAATCCTTGCATTCTATTTTTATTTCCACTTATTTTTGTTTTACTCTTCCCCTTTAATATTTTTGTTTGTTTTATCCTGCCCTGTGTACCTCACTGTCCTGTTGTGTTTCTTCCAGTTCACATACAGACAGAACCTGTGTGAGCAAGCAAGGAAAGCTAAATATTAGATTGGAACCCAGCCGCCAGAGTCATCACACGACCCAATAGGCTGTCGCCGTCAAAATCTTTATTTAGGCTTGGCACTCACCAAGAGTCACGGCCAAAGATATTAAGTATCTGGACCGTAGCTAACTAACAGTCTACACTGTTAGCCCAAATTTGTACTTGAAACGTGCAAAATTTTAGCTCTAAATTCTGCAAGGACTTGCATTGTTTCTTTTGTGCTGTGTTCTCTCGTCAACAGTACGCCAAGATGTCCTGTGCATCCTGCCCTGCTGCCCACTGGGACAACCTCGAGACCTGGCTGTCTGCTATGACCCATGAGTTCCTGCCCGGAGTCACCGGCGACCTACAGCAGCTGAGCAGAGAACAGCTGGACGACGATCTGAACAGCCTAACGACCCATGATCCCACGCAGAGCTACAATCGCAAAGAATGGGCTAAGATCATCGGGAGGCTCGCTCACAATCTGATCGTCCAGACACGGCTCAGCGAGAATAACAACATCCAGCTGGAGCAGGAGACAACAGCGCTCAAACTTCAGGCTGAGGAGGCCCGGAGGAACCAGGCTGACGCCCAGACTCGTCTAGATCAGCTACTCGTCGAGGCTCAGGAACGGCACAGCGGAGCGGATGAGACCGACACAGAGCTACAAGACAAAGTTGAGAGACTCCAAAATGCACTAAGAGAACTTCGTGACTGACACAGAGCACCGAGAGCAGTTGGAGAAAGACCACAGAGAGGACTTAAATGAACAGCTCCAACAAAGCGAAGCTCTCCTGATCAGAGCTAGAAATGAACTAAAAGAGAAGGATGCTGAGGTCAGAGCTTGCAAAAAGCACCTGCAACTGGCCAGAACCGAAATCCTTGCTCTAGCAAATGAAAGAGACAATCTTAAAGATGAACTTGACAATGCTCACAGAGAACTCAGACATTCCTACAAGCTGTACAGCAAGCAGCTAGGGGAAATGCACAACACAGTGTTTCCCCTGAACAGTAGGTCAAGACCTCCGAGTCAAGAGTTCCTTGTTCCCAAGGGGGGTGCTAGCCCACAGTTCAAAGTGTCACCAGCCAGCTTCCCAGAACCCCGTTCAGCAGCGAAGGGGTGGGAACCTTCCCAAGACATTCCTGCCGCCAGGCACGGCAGCGCGCACAAAGAACTTGACAAGCTGGCCAGAAACATCCCCACTTTCACCCCAAGCCCTGCAGGAGGACACGACGTGCATGCCTATCTGCAGGATATAGACTTTGTCTTACAAACTGTGCACAATGTGACAACATGGGACAGATTGTATTTGCTTCGAATCACATCAAGCCGGGATGTACGCAGCTTCTTGGATCGACAACCAGAAACTGTCAAAACCAACTATCAACAGCTGCGACAGGCTTTGATTCAAGAGTTCTCTGATCCTGAGTCAGACAACGGGTTCTTCGCTGCTATGGACCTTACACAGGGCCGAGCAGAAACCCCGCAAGCATACTACAATCGACTGCGACAGACCTACTTCGGAGCACGGAACGAGCCTGGAATGGAGGAGGATCTGAACTTCAAAATTCTGTTCCTCCGAAATCTGCATCACACAGTGAGTCAACATCTAGGAGTTCTGGTCTGTCCCCGCAGCATGCCCATCCAACAGCTGCGGGACCTCGCCCATAAAGCTTACACCAAGCAAAAGACTGTCACTGAAAAGACTGTAAAAAACCCAACAGTCTACCCTGTCTTCTACCACAGCGCTGAACTGTCACTAGAGGGTGCCCAGCAACACCACAACAGTGGGCACCCAAACAGAGAGTCAAGATCGTTTCCAGCCAGCAGAGGGCGCCATAACTACAATGGTGCCCGTCCCATGCACCAGCCCAGACACTCTGAAAGATTCTGGGACAAGCCACGTCCACCCCACAACACAAAGGGTGGAGCCACGTGGGATGGTAGCCGATGGCCCAGAAACGACCGACACTCGTCGAACGGTGCGTACAGCCCAGAGAGTCACCGGCGAAATGGCTCTCGACAGGGCCCAAACAAGCCCAAGTCCAAGTTTGTTCCAGAACAGAAAGGTGCAACTATGTCTGAAACAGCTGAGATCCTGAAGATTCTAAGAGAACTTGTCAACAGGACACCTCAAAAGGACGACATGTCAGACCACGCATGACTAGGCGTGAAATGTGAAATCAACACCATCACTATAAGCCCTCAAACTGAACAGCAAGTCCAGATTCCAGCATTCCAACCACAGATCACAGAAACGACCTACCAATCTTCAAGCATCACACAACTGCCGCTGACTGCACTGACAGAACAAGTGTATTCTCTCCAGCACCCAACCAGTCAGCCTCACAAGGCACCTGCAAGTGCTGTAGTGGTTGTCAGCCTCCCTGACAATTCACCTGAGACTAGCACCACCTGCTTAGCAGTCACCACTCAAGTCCCAACACTAAGACTCTTAGGAAACCTGATTGAAAAGGGGGTGACCCGGAAACTGCATCTAGCAGTCACCTTGGAGAATGAGATGAGGCTTGAGGCCCTTGTTGACACGGGGGCAGACCTCACTTTAATGGCATCCCAACTCTTTGACAGACTCCAAGTTGCAGCTAAGAGACAGAACCGAACTTTCAAATCACAAAAATGTGTGTTGAATGTGCACTCATACAGCCAAAATGAGGTACAGCTCGAACACACTGCTCCCATCCACCTCACAATCGGTCCAATGAGTCTGGTACACCCAGTGTACGTATCACCTGTGGACACATTTCCTCTCATCATCGGCAAAGATCTGCTAGATCGTTTCGAACCCCTGCTGGACTTTAGACACTTGAAAATTTGGGCTCAAGTGCGAGAACCCCTGTCTCTCCAGTCACCTAGGACAACTGAACCAGACTGTCAGGTCATGGAGGTCACGGGAACTCAGCCAGAGGTCGCGGGAACTTTCACAGCCGTGTCAGCTCCCGGGAAAATTTCAAGTTCACTGCTGTGCACCTTCCAACCTATCAAAGACTTTGATTCTTACCTCCCCAAGGTAACAACAAACTTGCAGTTGAATGATGTCACAACAACAGACATCACTCTTGCATTGTGGGCAGACAACTCAGCCATCAGCCTTGCACTGTTCAATGCCCTCATCAAGGACTCACCTGACCTTCCCTTCACCAGCAAGCGCACCTGCTTCCCCATTGACTCCTGCTCATCAACAATGAGAACTGCCAAGAACATTTGCGCTTTGAACTTGAACTGGAATGGCAGGTGTTTAACCCATTACTTCCTGGTCCTCCCGGACCTGCCACATGATGTCTACATCGGAGCAGACATTTTGACTCGCCTTAAAGCTCAAGTGGATTTTATTGACAAAGTGGTATGGGCCCCAATGACTTTAAAATCCTCTTCTGTTCCAGTTTGCCCTGAAAACCTCAAGTCAGGCCAGACCATTCCAGAGGTCTGCACTTTAGTTAATGAACAGGACATTGTAGTACCAGCCTACACCAAAGGGGTCGCTGTTTGGCTCAACATGCGACGTGGTCAAACCCTGAACCACACATTGGCTTTCTTCCAACTTTCACCTGAAAGCATGAAACTTGGACTAACCTTGGAAGCCACACCTCTCACCAAGGTGCTTTCCCGTGCGGTCTACATCCTGTTCAACAACTGCACTGCAACAGACATCAGAATCCCCAGAGCTTATCGTCTGGGATGGTTAGTGAGTCATGATTTCCACAACTTTGAACTCACTTTACCAATAACTGGTTCCATCCCACCTTCAATGATCCCAGAAGGGCGCACTGACAACACCCTGTCCACAGCACCCTTCCAGATCATCACGATCGCCCCTGCCACGGCATTAACCACAGAACAGGTATGCAGAACAGAGGATCAACGCCTGACAGTGCATACAGTCTCTAACCAACCTGCTTGTGAGACTGACAACGACACTGCACCTCTGACAGCTGACAGGGCAGATGACACAAAGGAGACAGAGGAGCCACATCCAGGATTTGAGACTCAAGTCCAGCAAATCCTCAAAGATGCGGACGCTTTAAAGGCTGATACAGACTGTCAAGAACGACAAGTACTGTACAAATTCAAATCGTCAATTGCCAAAGACTCACAAGACTGTGGTCTCACTGACCTTCACACAGTGTGCATCCCAACACACCCAAATGCTCCTCCCACTTCTGTCAAGCAGGACAAGATTCCCATAGCTTCACAAGAACCTGTGCAGGAAATCATCAACTCCATGCTTGAAGAAGGTGTCATCCGCCCATCCAACAGCACCTACTCTGCTCCCATCTGGCCCGTCCTCAAACCAAACGCCAAGACTGGCGCACTCCATGGCAAGCTATGGTCAGTACCAACCCACCCACCCACCCTCAATGCTGCAGCAACAACCCGCAGCAAGCAGACACCTCCAGCAACGGTGTCAACATCACAGCCGCTTACGCTGGCTCAACAAATAGCTGCTAGCGATACAGCTGACCTTGAAGCTTCTAACCACCTCTCAGACCCCACCAGCCACCCTATCTGCACCTCTGACCTCACTTCTGCACCAAGCCTCAGAAGGCTGCACGAACTCAAACACCTGCTGCGCGTGAAAGCAAACATGCTGTGGTATGCCCCGGCTGTCCTCACAGCGCCAAGGCTAGTGGTGCCACCGCGCCACAGGGGGGTCACGACAGCATATGCCCACGACGCACCATGCACCAGACACCATGACACTAAAGCCACTCGAAACAAGTGACATTCTGCCCTGGCATGCAGCAAGACATGGCAGAGTACGTCAGATGGTACCTGGTTGGCTACCAGCTTCAACAAGTAACCCAGTCTCACAGAAACACTCACCTCACAAGCAGAATTTGCAGGTGGTCAACACTCCCACCAGCATGACACTGCCACTTGTGTCAGTTGACTCCTGATCCAGAACTTGAACTGAAGATTGAGAAAGGGGGGTGAGTTTCCAGCATCACTCACCTTGACACTGCCCTCCAAGAGCTCAAGTCCGAACCCGGACACGACAGTTCAGCTGCAGTAGAGACAAGCTCAACCTGGTCCAGAGAGAACTGACAGAGTCTGGTCAACTCAAAGTGAATCCCACAAAGAGGTACCCTGCTGGTTAACACCACATCAGCAGTGAAAAAAAAAATTCCCTCAGCCTTTGACAAATACCGAAGGGGGGAGGGAAACCAGAGCCCTCCACTCAAACTTCACCCACAAGTTTCATGAAGGCTTCTGCAGTCAAAGAAAGAAAGGCTTAAACCACACCAACCCTGAAACAACACATGCAGTGACAAAGACCTCAACACGCAAACGCCACGGAAGGACCAACAGCTGTCAACAACAACAACCGACTTCAGACATTTCGCACAGGTGTCAAGCGGAAACTGCACTGAGATGGCCGGATGTGCCTGCCTCAGAGTCACCTGAGCTGCTGGCATGAGCAACACGGTTCCCTGAACAGGACCCACCACAGAAGTACTGTGCCACCACAAACTTCTGACTCTCCGCCCAACACAGCTCAAACAAGCTCCATTCGGCACTGCCATCAGAACAGAGCAACATTCCGACCTGCAGACACCCTGGAAGTGCACTAATGTCTACCTGCTGTCCTCCTTCCACCAGCACCAGCGCTAGGTCAGTTTGCTACATGTTTGTCTCACGGTACACAAAAGCCTTGACCACTACCTGCAGCAACCAGAAAACACCTGCCTCACATGAACTGACTTTAAGATGACAGATGACACTGTCAGTGCACCTGTTGATTCAACTGCCACTACACATCGATCATCATTGATCCACCTGCCATTCAACTATCTGATCTACTGTCCGATGATGTCCAAACATGAACTTCATCGGCCATAAAGGGGGATTATGTAGCGTCTGGACGGTGTCTCAAATTGATCGATCAAAAAACAAACATCTGATTGTGACTTTTGATTTAACAGAATGAGACTTGGAAACTCAGAATGCAGCTCTGTCTGCATGGACAGTCGTTTTACAGCCCTGGGGCAATAAAACTCTTTGTCCTCCTCCAGGCCTCCCTTCACCCCCCACATACCTACATACATTCCACAGGATGGCACATCTGAAAACACACACACACACACACACATGGAATATACAAAAATGCCTACATACACTATGTAAACTTGTATAACACTGATGTATTCGTATGTATGTATGCATGCCCTCCATGTGCAGTCTTTTTAGTTATTTTAGGTAGTTCATTTAGATGTTTAAATGTGTATAATCGTTTAAACGAAACCCCTCTATGTCTTACTACCTTCCTTGGTATCATTTGAATTCGTTCAGCCTGCTCTTTCTCAATCTGTATTTTGTTTAATGCTGAAATGCATTACATATTTTCTACCCTTGTTTGATCGAATCGGAGTAAGTTCCACACAGGATCATAAACTATGCAGATTAGGTTGAACAGAGACAAAAGGAAACTTCCCAGCCTCCACCTCCAAGCCAGCGACTGGCTCCACAGCCAAGGTGTGGGAGTGTCCTAATGTTTCTATAAGACCCCTGAGATTCAAACATCTCCCCCTTCCTCTTCAACTTCTTCCAGCCCTTCTTCCTGTTCCTTTTCCTCCTCTGGCGCGGATTCTTGGATCCTCCTTCAGCGCCATTTTCCACAAAGGACATTACAAACAAAGAACCATAATTTGAACTTACCGCGGATCCCAACGGACCCGCCCAGCAAGACGCAAACCTCGGACCAGATCGGAATTCACACGCACGAATTCCGACCAGCCACAGAAACAAACACATGCAAGTAGCCTACCCTCGTTAGAGAGTTTTTTTTGAGTTTATACCAATAAGTTGGTCTGATTCCTTGCTTGTTCTCAAATAGGTTATAGTCTGTAATACTACCTTCCTTTGTCTCTCCTACTCTCTCTCTCTCTCTTATTCTCTCTTCTTCCCTTTTTCAATTCATCTGTGTATGTTTGTCTATTGTTTGTCGATTATTAAAATATATATATTCACACGTGATTGCCTCTGAATTGCTCAACCATAAGTCACTTTAATGGTGACCGATCCTTGTTACAAATTAATGGAAAGATCTTTCTTTGTGGCCAAAAGAAACCTTTCCTTTTTATAGAGTTTATAAGGTCAATATTTGCTGGACAAATTATCCGTCCTTTGAACTCTTTTCTAGAATTAAAGAAAATTCTACAAGTCGAATCAAGCCATAGATATTAATAGTTGTTATAATCCGTTATAATTAACTGTTAATATCCAAATTCCCCTTTGTGCAGGTTTATGTGTGTTCGATCACAAAACGACTCACGCACACATAGATCCGCACCATTTCCCTTAGGCTTAGAATCGCTACAGATGGCTGCTACAGAATTGCTGTGAAACCAGATCTATCTCTATGGTGACTGTGCAAGCGCCTACTGTGCCACTGTAAATCGTACAAATGGCATGTAGACTAAGCTTAGGGCCAACACTGCTTCCAGCTAGAAACAGTGAGACTGAATTAATAAATAATGATTTTGCCTTGTTTCCAGATGTATTTGAAAGCAAAATAATAATGCTGACAAGATCTGCTGCAGTGGTTCTCAACTGGTGGGTCATTCTGACCACTTCCTCTGTTTTTATATTTTAACATCCAATTAAGCTACAACACAAAATATTAATACATTTCTGGCCCATGGACATATTCCACATTACTTTCATTCACACTGTGAATCATTTCTCATAGATGAATGCTATAAACAAACATATACTGTCTACTGTGTTACAGTGATACTTTTTCTTTGTTTGTCACGCTTAAATGTTTTCTGTCACAGTCATGTCGTGTCTCGTCACTTTCCTCCTGTGTGATCCTTCTGTGTTTCCGTCACTGTCACGTCAGCCACTCCACCTTGTTAGTCGTGTCAGGTGCTCCCCGTTGTCCTGTCTATTTAAACCCTCATGTTCTCCCTTGTCTTTGTCAATTGTTGAAACTGTCACGTTGTTTCTCGTGTGTGGATGTCATTCTCCGTGCTCCTGAGAATCCCGAGTTTTGCACTGCTATATGCCGTGTTCAGTTTGTTCTAAGTCTTTTGTTTTAAAGTTTATGAATAAAGAGTGTTTCCGTTGGAAAATGTTGCTCCTCGTCTTCCCTCCGCATTGCACACGGTTCCCCGTGGATCAAATCATCAAACAAATTTAAATATTTGTACACAACTAAACACACAATGCAGTTTTTAAATGAAGGTTGTTATTATTAAGGGAAAACAAAATCCAAACCTGCATAGCCCTGTGTGAGAAAGTGCTTGTCCCCTAAACCTGATAACTGGTTGCACCACCCCAGCTCGAGTTCAGCTTCGAGAACGTCTCGGGTTACGTATGTAACCTTAGTTCCCTAAGAGGGAACGTAACGCTGTGTTGTTTTCCTCAGCTCCTTATGCCTCCGGGCTTGCTTCAGACACTCTCTGAGCTGCCACTTCCAGTTTCCGGCTCCATTTTATGATCCTGGATCATAACATCACCGACCCGTGACAATCATTCCGCAATCGCACGATCAATTTCACAGTGCTTCACGAGACTACATGCCAAGGCATTCCCCCTTAGGGAACTATGGTGTAACCCGAGACATTTTGAAGATTAAATTGTGTTTACAACTTGAAAATCAAAGTAAGTATTCTGGAACAACAATATTAGGAATTGTTAAGATGGCACTTCTTTGAGCTAAAAACTTAGGCTGAAGTGGGAACATTGTAGCCTGCAATAGATTGGAGGCATAACAGAATTTATGAACCAAGATTTGGAGAGAATTGGTTAAGAGTTGAGAGAGTTACCAATACATTTATTGCCAGCTTGCACAGATTTGCTCTTTTGCTTGTAACTGAAAATGACTGTCATCTGACCCACAGAAGGGTGCTAATTAGGCTGTTATTTCCCCCCCATGAATTTTAGTGTCGTGGTGCTTGAAATTACAGGTTTTATTTTTGTAATAACCGCAATTTCCTGACTTTGGTTTTCAGCAGAATAGTTGAAGACCCTGCCTGTTCAGAACATGAAGAGTATAAATGAGGTAAATGACAAAACCAGCTAATCATATCTTTATACAAGGCATGCACGAATAGTGCCAGGTAATCATGAAACTCTCACAAATACATAAAAAGAGGGTTTTGAGGACATATAATGTCCTTCTCTTTTATTTGTGGTTGTATTATTGAATAGCTGATGTAAAAGAGACTACATTTGAGATCAGCAAAAACAACTAAAATAGAGCAGAAGCATAACATGAATGGAAGAGAATTCAAATGTAATGCTTGTTTTTGAAAACTCTCACCCTCACCTTGAATAGTATTTTGTTCAGGGCTGAATGTTCCCTTTTCGGTGTATGATTCATTGAATAATGATTCATTTTATTTAATTATAATCATCACTTTTTCGTGATATTTCAGTGATTATTTCTGGAATCAGCGATAATACAAAAGCATATTTATTATTTCTGTTTCCCACAATCCAATCCATACTATACCCGACATTACCAAACTAACCTTCAACCTCGTCTTAAGTGGCAGCGTGAAACCCAGGATCTGACTGAAGGTAGTGCTGTAATGGTGGTGGACCCACAGCTGCCTCATGCCCAATGGCCCATTTGTAGGATTGAGAGTCTGGTGCCCTGTGTAGACGGCCATATTAGGTCAGCAAAGGTCAGAACAAAGTATTCTTCAACCTGTATCTTCGACCTGTGGCTAAGCCGATTAGACTCCCAGCACTCCCAGATGATGATGACAGACATTAAGAACTAAGAAATATATATCTTCTAAATATTAGCTATGCTAATTTGGGGGCGGCTGTACTAAATTCCTTATTTATTTGTATGTGTAGTCTTATTGATGTGTATGTAGCTGTGCACGTATAGCGCTCTAACGCTTTTGTCAACGGAATATTTTATTTACTTTCGGTTTCATTTCTGCCATCATCTTCTACGAGTGGTAATTGTGCGTCCATTAATGTAAATTAATTTGTATTTACATTTATCTGTTATACAGTGATATATTTAACACTTTCATGTCCAGGACTGCATATTCAACTCAGTTTCTATGGATAAATGCGTTCAGAGGTGAGTGATGCACAGTTTATTTCATGTACAGATGTTTAGTGCCATTTACCATGCTCTAGACAACAGTACTGTATAGGATGCTTACTTTGGTGAATCCGTATATTATTATATGCAGACAAATTCTGATACATTTTATTTGTTTATTTCAGACTAAACCACGTTGTACCACCTCTGTTATCCAAATGGCTATACAATGCTGGATTTGTAAATATAAACATCCTGAAAATTGCAAGAAACAGAGAAATGTTTTTTTGTCTCCTGTCACACCGTAGTGAACAAGCATTCCTCCTAACTTCAGAAAATGTAGTCCCTTTCAGTGACTCATACTTTACCTAACATAACTAATGGCTCTAAAGTTACAGTGTACACTTGGAAAGCTTACTTTCACCAAACTTTTGCAATCTTTTTTGCAAATGCTGTCAACTCTCCTACTCAAGCATAGCCACAACCAGTTCACTAGCACATCACGATTCCATTGCTGCCTTTAAGCTTTGCTCTCTATTTGCACTGACAACCCATTTAACACTCTTAATGTGGCTGCTGTTTTTCTGTACAGGAACTTGACAATCTGGCAATTCCAAAAAACTATGACCACTCTCAATTATTCATCATGGTATGGCAAGTTTTTCCTGATGCCAGTTACTGTTAGAAGCAGCCCACTCTTTAGCACAGTGAAGGCTTTCTCACAGGGATAGTTCACACCAAAATAAAAATTCTGTTTACTCATTTATCCAAACCTGTGTCCTTTCTCTTTTCTTTCTTCTCTGGACTTCCATTGTCTATATAATTAAGGTCCTTGCAATGAAATGCTATAAAATATATATAGTTTAATGAAACACTATTTAACACTGAATTGAAGTGTGTGACTAGTCAAAAACTGCAGCAAAGGAATTAAAGTTAAATTAGTAATAATGTTTCTTTTCTGTGTACTTAAATGTATCATTTTCTGTGTTGTGGTAAAACCCTGCCTCTGTAATTTACCTTGCTTGTCACGCCACAGACGTGTTGATTTATTGACAGACTGTTACATCGCAGCCTCTCTGCTACGAGCACTAGGTGAAGACAGTTATATTTATATAGCGCTTTTCTTGATACTCAAGGCACTTATTACAAAGCACATATTACTTTTACAAATGAGGGGAGAATCTCCTAAACCACCACCAATGCGGATGGAGCATCCACCTGGATGATTCAACAGCAGCCATATTGTTCAATTTGAACACTGTCACCATGACAATATTATGAAACGTATTAACAAATAAAAGTCTTACACCCTCCTATGAGGTGCTATAAAGTTTCTTTTGATTTGTAAAGAACAGCACAGTGGGGATATGACTTCACTTTCTCTGTTTGTATTCATTTGCTTCAGACTGCCTGCTGGAACATTAATGCCTTTCTCGGTTTCACTGTTTCTCACCGAGGCAGGGGTCCCACTGCCCAGCTGACAGCACAGATTTCACTTTGCCTGAGAGAAGGAAATACTGTGAGACTGAAAGAGTGAAAAATATTTTTTATTTTAATGGAATAACAATGAAAGCATTTATTGTAAAGAACTTTTAAAGGGACATTACCTGATTATATGTATTTCATCGGGGGGATAAAAAAAATGGATTGTTAGTGTAGGGCAAGCGGGGAAGGATGCCCCCCATATCTATTGTAGTCATTGAGTCACCCAAAGTGAGCTTGTCAGCTCTTCTACAAATTGGAGTGGTCCGGGTATACTTTATTTTTTGGCAAAACTCTTAAGCAAAGTTTGCCCATTGCTTGTGATATCCAATGGCATTTTTACAGCAAGGCAACCACCAAAGAGGGAATTATTTTGCAGGTGGTGGCTATAGAAAATTGTCTCCTTATCCTTCCCGACTGATTTGTCTTTATTTTTGTGTCTTGTTAGGGTCCTTGTCACTGTCTGTCGCATGAGGCATTATCTGCAACCCAATCAGGTTGCACAGGCAGTTCTGCTCCTCTAGGATGGCACATCCATACGTGCCATCGCAAGGAGATTTGGTGTGTCTCCTAGCACAGTTTCAAGAACATGAAGGACATATCTGGAGACATGCCGTTATATGAGTAGAGCTGGACAGGGATGCTCCTTTGTGCTAGGAGGAAGAGAAGAAGCACTGCCAGAGTCCTATAAAATTACCTTCAGCAAGCTACTGGTGTTAATGTTTCTTACCAAACTGTCAGAAACTGACTTCATGAGGGTGGCATGAGGGCCCGTAACTAGTGTAACTTGTGCTCACAGCTCAGCATGTGGAGCCCAATTGGAATTTGCCAGAGAATACCAGAATTGGCAAGTTCACCATTCGCTCCCAATGAGAGCAGTAGCACATTGAGCACATGTGACAGAGTCTGGAGATGCTATGGGGAGAGTTATACTATGTGTGAAATTATCCATCATGACCAGTTTGGTGGTGGGTGAGTAATGGTCTGTGGAGGAATATTCTTGGAGGGACGCACAGACCTCCATGTGCTAACCTTTCTTATTCTCATGGCCACAAAGAAGAATCTTTCTGTTTTATCATACTAAAAAGTACCAAAGCATGTAGCAAAAAATCAAACTTTAAAGTGATTTATTCATGACCATTACAGAGACAATCGAGTGTGAATACATAGACTTTAATATACGAAAATTATGAATACAAAGAGAGAGTGAGTGAGAGAAAAAGTAACAGAATGGCAATTTACATTTACAGACAGTTAACCCTTTTGAGAACCAGCATGGAAATCACTTTAGTAGGGGCATAGAAGCTTTAAACACATTTAGAGTTGGAAAATCGATACTTGCATTGGGTTTCTCTTATTACTGAGTCACCAAAGTGTGTGTTCGGGGAGTTCTTTGTTTTGATGCTGGTATGTTCCTTGAGGAATCCTGTGTTTGATTAAGGCCACCGTGGAGAGGGAAGCAGAGTGCCCGAAGAAGAGAGTAAGAAGTAAGAGTGCAAGAGAGCGATCATCTGGGTGTCAGGTATTTTTAAAGATGCGTAAATGTCCCTGTCTGCTCCAGCGAGACATGTTTCCCAGTCTTCTCTAGCGAGACAAGTCCCCAAATGTGCACCAGAAGAGGTGGTGAAGAACGTGGTGAAGAACGTGATGGCTATGGCGCTATTGTGTGTGAGCCACACACACATCGACTCCAGAATGTTCCTCAGAGCTCCTCAGAGATCAGCCTGTTCCGAAAAAATGCCAGGAGCTCATCCACGAGCCTGCTCCAGAGTCCACTCCTGCCCATGAACCATGTCCAGAGTCTGCTACAGTCCACAAGCCTGCCCATGAACCCAGTCCAGAATGCTCTCCAGAGCATCCTTATGTATGGGCACCGCCCTGATGGCATTTCATTTAAGACCTCTGTAGTTCTTGCTTTAGAGTGTGCTTTTTTTTTTTTACTTGGTTTATAATAAAGGAGTGCTGCACTTAGATCCTCTTTCGCCTCTGACTGCAACTGGCAAATAGTAAAATTTTACTATATAGTATATATTCTATATATTCCTTTTATATATATTACCATTATATTACATGAATGACAACAAAATAATAATTATGTTTTTAAATAATTACATAAGTTTTTTAAATATATTGAAATCAGATGACAGTTCTTTTTTCAAGCAGTTCAGCAAATAATCACTTTTACGTTTTGTGCAATGACAACAAAATTAGAAAATATTTTCTTTCATTTCCCTTAATAATATATCGAATGATGCATTGTTATCATGAGCATGCAAATCTTGTACTGGAATATGAAAGCAGTAAATGTAGGCAGGCATTTTCAACTATATTTAAAAATACAAATTTTTAGTTTTTTTTTATTTGTGTAAACAGGTTGGTATATTAACATCCCATTAGTTCAATATGTATATTATAATGAACAAACAGGCAACAAAATAATGATAATTTTTAAGCCAAAATAAAGCCGCCTTTAATGCCTGAAATGTTTAATTTTTACATTGAACTGTTAGTTTTTACTGTACATCCTTTTCTCTCTCTCTCTCTCTCTCTCTCTTTCTCTCTTTCTCTCTCTCTCTCTCTCTCTCTCTCTCTCTCTATTCTTCTCTCTCTACAGCTTTCTCTTTCAGAATGAAGCTGGACTGAAGCTAGTAGGATTAGTTCTGGACTGGATACTGTCGGCTATTGGAACACCCTCTAGAGGCAGAAGGAGGAGAACGCCAGCGCTGGCAGATCAATACAATAGAAGAGAGAGAGAACAAGACAGGGGCTGGAGAGCCATAGGGAGGGTAGGAGAAGGAAAGAGAACGAGAGCGGGGGGTGTCGCCGGGTGAGGGAGGGAGACAGAGATAGCGTGCATTTGCGTGTGCGAGAGATAGAGAGGAGGGTGCGAAAGACGGATAGAGAGAAACGGAGAGCAAGGTGTACACGTTGCTCAGCCTCCTCATTGCAGCCGCGACAGGCAGCCAGAGAGGAGCTCCAATCTAACCAATGGCAACAGTAGACTACAGAAAGCACAGCTTGACCGATCAATAGACCTTTGCCAGAAACATTGTGAGGAGGAGAAATCTGCTCAAGGACCAGGGTGGAGCAGATTAGGTGAAGATCTGAGGCAATTACATCACCGTATTCCAAAACTAGGTAAGTTGAGCAGCTTGTGTTTAATAAGTGCTTTCTTCTCATTGCTGCTATGCTGGACTTGAGGGGACTGCATGGGGTTTGTGTCTTCTGCATCCATCAAAACGTCAATCTGAGTGTCAGTGTTAATGTCAGGTTACTGAAGTCACATAAGACTGTGATAAGACTGTGTCCGGTGTAACCAAAGAGGTATACTTCTACTGGAACATGCATTGAGTTGATTTAGTTAAAACTGAACTCCAGAAGTAGTATCACAATGCATTTATGCTGGTTTTGAATGACTCACAAATGCAAGTACAATGAAAACAGTACAGTAAAAACATTGCATGAATGGTTTTAAAGAAGTTGGTTTTAAATGTTTTTTTGATGCATATTATGATTGGAGAACTTTACTTTCAGTAACATCTCTAATTTATTTAATGACAATGAATATAGTTAAATAATGAAGAATGCATTTAGAATTGTTGGAAGAGAAGGTTTTAAATGATCATGTAAAACTATATGGACGTATATTCGCAACATATGTACATCAAATACCTGAATATCAGAATATATATATATATATATATATTTATATATATATATATATATATATATATATATATATATATATATATATATATATTTGCGTTTTAGAAATTCAAATGCAAAACTGTAGATGTATTACAATTTTTCGAGTCTGCCGAATTATTTCAAAGTTTGACACATCGCAGCAATTTCCCTCAAATCAAGATATATTTTGTTTCAAGAATCGATCAAGTGTGATCTGATTACTCTGACTTTTTGCATAGATGTTGTCTGATTACTAGCCTCACTGTACACCAGAGTGAGCAATTATTCTGTGCAGTGGGAAAACTTTCCATCCAAATAGTTGGGGATGCTGTTATGGGCAGATAATGATGTCACATCCATCCTGTAGATAAACTGGCTGTTTATTTGTTCCACTCCATCCTGTGGCACCTTTTCGGAGAAATATTTTCAGGGATATTGTCGTATTTCTTAAGTGTTTGATTTGTCAAAGTCAGTTGAACATATTGTCCATGGGCAGAGAGTGTGGCATCGGCATGATATTAAAAATCTGGTGTGGGGGATTCTTTCTGCAGATTTATAGCTGGAGAATAAATCTTAACACCTCAGCTACGAGACCTTTTCTTCACCGTGCTGCCATGTGAACGAACGATACCGCATGCCTTCCCACACAGTGTAAGATGAGAGCCCAGGGGTACATGGTAATCTCTCCATAGGTAGATCACACCTCTCCGCTGCTCATTCCTTCCTTCTTCCTGCTCCTCTTTCATTAGTCTTAGGCATGATTTCAAAGCTTTCCCTGGGTCTGAGAATTCAGATAACGCTGTCTGCTCCCACTAGGACGCAGACCTATCTATTAAACATGCAGCCGTCAGAAGGCTCTCTCTCATCCAACAGTCAAATTTATGGAAATGTAAATCAATAATGTGGACCAGCAAATAGTACATTTTTAAATGTTTGCTTTGGCTCATTTCTAGGACAAAGTTACTGAAAATGGCACTTAAATGGAAAGATGTCATTCTATTTTAAAATGTAAGCATTTTTTAAATTTTGATGCTTCTACACAAAAGATGATATTTAAGTGTTTTTCCCTCCATACAAGGAAAGTTTATGTGGTCCAATTCTGCTTTGAACCCCACTGACTTTCAATATATGGACCATTTTTTCTTTGGTCAGAAAAAAGTCAGTTAGTTTTGGAACAATATGAGGGTGAGTAAATGATTACAGAATTTTGCTTTTTGAGTGAACAATCCCGTTAAGATGGTTTAAGACAAGAATGTAATTAAAAGTCATGTCTTTCTTTTTGTGCTCATTATTAGTCTGCAGAGCTGTTGTCTATCCATCCTCATAGTTCCGAAATGTCATTATGTGTTGAAAATTCTGACCGATGAGGGGATAGTCTACTTACATGTGACTTTTATTAACACATTTTTGTTCTTTTTGAAATGGTGCCACGTGAAAGTGAAATTAAACAAGCAGAAAACACATTGACCTCAGTTTCAGAACAAAGTAAAGATTATAGAAGTTGAAGTATGGTGAAAACTTCATAAAATCCTATAAAAGAAAAGGGGAGAAAAGATAGCCTATGCCATATAACTAATGATGAAAATCTATTTCATATATGTTATATATTTCTTATAATTCAAACAGTACAGTGAAGCGCTTGCAACGCCAAGGTCGTGCGTTCAATTCCAAGGCAAAGCAAGAATGTCAATATGTATGTTGAATACAGTGTAAGTCGCTTTGGATAAAAGCATCTGCCAAATACATAAATGAAAAATGTAAAATATTGCTTGATATCTGTGGGGTTATGGTAAGGTAATATGAGCCACCTTTTAATTTAAAATAATATAAATGCGTCTACCCAGCTATATCTTGTGTTAATCATAATTGCATAATAAAATTAGATTTTTCTGATACTTTTCCCTCTCAGTGAGATTAATTAACATGTAGCGGCACGCTTGTGGGTAACCAAATAGCACAACTGTGTTAGTCTATGAGGAAATTAATAATTTACTTAATATTTCAGTCCAGGGGCTTTGCCTCTGCACAATGCCCAGCAGTGACTGTTGCAGAAGTTTCCTCTGCTCTTGCTATTACACTGATAAATGGTAATTAAGAAAGAACGAAAGAACGCAAACGTTTAAAAAGAAATCGTGCTGCGTATATTGGACCGCCTGAGTATCATTGTCCAAAATGAAAGCAGGTTGAGGCGGCTGCTCTCTACGCATTTCTTGTTCAATTTCAATTAAATGGCTTTCAAGTGACTCATTTTTTTATGTTTTTTATTTGTCATTGACTAAAATTAGCTGATGGATCAGTTTATTATAATGCCTTTATTGCAGTTTGTGTGCATTTTTAATGCGCTCTTGCTGTTTGAATGGCCCTTTTGAGCACTATTGTTCTCAATTTAATTATCAACCCTCAATGTTCAGCATAAGCCAAGGAGGTGACAAGATCTGTTGTTGCTGAAGAAAATTATAACATAAAGGAGGCATTTCGCATTTACCCCATCAAACATGAAACCCTGGTCTGTTCTGTCATGGGTCCAATCTGTTTGATAAATGCTTCACTGGCTCTGAGCTGTTTTGGTGCTCACCTTCTGATAGCCACGCTAGCTTTAAATAATTCCTAGGTACAAAGAGAGCAAGTGACGGAGAAAGAAAATTACTTGAACCTTTGCCTGCTGCTTGTGTCCCTGGTTTTTACCTTTCATGCCACCTTTTTCTCTCTACAAACTTGTCGTAATCCTCCTTAACACTTTTGCAGATGATTTCCAGACTCCAGTTGAATCAATAGGGGGAGCCGGTGAGCTCTTGCTGTGGTTTCAAAATGTTTGTGGCTTGATGATAATTTCAGAACACCAAACAATGACTGAATTGCAGCGTGATGCTCTAAATTAATGGAATTAATGTTAATTTGACTAATCTGATTAATGAGTTAATCGGATTGAACTGTTTCATAGTGTGCAAGAAATCCTGTAATTAAAAAACAGATTCGTCAACATTATTTAAAGGTACAGTGTGTCATTTCCATACCACCAGCAACATTATGAATATATTCAAACATGTTTTAAGAACTTATTCTGCCATTGTTCAGCAAACATAGTCCTATCGCAAATGTACGCCAGTGAATAAGAAAATAGCATGTCCATCTCAGTCGGGTTGCCCAAACAAACAGAATGCAATTATTTTTAGTGCTGCTAGTAGTTACACACTTTTCCTTTTAAATGTGCTGTAAGCAAATATGCTAAGTTCTGCCGGACTTAGCTAGTGAATTAGACTGCATAGTCTCATAAAAACCCCACCGACCACTAACTGTCAGCAAGCTTGAAAGCACAAAATGATTTACTTGCAGGGAGAATTTCCGATTGGCTAAAACACTGTGAGCTGTGCATTTTACAGAGCCTGTCACAGAAATGGGTCTGATTTCTCAGGACACCAATTTCACTGATATCTGTCAGGTAGTTGGAACATTTTATGCTTGGTATTCAAAAAAAAAAAAATATTGCTCACAGCACCTTAACTAGGGAAAATGCAACAAGTCAGCACTTTAGGGTTTACTTAGGTTTTTTTTATTGGCCTTATATCAGGTATACATGACGGGTAGCCTGACAATTTTAGATAAATTTCCAAGTACTTGCATATTGAAAAGCTTTGCTGAGCAATCAATATAGGGCTAAAAACAGTGTTATATAGTGCACAGTGACAAAGAACATTTTACTTATCATCTCGCATTCGATAAGGGGCAGCTAACAGGGCGATTGATTGCTCTGGAGGAAATGGAAGAAATGAATAAATCAGGAGTGATGTACAAACGCACAGATAAGAGCCAGGTATTTCTTAGCTCCTATCAGGAATTGTCAAGTGTGTTGATCTACTGTACATGTGTTTGTAAAAGAGAAGCGACTAAAACAGGACAGGAAGTGAGAAGATGGGAGGCAGTCAACATCCCAACATGTTTATCAATACTGAGTGACATAGATATAAGATAGCTGTTTATTTTGTCAATTTTGTGTTTTGTTTATAATGCTGAAACTGAATTGCATTGCATTGCACTGAGTATGTATTAGGGCTGCTAAATCAACATATTTATGTGATTATTAGCACAATTAATTATTGAAAATTACTATGGGTGAATGTGAATTATCTCTGTTGGACTACTAGAGGGTCATCGGATGGAGCAGGAAAACGTCTCTTTTGACTTGCCAAGATAGGTGACGTCAATTATCCATAACTGTTCAGGTTCGGTACACAGTGCTTGTGCGCGAAATTCAAACAACAAGAAAAAAAACACAAGTCAGAATCAGAAAAACAAAACAAAATAACGTACGTCCTTAGAGACATAACAAATATATTGAAATATTATTATGTGTAAAAAATGAGTGATATAGCCCGCACCCTTATAAAACCCGCACCCCCCCTGCGAGGTTTGTAAAATCTGGTATCTTAGGCCTCCGTCGGTCAAAGTTGACAATGGATGACGTATCCTAGTTCTCGTTTTGATTCGTGCCTGATTGTCTGGGACAGCGTCGCTGGTGACTGAAAAGGCCAATCCGGGACAGGCATTCTTTGCCGCAGAAGTCGCAGCTATAGGTGGTTCCCTGACTGTCGTTGTTCCGTAACTTCCTGCGGGCTCGCTTTTCTTCTGATGCAGGCATCATGCTCTCTTCGCCTGACTTGAGCTGTGTGGTCAGGGTGCTTCTCCCCTTCAGGCAGTCTGCTGCAAGGTCTTCTCAGGACTGCGTGTTTATGTCGATGGCTTTCATGTCCCTCTTCACAACATCTTTAAATAGTTCTCTTCCCAGATGCCAGTTCCCCATAGAGGATGTCCTTTGGGATCCTTCCATCCTTCATGCGGCATACATGGCTAAGCCAACGCAGGCGAGGTTGTCGGAGCATGGTGTACATGTACAGACAATAACCCCCAGGTTATATGCGGGGAAATACGGTAGTAGATGTCAGAGAACTGGTTTGTTTGTTTTCTTTCCGTTTCCCCATGTGCTGCTCTGTCATCATTGTCACCTGCATTCATGATCATCACCATGTCCAGCTGTGGCTCGTTTCGATAATCATTCCATGTATATCTACCCTGTGTTCTCCCTCAGTTGGTGGTCCGTTCTCATCTATGTAAGGTTGTGTGTTTGGTCCTGAGTTTATCATTAAAAGGACTGTGTTCCTTTGTGCTTCTCTTCACCATACAAACCGTGACAGAAGATCCGACTCTAAACAGACAGCTACGATTTATCTGGTAGAGGGGAGAAAGTGGGCGGAGGATTATCATCTTCTCTCTCTCTGCCAGAATGGGCGATCGCTGGAGCAGTTTATTGAGGAGTCTTTGGAGCTGGCCCATTTGGTGAGGTGGAGCAATTATGCGGTCAATTCCTGCTTCTGGGTGATGAGCTCTTTCAACCCCTTTCTTTGGATGATTGCTACAAACCCATAGCTGACTTCTTTAATGATGCCCTCTTACTAAACTGCTCTGATTTCATTGTCGGAGAAGTAGAGGACATTCCCAGCCATCACCAAGCCCCATCTGGAAAGTAGTTGTGCTTTCCAGCTCACCCAAGACCTTCCAAACTGTCAGCTCCAGTGAGTCAAGACTTCTGATCCACTCCTGAGAGTGAAGTTTCCCCATCTACTCCAGCGAGCCAATTTCACCAGTCTGCTCCAGCGAGACAAATTCTCCTGTGTACTCCGGTGAGTCAAGTTTCCCCATCTGCTCTAGCAAGACAAGTCCTCCAGTCTGCTTCAGAGAGTCTAGTTTCCCTGTCTGCTCCAGCAAGACAAATTTTCCAATCTGCTCCAGTGAGTTATGTTTCCCCATTTGCTCCAGCAAGACAAATTTTCCAGTCTGCTCCAGTGAAACGCGTCCCAGAGTGCGCTCCAGTGGAAGTGGATATGACATGTGCTCCTCTGTCATCATCGTCACCTGTCTTCGTAATCATTACCATGTACAGCTGTGTCTCATTTCGGTAATCATCCCCTGTGTATATCTACCCTGTGTTTTCACTCATTTGGCAGTTCTTTCTAGTCTATATAAAGTTTTGTGTTTACCTGTACATTAAAAGGATGATTTGTGTTATTCCCTTGTCTGCTTCTCTTCACCACATGAACCGTGACCTTAGATCAGTGGTTCTCAAATAGTGGGGCGCGCTTTTTTTTGCCAGGGAGTAGGTTTTCTTGCACTGAACAAGAGCAGCATATATGAAGTTCAGATAACCATCCCCTCATCATTTGACGTGTACGATCACACCGGTGTTCATATGTGTCACGTGATCAACCAATAAATTCACACGTGTTTTCACGCGTTATCTGGCACTGATCCAAAAAAGATGCGCTCAGAGCTTGTCATTTATCACAACAATTCAGTGTTTTCAACCACATAAGGTTTCTTTTAGGTTTCAACAAGTTGAGCCAACAAGTTGGTGACTATTTTTGAAAAAAAAAACAATCTATTAACCTATTATACAGCGCTTTTTGTGACTGCGGTATGTCACGTGACAAGCATGATGCGTTGCATGCGTTGGAAACCATAAGGTGAACGTTCCAAAATGGGGGGAGGGGGGGCGCGCGAAATGTTTACCTCTTCCGAGAGGGGGCGTGGCAGAAAATAATTGAGAAGCACTGCCTTAGATCAATGAAATTAAATACGTAAAAACATTGCAAACAAATTAAATATGATGAATAATTAACGAAAATTTAAAGTATTAGTGCTCAAATACGAATTTTGCACCTCATTTTGAGTTGTGCGGCTTGCACCCTTATTCAGTGCATTTATCGAACCTTTTAGTCCACTTTATGTGATTTATTTGCAATTAATTAATTTGAATATCATACAATTCGTTTTATTAAAATACATTAGTTGATTAGTCCTCTCACATTTCTATTGATGGCAAAACTGGTTGGTAAATGTTATTTTAGAATGTTTATGTCTGTACAGTCCCTCATGCTATTGGTCTTAAACTTGCTATAACTTGTTTAAAGACAACATTTCATGAAAGTTTAAAAGCTCACATTTGATTTAATCAAAGGCATACATACTATATAAGTTCGAGAATAAAAAGCATGTTTTCTCCTTTTTAAATTGCCTGTTTGTTTATCTCATACATACCCAAAGATAGTAAACAGAATGCTATCATGACTTGTAGGGACTGTCAATTTCCAAAGCTGGCAAAAGTATAGATAAACATGTCTTTTTATGTGCTAAGAATTCAGCTCACACACTGATTTTAAAAAAGTAATTTATTATATTTTTTTCTCTATCACAGTAATTTTAGATTTCCAGCGTGGGTGAGGTCACATTTATTTCTTTTTTTTTTTTCAATTATCTTTTTATTGATTTTTTAACCTTTTTTTAACATAACAAACAAAAGGGAAAATATATAATAATGCAAATGAAATAGATAAATAATAGTAACAAAAAGAAAAAAAAAAAAAAAAAAAACACAATTTTTTTTTTTTTTTTGCATACAATTAAATCAAGTCACTCCATGGTCACAGATACCAGTTCAATCTTTGTAAATACAATGTACACATGTCAAGCACTGTAGTGTCAGAGGTCCATAAGTGGTTCCCATATCCTTCTGAAGACATGCCCCATATTTTTTAGGGTGTATGTGCGTTGTTCCAGTCTTAAAGTTTCATTTAGAATTTGTTTAAACAGATTGAATGATGGGGGTCTTTTTTGTTTCCAATTGAGCAAGATGCATTTTTTTGCTATATACGACATCAAGATAATCCTCTTCTTGCATACGGTATCCCGTGTGTTGTCCACTTCCGTGCCAAAGAGGTACAGTGTTGGTGTAAAGTCCAGTGGGGTTTTCACAATCTTAACAGTTAGATCATGTACTGCCTTCCAGAAATGTTTTAATTTCCTGCATTCCCAAAAAACATGCATAATTGACCCTTTACATGATTTGCAACGATGACATCTGGGGGATGAATTAGGAAACATTTTACTTAGGCGGATCGGAGTAAGGTACATTCTGTGCATGAATTTATAATTTTGTTCGATTATTTTATTACAGGACAGTGAGGAAAACACATTCTGACATATCGTATCCCACTGAACATCATCAAAAGCACATCCCATATCCTTCTGCCATATGTTTCTAAGTGGGGTCAAAGAAGAGCTGTAGTGGTCCAACAAAGTGCTATAAATCTCAGAGATTTTTCCTTTTAATGATGTCGATTTTACCAAAATCTCCTCAAGATTTGTTAGCTCCAAAGATAGGCGTTTCTCCCCTTTTAGGGTGTTTATTAGATGGCGAATCTGTAAGTATTTATAAAAGTCCTGTTTCGGAATTTCATATTCCGACATTAAGACCGCGAAGGACTTGAGCGTATCATTGTTGAAGTAAACTACATATGTTTTTGTTATTTGATGTAGTGCGTTTATGTTGTTAATGAATGGTAGTAAGTTTGTGGAAATGGGAGTACAAAGTTCTTCTTCTATGTCTATCCAGTGTGCACTATTTCGTCTTTGCACCCAGCTAATAATGCCCTTCGTCTGAGCGGCCCAATAGTACATCTGTAAGTCTGGTAATGCCAGTCCCCCTTTCTCTCTGGATTTTGTTAGAGTTTTAAAAGATATTCTTGGGGAAGAATTTTTCCATATGAAAGAGGTTAACATTTTGTTTATAGATTTAAAGAAAGTTTTATCCAAGTAACAGGGCAGTGACTGAAATAAATAGCTGAAACGGGGCAGAACATTCATTTTAATTACATTAATTCGTCCGAGAAATGAGATGGGGAGCAATTTCCAATGTTCTAATTCTTCTTTAATCTTTTTAACCAGTGGAATGTAGTTTATGGAGTAGAGATCCTTAAGTTTTAGAGCCACGTTCACCCCAAGGTATTTAAAGCTGCTTTGTACCCAGGTGAACGGTGAGATTGCCTTGAGTCTATTCGAAACTGACGAGTTAAATAATAATGCGTTGGATTTTGTCAAATTAATTTTATAGCCTGATATTGTTCCAAACTTAGCGATAAGGTCTAATACTGCTGGGATTGATTGCTCGGGGCTAGTTAAGTATAGAATTATATCATCGGCATAAAGTGAAATTTTGTGCTGGGTTTTCCCGATATTAATACCAGCGATCTCTTCATTGGTCCGTATTGCTTCTGCAAGTGGTTCAATTGCCAAGTTAAATAAAAACGGAGACAAGGGGCACCCCTGGCGGCAGCCTCTAGACAAATCAAATTTTTCAGTGAGGGTGCCGTTTATACATATTTGGGCTTGTGGATTGCTGTACATAGTTCTGACCCATCTAATACATTTTTCACCAAGGTTAAATTTCTCCAGAACGGCAAACAAATATGACCACTCAACCCTGTCAAACGCTTTTTCTGCGTCAAGTGAGAGTAGTAAGGCTGTTCTGTTGTGTAAGGACGAGTGGTCGATTATATTTAATAACCTCCGGATGTTGTCAGATGCATAGCGTGCCTTCACAAAGCCGGACTGGTCGGGATTAATAATCTGGGGCAAAATGCCTTCCAGCCTGTGTGCGATTAATTTGGATAATATCTTGAAGTCAGCTGGAAGTAGTGAAATTGGGCGAAATGATGCGCATTCAGCAGCATCCTTATCCTTCTTGTGTATTAAAGATATTATTGCCGTCTTCATAGTTTCAGGAAGAACGCCATTTTCAAAAAAATCAGTAACCATGGGCATAAAGAGTGGCTCGATTTGCACCCAGAAAGCCTTGTAGAATTCTACAGAATATCCGTCTAAACCTGGGGTTTTTCCGGAGGGCATTGACTTAATTACTTGTAGCACTTCCTCTGGGGTGAATGGGGCATTTAACTGTTCCTTCTCATCCTCTGAAATAGAGGGTAAGGATAGTTTTTCCAAAAAACTGTGAATATCTGTTTCGGAGGGATTTTCTGACGCGTAAAGCTGTTTATAAAAATCAAGAAATGCGGACTTAATAGATTGAGTATCATATTTCAACTGACCTGCCGCATCACGTGTGCACTTTATTGTACTTTCAGTACGTTCTTTTTTGAGTTGATAAGCTAGAAGCTTACTCGGCTTATTGCCATATTCATGATATTTCTGTTTAGTAAAGAATAGAAGTTTTTTAATGTGTTCTGTTTGTATGAGATTAAGATTGGTTCTGGCTGCATTTAATTTTCTCAAATTTTCCTCTGTGGGAGATTGTTTATGGCATTGTTCCAACTCGATTAACTCTTTCTTAAGTTGTTCTGCTTTTTTAGTCATTAATTTTTTTTTTGCAGATGCATATGAGATCAACTGGCCCCTAATTACTGCTTTAGCCGCGTCCCACATCACTGCCGGAGTGACAGGGGAGGCCGCATTATCCTGTCTGTATTGCTCCAGCCATTTTTTTACATTTTTACAGGCTTCAAGGTCTGTGAGAAGTGAGGCATTAAATCTCCATTGTTTGGTTTGGTTTGCCTGCTGGGGGAGGGATAACCGCAGGTAGACTGGTGAATGGTCTGATATAAGAATGGGCCCTATATCACATGAGACTATGGATGAAAGATGATCCTGGGGTAAAAAAAATAAATCTAATCGGGAGTATGATTTGTGTCTAGCTGAATAGAAAGTATAGTCTTTCCTTGTGGGATTGAGTTCTCTCCAGACATCAACCAGGCCTACATCAGCCGTGGCTAATCTCAGAGTCTTAGAAGCATTAAGGTTAGACAGTGTGGTTGAAGATTTGGTCACATTTATTTCAACCAATCGGTTTTGCTGCAGATCTTGAGCTTGTTAATTGACGTGATTAAGGAGTAAAACAATTATTTGCTCCAGTGAAGATTCCATCTGTCTTCAATTAGTTAGAATTGTATCATTAACTTAATATGTTATCTGCTCACAGATTTCCTCTGCTAAATGTTGGAAATGGAAAATTGCCGACTTGTGGTCACAGTTTATTTGTAGCTTTGTAGCTTTGCACACCCTCAGAGATATTGATGTGATACTGATGTGAACCTACATGTAATATAAAAAAATTCTGATAAAATGTCATTTTCAATTATTGCTAGTATTCCGACAGTTCAATTGGATTCTGGAAGAGACATGGTCAGTGAGTGCTGTCGCAAGCAATCATTGACAATCTGTCAAATCTACGATACTGAAAGGGGTACACACAGAGTACAACACACATGTAAATGAATGCTTGCCATGTTAGAGAGAGAGAGAAAGAAATACCATAGATAAATATTTGTATTATTTCAGCCCAAAATGGCATTAAACGAATGATTTATGACTTGTAGGCAGTGCTAGTAATTACAGCAGTGGAACTGATTAAGTTCATCCAATAATTAAAGAAAAATCATTGATTTCCCACAGAGACACAGTCCAGTTCCCGAACACATCCACCATCCGCTCCCGCTTCCTGTTCTCCCTGAAGCAATAGGCCAGTCAGATGACTGCGATTTGAGAAGTGCAATTGAAGTCAGACACATTGATATTCTGTGCAACGGACTTTCCTCTCTCTTTGTCAATAGATAAAGATTGAAAAGAGGTGGTTTGTTGAGAAATAGATATATATCACACACAGCTCTTTTGTTGTAGCAGGAATCAGCAGATCTGTTATGTGGATATTTGCTTTGACCTACTGTTTGTAGTTGTGTGGCTGGCTCATGTTGGTCTTTCACTCGCTAGTTCTCCCCATCTGTGCGGGCAGATGGATGAACACTCCCACATAAAGTTTTCTTTGCCAATTGCCATCCTTCCTGCTTTGTAGTTAAAAGAGGAAATTGAAGCATTTTTGGATCCTTTGTATCTTCACTAAGCAGTTCGGCTATCGTTTCATTGCCTTTTTCATGGAATTTTCCGTCTAACCAATAAAGTGTTGATTTGTCAGCTGAATGCATGCGAATGATATCAGCGTGTGTCTTATTTGAATGGACAAGTGCATTCAAGTGATTGTCTGAGAGACTTGATCTTTAAACAAAAGACCACACAATTGCTGACGAGTGTAATATTTAAATAGATTCTGCCTGCCAAACAGAGTCATGGAGGAATTGCCAGCAGACTCTGAGATTTACATTCAAATACACTGCAGTGCGATGTTGTCATTTGATGTAAATTCCTTTGGTCAACACTGTGTTCGTCATAGAAAGAGCTGTTTGTGGATGCCTCTAGGCATTTTCAAGGATTTCAGGTCTTTAAAATGATTAAAGGGATATATCGGCCAAATATGAATATTCTGTCATCATTTATTCACCCTCATGTTGTTCCAAATCTGTAACTGGGTTTTCTAGACCACAAAATGAGTTAAGATATGCTTGCTGCTTATACAAATATATAAATAAATTGAATATTTTGCAATTTGAATATGTGCTTATAACATTTGTCAGGTTGTGGTTGGTTAAAGTTGGCATGAAACGGAAGTTGCACTTATTCTGTTCTTCCCTATTTTGATGTATATCTAAGTGAAATGGCTTATCAAACCAAAAAAAAAAATATAGGGCAGGACTTGATTTTGTCCATTGGGAATTTATTAGATGATTGGATCATTGAATCATTGTCAATCTCTATTGCTGCGGTTACAACCTGTTCCATCGTCGCTCAAATAAACATCATCAGAGAAGAGGGAGAGGAAGTTATTTTGATTAAAAATGATGAAGGTACACAAATTTTATAAAACTTTTATAAAACGACAAAAAAATAAACATTTAACACGTGTAACATTTCACAGAGATGGCATTAGCAAAAATCATTAGAACCATGTTTACTGTGCTGTTTTACATTTTTGAAGTTGGTCACCTTTTGATTTCATTGTATGGAAAAAGAGCAACTTAAAGGAGGATGTGACACTAGAAAAAATGTATCAAATTATAAATAATTACATGTAGTTCTATACAGAATTTCTTGTCACATAAAAAAAAATAACGCTCAAGAATTCGACCAGCAAACAAATTAATTCAGCATAGTACTTCCAAGTTTAATGTGAATTTTTTTTTTTTTTTTTTGCACATCACAAGTGTTGTCTTACTATTCACAGCTTTTTTTCTTTCAAGTTTGCTCCTCATAAACAAGTAAGACACGTCTTCTCCCCACTGCCACTGAAACTGAAATGGCCTGTGCATGTTTTTAAGCTACGTTAATGTGTGCTGGCCTATGGAACACACATCCTTGGAGAAAACATCTCCAGTCTGATTAGCGTTTATAAAATCTAGCCACGGTCTGCACAGTCTGACTTCATATTTCCTATTACATTAAACCACCAGCCCAGCAAGATGGTACAATGTCTGCATGTGTTATAGTGGAAGAGCTGTAATGAGGGAACGGACGATAGAACTGGCAACAAGTCTTTTTTCTAATCAGTCTGTCTTGAATAAGCTCTTTCCTTTTAATTTCAATGGATAGTTCACTCAAAAAACAACAGTTATGTCATTATTTACTCACTCTGCAGTTCGCGTTCTTCCAAAACCTTATTCATGGAAAAAAAAGGTGTAAAGAATTTGTTCATCTACCCTTGCTCTCTTTGGCACTTTTATGATAGGTCTTGAGATATTTAGTCTGATTGTTCAGTCAAAAATGTCATGAATTATTTGTTATTTTGAATCGGAATTTTCAATGAATCATTTGATGCGAATGGTTCACATTTATTCATTTAGCCGAATTAGACCCAGGAATTAGATTGATCTGACTCAACTATCCAGTTAATAATTTATTAAGTAATGACAATAACTTTTGATCTGTTTGTGACATAAAGCTAATATAATGTTTCATAAGATATTGACTGCTTTTGTGTTTTAAAAATAAATACATATGTTTAAATAGAATGATTGTGAATGATGGCAGAATTATTTATTTATAACAATAGATTATAAAGATATTTATTTTTAATCTTTTTGGGATTATTTTGTGATTTGTGCAAACAAACGTCTGTTGCTCTGCTTCACTGTAATAAAGGGCTATTTTTTCTTTAAAGCCACTATCTCAAGTGTTTCCAATCCAGTCTAATCTGAATGTCTCTAAAGAATGATTTCTTAAAGACTTTTTGTGAGGTGAAGCTCTGGCAACTGATTTATGTACTGAAATCCCAAGGGCAGAAATAAAATGACATTTCCATGTGATATGCTCGATATTCACTTGACCTCAATGTGTATTGACTTTGTGCACTGTAGTGAGACAGAACTGACCCAACGAAATGGACAAAAAAATGCTTCGACCTTTTGTTGTCATTTCCAGATCAGGGACAAAACAGTTGAACTCTATATCTAAAAGTAAAAATGCCTGAATGATGTATTTTGAAAGTGTATATTGGCATAAAACAGCATTTCAATTACAGAACATTAGCCGCTGATTTCACAGACAAAGCTTAGGCCTAGTTTCAGACCAAAATGCATTTTTGAGCTGTTTTAACTGAAAGAAACGTAAAAACTGCACACCGGTAATATTTTTATATTTATAAAGCTACTTAAATGTTCAAACTGAATTTAGGCCTAATCCTGGCTTAATCTAAGGCATGTCTGTGTAACCTGACCTTGGCCTGAAAAGGCTACACTTTGGATAGGGAGAAAAAAGTCGTTTTCACAGTCCAATCCTCAGATCAGTCAGTATAAGCAGAGCTTCTTTGTATTCTGTGAACATTCAGCTTTGCCTCTGAGTTGAAATAAGAAGTTATTCATGTGCTGTGTTTGTTTATTCATCTATTCATTATCAAGTTGACTCTGTCCTTTTTTGCTGCATCAAATCCAGTTTTGTTCGCACACTGTGTTTTTTATCAGCAGGAATGGAGACTAACTGAATATTATTTCTTTTTGTTAAAAAAAAGGATTACTAGCAGGATTACGTTTTCTTTTTTTGTGGGTTTCAAAATAAATCAAGTATAATATTGTTGGATCCTGAACTGCCTAAAAATCTCAATCTATTGTTGGGGTAGGTTGCCTCCTTTTTCTTCATTTTACTGGTAAGATTGCAGATATTTAAAGGGCCAGTCACACAGCCGATCATGCACGAATCACTGACAAATCACGCACAGATTGGGTTTGTGCGTGCTTGTGCGTTGAGAAATTGACCAAACTATTCCATGAACATTCGACGTACGCCCGACGCATGAATCACTGACGGAGCGCGTCCAAACGCGCACGCTTCGCGAACGTTCCACGTACAAGCTCTTTCAGAATCCACATTGTCAGTGGATATCAGCGGAATGAACGTGATATGTGCGCGGTTCATGCGTTATGTGTAGGTGGGGCGTCAGTGGATGGACGTGCGCGGTTTCGAACCAGTTCCGACGCATAAGCACTGACGGCCGACGCGTGTCCCACGCATAGTCACGCATACTCGACACATAAACTACGCATGCTGACTCATGAATAACTCACACCGACACTCAAAATTTTGAACCGTTCAAAACTCAAAATTACGTACAAAAACCGCCTTCGACGCACATCCACTTACAATCACTGACAGTCCACGTTCGTTCCACCAACGAATTACGCATACGACGCACGCTCCGCGCAGAAACGAAAATCTGTGCGTGATTCATGTGTTTTCGCTGTGTGACTGGCCCTTTAGACGTTCAACTTTGTCATCTAGTAGATGTTTGAACCGACTCTCTATCAACCGTCCAAAAAAAATGGTGCCACGATTTCACTTCTCTTTTTAAGCCTGGTGATATTTAAAACAGATATTAAGATGTTATTTTAATTTTAAATAACTTTTTCTCTCTATTTTACTGCCAAGAATGTTGATATTTAAAACATTTAAGTAAGTCGTGTAGTTCTTTTCTTTTGTCATTATTTGCATATGAAATTAGCATGCTTATAAATTGGATTAGTGTACTTATTATATCTGTCATTATTTTCCATGGTGCCCCTTGGGTGTAGTGCTGCCCCCTCCTGGAGATGGTACCCCTGGGTATATCCATATTAATCTGGCCTCGGGACAGGAAGCATAAAAACATTTTGTTCCTGATTTATTGGCTTTATTAATTAATTATCTGTAGCATAATGCTGTTTTGTAGTGGTCGTCTGTTCAACGATGAAACTGGTTTAGAAACGCATTTTAAAACCACACTCTACTACATTCAGCTTGTTGCTGGTCACGGAGTCAAATTTTTAGATTCACAAGAAGCTGAAATCACCATAGTGAAGATGAGAAGACATCTGTCTATTGAGATAAGGCACAAACCATTTCAGAGCAGAATGACAGCCGTTCAGTGCACAGGCACACGGTGGTTTAAAAAGCAGGAAGCCTTTGAAGTTTGATTATTCAAATTAAAGCTAGCAGAGTTAAATGAGAGAAAAGTGAACTGGAAACTCAAAAACAAAAACTATTGAAGGGAAGGAAAACCCAATCCCTGCAAAAATTTTCTTTTTTTTTACTGACAGCATTAGCAGTATAAATACAATGCTTCCCTCTGCAAAGTAGACACTTTCCTTTCCAGAACAGCTCCTGCAGGACTGGTTGCCTGTGCAGACGTTCATGCTGACCCGGTTGTACACTATCCAGCCTGCAGAGCCAAGAAGCCCTGAAAGGGATTAGATAAATGTTTTCTGGGAATATTTTAAGGAAATGCGTGAGTCGTGCAGGGGCAGTCATGCTTGAAATTGAGTGAAATCACATATTCAGGGAGACATGTTGGATCACATACACACTTATTGTCAGCCTCTAGTGATCGCCCTCCTTCCTATGTCCTCTAGCCATTCTTATATCACTGGAATGAAGGAGCAACTCATGGTCTAGAATCATGAAGAGCTGACTATCGCGAAGCACTTCAAAGGTCACTGCTTTTCAAATCTGACCATAATTTTCAGTGCACACCTTTATGGTTGAGAGACCTTCGGACTAAAGAATCAATTATGTTGCAAAAGAAACGGTGAAGTGGGGGATAAAAAAAGCCTTTTGAAAAGGAAGAATAAATTATCATTGGACTTCATGGGGTTAATGTTTTTGAGAAAAAAATGTAATTTTTATCCTGGGTAACATCATTGAAGTGCAAGTTTAGATCCCTCCACACATACCCACATTTTCAATACAATTAGCACCTTGTCATATTCTTATGAAGGTATCACATTATTAGTATTACTGTCCCATTAAAATAAATCTGGTAATATTATGTAATGAGGTTGAATTTTAAAGTAAATTAAATTACTTCTACTACTACTATTTGTTGTCATTGTTTGCTGAATATACCAACCAACTTGACACAACAAGTCACATTTACAGTTGTTTGGCAAATTTTAGCGTTATTTCAGTAGGAATCCATTATCTGTTTTTCCAACAACAAAAAAAAAAAAGGCAGTGAGCAAGGAAAACCTATGAGTTAGAGGGGTCATGAACTGAGAAATCAAAATTCCCTTGATCGTTTGACATATAAATCGTCAATTTACTGTAATAATATCCTGTACGTTTCAGAACTCAAAACTTTCTTGTTAGTCTAAAAGTAGCTTATTTTGAAGCCAAACCGCCAGGTTGTGGAATGTGCCATTTTATTAAGCAATAGTGTAGCTTCTACATCACTGCTTATTGTCACGTATCACTGTCTTATTTTGTCGTTTTGCTCACATGTTATTGTTTTGTTCCAGAACTTTCCGTCACTCATCAGTTGTCATGGTCACTAATCATCACAGGTGTTTGTCTTTTGTTCATTATCACTAGTATATTTAGTTCTCCTTCTCCACCTTTCTGTTGTCGGTAGTTGTTTGTGCGCTTCACATGTTTGTGGTTGAATTCTCATGTTGAGTTGCACTACTGTTACGTTCACCTTGCATTCATCATTAAAAGTTCTATTGGAATCTTCTTCATCGTCTTCGTCTTCGCCTTCATCGCATTACACTTATTTAGCGCTGCCCACCAATTTATGCATGTAATGGGTAAATAACGAGAGAGGAAAATGCAGGTCTATGCAGAAATCAAATGATAAAGATGGTTTCGAAAGCACTATACAGTCTTTGCATTGCTTTCTTTCTGATCCCAACATTTGGAAAGAGTGGATGAACTTTATTTTTAGTTAAGTTCCACACCGCTTCATCAAGAACTTGGTCCTTTGTACACATAATTTTACCATGGATTTGTTTATAAAGCTGTGCTAATGTCGCACCACAAAAGTGTAGTTCGTTCAATATTGCAATATTGTTCTCTGTTATTACAGATTGAGTATTTGTGCGATTTTGAAATTGTCAGTTTATCTGGACACTTGCCAAAATTCCTCTTATATAATCAGTGATGCTGTTATACTGCATAATGAACCACCTGCTGGATTTGCATCATGTTGGCTTGAAAGCATTTGTGAACGTTTAAATATTGCGTTACAATGATGAGATTACGGCATTCACGCGATCAACAAACTGTCATTAGCTACAATGCTCATCAATGCAACCTTTCATGTGATTGGAATAGATCTAATAATGCTTTAATTGACACTTCACTATTCGTTAATCTTGACTGCTTTAATAGTAAAAAGGATTTGAGAGCTTTCCACGTGTAATATTCTGCTATTTCATATGCAAAGATGTCTAAAATCAGGGTTGAAAAATTGCCTTTTATTTCTAAATAATGACCATTTTTTTCGTGTAAAAATCATAGTAGCATTATAACTACACCTCAGGAAACAAAATAATGAAGTTCATGACCCCTTTAAGAATTTCTGCATTTTTATTTTTGTTGGCACTAATTGCACCGAAATGACTTGCTTCGGCTTTAGAAGCAGTTATAAAAAGAACAGATTTAGAGAATTGGATTTGATTACAGCCAACTACACGAATGCCACTTCCTGTCATCTAACTAAACGTACCTGTTCTTTCATGTGCTGCAGCTGCTCGTTTAAAGACTTAAGCACTATATCTGTCTTTACTGTACAGCTCAAAGTATCCACACTTCTCAAATAAAGAAAGATAATGCTCCATAAAGTAGTTACAGCTTCATTATAGACATTCCTTATGGAAGGGGATTTAGCATATTTCTAAAGTTGCTTTTGTGCGTGTCATGATCCAGTTTAAACAAGCCTTAGCAGCCACAGTTCTCCAATTTCCATTTGCCTCATTTTTTTTCCGGAACACTGCTTCAAAATAATCTAAGCTCGCCAGTCGCCATGCTATTAAACAACAATAATAACAACTAGACCTTGTTCATTGTGCCATATCTGTCAGTTGCAGTGCGCTGCTGGTGCCAGGAGACAAATTGGTGAGCCTAAATTATCCAGCAATACCCTTATACTTAGGCTGTACAGAGGCAGACCTCAATATATGGAGTAATGCAGGAAGGATCAATAAACACCTCTAGGATTTTCAACTGTTTTGTTCAGAACAGCATGACCGTTATTAAATGCAAAGTCAGAATTTTTGCTCTTTTAATATTATTTTGGCCCACCAGTTCAATGAGGTTTTCAGCAAAGGAGTAGAGGTGAACACATCAAAACCAAAAGTGCATATATTATTAATTCAGTGTTGTGTAGGATTGCGTATGTTCACTAAAATCCCAGGAAAGGGTTTGTGGGACACAGAGAGCCACTCATGAAAACAGCATCTTCTTCAAAGAATGAACAGAAGGGCATTCTCTGTAGACCATATCTGTTCTGCCGCTGTGATATTCATGTTGACAAGCTATGTTTAAAGGCAGTTTGCTTCTAGTATGCACTAAATATTTAGGAAGTGGCTCTTTTACTTTCAAAGATTTCAAACATTTTGTAAAAATGCAGTAATATATCATATTCAATCAAAATAATCCTGAAAAAATTAATCAAGACTTTTCAAAATATGATTTATAATAATGAGTGATGAAACCATATACATTTGAAAAACAGTAAAAGTTTAAAGTGAGCTTCATATACCAAAATGAAAAGCTGAAATCTCTTAGTTAAAAGCTGTGGCTGTGTAAAACTGTGCTTATTCATTGTATTGTTCAAAAAGGTTATATGAGTGAGTTTAAATTTAAGCTTTAATATAAAATACAATTTCTTTTTTTATATAGTTTTTTATCATACAAAAAGTAAAAAGAAAATGGTGCAAGGTATTAAAATGAAATAAAACTGGTTTGCATAAATTTCGTTTTCAATTAGGCAGGGAAGTGAGGGAGAATATTGGGGTGAGGTGAGGAGCTGTATTTTTAGACAAAGCCAGCCAGTAGTGTCAGGACCTGCATAAGCAGTTCTCATTTCTTTTGTCTCAGATGTCTCAGAACTTTACGACCCCCACAGCCCCTCTACTGTCAATGTGGTTGCCAAGGAAACGCATGTTAGGTTTAGATGAAGGGTGTTGGAAGTGGATGGGAGCTCTCAGGTCTTCTGCACCCTCTGTCCTGTCTATCCCATTAGGTGTGGGCCGTACCACTAACACTGATGGCATTGCAGTAAAGATAAGGACATGCATTATGATTTTGTGTGCTGTTTTGCAGAAAATGCAGGTTCTTTTTTTACCCCTGAAGAGCCGCTTTATAAATTCAGCGATGGCAAAGCCGGACTTTGAGTCAGACCACTGAGTCGCCAGATCATGTAACCACTCAATAACCTGCCAAAAGTCCAGCTGGCAATATTTCAGGGCTCCTGGGCAACTGCTGTAAATTAGTGCCCAATCCAACTCCCTGCTGACTAAGAAACAGTGTTTAGACTCTGTATACCCACTGGCAAAAATGGCCCACCTGCTCACTTGAGCACAGGTCTGTGGCATTTCATCAAAGCTGACATTCGGAACAGGGCAAATGTTGATTCATCAGGGCAACAAAAGGTTGTGTGCCACATCTGCCATTGGTCGATGACTTAAGAAAATGTACCTGCCATGAAACTGATGATGACACCAAAATTTTAGATACCAGTGAAAATTCACGATTCGATACCACTGCTAAAACTATTATCCTAATTAATTTATACAAGGATACAACTGAAATGAAACAGTTTTGTTTCATAAAATAAAAATATTTTGTCCGTTGTTGTTTGATTAACATTAAAAACAAAGAGCTGCAGGAGTATTAGGCTGCTGTTACTTTAAGAGAGAATTAACTTATGTAATATACTGATGCTGTACACACGCGTTTACTTTTTCAACTGTTTACATTCAATTAAGAAATAACCGACTAGGTTTAATAGGATACCCGCTATTTTGAATGCATTTTTCTCACAAGTGTAAGAAGACGTTAATGAAAGCACCATTTTCGCACTTTCTAGGCGCACGCCCCGGACAAAACTTGCCATACAACACGAGAAATGGAATTAGCTCTCTTTCGTGTCTTCTTGCAAATTAATATAAATTGTCAAGGCTTAAACTTTGGTGACCATACAGCGCTGGTCCATCAACTGTCATGCATTGTCAATGTTTATGTATAGTTAGAAGTTATAAAAATGTTACCAGCCAATTGGCAAGTGACACCGTTTCAGTTTTACTCGTATTTGCTGCTAGGCGAGTGTTCATTTTCGGACCTGGCTTCAGCTGTCGGTCTGCTTAGAATCAGCCAAGAGCGTACGTGGAGAATGTGTGAGTTCTTCAATCCAGTGAGGAACTCTGTGTTCAGTCCTGCTCATTGACTATTTGACTTGACACAGAGAGTGATAAAGGCCATTGCATGGCACCCATAGCATGGCTGTAGACGGCCATGTTGTGATGCTCTGCTTTCTTTCTTTAATGCTGCTGTGCTGGTTTATTATTTCTGGATAACTGATGTGATTCTGTGAAAACAAAAGTAGTTTAATTGTGAATTATAGGATTCAATCTGTCTGTTTGGCTCATTGTCTTAATTGACTTCAACCTACATTTGTTTACTGGATTCTTTCTGCTCTGTCATTTGATGAAATTAAATGATACACTGTAAAATCCAATAAGTAAACCTTACTTAAAAAAAGCATGCAAACCGATTGCCTTGAAAAAAACAAGTAAGGTGAAATAGGAATAGTATGTAGAACTAACAAGTGCCTGTCTAGTATTGTACACTTACAAGAGAGTTCCAGTAACTTAAAACAAATTTGTATCGTATACTTAATCATTTACTTTAGATATACTTGTCTTAGTAAAGACTACTCAGAATTACTATTTTAAACAACTAAATAATTTCAAGTAAAATACACTTTGTGAGTACTCCTAACTCATTTATGCAAGTTGTGCTAAGGTGATGTTTTCTGTATACAACTTGGAATTACTGAGTTTACTTTACTTCAAAGGCAATCCAGTTGTTAAAACCATGCAAACCGATTGCCTTAAAAAAAACAAGTAAGCGTTACTCAAATAGGTTCACAATTTTTCAAGGATAACATTTACAACTGGACAAATAAATTTAAGGCAATGATTTTTAAAGGAAAATTTATTGTATTTGTGTTCTTAACAACTGACACAAGGATGGTAAACAAGTTTGCACTGGGGTAAAAACAAATGCAAATAGTCACTTTAGGTTTTTAAAATGTTTAAAACAAAAACCTTTTACAGTACAACAATCTAAATCAATGTATATAAAATCTATATAAAAGTAAATGTTTTTTTTTCTGAGGCCATACCTTGACACTTAATATCTTTAAATCAATAACACTTGCAGAGACCAAACTTGATAGAACAAACAAGTTGAACAATGTCTCTGGCACACATGTCCATTAGAAATTAATACACTGGCACCCTCTTAACTTGCTCAAGAACCATTGGGCTGAAAATTTTAAACAAGTGCCTTAGTTTCCTTTTTTTCTATCAACTAATCTAATTCCACTGTCTTACACATTTGATTACATCTCAGCTCAACAGGAGATTTTTCAGAGATTGTAGTTTTTTATAAAAACGTAGGCAGCCTGTCAACGTCTTTCCACATCTGCAAAATTGGCGCCGAGATACCTACAAATCCTATCGCGCATGCTCTTTCAAGTGCCGCTTCTTCTTCTTCGTTTTTTCTGCACATTAGACACGCTTTAATGCACTACTGCCTCTCAGTGGTGTAATAATGTCATTGCATCCTTTGTTGCTACTTGTTTGTTTCAAGTAAGCGGCACTCAAACAATTAAGTAAATTGTTATTTTCAACCTGCAATTGACTGTAACTCAACAAAACCTAGTAAGAAGTATGTATTTTATATTACTGAGTAAAGTTAACTAAGTATATGTGAGTCAGGAAAGCTATTAGAATTTACAGTGTACATCTAATCACTCAACTTTGCACAAAGACTGTTATTCTAGTCTTTTTTCTTTCTTTTAGCATTTTTAATTGCCTTTTCTATTCTTTTTGTCCATTTTCTCTCTTTTTCCTTTTGTGTCTTCCTCATCACAGTTCTTTTCTTTGCTGTTATGTGTTCTCATTTTTTAGCTGGTCAGACTGGGAGACTAGGTTAAACTAGCTAAAAACAGAACACTTTTTTCTGTTATTTTCTTTTCCTCTTAGCTGAAATTTTAGCCTTAGCTGGTCTCCAAGCTGGTCTGTTTACTAGCTTTAGAGAGGGTTTGGGTATTTTTAAACGAAACTGACCTAAGTTGTCTAAAGGCATTGAGAATCTTTTTAAGAAAATAATTTTAAGCAGGGTTTTGTTTAGCCTACTGTCTACTGTTCTTCCTTTACTTTTCTTTCTTCGCTTTTATATTTCCTTTCTTTTCTGTTCTGTTCTTTTCTCTACTGTACTGTACTCTTCTCCTCTCCTCTCTTGATAATCATAGGGTTGCAGTAATTCTGTACCAACATGAGTCTGCAGAACAAGAGGCAACATTGTTTACGCCCTACTTTTCAAGCTGGGTTCTGTGATCAGCCTTTTATTTCTCTAGATCTAAGCGTTACTAATTATTCAAAACTCACTGGTATCGACAGTCATAGGACAATTGCTTCTCCAGTCACACGTTTTAAACAAACACTCTTGTCACGCTTCAAATACAGAGCAGTCAGTAGCCATTTAAGGGGTAATAAAACACTAGGTCCCAGAGGAAAAGTGTTCACCACTATTGGCAGAGGAAGCTGAATCTCAATATGTCTCTCTCCACCACATCCCCTTTCACTCTGGCACCCTGCACCTGCCAAGCTGCTGAAACTTTTGCACCGTCATGGAGATGTCAACTGTGTTACAGGCCAAACTGCGCTGCCACCTCAGCGACAACCATCAAATCCCTCTGAACTCCTTCCAAATCCATCTATCTTCCTAAGCACCCCCACATGGCTGGCAGATACTTGGTTTGGGATGTCGGTCTTGGCCGAAGAGTTCTCCTCTCATCTCTCCAAGCTTGGAGAGCTCTGAAGTGCATGTTTTGGGCCAGCAGCACTGCTTCTGTACCTGTGTTTGAAACTGCCATCCTGTTGAGATGCAAACGTCTCCTCTGAGACACTCTTGCCCATTTTGTCAGGCTTTACTGTCTGTCTCACTTCTGCTCTTCTGACTCACAGGTGCTGGGTGTCACTTTCATCTCAGCCTCCTACCTTTTATTAACTCATAACTCGGTTGCTCTGTGCTTCACTGCTGTTCCTACACACTGATAAAAAGCCCATTTACGTTGCGACATCACGCTTGCCTATTGCACTGTGTACTTGATACAAAGGTGTATTGAAATGGCAGCACAGCCATATATGTTGTCAAGCTTATTTCAGAGGCAAAATTAACAAGTTACAGTATCCACTAGGGGGCAGATACCGATACTTTAATTTCTGGTACTTACCGATACATGTATTTTCACTTCACATGTTATTTTTAAATGTATTAGGTAGAGAAACTAAAAGAATATGATGATGATAATTTGTTTAGTAAATATAAGTGTTTCCTATAATATTGTTACAATAATGTGGTGCGCGATGCGGAACGAGGAGACTGAGGAGCAGCAGGTTCCAAACTTAAACTCACTTTATTTAAACAAAACCAAAATACTTTAAATATAAACAAAAAAAGCACACCTGTGCAAAAACAGAACTAAACATAACTCAGAACAAGACTAACAGCAGGAGAACACTTGAACATTAACATTATGACATTAATAACCAACAAACACTTTGGAAATGCAAGAAGACTTTATACACAAGGGAATGACAAACACCTGGGTAGACTAACAATTAAGTGATCATACGACAGATGCAGGAAGTGTAACTATGACCTTACAGACAGGAAGTGTTCCCAAGACCTCACCAACAGGAAGTGACAAAGAAGACCCGACAGACAGGAAGTGACAAAGAAGACCCGACAGACAGGAAGTGACAAAGAAGACACAGACAGATAGGAACAAGTGTTACAAATATATGATTTCCTTCAATTATTTTCATGCTTAATTTTGCCTGTTAAAATGGTGCACATTGTACAATCCTGTTACTTTCACTGTTTTCAATTAGCATACTGAATAAAGTCATGAAAATTTAAAATAACACTGAATAGCTTTTCCTGTATAAACTAAATATAGATTAATCTCAAGTTACAAATTAAGTTACTTAAAATTAACTTTGATTGATTTTTTTGTCCTTTGTTGTTTTATTAACATTAAAACTACAGCAACAGGTTTATTAATCTGCTGTCCCGTTAAAACTGAATCCACAGATACGGTATACTGTTACACATCCTTGACACATTTATAACTTAATTTATTCATAATTTCTGTGTACATTCAACTTCCACAGATTGAAAGTACAAATGAGGCTCTGTGCTGTTGCTTCACTTACATGTTGCTTATATGTACGGTGTGAAACCTCAGACTGGCCTCATCTCCAACACTCTATGGCTTGAATCTGTGGGGGTTGGTGGTGCATTTGTTCAAGGAACTGTGTTGAATGATTAATTCTATTGAGAGCTGTAAAAATCACTTTGTTAATTGTGTAGGAGGTTGAAGGAAAAGCACACAAAGATTTTCTCCTTCAAAAACAGCTTCTACCCGACTGCTTCGCTTTACAGTTTTCGAGCTGTCCATATAAATCTGTTCTGAAAGCGTACTCCAGTGTACTCATGAAAAACAATTAGGAATAAGCTACTTGTAATTCCAGTATATTTGCTGGAAAAAGAATAACTCAACATGTGCATCATAAAGCATATTTATCAAGACAGAGAGCATATGAAGAGCACCAGCAATTTGTATAGGTACACAATCCATCAAAGGCAATTGTTGCAAAGCAATGCTCATAAATTCATGCACTCTCTTATGTATGCATAGAAATTCTCTTCAGGTAGAGTTATGGCTGGGAAAATATGCCTTAGTGTGTACTGTGTACCTCTTCAATTCACAGAACTTCAGTCTTTGACATGAAACAAATAGGTGTCCTTATATAGCCATTTATAGCCTGTCCTGAATAGAGCTCCTCAGAAAAAAATACCATTGTATCTGTTTGTAAATGCAGTTTGGATGGAGGGGGAACTCATTTGCTGTGCTGGCCTGATGAATGATATTGCTGAGCGAGTATACAGTTTGAATATCACCTGTGCGAGAGTGCATGATTGTATTTGAATATGAGCTTTAAAGCAAATGAGCCAGCGAGCCAAAAAGTAATAGGTCTCCAGATGAAATGAAAATGCTTACAAATGTTACAAAAATAAATAATTGCAGATTTTTTTTTAAAAAACTAAACAGTCAGGATATTTACATAAGTATTCCTCAAATCAGTGTGTGCGCTCGTGTTTTCTGCAGGCAGAGAGAAGTTCTGTCCAATTTGGAGTTGAAACTGGTTCTTTAAAATGAGTCACTATAAAGAGCCATTACTAATAACTAATAACTAATAATTATTTGACTCCCTCACTGAACCCCAGTTCATTTTTCAGTTAGATCCATTTTGAAATTGGAAGTTGATATTGTAAGTTTCTTGACACTTTTTATGGGTTTCATGGTTCTTTGGGTCCATACCAACAAAGAAAATTATATATTTAGTCCTAATTCACTTAACACTGAATCTAAAGATACAACACACACAAAATGGCTATTAAGACATTTAGAACACGTTCTGGGCTAAATGCACTCATATGTATGTACATGTGATGGTATTTTTAGCAGCTGAGAAGTGTGAAAAGCAGTTAAAGCAGCACCAGGAAGCCCTCTGTAGTTTCTTGAGGCTTGTTTTTGCACTTGTAGTTTGGTTATTTTGGGGTTTTTGGACCAAAAGAAAGGATACATTTATACATTTATGTTACATATTACTAGCATATTGTCTTTTTATTAATACTTACAAAGTACATATTAATGCCTTTTTCTATATGACTATATTCTACATTCCTAATCCTACCCAATACTTAAACGTAACAACTGTCTTACATAACTAATAATTAGATGTGATTAGGAGTTTGAGTCAAAAGTTAATAGTGAGAATCGGGCCCTAATCTAAAGTGTAACCAAAACATCCATTTTGAAATTGGAAGGGTTCACCAAGATTCAGATGGCAGCCTTCACACTTATTCCAATGAACCACATTAACAGAGAAATCTGTCAAGTGTGTCAACACCCTAGCTAGTCACATGAAAACGTTACAATTGAAGATGCATATTCACACCATATTGTTAATAATTTCTAAAACACCATTCAAATACTAAACAAAAATATTATAGATTATTGTTTCACATTGTTGTAATGTAACAATTCTATTGCACATACACAATCAGGATCAGGGTTTGTGGAGGTAGATGAGGCGAGGACTCAAAGATGCACGAGAATGGGGATTTATTAAACAAAACAAGAAAACAACTCAACAACAAAAACCACCCCGAGGGGGGAAAACAGGACTACAACATGAACTTGACTTGAACTGGACTAGAATCTAGACTTGAAAAACTCACAAGAGACAAGGACCACACGACCATATAACAACGAGAAACCAGCACAAGACAACAGACACGGATGGATTCAATACACACATGAGGAAGAGTAATTGAATGAGACACAGCTGGGAACAAATCAAACTAAAGCAGGGAAACAAGGTGGGAGGGTTACACGTTGACGAGACAAAGACGTGTTTGAAACTGCCATCATTTGCTGGCGACAACCAAACTGCGCGTGACAGAAAACACAAGAAAGCATGCGGCCGATTGAATGCGAACCGCGTGCCAAACATAAACACACGGACGAGAGGAGGCGCGGCTCGCGCAAGGCTTGAAACCGCGCCCACTCACATAACGTAGAGCTCGCAAGAACGAGTTCTCACGAGCTCACGACAAGGACGAACACACACGAGTTATGAATGCCCGAATCCCGATCCAAAACCGAAACTGGACCAGACCCAAGTATCGGGACCGGAAATCATAGCTCGCACAAAAGACGTCACAGACACGCGAGCACTCGAAGCCGCGCACGCACACAACTAGAGACATAACGGTAGTGTCAGAGCTCTGCCACAAAACCAAGAAATGACTAGACCGAATGTGGCAGAACCCTGACAGGCAGTGACATCATCAAATATGATTAATTTTTTCCCAAAAAGTACACACAAAATAAACCAACTTTATAACTTAAATTGTCATAATAGAAGGTTAATTCATTACATTTTTACATTTACATTTATTCATTTAGCAGGCGCTTTTATCCGAAGCAAATAGAGAAAGAATTTCAAACATTACACATGCAATTAGTACCAGTCTGGAGAATTTTTTCTTTTTAAATATTCAATATCCAAAAGAGTTTTTAGCAGTCTTTTGAAAATTGCCAAGGATTCTGCATTCTGGATCAGGGAGGGAGGTCTTTCCACCAGCAAAGAACGGTGAACGAAAATGTTCTTGAGAGTGATTTATTTGCTTTTCTGTGAAGGTACCATGAGTCGTCACTCGTTGATCGATCACAGGTTTCTGGTAGGTGTGTAGATTTGAAGTAGGCAGTGGAAGTATGAGGGTGCTTAACAGTCATTAACAGTCATTAATGACTGTTAGAAGCTAAAGTAACAGTCCTATGCACTTAATGAAGTGAATCACTTCTTTTTGAATCATTTTTTTTAAAGAGCAAAGCCGACAGAAATTCCGGCATTTCACTTACATTCATATAGAACATTTCAAGAAACCTGTGTTCATTAGCCAAATAATGAGCACTAAGTTATGATGGAGTTTTAGAATTCCCTCCATAAATCCCATAAAGCCAATCCTTGCCAAAGAAAAATACCCCCTTTTCACAACTGGGAGGAAAAATCACAGACATATTTCACATTTTATTAGCATAATTTTGAAGTTGCCTAAGGCTAGATTTGTATTTATACCGCGTGAACGCCCTGGTTGAATCTCAGCAGAATTAAATTCAGTGCCTCAAAGTAACTGTGACATTTTGGCTGCATAAATATTATCCTCACCCTCTTGAACACTGATTAATTACAAGACCTCCATAAACTAAAAGGCAACAGTTGCTGTTGTGTTTGCTATATTATTGGCTTTCCTTGAGTTTTTAATTTTTCATAGTCTGTGTTTGAGGTCTCTGAGAATTGCCCAATATCTATAATACGCTCAAGATTTTAATGCCCACTCTATTATAAAGGAGTTAAGGATTCCTTTGCATTTATATTAACCCTGCATAACTTTGCCTGATCTTTCTTGGGGTTTTTCTTCCATGCATATTTAACTGCATGAGTCTGTATAATACCGTGTGTGATAGAGTCATATTTGTGTGGCTTCTTTAGTGCATTGAATGGCATTGAGTTTGTTCAAATTCAAACGGATGGAGCAGAAACTTCTGCTGCTATTACATAGAGCCTATAATCATGTCAGTCAAACTGAGGTTAAACTATAGACATTCACACTCAGATGAACAAGTTAAAAAGCAAAGTGGGGTTTAACAAGTCCAAATCCCCCAGAGATGCTCTTGTAATTCAACACTGTAATCTGCCGTCACACTCAGATTCTGTCCTGTTACTTCTGCTTCAAAGGACTCAGTGCAACTTGTTGTATATTTTTTGTGAATTCTGCCATACATTGTATGTACATTTAAGGCTTTTCAGAGTGTCACAGTTAATTTAATTTAATAATTTAAATGAAATGTTAATTTAATGTATGCTGAGCATGTCAATTCCCAAACAATGTACTATGTACTATACTCTATGTACCTACACTGTAAAAAATTGCTGTAAAAAACGGTCAAATCTGAACTATAACATACTGTTTTACATTCAAAGCAACTTTACAGAGATAAGAGGAGAATAATGCAGCAAAGTTTGTTTTTCGCTGTGCAGCAGCTCTAGAAGAACAGGCCAATCAATAATATTGATGAGTATTAAGTGTTAAGCGTCCACAACTAAGCAAGGCAGAAGCGGCAGTGGCAAGGAACCAAAACTCAAGCAGGTGACAGAATGAATGCAGAATAGAATGGAGAAAAAAACAGGCTCAGTTGGGAGACCAGTTCTCCTCTGTTGAGTATTTGAAGTGTCCAACATTCCACACTTTTTTTCAGCACAGAATTTTTACTATAAAACATCATAAAGTTGTGTATGATTAGGCAGATTGAAACCCAGCTAAACTGTAACTTGAAGATTCGTCTTAAACATTCCTTGCCACAAATCCGTAGATCTGGGTGCTTAATTATGTCTGTTATTCTGATCCTTTCAAGGAAGTGAAGACATTGCTGTGTCTTTGCCACTATAAGGACAAAGCTTCTGCTAAACCCTATTTGGACGGGCTTCTGTCATCTCAGCCCTCCACAAAAAGTCTTCTATTAAGCTGTCAGCCCCCTTAAAAATGTATGATTATGTGGTCTCTCTCCACATTTGCTGAAAACAGCACTGAAGTAAGCTATCTCGATACTCCTCTTAATAGTTGATAATACATTTTAAAAATGTGCTGCATTATAGCATTATTCATCACTCTAATATATCTTTCAGTGGCATTGAAAAGTCATAACGCTTATAAGCATAGATTCATTAACTTGTCATTTTAGTGTGCTTGAGAGGCCAATTAAAACTGTAACATTGGTATTTTCACAGTGATATTTAGTCATAATTTCTTAAATCCTTTATTTTGGAGAACATTTTGTAGATTGTGTACATTTTTACAGTTTCAAAAAACGATTTACTATGATTTATAAGCCTTTTTACTAAATAACTTAAGTAGCTTATTGTGACAATCTACACATTTTTGTACATTATTCTCTTAAGAGAATATATGACCGAAAAAAACATAAATGAAATTAACTGAATATCAAAAATGAAAATTTAATTCTCTCTTTTGTCTATTGTTCTACATAATTCATAGGCGCTATGCAAACTCTCAAGCTGGTGCTTGTTCTTCATGCAGAGCATTTGCCAATTAGTGTCAGTGGTATGAACTGATGTCAAACATAAATATTTGTATTGTGCAGTTGGGAAATAACCAAGTGGGTGGTGGATGTGGAACGGTTCTAGTTGTAAGCATACTAGTGTGGGTGGGAGTGAGGCCTTAATGTGGGTCGTGACCAGTCGTTTAAAACACTTGATTAGGACGAGTAAGAGTTCAAGACAATATTTGTCGTCATTAAAGCATGTTAACATTGACTTCTTTGGCACAATGTAGTCGTTTTTAAATGTAAGCACAGCAGCCAGGCTTTGCGGGGTGTTGAAGAGCTCTGAGAGGACATCAAACAGCTTACTAAGGTATTCTCTCAACACGCTGCCAGGCATTCCATCTGGGCCGATGCATTTTCATAGGGTGACTTTTTGCATTGTCTGCTTATCTCAGCCACAGATTGCACCTGATCATAATTTGGAGAAGTTGTATTCTTGGCTGCAGTGTTGTTGGCAAAGAAGTGGGTTTACATCAGTTTGGGAGAGCTCCAGGTTAGTGCAAAATTATGAATTGAATATGTGGCTTTCTTTCAGTTTGAGAAGTTTGAATGGTCATACCCTGACCACACCATGACTTTTTTTTCACCCTGTTTCACAAAAGAAATACAACCAATCAATCAATCAAAAATGAAATCAAGCATTTTGTTTGCTACCTTAATTTAATTTCAGGAACTGAGCTGAAATGTAAAAGTTACTCTAAATTTGAAATGTTTCTGAATGGTGGGCAACCCTGGAGGGTTAACAGCTGTCAGAAATGATTGAAATGTGGAGTGGAGGTCACAGGTTGTCAGCCGGGCTCATAAATATTAATTGAGTAACCCTGCAGGTAATTTGGTGACAGCTATATTAAAATTAACACTTAGGGTTCAGATATTCATTCAGTTGACCATTGGCGCATGCTTGTTAGAAAAGCACTCTTTTTAGTTGTCTTGCTAATCTGATACCCAGTGCAGATCATGGAACACAAAGCTAATACGCTAATGTGTTGAATCTGGTGTGTTAGATAAGGGAGACATCCCAAATCTGCTTTGCTGGATGGTCTAACAGTGCTGTCTCCTCTGCCATATGGACTGGCAGTCAGTAGGCTTGGATCTATGTATATGCAGTTTCCTCATGGTCAATTGTTGATATGTGTTCTGTGAAACTGTGCTGATCATCAAATATAACCCCAAGATTGTTTGCTGTCATGGCGGACATGAAAACCAACAAACAGTTCATCAATAGATGAATCATTCATATACACTGCATGCCTGTTAATAACACTGTACAATGTTTTAACAAGGGATGAGCGTTGTTAAGATATTCCTACTGTTACCTATACTGCTTAATGATCCGGTACTTTAACTGTATTCTTATCAGTTTTTTTGTTTGTTATTTATACAAAAAAGAAATTAATCATTATTTCTATTAAATATCTGGTTTACTCACGTGTGTTGTCTTTGGTCTACCATGGTCTATCAAAGACAGTGACGAGAGAACAGTGAACTGAGGTAACTAAGATGAAATCTTAACTGAAGATGAACTTGGAGAAGGCGTGGAACACAGGGAGGCTTGGGAGGAACTCGGAGGGAAAATGTACTGGGAAGAAGTCAGCAGTGCTTGCGGTCGCGGGGTGATATAGTGGCGTTCTGATTGTACACCGGTGCAGGTGCTCTGTACTCAGAAAGGGGGGGGGGGGGGGGGGGACAAATGATCAATGACAAAATAATCTAAAATGGTACATTCTTACAATCAATTTAGAAGTTGATTAATTGTTATTTTGTTTTTGTTTTGAACTATTGTATAAAATGAACATATGATTTTGCAATAGATTCAATTAAATAGGAATGTAACCATATTATGTTATAAGCCCATAATTCAAGAACACATAAATCATATCTTGAATTCTGGAATTCGCTTGTTAAGTATAATGGAGAGCTATTGCCTGAGTTGTATGGAGATGTGTTAATAGTGGTTGAATTTCACCGCAGGGACAAACAGTGCTGAAGTTGAGGACAAACACGACTGTTACCTGGCTGTCACCAGTGAAGGTTGCTGTCCGCCTGTCCTGCGAGTGCTGTCTGTGACAAGAGATCTTGGAGATTTTTTTATCCAATAAATATATTTGTTTGACAGGGAAGCTGTGTGCAAACATGTGTTTGTATGTATTTATAATTCATTTACCCCTCAGAAGAAGGGAACTTTCTCTCAAGGAGCAAAAAGGGCAGACGCTCAATCCCCTTTTGATGTGTATGTGGGAAAGTTAAAAGAGTCTGTCTTGGAAAGGACATGTTCATTTGGAGCAAGGTTACAAAGGTGACCAGTAAGCACACTTTCTCTCAAGCTTGAAAATATAGACTGTGCTCGCTGATACAGATTCGTACACAAGGTCAGCAGCATCCAGCGATGACAAAGAGGCCTGGGAAATAAATATACACAGTCCAGCCATCACTATATCACATTACAGTAGCAGGACCCATTGTTCCTTTCCTGAGAAAATGTCCTAGCCCAAAAGTGAATCGCAACCATGGCACTTGCTGCTAGAATCCTTATAGGAAGAGGGTTGTGCAGAATTTAGAATTCTAGTACAGGGTTCCTTTTAATTTAGTAGTGGAATGTGAAGTGAATTGACTATACAACACTATATGTATGTATTATATGTATGTAAACATGTATGTACTCCATCCATCCATCCGTCACGGTCTGTAAATCCTAAATACTTCAAGCTTTTCAGATTATTTTAAACTTTTACAAAAGGCAATATCAAATTTTGTTTGTTTTATTTATCTTTTATTTATCTGTCTGTCACACTTTAGTCCAGAAATGATGACGAAGAGCAAGGTATCGGTTCAAATAGTAAAGTTACTTTTATTATACAACACAAAAGAGAGTCCACACATGATAATGAACTAAAAGCTAACAGGTGTGAGTAATTAATCAAAAACCATGGTAACAAATGATAAATGTGAACATAGACGGAAATAAACAAGAAACTGAAACTGAAAATGAAACGCTAAACATGACACCATATCAAACTTCAATGGCTTTTTCAACTTTTTTACTTTGAACACTTTCAAACAAGACTTTGTCAAGAGTTTGTCTTGACAATTTGTCTATTTTAAATTATTTTAATTCTATTTACATTCAAATTTAAACAGCATTTATGTATTCTGTTTGCTGTTTAAAGTTTAAAGTCAGTCAACTCAAATTGTTGCACACAATGCTTCCAGCTAAAAAGAAAAAAAAAATTATAACATGTTTCAATCAGAATGATAAGCTTGCCTAATGGAATAAATGTAGCTCTACCAGAATTATTATTATTATTATTATTTTTTACACCAATCTGTTGACTGAGACAACAGCTGACACTATAGCGTTTTTTTCTTGTTTTTGTATGAAACAAGTTTTTTTTTATTTTATTTTTTTTATGAATTTTTCTCTGTTGAGCAAAAGGCTTTCATCTGGAAAAAAATCTTTTTGAGGTACTCATGGGACTCATGCTGTCTGAGGAATGTAGCAGATGCCTCACCTCCACTTTTCAAAGGAGAATTGATGCATGTCTCACCCATGATGGAGTACCTTGGGATTATCTTATCAAACACGAATTTGTCTTTTTTGCCAAATCCTCTTTGAGCAGATGAGGGTTTTTTGGGGTGTGGAGGGTTGGGGTTTAATATAAAACCGAGTACAAATTCTCAGTTTGGTCTTTTGAGATGCAAAAACTATAAAAGCATCTTTCTACTGCTCAGCCATCACTAATCAGCTAAACAGACTATATGGATTCAAGGGACTTTGGGTCAGTGTGTCTGCAAACATTTGTATAAAACACTCTTCTTATCTAGCTTAGTTTTCAGCTTTGCAATAAATCACAGCTCTTCTTAAGCAAAACAAAACAACATCCTTCTCTATCCAAAACATAAGTAAATAAAAAACTTTGAAGCTTACTTTGTTGAAGTGGGGATTTAATTTCTAAAGACTGGTTCAGCAGAAAGCTCATAACATTAGTATGGATCAAAGACCAAGGTTTTGTTTTTCAAATTGACTGAGATTAATGAAGGATGCGGATTTTCTCATTAATTATTTGCGGAAGAGTGGTTTTACTTATTAAATATGTGTTACTGTCAAATTATGGTTTGGGAATTCAGCCATGTACTGTAGCTAATGCTGATATGACTGTGACTAGAAGCTGCAAGTAACTAAACCTTTCTGGAGCGGATACAACTGTACAGAAAGTGTGTTTTGAATCGCAGAGGATAAGGAATAAACAAAAGCTAAAGATAAGCAAAAACACAAGGGAAGCAGGAATGGCAGAGATAGACAGGTTGCCATCCTGTTCAGCCTTTGTTGAAAATCCATTGTTTTAGTGGAAAACATGACAGCTCTGCCACAGCCATTTCTAGCGCACCTGGACAAAGACATCGATGTGTTCTGGCACAATGAAAGTTTTAGGTTTTGCTTTTAAGATTAATATATATATATATATATATATATATTTTAAATATATTTATTTTGTTTGTAATTGTTACACGTGTTCCTGTCTGGGTCTTCTCTGTCACTTCCTGTCAGTCTTGTCTTTGTTTCACTTCTGTCTCTCGGGTTATTGTTTCACTCCCTACACCTGTCTTGTAATCACTTCCTCGTTAGTCTCCCAGGTGTTGCTGTTTCCCCTTGTGTATATATCACTTGTGCACTTCCCTGGTGGGTGTTCGGTTGTTGATATTGTTTCCTGAATGGTTTACTGAATTCGTGTGTGGATGTTACTTGGTCTTGCCTTGATTCTTGTTTTGAGTTTAGCCTAGTTCAAGTCTATGCAATCCAGTTTGTTTTGTTTATATTTAAAGTGTTTTGTTTGTTTATTATTAAACTAGTTTAAGTTGGATATCCTGCCTTGCCTTGTCACCTTGCCTGTCTTGCATCGCACACCAACCCCGTTCTGTGACAGAACAACCCACCAGGCTGGTCACCTACAACCGACCAGGTTTGTCGCCTAAAAGGACAATCAGGGAAGATGGAACATCTTGTAAAGGTTCTCCGGATTGCCCGGGAGAATCCCAACTTTGATGAGTTCGCCTGGAGGTTCAACCGGTTCGCTACTTTCTCATCCCTGGATGATAGAACACTTAAGATGCTGCTCTGGTTCGGAGCAAACCATTTTCAGATCGAGGACCTCCCTGACCTGACAGAGTTAAGCTGGCAAGAAGCAGTGTATGTGTGTCAGGTGAGCGCTGCGCTCCGAACCAGACAGCCAATACCATCAGCTGCAGCATCTCAGTCAACGGCCCGTCTGAACCAGCCAGAGTCTAATCCAGAGATCCGCCAGCCAGAGCCCGATCCAGAGATCCGCCAGCCAGAGCCCGATCCAGAGATCCGCCAGCCAGAGCCCGATCCAGAGATCCGCCAGCCAGAGCCCGATCCAGAGATCCGCCAGCCAGAGCCCGATCCAGAGATCCGCCAGCCAGAGCCCGATCCAGAGATCCGCCAGCCAGAGCCCGATCCAGAGATCCGCCAGCCAGAGCCCGATCCAGAGATCCGCCAGCCAGAGCCCGATCCAGAGATCCGCCAGCCAGAGCCCGATCCAGAGATCCGCCAGCCAGAGCCCGATCCAGAGATCCGCCAGCCAGAGCCCGATCCAGAGATCCGCCAGCCAGAGCCCGATCCAGAGATCCGCCAGCCAGAGCCCGATCCAGAGATCCGCCAGCCAGAGCCCGATCCAGAGATCCGCCAGCCAGAGCCCGATCCAGAGATCCGCCAGCCAGAGCCCGATCCAGAGATCCGCCAGCCAGAGCCCGATCCAGAGATCCGCCAGCCAGAGCCCGATCCAGAGATCCGCCAGCCAGAACCAGATCCGCCTGAACTGTGGCCCGAACCGCCAGAGCTGCCTGAACTGTGGCCCGAACCGCCAGAGCTGCCTGAACTGTGGCCCGAACCGCCAGAGCTGCCTGAACTGTGGCCCGAACCGCCAGAGCTGCCTGAACTGTGGCCCGAACCGCCAGAGCTGCCTGAACTGTGGCCCGACCCGCCGCTGGACTTCTGGGACATCCCAGAGCCGCCTGAACTGTGGCCCAACCCGCCGCTGGACTTCTGGGACATCTCAGAGCCGCCGCCGGCCTTCGCCGACGTCCCAGAGCCCGTTACTGGTCCGGAAGCCGCCGTCCAAGTGACTCTCGCCCTGCCGGCGCCCCCAGTGACTCTCGCCCTGCCGGCGCCCCCAGTGACTCTCGCCCTGCCGGCGCCCCCAGTGACTCTCGCCCCGCCTGACCCGCCGGCCTTTCCCGAGCCTGCCTGGCTCACCCCGCCGGCGCCGCCTGACCCGCCGGCCTTGCCCGAGCCTGCCTGGCTCACCCCGCCGGCGCCGCCTGACCCGCCGGCCTTGCCCGAGCCTGCCTGGCTCACCCCGCCGGCGCCGCCTGACCCGCCGGCCGTGCCCGAGCCCGCCTGGCTCACTCCCCCGGCGCCGCCTGACCCTCCAGCCTTGCCCGAGCCCGCCTGGCTCATTCCCCCGGCGCCGCCTGACCCTCCAGCCTTGCCTGAGCCCACCGGGCTCCTTTCCCGCTCCTCCAGGGACTCTGTATTTTTTTTCCTTTTTTTCATGTGTCAGGACTGTTTAGTTGCTATTTTTTCATTAAGGACTGTTTTGAGTTATTTTCCTTTGTCTTGAGGTCTGTTTATTTTTTGTTTATCTTTTTCACACAGGTTTTCCTTGGTTCTAGTTCTGTCTCCTTTGGGTTCCCTCTGGTTTCTTGTCTGTCAAGTCTTGTTCTGTCCCCCTCCTGGTCCCCCGCCCACCCTCCGCAGTTGTTGCCTTGACGGCGCGAGGTCGCGCCTACCGGAAGGGGGGCGCTATGTTACACGTGTTCCTGTCTGGGTCTTCTCTGTCACTTCCTGTCAGTCTTGTCTTTGTTTCACTTCTGTCTCTCGGGTTATTGTTTCACTCCCTACACCTGTCTTGTAATCACTTCCTCGTTAGTCTCCCAGGTGTTGCTGTTTCCCCTTGTGTATATATCACTTGTGCACTTCCCTGGTGGGTGTTCGGTTGTTGATATTGTTTCCTGAATGGTTTACTGAATTCGTGTGTGGATGTTACTTGGTCTTGCCTTGATTCTTGTTTTGAGTTTAGCCTAGTTCAAGTCTATGCAATCAGTTTGTTTTGTTTATATTTAAAGTGTTTTGTTTGTTTATTATTAAACTAGTTTAAGTTGGATATCCTGCCTTGCCTTGTCACCTTGTCTGTCTCCGCATCGCACACCAACCCCGCTCCCGTAACAGTAATTAACAGCATAACACAATCAGTTCATTTTTAATGTGTTGTCTTATTTTATGTAAGTGATATTTATATTTATTCACATGCTGTCAATCAACTTCTCAGCCTCTGATGGATACTTGTTCTTGCATTATCAATACTTGGAGTACTGTGGGTGCAGATGTACTCACACCTGCTGAGGTTGCTTCCTGGGCAAACTCTGCACTGGTGTTACCCCGATCCTGCAACTGAAGCTTTCTTCAAATTGAACCTCTCTCCTTGAAGTTCTTGGTGATCCGATAAATGGTTGATTTAGGTGCAATCTTCTGAATCCCTTTTTGTGCAAAGCACGTTTCCTTGCAGGTAATCCTGGTTAACAGCGGAAGAACAATGATTCAAGCACCATCCTGCTTTTAAAGCTTCAAAGCTTTAAAGTTATTCTAACTCAGTCAGTGTAACAGTGTGATCTCCAGCCAGCCTTTTCCTCTTCAATTCCCACCTGTGATAATAAGATAATCACTGGCATGATTTAAGCTGATCTTTTTGTGTCAGGGCTGAAATGCAGTTTTTCTTTTTTTTCTTTTTCATGGCAAAGAGGGACTTTTTAATTAATTGATTCATCTGATCAGTCTTCATAACATTCTGGATTATTTGCAAATTGCTGTCATAAAAACTGAGGCAGCAGACTGTGAAAATTAATATTTGTGTCATTCTCAAAGCTTTTGGCCATGGCTATATATACTGTGCAAAAGTTAAGATCAGTAAGATATTTTTGTATATATATATATAATACATGAACTGAATTAATGCAGTTTGAGAATTTGTTATATTTGTGTGTGTGTATATATATATATATATATATACACAAATATAACAAATTCTCAAACTGCATTAAAGCAGTTAATGTATTGATTGATTTAATGATGGTCATTGTGATAATAATAATGATATTATTAAATTATGCAATATGAAATAAAGAAACACTTAAGCGTTACTGATGGGGCTGTGGGTGTACAAAAGACAAAACAGAAAGGCTGACTCTAATTCCTGCTAGGTTAAATACTCATTGAAAACTGTTGCAGACTCTTTTGTTTAGGATGTATCAATTGGACATGGATATTTGATAGAAACATAAAAAAGTCTTATTCTTTTATATGGGTTCTCTGGATACTTCTGGCTTATGCATCAAGCACAATTGTCAAAAGGAGATCTAGAGGGCAAAGGCATTCAATAAATGATTAAATGAAGTATAATTGCTGGAGAAAACAGAGTGCCATTTCAGACACTGCTTACATGACCTTTAAACAGCTCTTCAAAACAGCTGACATTTCCTCCTTTCTTTTTTAAATAGTCTTCATAGGAAAATAAGAGAGAGAGAGAGCAGATTTTTCATTTACATTATGACTTGAGTGCATCATAAATATCTCACAAAGAAAAAGGCCATACAGATCTATTCACAATCCCAGGGCCCCCTTTTGGGTCCTTGAGCAGTAGTGGGGCGAATAGTGGCAAAGAGATTGATGAATTGGGTAGGAGTACCTTGATCAATACTAACGAGAGAGAGAGAGAGAGAGAGGAGGAAAAAAAATTGGGACGGGTGGCAAATATGTGCTTAACAGATGGAAGCATCTGTGTTTGTTTGAATGAGCTACTCTTGAGAGTCTTACAACATGGTATATGCCTGTGCCATAATGACACATTAAATATGTGGTAAGACATGTTGTCTGCTGTCAGTGGGAAGATTTCCCCTTACGAGGCAAATAGTAGATATTGCTACTCATTAAAATCCCAAATATTCAGCCAAAATCACATTATTAAATTTCCTAGAAAATGTGTTCACTATTTTCTGCTAGTATAAATTGTATGGAGTCATTATCTGGAATATTAAGATAACTAATTTGTCATCTTTTTAAAGTTCAAAAAACACATTAAGTTCATGAATAAAACCTATACATGGCTATGGAAATTAACGGAGGCCTTGAAATTAACTTAAGTATTTCTCTATTCTAAATTAAAGTTACAAAATATTGTCAGTTGCAGATATAAACTGAAAAACACTTCAGTACATGACATCTTTGCCACAATCCTCCAATATAGTATTCTTCTGTCAAGGGTGGGATAAAATGGAAATATCAAGAGGGAGTCCTGCAGTTTTATGTCATTCCATTTGCACCTAAGTCCTGCATTCAGAGGTCACATCAATAAGTCTTTCTTTCAACAACATGCCCCATTAATCATTTAAACTCATGTCTGTCATCACAGAGGACTAATGTGCAGTCTATAGATTTGTTCTGCTTTAAAAAGTCTTGTTGTTTCCTCTGCTTTCACACCAACGTTTTGTGAATATGTGACATCCTGTCTCAGTCTGCATTTATGTATTTTTAATTTACACATTTACACATTTTAGTGTAATAAAATTATTTGTGATTTAAGTAGAAATAATAGTAAGACAATAATCTAAGAAATATAAACAGTATTTTATGAGCATGGTTATCTGCACGTAATCACAGCAGTCATGATATTCAGATTGCGAGGGTGATATTGTCAATCCAGTTTAATAAACCACCGTAACCCGTTTAATCACCACTTTTTGTTCTACCAACACAAAGTGAAAAATTTTTTTTATTATGCATATGGGCAGTTATAAAAAAAAATGTCTTGGGCTAATAAGTAGATTTCATAAGCCATGAAAGTTATTTATTGTAATAAACAAACATTTTTAGTAAATCATCAGCGTCATATTCATACGACAGTTGCAAAGGTTATCCTGAGTTCTATATCATCACCAAATAAACTAATGAGCACCACATAATGGTATCTAGATTGTTGTTTTTATGTTTTTTTGTGATGCTTACATTAACTGTATTTTGCAGTAATGCATATTCTGTAGAAAAGAGGAGACTTTTTGAGCAAATGTTAAATGAATGATGGTTTTGCACTCTGGTTATAAAATGAAAGACATGCTTATGAAATGAAAGACATGCTTATTAGATGCAGAACAGCCTCTTTCTCAAAAGAAACATTTATAAGGGGGTAAAAATAGTGCATAATTGTGTTCTTCAGAAAACTAGACTTTGTTTTCCAACTATAAAAGCGTTTCCTAAGGGATTTGCAATAGATGTGACGCCTTTCTATTCTGTTCTATTCATTTCTGTATTTAACATTCCCACATTTACATAACCAAATGTTGTTATGCTTTTATGACCCTTTTAACCAAAGGACCAGCCTCTTCAAAGCAAATGACATAGAGCATCAAATGGTGGTTTGGGGGAGTCTGGCATAGCTTAATGATTATCTTCAACCATTCAGATATTTGTGTTGCAGTGCAGTTCTCGCCGTGCTTGTTATGAATTATGAAAATGACTCACTTTTAAAAGGTTGAGTTTCCACCTTTGAGAATTTGAGAAAAATGTTCAATCATTACATTGGATGGCTTTATAAAACTAATTATGATGCTATTTTTTTCTTTTTATTTTAGAAGACCTCTGGAGATTTTGCAGAGCATCAGAGGGTAAGAGAAAGATATTCAATATTTTTTAATTAATGCAAATTTAAATCCATTAATCCAACTTGATATATGATTCGCCTATAAAAATAGCTTATTTAAGTACAGAACCAGATCTGTAACAGAACGCCTGGCAATTATTTTATTTTTTTTTAGTTACTACATCTATAATATATAAAGAAAGAATTAATAAAAATCAAACCTAAGTTGATGGCAGTCTAAAAAGAAAAGAATTTGAAGGTTCAATGCAGTAGGCTGCACTTTCTTATCAGTCTGACAAGAGCATCACACTGCCTTGTGTTGAAAGGTCTGTGAGGAGAATCTTCATCATTATCAAACCGTCATTGCAAATTAATTTTTTTTTTTAGGGCTTCGACAAAAACAATGTTGATGCAAATGCCAGCGCACACTGTAACAAAACAGAATCTCAATCTTATTTAATTGCTGATTTTGCTTCACAGAGAAATCATGGTCTCTAAGTAGCTGTCCGTGGTGCTAAATCAATGCGAAGACATCGTTCAATACTGAAGCTCACCTCCCCTCCTTTCTAACAATCGTTTTAGATGCCTCTGTATGAGAGACGCACATAACAGAAATCAGGGGTGAAATACCCCTGTAGTCTGGCCACTCACCATGCCAGTCACACTTAAAGGAACACCTCTCGCAAAACAAGTGTCATAAGTGGCCCGAGCTTGATAAAACAATTACAGACTGTGTCTGATAACAAAGAGAGGAAGTGTAAATACACCACACTGTGCATGAAATTAATGGAGTCCACTGCTTTTTCTACGTCTTTCTAATGTACTCAGCCTCATAAAGGATCTTTATTAGACCAAGACTGGGTCTGGTCATGATAATGTCTCAGAGACACAGATGACTGCTGGTAAAGAGCAGGGCCCAGAAGATTGAAATAGAAAAATTAGCTGGATATTTCACATAGGCTAGTTTCACACAAATTACATACTGTTCAAAAGATTTCTTAATGATAAGTAGCTCATCAAGGCTACATTTTCTGGAACAAAAATATAATAAAAGCAGTAATATTGTAAATAATTGTTCAAATTTTAAATAAGAGTTTTCTATTTAAATGTAACATAGGGCAGTAAGAGCCGTACTTGTAAACCTCGTGCCCCTGGCCTCTAGAAGCTTGCTAGCGACTGCTCTTGTTAGCGCACCCGCCTCAGAGCCATATTTAAAAATGTAATTTATTTCTGTACAAGCTTTCATCAACCAACATTCATTGTCACATGATCCTTCAGAAATAGTGATTTGATGCTAAAGTGTCACAGTCTTGTCTCGTCGCATCTGTCACATCCGGATTATTTTATGTATCTTCCAGGTCCTGCATGTCCCCGTTTGTGTCTAATCACATCCCAAGTCCCATCAGCTGTTTCCTATCATGTGTTTGTCGTTAAATACCCTCCTGTGCTCCTTTGTCTTTGTCAGTCGTTAACTTTTTGTAGTCCGAGTGTGTGAATGCCGCTCCGTGTTTTGCACGATAACGTGCCGTTCGAGTTATATTTAAAGAGTCTTTTGTTTTCCTAGTTGTTTAATAAACCTTTGAGCATTCACTCCTGCTGTTTCTCCTCGTGTCTCCGCATCGCACACCAGCATCGTTGATAACATAAAGTAACATTTCTCATTATTATCAATGTTAAAAACAGTTGTGCTGCTTAATTTTTTCTAGAAACCATGATTTTTCTTCATACTTTTCATAACTGTTTAATTAACAGAAGAATCAAAAGAGGATCTAACACTAAGGACAGACTGCTTCTGTGTGAACGTGGCCACACAAACACACACAGCTAGACCTTCTCAGTCCATGATGAAAATGGATGGATTGTTCAATCCACAGAAAGGCTTTTGTAGTTAAAAGGCCAGACCATTATAGCACTGCATGGCCTTTTTCAAAAGCATTTGGCAGAAAATGGATTGAGTTATTGATTTGTGCAAAATGTCACAGCATAAATATTTGCGTTTTAATGCAGTACAGTGCAATCAGTGTTGACTTTTCTCAATGCGGGGACAATGCGTTTTTCATTTCATCACTACAGCTGGAGCGAGCGGAAACTTGCCACAATTCATGTGCTTCTCAATAAGGGCTTATGTGTTTAGCATAGCTGAATGATTAGCATGCAAAACGAAATGAATTGCTTTCATTGATTGAGTTTCACACTGTCATTAACAGCAATGAAGACAGACAAGAGGCCATGGATGACTTGGCTCATTGTGGCGGAAAGCCTTGACGTTAAAACATATATCTCGTGGGATCTCACTTAACCTTTTTGTTTCACAGTTTAAACGTGATAAATGACTGCATTAAATGAAAGTGAAACATTTTATTATCCTTGACAGTTGTGGAGTACCTTGAGTTTCAGGCCTTTTCTTTTATGTGTAGTGGAATTTTACCTTTAAGCGACAATTGTTCACTATCATTCGCTAGCATTATGTGTTGTTTAATTTTTTTATTAATTAGTTGCATCAGTCATCATCTCTGAAACTTCTTTTGGCTCAAACTTTTAAACTAGGTCCTTTTTTGGAGAATGCATGAGGTAGTCCCTTAGTTTATATATATATATATATATATATATATATATATATATATATATATATATTTCCTTCAGGTCAGTCCTCAGAGATCCTACGTAGGAAGTTTGGAGGCCATTATGTCACCAGGACAAAAGGGGAAAGATGCCATTTTAATTAAAGTTGGCAGATTTACCATCCACATAGGGTTTAAAACATCACCCGTCTGTACAGATCGAGGCCGAAGTACCAGCGATAAAAATGATTTATGCTAGCTAGGGCAGCGGAGAGATTTCTCTAAGGGATTGGTGGAGGAATTAGCACAGGCATTGGAAGGCTGTACTGTAATGAGGAGGAATGACATTAGATTCAAACTCTTGAAAATGAATGGTGCAGCCAGGCCAAACAATCAGTTACCGCTTCAACATGGGCCCAACCCCTGCCTCGAGACTTATGTTTAACCTGAAATTTGAAGATAAAAGATGGTATTTCAGAAGAAAAATAAGATTCCAGATTTTCATTTGTCTGTTTATTTAGTTTCAAACTCAAATTATTTGCTTATATCAGTGCTGTTATCGTTAAGTAAATCTAAAACTATTACAAATGTATTTTTCAGTAGTTGAAATAAAGTAAAATATTAGACTCCAATTTTTTTGTTTGTTTATATTACTCCAAATGTTTCTTTGGTAACTAGCCAAAATAACTGTATAGTTCTTTAAATTCTACAATTTCCTAACCAAAAAAACAAAAAAAACAAAATATTAAAACCTGAACCTAACAAATAGGAGAGAGAGAGAAAGGGAAACCTGCTCACATTTACCATTTACCCAAAATACGTTTGAGGACATAAATATTCACTTGTTTTATTTCTGAATGAATACACGTAATGTTTTGAACATATTGGTTGAATGAAAGATACAATGACTCGCTCATAAAAGTCAATTGTGTAGTTCTGAATGAATCAATGGTTTTGAACCAATCGACTGAATGAGTGATTCAAACAACTCTCATAAAGACAGTCACTTGGCACCAACTACTGGCTTAATGATGTAACCAGAAAATAGAAGAAACATCTCCTGAAAAAGCCATACCACTAATATGCATATTGTACATTTCTTTTTTTATTGCAAAAAATACTCTTCACATTTGATACATTAAGCTCAATGGGATTGAATAAATGTGTTAAATGTTTTATTTAATACATTGTTCTTAATAAATACATTAAACTGAGAGCTTCTGATTCTAGAGGAATGACAAGTCAATTAATATTTTAGATACACTGGTGGTGCACAGTACAATGTAAAATATGTTCACAAAATCATCATCACTCTTTAGATTAGGGTCCAATTTACACTAATAGCTAACTTTTTCCTCAAACTCTTAATTACTGCTTATTAATACTTAGTAAGGTAGTTACTTACTATTATGGGATGTAGCATATGGTCATGCAGTATAAGGTATTAATATGTGCTTTATTAGTACTAGCAAACAAACAATATCCTAGTAATATGCATGATAATAAGCAACTAGTTAATAGTGAGAATTGGATCCTGAATTACAGTGTTGCTAAACTTATAATTGCGGCTCAAAGATTTTTTTAAATTATTATTCAATGAAACATTTATAACTATTCATTTATTAAAAATCATTATCTTTGTGGCTGTCGGATCTGCAGCTCTCTGTTATAATAAAGACAGCCTAAATCCTTTAATTATGATCCTGATCTTTCAATTGAACATCCTTAGATAAACTGGGGGAAAAAACAAAATATTTTCTGCAAAAGAAGAATCCACAACACTTGTACTTGTTCACTTAAGAACTCATCTTCACATGTGTACAGAAAAAGTGTACCAAGGAAAATGAGAGCGTGCTTTGTTGATATTACCACTTTGACCTCCGTACAGTTATGAGTCAAAGACTCGCTCTCAAAGTGCTCAGCTGTTGGTAATGGTCTCAGAAGCTCAGTTTCTATGCTTAGCTGGTTTTGAGGAAGAAAGGCAAATGTTTGAAGCATTTACGTGTGCAAAGGGTATGCAAAGACTCCAGGCACCAGATGCTGGAGACATCAAAGCAGGACCTTCAAAAACATCTCTCTTTGTTTCTCCTCCTCAAACAGCTCATTCTGCTGAGAGTCCTTCTGTCCCAAGAAACTGAGCTGAATTGATTCTCTGAAAAGATAATCATATTATTCCTCTCCCCCATGGAGAGACAAGGCGATTGCATCTGTGGCGTGGTGTTGTCTGTCAGCACTGGAATTTTTAATTAGCACCTGGAAGCTCGTATTTTATGCCTCCCCACTGCATATTTGAGTGGAGACCAGTAGAGAACTGTTCATGTAACCATTTGGAGCGCCAATTCTGTCTCCACATGACTGTTTCTGAAGCAAGCTAAGGGAGAGTTAGAAAAAAATATGTTTGTGAACAGAGGTGGGCAATGGGTTTCTAGGTCAACAATGGTGAGCACTTCGTATTTATATATTTGGCTTTAGTATTGTAAGATTCATGCATTTTTGATGATCAGGGATCTGGACTGTTTTTTATAACCTAATATATGTATTTATTGATATTGTATATGTAATAAACAGTGGTGTTCAACTGGTGGGAATCTTTAACGGAAGACATTGGATCTCATTCAATAAGAATGCACATCCATATATTTGTGTGCAAAACCGCTTTGACAAACCTTATAATAAATTGATACATGATTTTCAAAATTTCGGATCAAATGTACAACCAACCAACCAAATCCAAAATTTATTAAGCCTGTATATAAACTACTGTTCAAAATGTCGGTCAGTAAAGGAAATTAATACTTTTATTCAGAAAGGACACATTAAACTGATAAAACAAACAAATTATTACAAATAAACTCTCTATTATTTATACAAATAACTATTTATTCATAAAGGAACCCTGAATTTGTTTTGTTTTGTTTTTTGAGTTACACAAAATATTAGGCAACTGTTTTCTACATTGACAATAACATGAAATGTTTCTTGACCACCAAATCAAATTCAGACACTGAAGACTGGAGGAATGGCTGCTGAAAATTCACAAATTCCATTTTGAAACGTATGAAAATGCAAAACACTTATTTTAAATTGTAATAAAATAATTTCACAATATTACTTGTTTTTACTCTTTCAAACGCAGGCCTGCTGAGCATAATAGACTTCTTTAAAAATCCTTTCCGTTCTTAGTACATCATTGTCGTGTAAACGTGCCCTTAGCTGCCGTACGTTTTACAAAATGCAAACCAATGCCAATAAAAGTCAAAGCAATAACCAAACGTGACAAAAACCCTTGAGAAATGCAGACTGGGGCTGCTTTCATGTATTCATAAAGCATACATCTTTTCAGCCTTAGTTAACATACTCTCCATTGCATGTTTATTAGTGCTCAGGCATGCACAGTAGCGGATGCTGAAGTTATTCACCCCGAGAGTGATGGGAGCTTCCGCCATGCCGCGCAGCGTAGCGTGGACAGCTAGGGTCAGTTTAATTGCAAACGGGTCAAACAATAATGAAAGCCTTTCCCCCTGTGAGCAACCATAGGGCAGCGGCAAAGACAGGTCCACAGAAAATACCGCATAAAGTTTGTCTGACTCAATCACTATTGGTTATTTTTCAGCTTGTCAAGGAAGTACACTGATATTAACGACAAATAGGTCTTGCAAAGTGTTATCTAAACAACTCTGTGATTCAAGCGTGCTTGTGAGTCTCTTTTGTTAATTACTAATTGCCAGGATTAGATCTGAGATCCATTGGCTCATGCATTTTAAATGAGGTGATTCTCAATGATTTCTTATTAGTGCCTCTGCACAAGCACTGCATTCAAGGTGTATCAAGCTGTTCTAAGTGCACAGCAAAAACAGCAGAATGCTCTTATTAAGATATGTATTTTTTAATGGATAAAATACTGTGTATATTTTGCTATATTTCTGCGCAGTCACCTTGATTTTGAGGCTAAAAAAAACAATGATTCACTTCTTTGTTGTAGCAGGTTCTTCTAAGAATTGAATACAATATCGAGGCTTTGTTGGCCTCGTTTACGTTTTTTTTTTTTTTTTTTTTACTCAAGCAGAGGAGTGACCTTGTAAAAGATCAGGCACGGATATGCATCATCACACTTACTAAACGCTGAATACGACCTGGTTGAATGTAATGCATTCTGTTCAACACTGTCACACAGAGAAAAAGACATCGGGAGGAAAAGTAGACCTAAATATTTAAAGAGAAGGAGGTCAAAGGATACAGTGATAGCATCAGTTTGTTTAAAAAGTGATAGGGAGGGTGAGGGGTGCGCATATGTGCTGATTGCATCATCACAAAATTAAAAAGTCTTCACTTTAGAATAATAATTAGGGTATGGACTAAAAATGTAAAATAATATTTTGACATATTGTCTTTATGTTGTCTGTAGCACAGTGTTTTGCTTATTTCCCAGTCTAAAAATGTCAGAATCAATAGCTAATTTAGTTGCTATTTTTTAAATGCAACAAAGTTTTCATTTCTCTGGCTTTTGAGGGAATATTTGTACTTGCTGATCAAATCAAATGCTCAAATATTCATTCATCTGCCGCAGTTGGTCCCGGGATTTTGTAGCACAGTGGATAAATGGATCAGTCTGAATGTTAAGTAGCATTTTTATTTGAGTACACAGGGTTCCTGGATTCAAATGTGCCTTTTCAAATGTAACTTTGTATTTTAATACATCAGAATTGCAATTGCACAGCATCATGAATGGGTAAAAAAGCCATTTTTGTGGTTTTGTTAGAATGAATAGTGATGTGAAGAAATACAATTTATTAGGATGTGTTTAATTAATTTAATTTAATAAGAAGAAAAAATACAATTTGACCAATGTTACCAGAAACCGTTTACTCATCTCATGCTAAATTTTCCCCAAAAAGTTATCACGCCTCGTTGATACGTCTGATATCATACACTGATGTGTTTGTTTTAATCACATGTATAACAGTTGTATGTAACTTTGGTCCCATGCTAATGGTGTGCAAGTCTGCTTTCTGTCTTCATTACAGTACAGAAAGATTCTACCATTCCAGCTTGATTTAGTCCCTTTGAAGATAAATGAAGAAGAAATTTTTAACACATTCCTCTTCAGCAAAGAACCCTCACATCCTCCACATTATATTCCCACCCACCTGGAAATTAATTGGTAGTCTCTGAAATGGAAAGAGAGTGAAATTCAGGCTCCATCTGCTTGTTCCTGCTGCCATACGTGCACATTAATTCTACACACCTCTTGCTGTGCTAAAATAATATCCTGACTCTTTCTTTTATAAATAAGCACAGAATAAAAGCTTTTTGGCTAATTTGAAGCTGGTAACTTATCACTGACAGGGCAGAGAGTGGAGAATGAGGGGCTTTGCTCTGAAATTGTAGGTATGAAATTGTAGGTATGAACTCAAAAAGGGTTGAGAATCATTTCTATTTTTCTTTTCTAATTACCCTAACCGAATGATGCTCGCTTCTGTTAAGTGTTCTCGCTTGTGTTTTCTTCCGCCAATGTGGAAGAAATATCAAACATACTAGATAGTGGCTACTGCAATACTTTTCAATTGCACCACAATTACGAAATCCACAACACGAAACAGGCAGTGCATTAAGTGTAATCCGTGTAGTCCGTTTTCCGAACGAATGACTCTTGAGCTGTTTCTTTTCACTGGATCATAAAATGGACAGTTCAAACAGTGAAATCCAATTACAGAAAAAGTCAGTTCTTTTTATTTAATTATAAACATACAGTGTAGTCCGATTAGAAAATGACTCAAGCAAATGAGTTGGTTCTTTTTAGTGAATCAAAAACATACAATGCAACCAGTGTAGTCTGTTTCCTAATCAAATGAGTTGGCGAAAGAGAAAAAAAGTTTTGCAAAAGCCTCTGCCAACTGGTTGAATGACTGATGCAAACATGTAAAACATGTAAGCAGTAACCTGACTTAATCACCTTTCAGCAAGTCATTTAGGACTTCTGAGCAAATTTATAATATTTCAGATCGTTCTTACACCTTGGGTAGAAAGCATGTTAAAATATGGCTTGGCCTTTGATAAGACTGAGCCAATATGTGCATAGAAATCCACTAATGGCCCTTTTTTGTGCTACAATGCTAAAATATAAAACGCAGCACAGTCGTATTGATGCGGAAATCCTATTTCCACCCATAAGAAAGTGAATTTCACCTATCTAGCATTGTGGGTTCATTGCACATTCCTTTTATTTTAGATTCCCTACCTCACTAGATGAATATGATGCATCCAAGATGTTTAACGGAACCTCCATTCATTACATAACCATGCATTTATATACCACATTACCCCAAGGATGACTTTAAAGAAGAATTGGCTGTTCCTTAAAGACAGTGCATGGGGTTAGCACTGCATGTTGTGTCTGAAAAAGAAGCAGAGCTTGGGTGCAGGGTACATTACATCAATCATGCTAATCCTCCTGTTCCGAATCAGAGAGCCAGCTAAGCCAGAGGAAAGCAGTTGAAGTTCTAGAATCGCTCTTTGGAAGACAAGCCTGTAATTTGATAAAAAAATTGCAGGAAGGGTGAAAAGAGATCTGAGAATGAGCTTTGTGCCGTATCATTTTTGTGATTAAAATTGTGATGTTAACGCTGCTTGTAAATAATATCTGCAGATAGCTACTCTGTTGGTGTCTGCACAGTGGTTGTGGCACAGTTCTCAGAGGTATGTGGTGAATAGTAATTTGAAAAGGTAAATTCGTGTTGGTGGAATATAACTGGACTTCAGGACAAATCAAAATCAATTTATTCTCAGAACTGGACCATTGGTTACCATAAATAGATTATTTCATCTCAATAGAACAGCAGCACAAAATATTAATGAAACCACCTAATATTTCTCTTCACCTTAGAGAAAAACCTCCATAAGTACAAATTATCCAAAGGCAAGTTTTATTTAGTACTATGCACAAGAGAAAAAAAAATGTTAAGCAGAACAAAATGTTCAAATGTGAACATTGCAGTGTATTTCCTTCCCTGTCAGTACACATTTTCTGAATCATTCTTCAGTGAGGTGAGACTTAACCTGAGTTGAAAAATAAGAAACCTTTAAGGAATCTTTAGTATTAATGTACTCCCCTTTAAATCACCAGGACATTATTACATGGCCAAGGCACTAAACCATAGGTAAATGTGCTTGGCAGAACTAAGTTTGGCTTTCTAATTACTCCTAATAGGAGGCCCTTATCGATTCTGTGCGCATTGATTGGTTGGATTTTAAAAAGGCATGTGTCTAGACCCCCCCTCAAAATACCTCAGACGCTAAAGTGGACACCCCCTGCTGCGACAGGGAGTCATCGATTTGCCAGGAAAACATTGTGTGTACGTGCACATCCAGATGGCAGCCAATATTGGCTAAATGTTTGTTTTTATCTGGTGCAATCCAAGGAACTTCCTCCTCACACCAGAGAGAAGTGATTCAAGACCAGTAGGTAGAGTTAGACTTACTGGTTAAAGTCATTTTTTAGTTATTTTTTTAATTTTATTGGACTGTCAATTGTTTATTTCTTTTTCTTAACAAATTAGTAGATTAGAAAATATGAGGAAAAATAACTAATTGTTATATTTTCAAGGGGGTATTATTGTTTTATTTGCTTTACAATTAAATGCTCTAAATGAATGTATCAAAATGACAGCTCTATTTATTTCCTGAATTCAACTTTACAACCACTGTACTTTGAGCTCTGACTCTAGAGGTAGAACAAGTACAATGTCAATCTACTGCTAAAAAGGTAATAAGTATTCACTGCCGGTTCTAGCACTTATTATGGAGGTGATCTGCAAAGCGAGGATGCAGTGATGTAATACAGGATCATTCCCATTGCAATCGAGGTGGACTTAAACCATGTAAAATGAAAAGGCTGAGGATGACTACTCTGAGTGGCTGAGCATCAATGGACTGAAAGAACAACAAATAGGGAGAGATAGAGACAGAATGATAGAGGGGAAATCAATAAACGGGTTCTGAATACCTGGCTGAGATGTTCTACAAATCTGGCAAGCAAAGAGCAATTATTTTGAGATTCCTTTTATATTTATAGCTTCCTTTCCAGGAATAGTTCACCCAAAATATGAATCATTTATAATCATTTACTCAACATATTGTTTGTATGACTTGCTTTCTTTTTTGAAGAATGATAATGGTATGCTGCTCTTGTCTATACAATGAAAGTGGATGGCGAATAGGGGATGTCAACAAAAAAGGACAATAATTAATCCATATAATTTTTACACTATAATCCAAATAATCTGAAACCATGATAACTTTGTGTGAGGAACAGATTAAAAGTCTTACTTGACAGTGGTTGCCATTCACTTTCATTTAAATGGAAAAGAGCAGCTTGATTTCAAAAGACAGTTGAGTAATTTCAATTTGTGTGATATTGTGTAAAAAAATACAATGTTAAATTGTTTGCATTAGCTTAATATTCTTAAAGAAGCTTAATATTCAATTGCAACAATTTAATTCTCTTAAAAAAATAAATATTGACTGAAGGGAAAGGCATTATGGCAATTAATTACATCCAAGCAAAAAATTGTAAGCACATTACAGAAGCCTTTTCTTTTTTATGCACAGAAATCCGCCTCAAAAACCACTACCACAATTACCATCATGGCAGTACATGGATACCAAATCTCACTTTGATGTGCTTACAATGTCAAATGACTACTTACGTTCAAATCCATCCAATTTCAGGCAGTGACAAGCATTAGACACAAGATGGATAAGTGGGTGGAATCTGGATTTAAATGAGAGTAAAATCATTCGCTCCACTAATGAGACATCAAACCATTTGGCTTTTCTTCACTGGAGTCGGGTGCATGTAATGCTTTGGTGCATTGCGTACCTGCATCCTACTTGATTGCAATTTATTTTTAGGATATGGAGACTGTGGGGGCAGAATGAACAAACCTTTTTCTTTTTGTGTCAACAGCTGCTGAGAAAACAGCTGCAGAGTTGGCAGCAATCTCTCATGGATTTTCCTTTGTCCTTGTGGACATCGGTACCTTGTAGCATACCAATAGCAAACTGGAATCAACACAACGTATTGTTTTATATGTTATTCATAATGAAGAGATGATCTACGAATGAAGATCTGTCTTCTTTCATCCCACCACAGGTGCCCAAACAGTCAATGTATTCTGAGCGTATGACGTGGCCATGATGAGGCCAGTGACATTATTCAGCTAAATATTCAGACAAAAATGTTGACCGGTGCAGTAAATTAGATGTCACAGAAAGGTCTTGGAGCTTGTTCTGGTGTGATGATCATAAAAAGATCATAAAATTCAGTGATGGATAAAATAGAAATATGGTTGGTGATTGATCAGATTGACAGATCCTATATTAGTAAAACCCCAGCATGCTCAGATGGAGTAAATTTGTTATATCATCTCTCAAATAGAAGTTTTGTCTTGTGCACTAATTGAAAATGCTTAAGACAAAGTTTGTAAGTTCATATTTACTCAATGGGTGTGCAACAAAATGATTTTGGCTTCTAATATGGCATGTGTTTATAACTGCACCATCTTGAAATGTGAAATTATTACAGTACAGAGTTATGTGAGTCAAATTATGGACTATCAGGGCACTCCAAAGCCTGAGGCCTTGTTGTCTGATATTGGCAGCACACATAGGACCACTAGGACCTCTGAGGCACCCTCAAGTACATAAAATGTAATCTAACTTATTATTATTCCTTCAAAAGTCCTAGCTAGTGCTGAGGGTTCAAATTAATTTGAATAAGAATGCACACAATACTATATTGGTTATTTTTTAATTAAGCGGGATCAGATATTGAATATTTAACATGCTAATTTATACATTCAGATTACCTTTCCATTCAAAATTGGTTTCAGTAAGAGTTTTTAAATGTTTTTGAAAGTCTCAAGGCTGCATTTGTTTGATTGAAAATACAGTAAAAACAGTGATATTGTGAAAATTTTTAAATTAATTTATTTTCAGCATCAGTCTTCAGTGTTACATGATCTTTAGAAATCTGATGAATAGAAAGTTTAAAAAGTATTTCTTTCAGATACTACCGTAGTCCTAACTTAATAACACTATGAAAGGTAATCTTTGACAAATCTCAAAATTATTATTGATTTATATCTTACATTATGATGTTCTGATTCAGTAATTCCTAATTCTGATTCCTAAGTTCAGTACTTTTTTCTGTAGCATTTTTTTATTACTATTTAGACAATATATTGTAGAGTTTTAATAGTGGCCATTTATTCATAATAAATAGCATGAAAATATTTCTTATGTTATTGTTTATCAGCCAGAAACGAAATCCCTATATTTAAGTGCAATTTGAATTTTCTCATTTTTCTCATTGTCTAAATCATGTCAAGAATAGAACACTATTAAGACCGCTGTGAAAGCTGTCATCCATTACTAATATGTGCACCATCTCCATTTTATTATTGTTTAATCTCATGATCGAAACTACCTTTATAAAAACTGTTAATCATCATTCTGTGATTAAAAGTAATCCCTCTATTTTTCTGAATGCTCATGAAGAAAATAAAGTTATTCCAAAGCTCTGATAAGAAGGGCCCACCTCATCAGGTGCAATTTCACAGAAACTGTCACAGTATTTAATTTCCCATATCCAGTGGCTGCTTCCGACCAGAACTCACTGGTTTAAGACAGAGCAGAATAGGCCAATAGTATTTAATTGCCTGGTTTTATGGCTACTGCAGAGAAGTAATAGCTAGTCAGCAATTCTGTCTACTTGATAGATTCTGCTGATGGTCGTGGGCTCTACAGCAGTGGAAGGAGGCATTAAGACAGTAATGCTGGGTTAAGGAAGAACAGGCGAGGCCACCAGGTAGGCCGGTCCACATACTCTCAACGTCATCAGCTACACTTCCCATGTCAAACTAACTTGTTGTGATATTATGGATGTGGCAGGATGATGCAGACCTGCTGGGATAGAACAATTGAAAAAATATAATAATTGCTCTATTGTAATGTTTTCTTAAAGGGCTAGATCACCCCAAAATTAATTCTGTGTGACTTTCTTTCTTTTGTGGAACAGTTACGTATGTAACCATAGTTCCCTGAAAAGGGGACCAAACGCTGCGTCACTCACACTCGGTCGATCATTTGACACAGCGCGAGTTTCCTTGAAAGGGAACTATAATTTTGACTTTGATTTTGACTCATTACTCCAGCCTTCTGTGTCACATGATCCTTCAGAAATCATTCTAATATGTGGATTTGGTGCAAAAGAAAAAAATATTCAATGTTGAAAACAGTTGTTATGGTTAAAAAAAAAATTGTGGTAACTGATACTTTTTTCCCCTCCGGAATTCATTGATGAATAGAAAGCTCAAAAGAACAGCATTTATTTAAAATATAAATATTTTGTTACATTATAAATAAAAGTATTACCTTCTTTAATATGACTGTATGCACTGCTTTGGCTATAAAAAGAGCAGTGAGAACATTGTCTAATTTATGTCTTGATGTTGCATGGAAAAAGATAACATGAGGTTGAATAAATGATGTCACAACTTTCATTTTTTGGGTGAACCCTCTCTTTAATTCTCTAAATTGGGCTGCAAACACACACAAAAGCACTTTTTTGCATTATTGGCAAATTCCAAATGGGATTGGATTGATCGACTTTCCGTCAAATGCCACACAAATATCCATAATGAAAAATGACTGCATGCATATATCTTACCAGAGATACAGCTGAAAAGCATCTTTCAAAAGGATGTGGGAGTGGCGCAAAATGTCTGAATAAACCGTCTCCTCTACTATTGACCTGAGTGCCAAAGCACAACAGCAAACACAAGGTATCTATTATTGTCATTGCAGTGTTTGCCAGCAACAGAGAAGTGCTGATACTGATGTATACTAGAAAAGTGCTATCAGTTCAAAAAGAACTCAATCTCACTGACACAGCACCAGAAGTCACAGCATTCCCGGTAGGACCAAATCAACACTGTATTTTGAGGCGGACAACATATTTTCTTTGTTTGTTCTCCTCCTTTTGTTGATGTATTAAGTTTGCCAGTAGATTCCATTAGTTCTGTGATGATTAGTTATATTTCAATAATGTGTAAAGTAACTTTAAACAGCCTATGCCTATAAAGAGAAAAATAAAATAAAATAAAAAACTATGATGTAAAATTATTATATTTAACAAAAGAGAAAATAAACAATAAAGAGCTGGATTGTAAACAATGGACATGATGGTATATTTAGCAAATTTTCTTAAAAAGGCGTATTCTGGAAACTGGGCCAAAGTTTTGGAATATCAATAGGCGAATATGAATATTTCATAACAAAACAATTTCTGACCAGCCACTGGGGCATTTGCTGCTCCCTATTAGCAAAGTCATTAAAACTCACAAAAGACATAAAAACAATGCTAATTTACTCTTATCATTGTCCTTCTGGTGTACGTACTGAGAAGAAGAAAAAAAAACATGAATTTTGAACCAGCTTTTCATCACTTCCTTCATTAATAATGAACACATTCAGAATTACTAAATACTGCAGTTAAATTGTGTTGTTTTGATGCATTTTCCAAATAAGAAATCGTTGAGATCATAACACATTTTATTGAAGTAGATCCCTGCACTTTTTTTAGTCCTTAAAAATGTCCAGCTTGATAATGCCTCTTAAATGTCTTTTAATAAGCTAATACAAAAACGTACAACATACCAAAACAACCTATACTCCTCTTTGACACTGAACTGCCAGTGTCTGTTTATAAATGCTAACCAATTTTGATGGCAAGGCCGTTTTCTTGCTTCTATAGCACTTCTATAACACATCTCAGAAAATAGCTGCCGACTAATAAATAGCATTTAATATAGCAAATGGGATAATATCTTAAAAGTTGGCTCCGTAATCATAAAGTGAATAATGGCTTTACATGAAAGATATCAAACCTGGCTGGAAACCAAAATGTCCACAGTAATACACCATCAGTCTCAGTTGGCTTGTTACTATGCATTGAGAAAGTGCAACTTTTTAGCAGTTCAATCTTACGAATGGCTTCCCAATGTCACGAGTAATGGACCTTTGCAGCTGAGCATGCTTACATATTTGTCTCAGGTCTGCCAAGTAGTCTTATGATAACAGATTGAACAGGTACCTGCTTTTAGTGTTTGGCTACACGTTCTGTGCCTGGAGGCACTGACTTATATCCATGTCCTTGATAGAGCTTGATAGGCATTGACAGGTGAGTGTAAACCCAGCACTGCCCTGCCTACCTGTGACTGATGTTGAGCATTTAATGTGCATCAGTGCTTTCAGATCTTATTATGAAGCCTAAGCTGGTATGTGCCTCGGCCTGTTCGGGAAAATCCTTGAGTCTGCTCATACTTTCTCCACTTTTTCCTCATAATCTCATTGAGATCTGTCAACTAAATGGCCATTATGTTTTCCAGCCCTCAGTGAGCATGATGCATAGGCGGCAGTGGAAAATCTGACTCGGGCTCACTTTAAATCGAGTCGAGCTAACGCCGTTAGTGTAGATGGGAAAAGGGCTTATCCTTGAGAGCTTTTATGGAATGGCATTTTGTGGGGATGTTTATAAAGCATCAGCGGTAAGCGGTGATATGCATCATCTCATTGCTTCTGGTCGTTTGGTTACGGTGAAAATTGACAATTTGTATTTCTCTTGAGTCATTTTGTTTGGTTTAACATGTGAGCTCAACCAAGGAAAATGGGTGAAATTTTTCCAATACATGGTCCTCTACCAATTTCAGAAATGCATGGGTATCTGATTATCTATTTTCTACGGTGGATTTTGTCTCTCGCATTGCATAACTTGCCATTACACCATGGTGGCATCGACACATTTTGTAATATCTGAACTGTTACTCTCACCAAGAAATGACCGACTGCAAGGAAATGTTCCAAACCGTCTTTTTGTCCCCCGTTATCTACCCTATTAATCAGCTTGAGGAAAATAAAACATTCGGAAGTCAGCTCTCGGCACCATATTTAAGCATTCAAGAGAACGAGAGTGAGAAAGTGATTAAAAGTCCAAGATCCGTATAGGCCCCTATTGTATTAGTTAGTTTTCCTATTATATTATGAGAGTTACTCATACTAGAAGCTCAAAAATCATCTTAAATGTTCATCTTGGGGACTGGAATATTTTCCTAATAGGTCTAGTCTCTAAGCATAAGTATACATATTAAAACCCATACCCAGGGAGTTAAAACAGATGAGAATATCTGCTTATTTTCCTTTTCTTTTGTCTGGTGTGAATTTCCTGTTTGGATACTTGAAAACCACTGTTGCTGAGAAGGCCAATGACCAAGCCATTATGGTCCAATTACATTGGAAAGGACTCAATCACTCAGACATTGCACTAAAATGGTCACCATTACGTTTCAACAACAGACTTGCAGAAAAGGAACAAGACAAACTCAAAATGCCCAAGTGAAATAATCATAATTCACTGCAAGGGAAACTAGGAAGTAAAAAAATGTGGCCAGGCTTCCCAGCTTAAAGAAAAAGATTGTAAATAATGAAAAGTGTCTCTGTGACGAATAGGGGATTTTCTTTGACATTATGATAGCAGAAAAACACAGCTACTGTGTGTTGCTTGGTGACTACTGGTTTGATTCTGATTCTTTGAATTCGGTAACTGGCATTATTAGGCTTAAAATTTATTGTGCTTAAAATGTAAGTAACTTAATATTACCTTTCTGTTTTGAGTTGTATTTTGGTTTGATTTAACACCACATGTAAATACTGAATGTCATAGATGGCACTTAAAATAGTGTTTATTTTAGTGAGATACAATCAATTTGCTGTCTGTTTTCTGACCAGTTTAAAGCGGTTCTTTAGCACAAAGAGGTTGTCTTTACACCAAATTTACTTTGGACATCAACTACCAACCTCAATCAATGGTTTGTACAAAAAGACAGATGAATGTTGTGCGCCAAAACTGCAATAGATGGATGCACAGCTTTTTGTCAACCACAAAAGACATGGGAAGTGTTCATTTTTAAATTGGGGAAAAAAATGTATTAGCTATGTTGCAACTTTAGTTGCATTTTATTATTTGTATTCAGCATTGCTATTTACTTGCTATTTGCATGTGAGAACCAGCCTGCAAGCGCTTTTGTCTCCACCCACTAGCAAGAATATCAATCATCTCAGTTCATCTCAGATAATTCTAACATTAGTCTCTAAACAGATGAAGAGTCCAAAGATCTGATCATTTTCCACCTACACTATCTTTTAGAAAGCATCAGGAAATGTGCAAGGTCACTTATCTCTGCATGCAGTAATTTCTTAGAAGCGTTTTTAATTGCCAGACCACCATCTGATATTGAAACACTGGAGAGTAGCTCAGGGAGATAACACTGTCTGTATTCTTACAGGGGTGGGTCACATAAATATGCTCTCCTCTCCCATCAGCTCTTCATTAAAGACTGAATAATGTCAAACTGCTGATGAGACTTTATTTGCATCTCCACATTAATTCTAGTCAGCTCCTTTGTTCCAGCCAGAACAAGAGGGTGCAACAGCTACTAGCAGCAACAAAGGCAGACCCTAAAGAAAAAAGAAAGAGAAAAAGACCCTCGCATTTGTGTGTTCATTGCTTACAGTGAATGCTTGTATCACAGGCTGCTACTTTGGTATATCATCCATCATGCTTGGTTTGGCATGAAAGTTTGAGGAGCACATTAATCTATTTTTAGAAATTTAAATGAGGAGGATACTTTGTCATGCCCAACTAAATCTGTGGGCACAGTTGATGTTTAAAACAATGGATTACTCCAGCTGGAAGTCATTTGCAGCTAAGGTCAAAAGTAATCGAAAGTCATTTTTACTGAGGGCTGTTTTCCACGTGTGAAATACTGCATGCTCAACTCAGGATGAGGGTTGGCCGCTCACCCAAATCCTCAGGAAAACACCATCCACTAAACTCACCAAAAGATACAATTATCATGGCAATAAAATAAGGAAATAATGATCTTCTTGCAAATGATCTTATTTCAAGAATCGTATCCCTTGCCAGAAATACACATAAAAGGTTGAGATGTGCAATAGGAGTCAAAATTCTGAGAGAAAGCCTTTGTTTGTTTTTTGTTGCAGTTTGATGTTTTGATAGTCGCTTGTTTTATTTCTGAATGAAACGAAATGTACAGAGCCCCTAAAGATATATTTCTTGTGTGTATGCGAAACTCTGTCTATTTTTCATTATATATGAAAGTCTGTATATTTTGCAGGGCTGCCCAATACGTCGGTTGATCACAAAAGTAGTGTGGGTAGATTGCATGGAATTAACAAAGTAGATGTCAGCCCATCATCCGTCCTCACTATGAAATTTGTCACTTGATTGACGTATAAGGCAGCTAGGTCAGTATGGTCATATGGTCAGTAAAGGTCATGGTCACACAAAATGAATACATATATATATATATATATATATATATATATATATATATACAAAATGTATATATATATATATATATATATATATATATATATATATATATATATATGCATAGTTTTTTATTGACCTTTTTAGTAAAACTCATTGTTCAGGGACAACCCTAATGTAATGAATATGAGCTCCGCGCTCCCCTCTCTGACCACCAGAGGGAGCTCACATATATATACTGACACTACACTACACACTACATTTCCCAGAAACCCACACATTGGACTGATTGCACACACCAGCTGGACACCATTATGACTGTTTGTCACACCAGCTGTTATCCATCATATGAACTATAAAAGACTCCTTCACCTATACACGAACTCCGAAGTGTCGATTTGCTCAGCAGTCATTCTAAGCATTGTTAATCCTGTCTTGTTTTGCCGTTACCGATTCTGCCCGTTTACCCGTGTTTCTGATCCTGTTCTGCCTACCCCGACCTGTGCCTTGGATTATCGCTTGTGACTGTTGCTGCCTGTTTTGACCACCCGCCTGAACCACGATTCTGATTCTGTCTGCCCCGCCTTTCTGACTCTTGCCTGGATTATCGATCACGTATGCTCTCTGTTTGTCCTGACCTTCTGCCTGTACGACCACTCTTAATAAAGATAAGTAATTGGATCCCTGCCTGTGAGTTCCCTTATGTTACACCTAATATACACAAATAAAAACCGACAAACAGAGTGAAGCTGTAGAACTTAAATGCACATGGTGACGAACAGAAATGACGAACAGCTGTGAAGATGATTATGAGTGTCCATGGTAACTAATGAGTGGCAGAAAACTAAGAAAAAGATACACATGTGACTGAATGAAAACAACCTAAAATTCTTTGAGGTTTGAGGGTGTGAAAAGTATAGGCTATCTAATATCACAGCCTTATGTACGCTTAACAGCATCCTCTGTGACGACTGAGAAACCACGCCCTGAAATAGGCTGATGGTGCAAAATGGCTGTATGCATTGTCCTGTTTGCCAAGTTTAAGGGTCCATAAATCCAAGTTCAAGGATCCAGCTTACCTCTAATATCATACCATGACCTTATGTCCACTTTAGTACATCCTCTGTGGTTGCCCGGAAACCGCACCATGAAATGGGCTGATTGCTCAATACAGCTGTGTCCACTGGGCTGATGAAAAGTGCCCAAATTTGGATTTTGTAAGAGTAGTTTGTCTAGGACGAGGAAGGATGAATCCAGCTATTAAACATGTGCCTCCCTTTATTTAAAGTCATTTATGTCTATGGCTTTACTCACAATAAGCGCTAATTGAATGAAGAAAATAAGCATTTCTCTGCCATCTGTTATGATGCGTTACATCCGACAAAGTGGTTTAAGAAAGGGGCTTTTGATCTTGTGAAATACGAAACTTATAGGGGACAATATAATTATGCTACCCTAACGAAATCCAAATTCATGAGCAATCACACTATTATCTTCATAAAAAAAGTTATAACGTTTATTTACATTTACACGTTGAATCCATTCTTGCTTTCCCTGGGATCTAACCATCACCTTGTCGTTTTAAACACCAGTGCTCTACTGATTGAGCTACAGGAAAGCTAAATGAGTAGAGATATTTCATAAGAAATATTCATAAGAAAATGAGTATGGATGCACATGTAATTAATGAAGATCTATAGAAAAATTAGTGTATGGATATGTATGAATTAATAAAGATCTATTTACTCAAAATTTAGCTTTCATTAGGGCAGTAGGATAGGCTGGGTAAATCTGGGAAATGTGTCCCTTTGAAGAAATAGTTTCTCTTGACCATATGAAAGTTTCAAGTGTGCACGCAAAAGTTTCTCTTGAGCACGAGATAAGTTTCGCAATGGTCATACACATTTTTGTAGTGCTTTTTTACATAGAAAAAGTATGTAAATGTGGCACAGTGGAATGGAAAACAACGTTTTGTGTGAACAGCCCCTAAGTACAACATCCGAAATCTCCTAAACAGGGCACTGTTTGTTGGGACAGCCATTTCCAGTGGTGTCCGAAACCATATCGAGTGGAGTCATTCAATACCATAATGTACCACAATAACAATTTGACAACCTATGTCAAGTAGATAGTGCCTGCAGGTGAATCATCCTTCCGTTATCCAAACCCATTGTCCAATGTGGGAACAGCAAATTATCATTAAGGTATAAATAGTTATAAATATAGTTCTTTAATTGATTATTCAAAAAAAAAATTATTAAAGTTTATTCATGCTAATTTTCACGATAGAGTTCAAGATAAATCATTCACTGAACGGTCTCCCCACCGCTGCTTCAAGTCAAACATACCTAATGTGATGAATTAATGAATATGAATGATTCAAACTCATTAATAAAAACAGTCTCTTGTTTCATTCATAAATTAATCGATTTGTTTGAACTAATCAATTGAATTACTTTGTTTTGTTTTTTTTTGACAATCACTAGCCTAAAGGGCCAGTCACACAGCATGAATCATGCACAAATTACGCATAGATTTTCGTTTCTGCGCGGAGCGTGCGTCCTATACATAATTCGTCGGTGGAACGAACGTGGACCGTCAGTGATTGTAAGTGGATGTGCATCGAAGGCGGTTTGTGCGTGATTTTGAATTTTGAACGGTTAAACATTTTTTTCACAACTGTGCATCGATGTGCGTTATTCATGAGTCGGCGTGCGTATTTTATGCGTCGAGTATGCGTGACTATACGCAGGACACGCGTCGGCCGTCAGTGCTTATGCGTCGGAACTGGTTCGAAACCGCGCACGTCCACTGACGCCCCACCTTCATATCACACATATGTGCACGTATCACGTTCATTCCACTGATATCCACTGGAAATGTGGATTCTGAAAGTGCTTGTACGTGGAACGTTCACGAAGCGTGGTTCGCGAAGGTTTTTGAGAATAATTTTTACTAATGTAAACAAGAATAATCTAACATTTTAGAGCATTTTTGAATGTGAATTTAGCTGCTGTGACAGTTGGTAAGGAAAACTGTGTTTAGAGTTTTGAAAAAGTGACCCAAGTACTGATAAATGTGTCCCAGCAGATGTACAAAAACACACAAAACATAAAAACCTGTAATTATTCAGTGATTCACACATAAAGTGAATCACCTGTTGCCACCTAAAATGACACAAAATCTTCACTAATGCATACCCAGTTAAATTCGAGTAACTGTCACTTATACCAACATGTATGGCTTATGTACATATATGAGTTTGTACTGTAATTGGGAGGCAGTTCATGTATAGAGAAAGAAGAGATACTGGTCTCTATACAGTTTAAATGGGTAGCTTCCTTTGAAAAGCAATCTCCTCTTATGATCCACTTTCCAGCAAAAAAAGTGGGCCAATAGATCCCTAGTCATGGACTAGAGTGTGAATGTCCCGAGGCCAACAGGGATTCTGCCTGTCAAACCAGCCCAACTCTCTGCTGACCCACTGAAGTCAAGTAAAATATTGAGAACTGGCTTCATGAACTGCGCTGGTCTATGATGGACACTTCAAACCAGAATGTCCTTTTGATGATTTTCTCATCTAGCATGAGATGGTAATTGGTGTGATTGGCTCAGCCTTGCTTGAGCTATATTTGTTCATCCCGCATATGGCAATATCTATAATTTATCAAAGAGGACAACAAATGGAGGAGTTCATAACATTATTAATCACCTTATACAATATGCAATTTTGTGTGATGGAGTATTTAGCATAGCACTGTTCGATGCACCCTCAGTCCCAAGATGTACAGAAAAATAAGCACTGTAAATGACCATGGTCCAAGGTTGTTTTGGGGGTTTGAATTTTGCCTGTCAGTTTGACTTTGATTCTTTGTTAAAATCAATTGAGCTATGCCTATCTCTCTGTCTTTCTCCAAGGAGACAACCTTGTATAAGTACTAAGTCCGAGGACAGCTTGTGACAGTTGTGACAGTTTTTCAAGCCCATTGAGTGTGTGTGTGTGTGTGTGTGTGTGTGTGTGTGTGTGTGTGTGTGTGTGTGTGTGTGCACGTTTGTGAAAGTGATGAATGCTGTCAGAAAATTGAATTCTTATTACGTTTCTAAGAGGTGACAGACAGCTACTACTGCAAATGCATTCTGAGAAAGCGTAAATTAGTTAACACAGGTCTCACATTCAAACATTTGCCACCATTTATCACACATTTAACAAGACTTGCAAACTTGACAGCCATCACAAATACATAATCAATAATATTGTAAATAACATTTTGTATGCAGATATTTTGAGTGGTTAGTTGCATTAAAATGTGCAAACAAATGAAGCTTACTAGAAAGACTACAAAGACATTTTATTTATTAAATAAATTCAAAAGATTCAAATTTCCCAAAGCTATATATGTTCGAAAGTGTGAATTGTTTCACAAGAGTGAATCATAAAGAACAATTTAGGATGAACTGATTCACACAGATCATAAATGGGAATATAAAGAACCAATAAGGACTTTTCATCAGTAATTTTAGATTCAAAAAGAAGGAATCAGAGAGAAGTTTGGAGAGAACCGATTTATTGAAGCGATCAGATGATCGAATGATAAATTTAAGAGAAGGAATAATTTACTACGAACTTCAAAATTCAAGTTAATTGAAGTTTATTATTTGTATTTTTTTTCAGAGCAGCTTCACAGTAAATGCATTTTTCAATGTTTCAATCAGAAAGCATTCTATTATTATTCAGAGATGAGTGTATTAAAGAAAATATGGCAATAATGTTATTACTGTAATAACAGTAATAACACAAGTTATGTGGCTAGTAAACATCATGTATTTAGTTAGAGCATGTATTATGAACATGTTATTAGAGCTTGTTATCGTAATGTTACAATATAAGGATAATATTTCATTATCATGTCAAATTTTCTCAAAGTAGATATGAGAAAACCATCTTGGTGGAAATGATTCTGTGAATAATTATTTGGGACATTCCTTGATCTTTCAGGACCGCAATGCAGTGTGTGCAATAACAGTAAACTTGATACTTTTACTGTATTATTAGGAAAAAGTAAATTGTCATGACATGCTACTACAACCTTTAGATAGTAACTCCCAGCACTGGAGTTGGGTCTCTATTGAGCTTATCCCTCTCTTAGAAGAGAAACTGGTCACTTTTCTCCTCATGTATGAGCCTTTGAAGTGAGGTTCTGGCATCAGTTCCGCTGTCCCCTGCGGTTCCACAGTTCAACCAAAGAACGCTGGGTTACTATACCTCATTTTCCAGCCTCTTATAAGGCCCGGCTCCAAAATGTGTTGTCGTGCAGTCAAACTCCACAAAGCTCCAAAGGCTCCATCACACAACTCTATAAAAACGATTTTGTTAAAAAGGCGAGGGAGACTGAAAAGAGGAAGACATGAAGACAGAAAGAGAGTAGTGAAAGGCAGCAAGAGAAAAGGAAAGGTGGTGGAGAAGCGAGCAAGAGAAAGAGTAGAGTGCAAAGAGGACAGAAGAGAAGGGAGAAAAGGAAGGATGGAGAGAGGACCGTTTGCTTTGTCAGTACAAATATGGCATTCGATTGCTTCTCTATGCACTTTACAGCAGCACAGACCAGTTCAATTGATTGTTTCATAGTTTTTAATTAGCATTCACCAAAGTGCCCGGTAGTCCTAAGGCCATGAGTCCAATATTCTGAGGCAAGGCAGGACTTGCAGTTTATGCAACTATCTAAATGCTACATGGTAAACAAGATTTGCTGCTCTCTTTGCTGCTCACAATGATAGCATCTGTGTGCATCAATGGTTTCCTCAGGCCATGTTTACAGCAAATGTTGGTCTGTTTTTTCTAAAACAGCCTGTCTATATTAATGAGCAAAAAATATGCAGAACCTTTCAAAATGCACCTGATTCCCAGATCTTTTTCAGCATAAATTATTGTCTTCCATTATAGCAGCCGAAGGAAAACTGATCCTGTTTAAACTGTCCTTTTTAATCCCCTGTTGTAAAATTGAAGTTTGAGTTCACCTCTCCGTAGACCAAATGCAATTGACTAACCCCTCTACAGATTTGTGAAATGACAAAAGTGAGATGCAAGCATATAATTTAGAATTTTATCTTAAAACTTCTCACTTTTGTCTGAAAGAGCTCAAAACTCCTCAGATTAGTTACATTATTAATACCATGTTTGAAATTGAGATTTTATTCAACAATGTCATACGTAGGCCACTATTAAAGCTTGCATTTAGGAATTACATCTAGATACTTTACTGAGTGCCAACTTAATATTATCTTGCCTTTTTTAGAGTTTATTGTTACGTCCTCCACAGTCTAGGGTTGGGGAAGGCCCGTAACAAAAAATAACGTAACTGTGACCTCATATTTTATTTTTATTTTATACTATTTTTCATATTTGTATATTTGTGTTCATGTTGTGTTGTATTGTATTGTATATGTGCACTGGAAGCTTCAGCACCAAGTCAAATTCCTTGTGTGTGCAAGCACACTTGGCAATAAAGCTCATTCTGATTCTGATTCTGATTCTGAATCAAGTATTCCAAACATCCATCCAGCTGAATAAAATTGTACATAGATCAGAAATATAGCATCTCTATGGGTAGTCTAAATTTACAGAATTGTGTCACTCAGCAGTTGGGGGCATTTCACGTAAATCTGGTCTAGATTAATACTTTTCTGCATAAAAGCAAATCCTGAGTGCCTGATAGACTTTAGTTAAACATTATTATGTTATTAACATAAAGCAATGAATATCAGTTTAGGTGTCTGCTGAGTGCTGAGAGATAATACTACACTTGTGGTTTTCTGTATTCAGATTCTGTGATGCATGATGGAAGAGGGTTTCTGACCTCTTTAGACAAATAAAGCAGATGCAGGTTTAGCCACGAGGCAAAAAAGTACTTTTTAATATGGTCTTGCAAACCCCCTGCACATTATTTTCAGACCCACAGGCACTTTTATATTCTTCTGATAGAAACTTCTCCAATGAATGCAATTGAAGAACAGAAAATAAGCCTGCATACTCATGAGGCTTACTGTGTTCTTATGTGTTATACTGAATAGTGCACTCTCATCAGAATGCAGAGCATTCTGGTCAAAACGTTTCTTTCTTTCTACTTGTCAGGCTTTAAGTTTAAAAATCATTTTGGCTTTCTTTGATGCCATTGCTTCACTAGGTGAAGGCTGACACTTTACCTAGAGAAGGGTGGTGTTTCAAAACTTTAGAGATAAAAGCACTCAGGAAAGATCCTGAGGCCTTAGCAAAAAATGAAAATGTAGTCCACCTTCTTAGGATGAAAGCTCTTTTCAGGCCTTGTCTGTCTTTTTTAAGTCTAAAGACAGAAAGTACATTTTTATTGTAAATGTGCATTTAGTATGTACATTATATATATCTTCACTTCATCAAACTGAAGGACATGCATGTGTGTATGTGTATTTGTTTTAATTTTCAATATAAACAGTGATTTAGGATTTTGATTAGGTGGCATGTGGTAATCTTAAGTAGCCATAGATATGGAGAAGCAAATTCTTTCTCATTCAGTATGCAACACCATTTTAACACGATATTGGCCATTAATGAGAAAGGAAAATCCTGTGATTTCTGTGTTGTAGTAAAGAGTGAGTCAGAGAATAAGGGAGATGAATATTGCACACTGTCACAGCACAGGAAGCATATTCCTCATTCACAGTCTAACTGGTGAATGAAATTCATTATCGCAAGTGTCGATCATAAAAACCCAAGCCGTGAAACTAATATTAATTAAAATGTGATGGGTTTTATATCAAAGCCTGTGGACATGGTTGCAGGCAGAATGCTGATACCGGCATTTTTGCAGGAGACCTTTCTAAATGGGAGGGCGTGGCGATAGATTATTCAAATACAGGAATGCAACCTGTTGAATTTGCTGCTCTGATCATTCAATTTCATTAGTATTTAATCATCTATATGCAACCACACAGGACACTTCCATTAATCATTTCTAACCATTAAACATGCTGACCAATCAAAGCTTTGCAAACATAAATGGCATAAATGGCAGGGTTACATTTACAATCATTTACAAATAGAAATGAACCCTGTCACAACTTTACTAAAAGATTACTTAAAAAAACAAAACATTTAAATACAAATGGCTTGATATATCATTGAGCAATGAGGTACTGAGATTTCACCCTTTTCATCAACACATGGAGCAAAACACCATTTCACCTTAATTCCAAGACAAGAAATTAATCAGTCAGATTTAAACTAAACATATTTCCATATGTGAATCATTTTTCACTTCTCAAAACACAATTAGAGCAATATGAACAACAAATGTCATTTTCATTACCATACTTTTACTGTGAAACAATTAAGAAATGTTGCACACACAATACTCAAATGTCCCAGGTAACACATTTAAGCTAACTATATTTAATGTGTACCAATTTTTTTACTTAACTGCATAAAAACATCTCAGGTTACGCATGTAACCTTAGTTCTCTGAAGAGGGAACGAGACGCTTCGTTGAATGCTAGGGGAATGCCTTGACAATAGTCTCGTGCAGCACTATGTAAGGTGAGTGTGAGTGTACATCGCGAGTCAGTGACGTCACGAACCAGGATGATAAAGGTGTGCTCTCGGTATCACGCCATAACCATAGTCAAGCGCACCCACCAGAGCTGCATACATTTATTTTGCTATGTAAAGTTGGCTGGCATTTCTCCAGGATCTCCGGGAAGAAAGGCAAGTCCCGATGCTGGTTGTGGACTCACGCTGGTAGGTAGCGTTCGTCCAACTTGCTTTTCTTAGGATGAACGCTCTTAGTTTCTGCTGGCCATTCACTGTTTAGTTTGGCGACAGCGTGAGTCATTACCTCAAGGAACTCCTCGTATGCTGGAGAGGAGAGTGGCAAGTCCTCATCTCCAGCATCAAAGCTGACTACTTCTAACTCCTTGGAGCCTACAGGAGCGTTCCTGTAGCTCAATCAGTAGAGCACTGGTGTTTACAACACCAAGGTCATGGGTTTGATCCCAGGGAAAGCAAGAACTGATTCAATTTGGATAAAAGCGTTTGCCAAATGCATAAATGTAGATAGTTGCAGCTGCCGTACCTTTGCTGGGTCAGAAGTAACCGCCCTCAAGTGTACTTTCGAAACTATGCAAGGGACACTGGATCTGCTGGGTAAGGGCTGAGAACTAGGATCTAGATTGCTGTTGAGCCTCAGCTGCAGTGGGACCAGAACACTTAGGAGAGCGAGCCTGGGTGGTCTCGGTGTTAAAGACTGCCAGGCGGGAGTGGAGCGCCCACAACGGTAGCTGGCTTTAGTGAACACAGCCAGTGCTCCCAAGCTCTGACCGTGCATCCTCCACTCCCATGCAGACAACGCATAGCGGATGAAACAGTGTGCCTCTGCACGAAAGTCTTTTCAGCCATGGTTATTGGAGAGCCTTGTTCATTTTAAACTAACAAGTGAAACGTTAGAAGGGAAACTCAACACAAATGCAAGTCTCAAACACACACACTTCGCTCACACAACACAGTGCTTGCTGAAGACACACAAAGCCACCGCTTCCGGTTTCCGGCGCACCTTTATCATCCTGGTTCATGATATCACCGACTCGCGATGTACACTCACACTCGTTCGATTGTGCGATCATTTTACATAGTGCTTCATGAGACTATCGTCAAGGACTAGCGTTCCCGTAGCGTTCGACGCAGCGCGAGTTCCTTTGAAAGGGGCCTAGATTCCTATAAAATATCTATCAAGAGACCTTATTAGTTATTGTATAGACATGCACAGATGTGAAAATTTAGAATGCAAAACACAATGTCCATATTTTAGACGTTAATATGAGAACATTAGAAAACTAATTGCTAATTTTGACAACGAGCAACAGCAATTAAAAAAAGTGAAACAAAGCATCTGTATACTTTATTCATGCCAAAATTGCATTTTGGGAGTCAGAATAATACTTGAGGCTCAAAATAAATACAGATAGTAAAGACTACTGTACATACTGAAATCTCTAAATTATATGAAGTTCAGTTTGTCAAATACTAACATTTGTGAAAAACATTAACATTTTCTGGTTACATATAACTTTCCACACCACTTAAATACTGCAGGATGGAAAGAAGAAAAACATGTTTTATTAAAAAACATACTTGTGATATTACCCATTTAAAAATCTGTTAAAGATTTATCAGGAAATGTGTTATACTTCTAAGATAGCTAATTATCACTTTATACATGATCTGAAGTCAAACCAACATGACATTGTGTTGCAAACAACAGAAAATATACTACATTGTTTACATTTTTACCTCGTGTATTCATATTTTTTGTACTTTCTTAATATATGTTGTTAAAGTTCATGACTCTAACCTTTCTACAGAGAAAACATTTCTCAAAGCTGATTTTCCCTCTCCCTGCAGAATGATAAAAAAAAGAATGAAAGTGTGAGAACAGTTTACAGTGACAGGTGATAAATGGTTACGGTATGGGAATCTATCTGCTGTATCAACACATCAGAAATGGGATCTCTGAAAGATAACAAATTATATAGAACTGGTGCCATGGTGATCCCTCTCTCTGATGTTTTACTGACATTCTGTAACTGTCAGCACAGGGACTGAATGTGAGGCACTGGACTTCTGTCATGTTTATGCTGAAGCATACAGTAAGGCCCATGAATCATGTGGGAAAACTAGAGAAATGTTACAATGGTTATCCTGTTAAAACAATTAAGGAAATTTTTGGGTGGCAAAAAGTGGAAAGTTTTATATTGATCACTAATGGATTTCTTTTCAAGTGAAAATTTATTGAAAAGGTACTGCAAGTGAAATTGCCACATGGTTGATTGTAGCACTTCACAGGTTGTAAGAAGTGATGGAAGGTGAGCCAGAAAATAAGCACTGGCATGAACATTGTTGTTTGGAACATTGCCGGATGGAACATTGTTGGTTCGTATAGATTGTTTGGCATACCACTGAATGGATAAAGCGCATTTCTTTCGAGCACGCTCTATTTTATTCATGTATTCATTTTGTGGATCCATTTTGTTGTGCCTACACAGCACTATTTTTGTTCGGACAGCTTCCTCCATCCTCTAGTCTCTGGGAAATTATTTACATTCTAAAAGTTTGCTTTCTTTCTCTTCCCGAAATGCCTCAGTAGTTTTCCCTACCTCTGAAGGAAAGAGACGCAGCATTATTTTTTCCTCATTTTATTTATTATTTTTTATATTACACAAATCCTGTACATTGTTTGCTTTTTTGGACTAAATATTCAAATCAATTCAGACATGGTGTGCGTCCTTAGGGGAAATGCTTTGTGGTTTACTCATTCGGAAAGCTCTGATCAATATCCATATGCATATTGGCAAAATTGTCTTATAGGAAGTATGCGCTTAATTTACATTTCTACAGAACAGTGCTAAGGCTTAGTATACCCTAAAGCCATCCCTGTAATGACATTGTGCTACAGTCAGAAAGAAAATTAAATAGTACTATAATCTTTCACATTTGTTCAACCTCACTGCTGACAAGCAAAGCCAGAAATAAATTGGCTTTATTATGGTGAACAACATCTCTCCCTAAGGAAAAAATACAAAGATTGTGGCCACACTGATGAGGAAACAACTTTTGATACAAACTATTGCCCATACAACCAAAGGCATAGAATTGAGTAGGTATTCTAGGGACATGTCTCTAGCAATAATTTTGATTGCAAAAAAAATTATATTTATATGTGAAACAAAGTATAATGTTCGGGGATGGAGGAGGTGGGAAACCAGCGAACGTTTAACACTTTAAATATAAAAATAGAAACAAAAAACAAAAAATGTAATTGCAGCAGTCCCTCATGGATGATTGCCATCCACACGAACACAAAAGAAATATAACTAAAATATAACTAAAATGTCCAGGCCTTGTCCTCTATCTTCCTTTACTGTCATCACTCATCCTTTTATGCTTCCACTCCACTCTGGTTCCACGGCAACCACCTCGTCCCAGGAGTACGGCAATGAGCTCCAATCCGATTCTTCATCCGGTCCTCCGCTCTTTTTCTACTGCCCGACCTCCTCAGCACACAGAAAAATTAGAAAAATGAAAATAATTAACTACATTATAAAAAATAATGACATGCGCAGATAAATCTTTTTTTATAATAAATGCTGTAATATTTCCATTAAAAAATTAAGAAATTAATTATCTGTTTGATAAAATGGTTACTTTAAAACTAAAGCAGCAGACTGGAATTCATGTCTGGCTTCTGTTAGCATTTAAGCACGGCTTTATCTCAAATGCAGCTTAGGTGGACCATCCAAAAACTTTTTTTGTCATCCTAACAATAACCAGAGCTGTATTGAAGAAATTGAGGGGAGATAATACCTGATTATTGACGAGGACTTGTCCCACCTCAGTTGTAGTATTTTGCTCCCTAATGAATCAGTGTTTTTTAAAAAAATCATTTGAGTGTGTGATTTTGTGATTTAGAATGATTTAGGTCTGCAGACGATTTAGGTCTGCAGATTTTTTTTAAATAAAGTTGACAGAATGTAATTGTTTCAGGGGTTTAGTTTATGTTCACAAATAAATGTATGACTCCTGGGAGTGAGCATGAATGCAGATGCATGTCTCAGCTCATTGATGCACTTCATCTTCCAGGCACAGGTTATCCTTCTGTGTGGAGAGACAGGAAGAGGATAAGCACTGGCACTTTAAGGTAAGATACGACTCAGTTTGAGAGATCAGTTGTAATATGTCTCTTCTAGCTGTATTTCTCAGTGTGCATAGCTGTGTGTGTGTATGTGTGTGTGAATGTGACATGCCAATTTAAAAGAATTCCCTCAATGTCCTCCTTTCTCTCTTATCTGTAAAAAGAAAATATTTGACAGTTTTCACTTACATGTCAAGGTATACCCTGTGACTTCCACTTACTTAAACTTACTTAAAGCCTGTAATTTCTGCTGCTGAGGCTATTCTTTTTGAGTCTATGTGCTAAAAAACTTTTTTTTCTTCTTCTTTTTTTTGCAAAATAAAGAAAACAAACAGGATGCGCTTTCTGCCATCTCTCCCAGGGAAGTCAATTCTGAAACTGAACAGAAAACAGAAACATAAAATGAATTGTAACCTAGTGAATACATGGCCATGCACATGAAAATTTTACGCTATTCTAAGGCAAATTCTGATGCGATCCATGCAAACAGTCGACTCGCACTAAAACGCAACAAGTTCGATTAGATTTATATACTTTACATTGTGTTGACGAGGTGAGAAATAATGCTGGGAAGAATTTTCCTCAGAGGAACTGCGTGACTGGTTTCAGTTTTTTTTCGAGGAGCAACTTGATCAAGCCGAGGATTGTGACGGGTAAGTTCTTTATTCTAATCACAATATGGACTAGTGTCTTTAAATATGAATAAGCAAAGAATGTGGCATTCGTTCTCTGTTTGAACGAATGGCGTAGATGTTTGGTTTTATTTATTACGCATACTTATATTAGTAAACATGCCATATTGACTTTTCCCAAGCTATATTGCTATGAAATGAGTGAAATTGACTGAAATATGTAATAAATACTGAAATAAAATAAAAAAATAAAATGTCATGGGAATAATATGAATGTTTTGACAAGATTTCTTTGGCCTGTTTTTGATAGATTATGAAGTGTTTACTGTAAAATATCCTAGTGCCACATCATTGAATCCTTTGTTTGCATATTTCTGTTTAGATGGTAAATGCAGTACTGTTCTAAAGGTTTGGACACATTATAATTTAAATTGAAAGAAGTCTCTTATGCTTACAAAGCCCGCATTTATTTGATCAAAAATACAGAATAAAAGAGTAAAATTGTGCAATATCATTACCGGTAAATTGAATTCATAATTGAAATTATGGTATTCTATTTTAATATACTGTAAAATATAATATATTTCTGTGATTGGAAAGCTGAATTTTCATCAGACCTTCGGTCAATACAAAAGTTGCTGTGATCCTGTTATTAGTATGCTCACAGATGTTTTATTCTTTTATCTCACAGATTTGAGAATCACAGTGACCAAATACTGGTCCACATTTGACATATTCTGCATGAATATAGTGAAGGTGAGCTCACATATTGGAATCAGGGAAAAAACTAATAATAATCCAGTGCATAGAAACACCAAATGCTTTGGAATGCCAGGTATGTGATGTTTACTTATATTTTTGAACAGGATATAATTCTAGCTATAACTGTGTACACAAAATGTCAAATGCCTTTGACTCTCATTTAGATTGTTAACTATAGTCTTAATAAACTGCAAAAAATGTATATATATTTCTTTTGTCCTCATATTCTTTATTGTAGTTCCCTCTCACATACCTGACTGAAAGGCTCATTATGTGGGTCATTATCTTCTCAGGTGTGAATCACAGTATTATTCAGGATTCTGACGACCTGTGTCATCAGTTTGGGTTCCTCATCATTGGATGAGGACTCCGCTCTCCTGTTTGATTGGATCGACGACACCTGTGGCCAACTTCCCTTTGTTCCAGTTAAAAGAAATCAAATCATGTCAGCCGCGCGGTCTGCCATCAGTTTTGCTTCTTTTAACTGGAACAAAGGGAAGTTGACAGGTTCACACCTACTTGCATATTGTCTTTTTAAATAAATAGTATCTTACAAAATTTAAATCAATGTATTGTTTCATGTGAATGACTAGGCAGGATGATTTTCACATCAATTTGAAGCAAAATCTCTTGGTTCAAAATTGAGTTCTCAAAAGTCTTGAGGACACATTTTGTATGTGTTTTTTACCTTATATCGGTGACTTTTTTGTTAAATGTTATTCTCTTGCTTATAAACATATTAATGACAAAAATGTCATTACACTGTATTCAGCACAAATTGGGCTATCGTAATATGTGAGCAACATGTATGTAATACAAAATACAAACATTTACATACAAATTGCTCACATATTGTGTAGTCCAGTTCCCTTTCTGGGAACTCGAGCTGTGTCGAAGCACTAGGGGAAATAGCCTTGCGTGAGTCACGTGAAGATCTATGCAACCAATGAGAAACGAACGCGTGTGAATGCGTCACTGCCGGCCGCAGCCGGTGACGTCATGAGGCAGAGCATAAAGCGCGTCTGAAACCGGGGCGCGTCAGCTCTGAATGCCTTCAGCGTGCTGTGTCTGTGTGAGAGTGATTTTGAGTTGAGATAGCTAAAAATCATCAGAATGAGTGTGAAAATGTGGCGAATGAACAGAGGTTCACACCGTGTGTTTATCCTTGCCCACGTTTCATAACGGGCAGGGATACACATGTTATGTGTGTAATCTGTTTGGGAGTGGAGCATGCACGGTCGGCACTTGAGAGTGCCGGTTGTAAGGACTGCGAGAGGTTCTATCTGCATGCTCACTGTGGTACAGTGGATAGTGTGTTTGCCTATCATGCGGTAGACCGGGGTTCGGAGCCCCGGTGGGATGAACTTTTTCATTGCATGATCTCCGCTCCCGCCTGGCGGTCTGTAACGAGGCCGCCTAGGCTAGTGTTCCCCGCGATTCGGGACCTGCAGTAGCCGAGGCTTTGTGGCGCTCTCGGTCCTGGGGATCACAAATGGATCTCGCTGAGGCTGCTGGGGTGGGTCCGTCCTTACCTCAGCCTTCACGAGATCAAGCGGGTCCCAGTCACGAGCACTCTGAGTGAGATGCCCGTGCTGTGACTCCAACACTAGCTCTATCAAGTTCAGAGAGTGAGATCGATTTAGCTAGTGTTGACTCGGTCGAGGAGGATTCGCCACTCTCCTCGCTGGCGTTTGAGGAGCTTGTTGAGGTTGTGGCGCGAGCGGTCTCTCGTCTGGGGCTTGATTGGCCAGCAGAGACCAGAAGGGCTCGTCCTAAGTATGTTAGACGAGCGTTATCTTCTGACTCGCGTCATTTCCCCGCGCCGAGCAATGCCTTTCATACTTGATTTACATGCCGAGGTATCTAGATCTTGGGGAAGGCCAGCCTCCGAGAAAATTTATACACGTAATATTACGATGTATAATAATCTAGTGGGGCTCAAGATCATTGATATGGAGGGTTGAAGAAAGTGGATGAGGGCGAGTTACCTCGTCCCTCAGTCCGCGTCCTCCATTAAAATTCTGGCGCTCCCCTCCAAGCCGATGCGCGTCACATCGTCTTTGGTGGGGAAAGCATACTCCGCATCGAGTCATGCCACAGCGTGTCTGCACGGCACGACACTGCTGCAGGCATATCAGGCGGAGTTGCTTGGGGACCTCAACGAGGGCGGCGGTATCGGTCCGGAGGCAGTGGCAGAGCTGCGCCGGACCGTGGATCTGTCTCTTTGGGCCACTAGGGAGATGGCCTACTCTGTCGGCCGCTTCATGGCAGCTCTGGTGGCTACGGAGAGACACCTTTTTGGCTCAATTTGTCAGCTATGAAAGATAGGACAAATTTGTTTTGCTGGACGCTCCTCTGTCCCCTTCGGGCTTGCTCGGCGACGCCGTAAAAAGCGTTGTCGACAAGTTTCAGGAGGCTGCACGACAGCAGGTGTCGTTCAGTAAAGTTATTCCCCGCCGCCCTCCACGTGAGACCGCCAGTCAAGGGAGGTCTCAAAGCTCTTCACACAGGGCCGCTCAAAAACGAAGTGTCGCCACCCGTCTTCCTCCGGTTAATCCCGGGGGGTCGGGTCGACAGGCTCAAGCCTCTGGCAAGAGGGGCGATCTGAGGGTTGTCCTGAGCGCTAAGAAGGCTAAGAGCAAGCGGCCCTGACGCCAAGCCGCAACAAGGTGGTGTATCCCTGGAGCAGCTGACCAGTCAGCCCGCCATGGGAAAACCACCCCCTCCGAGGAGGGTCCTAGAGCACTCCACCCGGGAATCCGGAAATCCCGGCCCAGTGGTGGACATGCTATCAGCACCAGAGGCCAGCCCCGGGAGGCTGGTTCCCCTAGTAGAGTTCCGGGATGCGTGGTCACGGCTACCCGGTATCTCTCAGTGGGTCCTGCGCACGGTCACCTTAGGGTACACCATTCAGTTCGGGGTCTCACCACCCCGGTTCTCGGGGGTCCTACAGTCTGCTGTAGGCCCTCAGCAGGCTCTGGTCATGGAACAAGAAGTAGACACTCTGCTGGCGAAAGGGGCCATCGGGTATGGACCCCTCGTGAACAGCAAGTCCGGGCTTTTCAGCTGTTACTTCATAGTTCCGAAGGGAGGATGGAAGGTTGCGGCTCATTCTGGATTTTTGTCTCTTAAATTGATGCGAAGAGATGCGACGCTCAGGCGGATCGTAGTACAGATTAGGTCCTATAACGGGTCCGGCACGATCGACATCAGAGACATATAAATCCCTCATTCCCATCCTTCCACAACAGGAAGTTCCTGTGGTTCGCCTTCAGGGGGGAAGGCGTACCAGTATCAGTGCTTCCGTGTTTGGTCCGGCTGCTCTAAGCTCATCTGTACTTGCACGGGCAGCACAACATCGAGGTGTTGTGCCCGCACACAGAGGAGCTGGGGTTAGGACTAAGACCAGGGGTTCTCCCTGAGGGGTACCCGCTTCGCAATCAAGGTCACGGGGCGATGCCCACGCACCCTGAGCATGCGGAAGAACTCCTGGTTCTCGTCGATGCTTACGGCGGAACACCAAGAAGAGTGTACTTTCTCCCACTCAGAGAACCACTTTCTTGGGAGTCATTTGGGACTCAGTGGCCATGTCTGCTCGGTTCCTCCCCGAGAGCATCCAGGCCGTTCGTTGAGCTGTTAAGCGACGAGTGACACTCTTACGCTGAACACCAAGAAGAGTGTTATTTCTCCCACGTAGAGAACCACTTTCTTGGGAGTCTTTGGGACTCAGTGGCTATGTTGGCTCGGCTCTTCCCCGAGCGCATTCAAGCCTTCGTTCAGCCGTCAAGAGTATCGAGGGGCAGCCACTCACGTGAGACACTCTGAGGTGTTAGGGTCCATGCAGCGGCTCCAGCGATTATTCCATGGGGCCGACTGTGTGCGAGACCCCTGCAGTGGTGGCTGAAAACCAGGGGTTCTCCCCGAGGGCTGGAACCCTTGGTCCCCTTATTTGGAGCAGATTTGGGACAGATACGGCAGGCACAGGTCTCCTGTTTGCCTCCGTAAGAATTTCTCTGCCCTCTGTGGCTTTCGTTTAACATCCAGGGCCTCTGGGGCGGGTTGTTATGGTACAGGCGTGGCCGAGGCTACGCCTGTACGCTTTTTCCTCCCATCACTCTGCTCCCGGGAGTTCTGGGAAACTGTGGGTCTGGCCCCTGAGGGGGCCCAGCTCATAGAGGCCGGTCTCTCAGCCGAGGTTGTTGAGACCATCCTTCAGTCCAGAGCTCCCTCCACGAGGAGACTCTACGCCCTGAAGTGGAAGCTCTTCACTTCTTGGTGTAGTGAAAGGCAGGTGAACCCAGTAACCTGTCAAGTTGGCAAAGTACTGGAGTTCCTGCAAGAAAGATTTGTGGCAGGGCTGTCCCCCTCCACCTTGAAGGTCTACGTGGCTGCTATAGCGGCTTGCCACGTACCTCTGGGTGGGGTACCCTTGGGCAGGGACCCCCTAGTCACTCGTTTCCTCCGTGGTACACTAAGGCTGAGACCTGCGGCACAGACCAGGGTGCCGGCTTGGGACTTGTCCGTGGTACTCCTAGGCCTGTCCCAGCCGCCCCTTGAACCTTTAGAGGAATCTCTATTAAGTACCTCTCTCTTTAGACCCTTCTTTTGCTGGCAATCGCCTCGCTCAAGAGGGTCGGGGATCTTCAGGCCCTCTTAGTGGCCCCTTCATGTCTTCAGTTTGCGCCCGGGATGGGAAAGGCATTTCTCCACCCGAGGCCAGGCTATATCCCCAAGGTTCCCACTGAGGTGGCTCGGTCTATCATGCTGCAGGCCTTCTGCCCTCCCCCATTTGATGATCATGAGCAGGAGCAAGAACAAGGTCTGTCCAGTGCGAGCACTGGACGCTTACGTCAAAGACTGCCACTTGGCGTAGGTTGGACCAACTGTTCGTTTGCGTTGGCTTTAGGACCCCTAAGGGGGCTCCAGCTTCTAAGCAAACACCAAGCAGGTGGATAGTCGAGGCTATCTGTCTAGCTTACGAGTCGGCCGGACATGCTTCTCCTTTGAGGGTCTGAGCCCACTCCACTAGGAGCATGGCAGCATCCAAGGCTCTCCTCTCCGGAGTCGCCTTGTCTGATGTTTGTGCTGCGGCCGGCTGGTCCTCACCGCACACATTCATGAGGTTCTACCAGCTAGACCTCGATGCCGCCCCGGGAACCAGGGTGCTCTCTCAGTGAGCTGGGACACACCCGGATGCTGACGTCGCTGAGGTGGCGTTGGCATAGCGTTCCCCTAGTGCTTCGACACAGCTCGAGTTCCCAGAAAGGGAACGTCTCGGGTTACGTATGTAACCCTGGTTCCCTGAGGGGAACGAGACGCTGTGTCTTGGCCTCAGCTCCTGGCGCCTCCGGGCCCGCTTCAGGCATTCATGGCTGACGCGCCCCGGTTTCAGACGCGCTTTATGCTCTGCCTCATGACGTCACCGGCTGCGGCCGGCAGTGACGCATTCACACGCGTTCGTTTCTCATTGGTTGCATAGATCTTCACGTGACTCACGCAAGGCTATTTCCCCTAGTGCTTCGACACAGCGTCTCGTTCCCCTCAGGGAACCAGGGTTACATACGTAACCCGAGACGTTTGTACTGAATGACTCTTTTGCCATTAATATGTTTATAAGTAACTAAAAGCAACTGAAAAGTCCTGAAAAAAAAGAAAAACACATTTCAGGGCATGTCAAAACTTCTCCCTGAGGGTTAAATGGATAGTACATTTTGTCATCATTTACTCATCCTTATGCTGTTCTAAACCTGTATTAGTTTCTTTCTTCTGTTGAACATAAAACAAGATATTGTTTCATAATTTTGGCAACCAGACAGTTGATAAATTTGTTAAAAAAAGTTGTAAAATAAAGTTGTTAAATTTAGTTTCCTTATATGGAAGTCAATGCCAACATTCCTTAAAACATCTGCTTCTGTGTTCACCAAGAATAAATTCATTTATACAGACTTGGAAAAACTGAGGGTAAGTGATAACACAATTTTCCTTTTTTTGGTGAACTATCCCTTTAAATTTACTTTTTGATATCCTTAGTGGACCATGAGCTCATTATCACACATTGTATTCGCAGTAGAGTCCAGGACTCAGCATTTGCTTGAGTGAAGCTTCCAACTGATTGAAATGTTCAGGGAGATGCCACGGTTTGTTTCTCACAATAGTTAATGAGGATTTTCGGTATGTGTCTCAGTGACTGAGTCCCTCGAGGGGGAGTCAACTTGGTATTTTTAACATCTTAATGAAACGCTGAGAGGGCTCCTAATTGCAGCGCGAGTGGGTAGGGGAGAATAGAGGTGAAGTGACAGCGCTGGAAGCCTTTGATCTGAGCACTCTAATCAATGGGGATTAGTGTCCTTTAGCTCTGTGCTGCGTGATGTCTTTGACAGCCCCATGACTCTCATATTAATGAGCCATTAGCATGGCTTGAATTAAGAGAGATACCAGTTCCCAGATCTCTGTGGATAATAGTGCACTTTAGGATGACACTGATAACTCGTGCTTGCCTGCGGTGACCTGGAGTTGTTGATCTGTTAGTCAGTCAGAGTCATCTAAGAATAGTGTCTTTAATCTATCTGGAGTCTAATTGACGGATGACTAGAGCATGTTTATTAAGCTGATCGCAATACAAAGATATATGATGTGAAATTATTATGGGCATGAAGTGCTGAACAGTGAACTTATACTGTTACAAACAGGTAGTGATGGGGAGTTGACTTCAAAAGAGGCTGAATATCCTCTGGAGTCGGAATTGACTCTAGCACAGTAATCAACCCTCATTGTTGAATCTCTTGCCGTGTCCAAAGTCACTCACTTGTTCACTGATTCTCTAATCTCTATATAGTGAACATATTACGCATGCATTATACCTTGTGTCCGAGAGCTGGACATTTATTCTACATATTTTGTAATAAATAACAGTCATAAAAACTAATTGATTGTTATATTAATTTGTGTTCATAATCTTTAAACTAACCAAATACAGTTATCCCTCACCACTTCGCGGTTCAAGTTTCACGGCCTCAGTGCATCGAAAAATATAAATTGAAAAATAAAAATTAAAAAATACCGCCATATCGGCAGCCGTATTGCGCGAGATAAACATTTTCCCAGGATGCCAGACAAAGAGAGAAACTCTCTCAGAGGCTTTGTACACACCCACGGGCACTCAGACAAGGCATGTGATTGGTTCCCGGCGCGAGATCGACGAATGAGAGCATGAGTGGATGTTTCCTGTGAGCTGATTGGCTGATCCTACTTCGAGGATTTTCACCTATTGCGGGGGGTTCCGGTTCACATTAACTGCAATAAACGAGGGATCACTGTATCATTAAAATTCACATCAAGAATAAACACATCAATAAGTATTATTAAATTACTTTATAGAATTTTTGTATGTATAGACCTATTAATTTTTTACTATAGCTAGTTAATGATGTTGATAGGCTACTCATTATTTCAACGCAATCAAGCGAAAAGTGTGTTGTTTTAAAAAGGGGAATTTAAGGTTTTGCATCAGGGAAAATAAATAGTTAAAATTAGTGTGTAATATCAACTGCAATCTTGTATTATTCCTGATTAATTCAATTAAAAAATTGGGCTAATTTGCTTTCTTTTTGGGTGGGTTTTGTGTAGGCTTTGTGCTGGAAAGTTTTCTATGAACTTCAAATAATGTAAATATGATAAAAACCGGCGTTCAGACTGTCTACAGAATATGCGGTGTCGCATCAAATGCAAATTGTACCCTTTATGATCAGTGACACTGTCTACACTGGATACATACTTTATTTAGATGAGTCTTCAATTTCTGTCAAAAAATATAAATGGGATTAATATATGGGATTGTTTGATCGAATCATTTGACAGACATTTGTTTTGAAAACGAGGTATAATGCAATGGAGAGTTCCTCTTTAAGTATGTATTTATTTATTTTGCAAAAAATTCTTTATGATTTAAAAATTAAGTCAAATGATTTTCTGAATTTGGAACCACATAGTTCCACAGTCTTACTACTCTGATTCGCCGATTCATTTTTACGGCGGAAATATTAAGCAACTGTCTTTCTGAGTTCATAAAAAAGAGACATTAAATAGTGTTTTTTTTTTCTTTCAGACAGATTGTTGAGGGGCTCACATAAAAAGATAACAGTGCTGAATTATCCTGAATTAGAATATAGCATGTTACACTCAACAAGTGTGTCATTTGGGACAGGGTATCTCACAATTAATCAGGTCCTGGGTGAGAAATTGTTGAGAAAGTGTTTATGGTGTCTCCTTATGGATTATATAGACATGATATAATCTATTCTATTAGTTTTCATTTTGATATTTGAGAAAATGAGAACTGACAGTGAAGTTTCAAGAGCTTTGTAATGTTATTCAAACTGGTGTGTTTCGAGTTCAGGTAAAGATCGAAATCTAGCGAACTAAGGAAGACAGCAATGAGAGGTCCATGATCAATCTGAGCTGAAGCTACTCAATAATGAATGAGAGAAAGTCATATAAACCAAAATGCATGTCTGATTTTACCTTCTAATCCATCAGCCTCTCGATATCTGTCAGCATAAAGTGAACTATCCAGGACAGCCCTGTCTTTTTTCCTTTTCTTCCATGTTATATCTACACTCTTATCTCTTTTGTCATCCTACACAACCACAGCTATAAGTACAAAGAGTGTTTATAAACTGAGATCAACCACTTAACTTAGTTTGGCAGTGCTTTGGCAGTCCATAACTTGAGCCATTGGAAGGATATGTATGTACCAGATGTGCTTCTGTGTCCACATACTCAATTTATTATTAGGATCTAACTTATACTAGTGTGTCTAATGCCTAAGACGTCATGCCTACCATGGCTACATTTATTTGCCATACATTTAATAAAAACATTAATATATTGTGAAATTATTGAGTATTTTCTCTTTTAATAATGAAACCTTATTATAAAGCGTTAGGTTCTTTTATTAAACTACATATATTTTCCTAATATGACAGGTATAGCATTGAAAAGATAGAAAACAAACATATATATGTATATGTATATGTGTGTATATATATATATTTATATAAACCTTGCTGGATATGGTTTCCTCCACTAGAATTATATAAAGATCATCCTGTTTGATCTTATATACAGTAGCAGGTCTTTAAATACTATATGCCATATCGATTGAAATCTAATAAGTACAGATGCTACGACTGAACCTCAATTAATTTAAAAATGACAAAGCAGTGCACAACTAAGCTATGCTTAGTATTAGATGTGATAGGGCGTACTGTCAGTGTTCAAAAGGTATCAAATGTTTAAGTTTATTTTGATCTCTAGGCAACTTTGCTCTATTTCGCATACTCTGTGATAATCTATCTTCAAACAGAGACATTTCTGTTTTTTATGAAAGGCCAACATTAACTCTCAGTTTGGGGAGTAAAAGTAATAGAGGGTTGTGGAAGAAAAAGATGAACAGTAAATATTCCGAGTGGGATGGCAGAGAATAGCTCTTTCGGAGAGGGTTGCACTTAAAGGGCAGTGGGTATTATGCTTTCTGTCAAACACAGCCCCATATCAATTATTTGATTCACTGACATATAGAAGAGAGAAACATTATCTTAATTGGAGACCACAAGCAATGGTTTCACCATAAACCCTTTGCCCGAGAGGTAGAAGAATCTTCTGGTATATCAGAAAAGTTGATTAAGATTTTTTCATTCATAGCTTGCCAAACTCACTCGGCACAAAACGACACATAGTAGAAGTTAATTGCAATCAGTACATCAGCGATGCAATAATTCAAGGTCTAACCCACACAAAAGCAGTCATCATATGTTTTGTAGTCATAATGGGTTGTGCTATGGTGCCAGGACTGCCGAAAATCATAATGAGGAGTTTCACTCTATTCCAACTTTTGGCATGAAAATGAACCGAAAGCAGTGCAGATTTTTCAAGACAATAAGAATGAGAAAAACAAACCTGAAATGCCAATTGCAGGATTGTGTGTCATTCAGAATTTAATGTTTTTACAGTTCCAATTCAGTTCTTGAATTTGAATTGGGGTAGCCTATATGGTGCAGAAGAGTAATTATTAAAATTTTAATTTAAGAACTCTTATAAATGTAAAGTTTGTCAATGTAATTGTATTTTTAGATAATAGTATTCTTCAGTATGAACTACACAAAGATATGTTATCTGTTAGGCGTGCAGGTGCAGAAGGAAGAGGATGACGTGGAAGACAGGAGTAACTGCCACTTCAATTTATTCACAAACTCAAAATACTTTTCATAAGAAACAAAAGGACACGATGTGTGCTATCTGAAAAGAATGTGATGCACAGTTTTTAGTGCTGTATAGTGAAATTACACCTGTTTTGGTGGTTGTTCATTTTTCCATTAGTTTAATTAGTTTAATTAGAAACACATGAATATTTTATGTTAATTTTGGGCATTTTGTCTGTAATTTAATTATTACGTTTATATTATTTTTCTGTAAATTCCTCTTCCAATTTTGACTCATGAAATGAAAGCTAGTCAGTTCTTCCATAGGAAATTTTGTCTAACTCTGAATGGCCATTTTTTCTTGAACTAGAGCAAAATAGAGACCTGAGTGGATTGAGGAACTGGATTGACACTAGAGCAGGTAGTTCCTTGAATGTAAATGAAGTCATTGAACATTCCTCTCTCTGCCTTTACTTGGAGGTTTTAGTCTGACGACATGCGTTTTTACCTCCCAGTTTCTCATAAGGTTGGCAGAAAATACTCCTTAGTCTTTCCTTTTAAACTCAGAATAATACCAGCACAATACACATCTTTTGAATATTTCCTTTCCTATTATAAATCATTTTAGTCTAAACCCAAGCTAGGTCTAAACTCATCAGTTTCCCACATTCTGAAATGAAAATGAAAACTCATGCATAAAATTAAGTCAAACACATTTCTCTGCTCACAATTCACTCATGCAAGAAATTGCCAGGTGCAAACAGAGCAAGGACAAACGGACAGCTAAAAAATAAATAAACAAAGAACACAACTGTCATGAACAAAAAGACTAAATAAAACACAGCAATTACTTCAACAATGTTTTAGTAAAGAACAACGCTCCCTATATAGTTCCTCCAAGGTATTTCCACTGTAATTATGACAGCTATATGGTTTCAAACTTTTTTTACTTAAAAATAAAAACCGGCTGCATCAATATTAAATTGATTCATTTTGTGAATTCATAAGTTTTAAGAACTATATGCTCTTCAATAAAACAATAGTTCTTAGAGACAGAAATAAAATAGTGGTTACATCTGTCTGAGAGCCCCTTTGGCGAAAAGGAGTGTGGCCTTCACATTGTGCTTTTCTAAAATGCTGTTTTCTTGTGTCCCAACATGCTTAAATTCACGTTGCCTTGGGAACTCTGGAAGAGCAAGCGTGAAGAAGGCTGAGAAGTAAAACCCGCTGGGTCGCAGGTGCTGGAAATGAACAGTGTCCAATGATCCTGAAAGACAAGGCAATTTGGCAGGCACTGTCAGAATAATGAGAATAGAATGGTAATGTTGCGGTGCTGAGCTCTCTTGCAGGGGCGTTTATGAGCCAGACCGATGCCAGCTTGGATGCACATTGAGGTGTTTGCACATTAACCTGCACAAATAGCGGTTGCAGAACCCCCAACCATCCACCTAGAAGACTGTCTGATTGAGGATAACATTCATACAAAGTCTAGTATGGCCCCTTACACAGGCAAAACTTCATGTCAATCTAGCCAGTGCAACCAGAAGATACCTCAGGAATCAATATGAGGAACATTTGTTGAAGTAAGAGAGATTGAGAAAGACAGAACGAGAGAAAGTGGACTCTCCAGAGAGGGATAAAGAGATGGATGAGGCGTAGCTGTCTCTTAAGGGAGCTGCTCCTCATGTTCTCTCAGACGGAACACATAGTGTGATACTAGATTAGACAAACTTGAAATAAAGAAAGAACTCTTCTAAACTTCTAACAGATGCATCATGACCAGCTAGAAACATCCTGTAAAACAAGGGTCCGGTTGCACCAGTTGCCATTGTAGGTTACAATTTAGCCTAGTTTTAACTTAAATGGGCAGTAAGTTACAACTTACGAACCACTGAACCATTAAATTTAGATGAAGCGTAACTCTACGTATAAACTAAATATTTACAGAAGCCTCCAATCAGGAGTAGGCATAATGGTGTAAATATAATAAATATACATATTTGTCCTTCGGATGAGACATTAAACCAAGGTCCTGACTCTCTGTGGTCATTAAAAGTCCCAGGATGTGCTTCGTAAAGAGTAGGGGTGTAACCCCGGCATCCTGGCCAAATTTGTCCATCATGGCTTCCAAATCATCCCCTTTCTCTGACTGGCTTCATCACTCTGTCTCCTCTCCACCAATAAGCTGGTGTGTGGTGAGCGTTCTGGTGCAATATGGCTGCCGTCGCATCATCCAGGTGGATGCTGCACTCTAGTGGCGGTTGATGAGATTCCCCCTTCCATGTAAAGCGCTTTGAGTGTCTATGATAAAGCGCTATATAAATGTAATGAATTATTATAAAATAAAATAGCAGACTGACTGAATTCCATCAATAAACTTGTTTTACCTGACAGACGTCAATTCTTTAGACATATATAATAATGCTGACATTTACATTTTGAGAGGGGTGGCCAGGAGGAATTGACACTTCTGGTAGAATGCTCCCTGACACCTAGGAGGCATGGCTGGTCTTTGACTTTGACCACTATCCAGTGAGCTAGCCTCTGCTTGGAGACAGCCTTTCTATTCTGCTGTCTTCCATAACAAAAGAGCTTGTCTGAGGCACTTTAAGCTCTGTGTTCGGTCCACATACAGGTGCATAGCACGGATAGGACAGAGCAGAGCAAGGGCTTGGTCTGCTTCCTTCAGGGGCAGTGCTTACAGATTCACCACCTGATCCCTAAAAGGCGTGGTGGGAACCTTAGGCATGTATCCGTCACCAAAAATGCCTGCAGGTCCCCCACCCTCTTGATGGAAGCCACTGTTGTCTTTAATGACAGGAACTTAAGCCCTACTGACTGCAGAGGTTCAAAAGTGGTGTTCTGCATGAAGGTCGAGGTCCCACAAAGGTATGAGGAGATGGTGAGAAGGATTTAACTTTCTTGTACCCCTCAGGAACCTGATGATTGTGGTATGCTTACCCACAGACTTGCCAAAACATACTTGCAACATAAACTTTGACATATAATAAATCAACTGTAGGTATAATCAACTCAGACACAAGACCTATGGAAACATATATAGCCACACTTCCACTCCTGAAGCACCTATCATATCTACCACATAAAGAAGATAGTTGGTTAGATTTATTTCGTCATCTGAAACATGGCTATTAATGTGATATCAGGCTTGTATAAATCAACCCACGCACAAAGTAAAGCAATTTAGCTCACACGACTTTTAATATACAAATTAATGATTTTAACTTTTTAACCTCATCCAGACAATTTTTTTACTAACAATCATACTTTCATTGAACAAACATAAAATAAAAATTAACAAAATGTAAAAATACATTTCAAAAATGCAAAAAATACAGATTGAATTTATCTCGACGCAACAGACAGATAAAACACTTTTATAAATAAGTAAATACAAAAAATATTTAGACAAAACCACCACATCATTCAAGAATGACCTAGGTACCCCAGACCCCATTTCCCAGGACATTCCTGTCAGCAAACCTATATAATCCAGGTCAAACTGTCTGCTAAACTCAACTCACTCTACTAACTTTTAGTTTTACAGCAATATAGTTTCTTACAATTAGCTGCAAAATCAATCATCAACCACAACTCAGACAGTTATCCTAGAGAAATCTGAGATGACAGTTAAACTTCTTCAGCATCTTTGTGGCAGTTAAAACGTTGCTGTTTGCCGTTAACAGAAACACACAACTTGCTGGGATTACGAAGAAAGTATTTCATATTAAGTTCACAAAACTTATATTTGGCAGGATCAAAGCTCCTGCGCCTCCTCAACAAGTCGGCACTGAAGTCCGGGTATATATATATATATATATGTCCTGTTCTACTCTAGCTTATTTTTGTCCATAGAAATGTGAAGAATTTTCACCTTAAGCTGGAAATTAAGGAGTTTGATCATAATAGCGCTTGAACTAGCTTTATCGGAGAGCGATTATCGGCAAAGTGGAAACGTTATCGCGTTCCAAAGGTTGTAGAATCAGCCAGGACATACAGCCAATAATATTATGGCAGGGCAGAAGCAGCCTGTCCAGTGGCTCTGTAGACCTTGGCCATAAGACAAGAACTTACAGGACTTGAACTTGGATATGAGACGCGTATTTCCCCACTAGGGGGCAATGCTTTGCGAGCACAATTGCATCGCTATTGAGCACTCCATCGGTGGAATTTCCAAGTACCCTATGGCCATCCCACCATTGAAGGTAGTGGGGGTGGTACACTGAAAACCAGCTTTAGTCGCCCTGAGATACTAATCATCCAACCTCGAGTGTTCGAGACACGGTTGAGGTCTCTAATCAAGCCCGACACTCATGGCGGCCCGGGAAAGCCTGGCCGCAATGGGTGCATGACTCATCCACGATCGTGATCATGATCTGTCAGACGGGGATAGGTAATGACCACATCCAGAAACACACGGGTGGAATGACATCTTTAAAAAGACACAGATAACTCAACAGGACTGAGCCTGCAGGTTAAGTGTTTTTGGAAACTCTGCAGCAGGAAACATTTCAGCAACTTCCCCTGAAATCACGCGCAACACTGCTCTGAAGAGGCTTCCCCGACTTGTAGTTTCACTCGTCGATGATCAGTCAAGCAAAAGCTGAATATCCGATTGCATGCGCTCTTCCTGATATACCTGATTCGCGTGGTGGAGTGCGCAATGAACGTCTCGCTCACCAGTGTGCATTGGCCCATTTAGTTACACTCAAAGATGAATGGGCTCTCAAGCAAGATGCCAATTCGACTGTTCAGTTCTGACATAATATCGAATGTAACTAAAAATAACTGATTAAAATATCAATGTGTCCCTTGAAATCAATGTAAGTCGGATAAATGGATAAAAGCATCTGCCAAAAACATAAATTTAAAATGTCATGTAAATGTAACTGGCTGATAGGGAACTTCTGCTCTTGTGTTTGAAGACTGCAAGTTGATCTTTGAGGGTAAACGTCATATTAAGCAACTCATATTAAGTAACAGCATTACTTTATAAAAGATTTACAACCTACTTTCTGCATTCAACTTTTTTTTTTAAAAAGTGTTATTTTATAACAACTTGTTAAGTTAGATGTTATTCATGATTTAAGGAAGTCCAACTATTGTTAATCTACTCTTATGAAGTAGTTAGCTATGCTACAAGCTTTAATAATATTATATACGTGTATATATGCGATTTTATGTAAATTATTATGTGACACAAAAAAAAGTAAAATGTTGAAAGAGAGGAAATAGTCTCTAATGTGTGTTTAATAATATTGTTTATCAGTTAGGGATAGACAATAAGGGGTCATTTCATTATGGGTTTCATTATTTATTTTTAAGGAAGTACCATGACTATTAATGGGTATAGTTGCAGTAATGCCTTCATCTATCTAGCTTGAGATCCTTTCCATCTGAACTGTTGATTTTATCTCTTAATCCTAGTTGTTACACGTCTCTCCTGTCTTCTGTTTACTTCATGGTTCATTGTCATACACGGCATAAAGCCGAAGCACAACCAAAACAACCAATACACAGTGTTTATTTATTTTTTTATACAAGAGGACCTTAACTTGACCTATACTGGCTTCTAGTAAATAGCAAGACTCTTTTCACATGTTGACTACTTAAGCTTATGCCAACAGATAGCAACCGAAGTGAGAGGGAGCAGATGACTATGTGGAAAAAGTTACCCACTTTTACAGTTAATTTAAGCAGTGTAATGAAAGAAATTTGATAAGTGATAGAGAAGTGGATGCTGATCTAAGAACTGTGTCTGTCACTGAATAAACTTGAAAAGAATGAGAAAACACATAATAGTTCTTTGATGCAGATAAATTTGTGTTTAGAATGTAAAAACATGTTCTCTTTTTAATGTAAACTAGAAAACATACTTGGAATTTTTTAAAAAGAAGGGAAAGAGGGAATAAAGGCAAAGGGATCTCATTGAAGCCTTGTGTCTGTTATGTTGCTCAGAAAATCAGCAACTAGTGTTCACTCTCAACTAAAACTGTGTCAGGCAGACATTGTCGCTGTTTCAAAGTTATCTTATCCAGTTTCATCTATAATGCCGTTTTCACTCTTTAAGACCAGTTAGAGACCGTTTACATCATGTTGGCACTGTATCTCTTAAAGCGTCGTTGCACAGTTATGTTCCTAGCTATCTTTCCATTATCAACAAGGCAAGATGCAGTGTGAACCCAACAAACATTCCCATCTGTTATCTTGGTGAGAGGTTAATGCTTTTGTTGACCTCTTGATGCCCCAACATCATGTGCGCTACATGTCTTTATCACAACTCTGCTGTGCATGCTCTGTTTTTTTTTTTTAGTCACCTGCTTTTCTCTCTAAATAAATCATGGCTTAAGAACACAACAAACATTTACTGAATCAGAGAATTGTCCAGCGGGACACAGGAGAATTACCAACAATCCTTGAAGGTTACCGGTACTGCTTGAAAATTACGAATACGCAACATTGCAGACTTGAAGATGAGTTATGTCACCTGAACATCTGGAAGAGCCATAATTATCTGACATTGTGAAATGCAGTCATTCATGCTTTCAGCCTTGACATTTCAATCAGTGGTGGGTTTGTGTTCTCTGAAGAATGGATGTGGTTTGCAGGTGAAAATGATCTCATCACAAGGTTTCAATAGATTCAAGCATTGCTGTCTACTGGAAAATGAAGCTTAAGCTGGTATTTGTTTTTGTTCAGTTTTTAGTTGTTTTTTTACTGGTCCAAGTTGGTCAATGGTTGGTTGACCGGTCAGCATGTTTGGCCCTGTTTTCACCTGTTATTAAAATGTGTTTTTGTCAATCGGATCACAAGTGGACAACACTAAATCGGCCTAAACTGAATGTAAAACATTTTGAGCTTGTCCACTTTCAGCTACTTTCAGTGGTAGTCAAAAACACATTTGACCAGATTGCTTTTTTAGTGTAAATGCTCATGTGGTCGAATGCATTCAACCAGCGCAAAAGCCCGCCTACCAACCTAACGCATAAACATTGATTTAAACTTGGGCTGAAGACCCTAGTTTGGTTTGAAAAACTTACCAAGCACAATGTTCTCTCACTATTCTTGATTTCCAATATGCACTGTGGAGCTGTGAACGCTGTGTTCGGCACGGTCTAGTATCTGTCAGAGCAGAAACAAATGCTGATGCTCTCCATTCTTTTCCATCGTCTCTGGCCATGTTCATATTTAAATTGTGTAAAAAGCTTACTTTGTCCATTAGCTCGAAAGATTTGAAGAAAAAAAACATACATTTAACCTCCCATAGACCCAAACTTGAAGAAATCTGGACAGAGGTGGCTGAAAGTGGACAAAAGAGACGGATTAAAATACTAGGTGTAACCGGGTATGTTTTGTTATGATTGTTGCTTGCTCATTAGGTGGTCCTGCATCTACTACATTTAAAAATGCCAAACTTGATTTGACATTTTTGAGAAAAATAATTTTGCTTTACTATTTAATTTTTTTTTTGGAGTGCACTGGAAATAAAAACTAAAACATCTCAAATTGCTTTAAACTCATATCTTTACTTCTTATTCCTTCTTTAGAACATCTTTAGTCAGAGGTAGCTCTCGATGAAGAGGGAGAAAGAGATTTGATGTACTGAAATTATGTTGTCATTATCTCAATTGTGGTGCATCTGGTCTTTTGAGAAATTTTGAAAAACAAGAATGTGTCATCCGACCGGAAGGAGGTGAAGCTGTTTTCGGCAATTAAAAAAAGATATTGCTTCGCATTTTGAATGTTTTAAACTTTGTTAATTTCCTGTCTTTTCATTGTACTGTAATAATACCATTATACTTTCCATTATTCTTAGCACCTACAACTCTCTGTAACTTTACATAGTTCCAAAGGAGGTCAGTTTATCAGCAGCAACAACAGCAACAACAATCCACCACAGAGTAGATAATGGCAATTATGATGCAATTGTTTTAGTTTTAGTTATAAAACTCTTTCCACCATGTATTCCTTCATTACAGATCTGTTTCATCACTTACATTCATTTGAAGCAGAACATCTGCAGAGCAGTATTTGAAAACAAAATCTATAATTTAATGGCTTGACTATGTCATATTACTTTATTAGTTTCCAGGGAAAAGGTATAGACTATAATTAGTAATATACAGTATTTTCTTTTAGTTTATATTTTTAGTTTTCATTTTAATATCTATAAGCGAATGGAATGAAAGGGTAGCAGCTGTTTAGGAATTAATGTAATTAATTGTGTTAATGAGCACATCTACAGGTCAAATTTAACACATTAAAATTGATATTCATCTAAAAAAAGTAGCATAATTTGTATTTCTATTACCAATTACTCCTTCCACCACTCTACAGTTTGTGGTCTATCTTTTTTTATTTTTATAGAACGATTTTGTTCACGCTTATGTTAAGTTTTTTGATCAAATATTTGATTTGGTTTGATTTGATCAAGATTCATCTGAAATATTATTACAGTTTAAAATAATTTAAAAAGTTATATTTTCATATATTATAAAATTGTATTTATTCCTGGTATGGCAAAGCTTAATTTTTTCAGCAGCCATTACTCCAGTCTTCAGTGTCACATGATCCTTCAGAAATCAATAAGCTGATTTGATGAAGAAACTTGTGCACACACACAGATACTCATACTGTCAGTTCGGATTGCATGTTCTACCATGTGGACAACCATTGTTCAAAAGTAAATTAGGATATTGGGAAAAATGTACAGTCAAGGGGCCCTGTGGTCTTCTCTGTCATATTTATTTGAGAGCTCTACTAATTGAGTCTCTCCGTCATTCAGTCTGATAGTACTCCATTCTCTTCAAAGGCAGCGGGCTGCTTGGCATTGCCAAGATCTCCAGTCAAAGAAAAGCTTCCCATCAGCCCATTATAACAAGAGAAACGCTGAGTTGTCTGCATGACCTGTTTTGACTTCTCCTTTGAAGGCAGCATGGGCAAAAAACACAGCAATTCATGAGAGAGAGAGAGAGATTGTGACAGTCTCTTCAGTAATCTGTAGTTTCTGTATGGTTCTCATCTCTATAATCGTCTCCATTATTGAAAATACTAGACCATAGGAAAGACAATTTTCAAATCTCAACAGTTTAGAGAAAATTGCTTTTTTGACAGTTAAATGCTTTGTGGATTTTTAAAACAGGATTGTTTTGGCTAAAATTTATGAAGGAGACTGTGTTACTACTATGTAAATTTACAAGGTGTGAATAAATGTGTGTGTTAATGGTTGTATAATGTCAGACCACTTCTATGCCACTACTCTCAGTCATGTAAGAGTCAGGATGGAGGTGGATTTAACAAGCCACCTGCTCCGGGGTCCAGTGCCACAAATAAAACGAGAGCAGCCCGCTTAAACACACCCCCAGGCTCCGATAGATAGAAATGTGACAGGAATATATGACTGTACAATCCTGTTACATATTCATTCTTTTGTGACAAATTCAGGTTATTAATATGAGCATACGTCTTGATTTTAATATGCCAAATCTTGATTTTGTTTTTGGAGTCTACTAAAATGTTAAAAAACACATTATTTTTCATATATTTTACATTGTTGCACCACCTCCCTTCCCAGTCTATTGATAACGCTCTGTTTCGGTGTCTGTGAAGCCCCTCCTTTTGAAGTGTAATGTGCTCTGATTGGACACTGTACCAGTGTTTTGTGAATAGTCAAAGTCATCCATTGTGTTTCAGAAATGTCACACCCTTAAAATAACCACGTTAGATCTGGGGTGGACATAAAGTCGACAAACGTGATTATACACTACTAAACCAGGCCCCGTCCCCTTTTTTTGTATATGCCTTTGATGGGAATATTAATTAAACAAGGAATAATGTGATGTGTACATTCCCAGAAGAAAACTTAAGACTATAATCGAGCCATTTTAGTTCATTTCAGAAAAATGCTTACTGAAATAGAGAATAACTCCCTTTGGAGTGGCTTTGTGCTTTAAAATTTTGCAGACCTTTTTCATGTTCAAACACCAACACTATACGCTAAAGGAAGTAAAAAAAAAGCATAATAGGTATTCTTTAAAGAAAAGTGAAGTGATTGACTTGGATGGATGGATGTTTTGTTCTCTATAAATGAGTTATTCTTCCATAAGAAGATGTAGCACTGGACATTTAATTTTAGATCTCCTACTAGGGAGTAGGGTGTCTGCCTGTCCAGGAAAAATAGAAAATGTCAGAGATTATCAGTCTTACCATAGCCCCAAAGACCAGGTGTCAGTCTGACTCAGTAATTTATTTTACAGTTTGCTCTTGTCCTGAGTTGTGTTGGCGATAAGGGATTAAGGAAGGTTTAAAGAAAATTATATACTGAATCAATGAACTGTATCAACAAAATTCTCAATATTTTCTCGCACTGTAGGGAATGCTTCTGAGGTAAAATGTTACAATTAAACTATTTCACCAAAAAAATACAAAATCAATATAAATAAATTCTGCTTACCAGGTGTGTCTTTGTTTTGACTATATATTAGGGCTCAACAGTAACAAGGCCTTCTAGAACGTGGCCAGTGTGAGAGGGTTTGGATGAGCTGACTGGAGCTGTCACTTCCCATAAACATTCTGATTTCTGAACATTGTTCTTGATTTATGTCACCAAACTGACATTGTCTACGTTTGTTGAAATTGCAAGAATTACTTGTTATACTGTAGTCATGGTAGCATGAGTTAAAATAGGTTGAACATTATAAGCTAATCCTAATATTTCGCAGCAGGGGTAATTTCTCTGAGGGGCAAATGAATGATCAGTACAAATATATTATGAAATTGTGTATGCCAGTGTTTTTTTGGTGTCATTCATTTTGTACCATATTTAGTATTATGCTATTAATTTGTTTATTTGTGTTGTGGCCAGTGAAAGTATTAGGAGGAGCAATTATTGAGCCTGTTATTTCTTTCTTTTTTCTAGCACTAAAAATGATCTCTTCTTGTTCACAGTGCCAATCAGAGGTCTATTTCCGGAGTTGATGATCTCGCCCTAGTGCCTGAGTTGTGATGTGGGGGTGCACCATGGCAATACAAGGTTCAATAGTGAGTCTTGCTCTACTGTTCTTTGGGATTCAAGCTGTTCCTAACGCAACCAGCAAACTAGTGAAGACCACAAGGGTGAGACGACAGGTTCCAGAAGTTGGGGGACCCCCCAGCAACCAGACCCAGCCCATGATATTCAATCATGTATACAACATCAATGTACCTCTAGAGTCACTCTGTTCAGTGGACCTAGACACGGTACCAGGTACAGAGATGAACAAAGGTACGACTGGGAGTGATAAGATGCCAACAGAGTACACAGAAGAGACAGTGGACTCAGATAGCCAGGTGACCTTCACCCATCGCATCAATATCCCAAAGCAGGCCTGTGCTTGTCCTGCGGCTGGCACCATGGAACAGCTGGCTAATCGCATAGAGATGCTGGAGAGGGAGGTGTCCCTGCTTCGATCACAGTGTAGCTCCAGCTGCTGCGGAGAGAGCTCTGTTATGGGTAAGTTTAAGATTCTGAGGTGGATACACATTGCTTGCACATCCTCCCATGTTATAAAATGTTATGTTTTGCGGATTTGACAGGATTTGCTCATTCAAGCTTGCTTTCGGTTATTGTATTTTATAACAGATAATATAATTTACGTTATTTATTGATAATATAATATAACAGATACTATAATTTTATAATTTATGAATGATCTAAAGATTACCTCAAAATATTCAATAAGTTTAAATCAGGGATTTCAAACTCCTTTAAGTTTAAGGAGTAGATAAGACAAAATCGAGGCTTATTTATTGTATTTTAATTTATTTATTTTATTTGGCCCTTACTATATTTATAGAGAATATATGCATAATACATATTTTTGCTCTGTTTTTTTTTATTATATTTTTTAAACTAAAATTAAGTATGGACTACTGTTTTTAGCAAGGACGTTCAGCAAGGACATATTAATTTGATCAAAATTGTAATTTATAATGTTACAAAATATTTCTATTTCAAATAAATGCTGTTATTTTTAACTATTTATAACAGAATCTTGTAATAAAACTGCATCATGGTTTCCACCAAAATATTAAGCAACACTAACATTAAGAAATGTTTTTTGACCACAAGATTTCTAAAGTATCATGTGACATGGGTGAGCATAAAGTGATTTTATTCAAAAACATTAGAACCCCTTATAAACCCAACATTTTTGAATGGTAGTGTACTAATTTACTGATTTATCAGAAGCCTTTGGATTACATATACATGTAAAATGTATAAATAGAGAATCACTCAGCTCTTTGTTGCAGAACTTTTGATTTAATTAGCACATAAAATGTAACACATAGAATGTGCATTAACACTGTATTAAGTTTAAAAATGGTCCCACTTTCAATACCCAATATTTGTCCTTGTACCTGTTAATATTCGTATTAAATAGGAAATTGAACTGAGCCATCCTGGGATTGTTATGTCTCCCATTGATCGAATTTAATCCTTAAAGTGTATATTGGTGCACAATAAAAAGAAAGATTATAGCACTTTAAGATACAAGTTATAACAACAAATTGAAGAGTTAATATGTCCTGCTGTACCTAAATATGTATAATCAATATAATCTTATAAACAGACAGTGTCTATAACACCCCTGGTTGTTTTATAGTGGATTATTCAAACTCAACTTCTTCAACAGTTTCAAGTTGTTGTGGCTCATTTTGTGGGCGAAAACAAAAGTGCATCCTGGTCTTTCTGTCGGTTATGATGTGACTGCAGTGCTAAGTGAAGTAGAGACAGTATTGTGCATTGAACCACAGGGATAACAGAACTGTGAACGGTGGTAGTGTTGTAGTGTGGTAGCTTGTTTACGGTCTCAAAGGGGCACTCGAGTGGATTCACACCTGCAAACATTGGCTGTGGAGCCCCTCCAGGGCAGCTAAAAACAGCTGATACACTGCAGTAGTAAAGGGAAAGTCATATTAAGCTATACAAATGAGGTTAGATTGTGAACTAGATTAATTACCGCACTGCTGCTGGATAGGTCTTCCCCTCAAGCTCTTGATAAGTCTTCTGTTTGCTGAATCAAAACAGGGTACATGTGCTGGAGCAAATAAGATTGCAAGATATTGCCTCAGAATTTATTTTTTTCTGCTTCACTTTAATTTTTGTCCAACCTGATGAACATTAAAGGAATAGCTCTCCCAGTGTGAATTCTGTCATTATTCTTTCAATCTCATTGTTCTAGGCATCTTTGATTTGGTTTCTTTTTAGGAAAATGCATTCATTGTTGAAGGACAATGTTTAAAAGAGTGTTCAGGATAATAGAAATTTAGGTCAATAAGAACCAAAAGACAACAAAATTCTCCAAAAATGGTTACCCATAATGATAGATTTGTGTGAGAAACAGGCTGTAATACACTTAAAATCACAGTCTGATGAATCAGTTGACCCAGCTCACAAAAATGGGCTGAATGATTAATGATTGTCCAATTCTTTATTTAAATCACAAATTTACTTATTCAGTCACTGTGTTAAAGTGCCCCTATTATTCCCTTCCATGCGGTGTAAACTCTAACTGTTTCTAAACGGTCTGCAAAGCTTTAAAGAATTAAGAATTATTGTCTCTTAAAAGAATACATTCTGAACTGCTGAATTGAGTCGTCAGCAATTCCAGCACCATTCCCGGTTACATACCTGCCCGCAAACTTTTACCTACCCAAACACACCAGACTGGGCCGTCTGAGCAAGTAGGCTTGCAGAAAAGAGGGGTTTTCAGAACCATTTTCAGACTCTTTGAGAAATAAGGTGATGTACAATGTATATTAAGAGAAAATGAAAAAAAGGACCCTGGATGCATGAAAACTTCTTGTAGGAGACCTCCAAAACAAAATTAGGAGCTAAGGAGCACAGTCGCCATTAGTCAAAATTTCTCCAAGACTTTTAGCTTGACTAAAATTATGATTTTCAATTTTGGTTTCTTTAACTCCAAAATAATTTTTCACTCTTAGGTCGCTTGGACTTCGTCCCTCAGTGTGGCCATGGCACTTTCAGCATGGAGGTTTGTGGGTGTGTTTGTGAAGAAGGGTGGATTGGCAAGAACTGCTCTGAACCACGCTGCCCAGATGACTGCTCCGGCCAGGGAATTTGCATAGAAGGCGAGTGTGTATGCGACCGTAACTTTGGCGGGGAGAACTGCTCTGAGCCTCGATGTCCAGGTGATTGCTCTGACAGGGGGTTGTGCATTGATGGTGAGTGTGTTTGCGAGGAAGCCTATGCTGGGGAGGACTGCTCGCAGGGCAGATGTCTGAACGACTGCTCAGATCAAGGAACTTGTGTGAACGGAACCTGCCAATGCCGACCCGGTTTCCTGGGGGAAGACTGCTCTCTCATCTTCTGTGCTAATAACTGCAGCCAGAAAGGAGTGTGTAAGGATGGTTTCTGTGCCTGTCAAGAAGGATATACAGGAGATGACTGTGCTTCAGGTCAGTATTCTACATATATGGTTGACTACAGTCAAAATTATATAATGATTTATTGTATATTTCATTACTTGATATATAAGTAATTCCCAGCATGCCTTAAATCTGCTTTGTCTCTTCAAATGCATTGATAAAAACATGACACTAAAATTATGCTATAAAAATGAACCCAACAAAATGAAACACACAAATCAGTCTACATAATTGATAAGAAATAGCAAACAATTATCTAAATATAAGAAAATGAGATGCATGACACAAGAATTTTTACCCTGTTGATTTTTTCCTATTAGCCATTATTTAAAAAAAAATTCCTAAAAAAAGATTATTGTCTTATAACTTTAACATATATGGTTTGCAGCGTCGTTTATTGTTTTAGCATTACAAGCACTTACTACAACTTGCTGTATTGACACAGTACAAGAGAGTAATTAACCATTCCCCAGGAAAATGTGTGGATAATTTGTGTATAATCTTTGTGCCGGATAATTCACACTTTCCGCCTTATATATTGCAAGTGAATATTTAATGTCTTTCTCGCTTGGTGTTCTTTTATTATTTAAAATCTATCAAAAAATAAATTAAGCCATAACAAAAGCTTGTTTGAGAAAATACGAAAATAATTTTCAATGTATATATTCTTTCTCTTTATGTCAGGGTTCTGCCACATTCATTCTAGTCATATCTTGGCGTTGTGGCAGAGCTCTGACACTACCGTAATGTCTCATGTTTTGCTCTTTTGTCTGTTTAACGTCTTATGTCCGGTCCCGAGACTTTGGTCTTGTTCAGTTTCAGTTCTGTGTCGGGGTTTGGATATTCATGACCCGCGTGTTCGTCCTTGTGATGAGCGCTTGAGACAAGTGTTTGCTCGTTCTCATGCGCTCTATGTCATGTGAGTGGGCATGGTTTCAAGCTTTGCACGAGCTGCGCTCTCTCATGTCTGCGTGTAATATTTTACCACACGGTTCCTGTTTACATCAGCCGCGTGCTTTCATGTTGTGTTTGGTGTTGCGTGCAGTTTGTATTTTACGAGCTGTGCACTGTTTTGTCCTGTTTCATGTGGACATGCGACTATGCGCGTTCGCATTGGCCGTGTGTTCATGTCTTGTCACTGTGTAACCCCGCCCGTCTTGTTCCCTTGTTAGTTTGATTTACCCCAGCTGGTTCCCGCTCAATTATGTTGAATCATGTTTGCTGTCCTGTGTCGCGTCGTAGTCTATCTGTATGTGGTTTACTGCTGTGTTGCAAGTCAAGTCCTGTCTTGTTGGTCTTCTGTCAAGTCGGTCCAGTTATGTTTTTCCCCCTCGGGGCAGTTTTTGTTTTTGTTTTATTGTTTAATAAAAAACCTTCCATCCTGCAATACTGAGTCCTCGTTCTGCAAAACGTGACACTTTAAGCCAATTGCACTTAAACAAGGCACTATTTTGAGTGCAGTTTAAATGTGATTGGTATATTTTCTTCCCAATATCAATATAAAGGAAAGTCCTCTCTGGAAAGAACAGTGACCGTTTCCCTAGTTACTTGCACACACGACAGATGCTAAACCCCATGATAGGCCCCCTGCTTCTTCAGTCATAGCTGTAAAATTGGTGACAACTCACAGCGTAACACCATTCATTTGTCAAAAGTCACATTCACTCGAGAAGATGTGTCATATTAACCTGGCCAAAGCTATTTCTCCATCACACTTACTCAGATGCACAGTTAGTTTGAGGAAAAGGCTGTCGAAACTCCACATCGCTGAAGACAGCTGTCATATCACGAGTGGGAGAGGGAAGGGCAAATCATATTACCAACCCAGTTCTCTCCCTCTCATTTTCTGCAAGACTGAGTGGAGGTAAAATTGCTTATTTCATTGCAATTAGGAGGAAAATAGTGGGGTGTTGTGCACAAGAGGTGGTGGAATACTGCGAGTGGCTGCTCAATTATTACTCTCCACACAGCTTCTGAAGATTCTCTGCTCTCTTAGGTCTTCATATTATCAAGGGAATGAATTAGGATATGGCTTTTCTTTCAGCTACTTTATCCAATTTTCTCATTTCATTAGGCAGATGAAACCGTAAGCAAAATGTATTTTGCAAACAGGTAGTGATGGTGGTGAAAAGAAGTAATCAAGGAAATAGAATGTGATGAGTTGTTCCTTTTTTAACATTTTCAAATATCTCAAAATTAAATAATTTTTGAAATGTGTTTCTTTCACAAATTTTTTTCATATTTTCTATTCAAGGAATTAAATTGCAAACTTTAAAATATAGCGTGACATTTGCTTTTACCATGTTTTTCAACTATAATTCAACCAAAAATAATTATTAAGTGATAGCAATTTACACTGTACACTCTGCCAAATACAGTCTTAAAGCTATGATGGAAGGCTGTTTTCTGAAATATTGTCGCTTCAGTACATGACAATTTAGACAAGCAGGCTGACGATGCTAACTCACATAACAAGCTGAGAATTTAACTCAGAACAAATAATGTAAATACAACAAAACTGAACAATTAATTATTTCTATAAGAAATAATTAAATTTCTATAAGAAATAATTTCAAAATGTAAAAATAATATTTTGGAACATGCGTTAACATTAACAATAACCGACAAAAGACGAGTGAACAGGAAGAACTAAATACATATAAGTGATGAACAAATGACAAACAGCTGTGATGATCAGTGTTCATGGTGATTAATGATTGGCGGGAGAAACTGAAACAAGGAACACATGACTGAATGAAAACATACTAAGAATCCTAGCTCGGACAGCGTGACATAATGCCCCTTGCGCAGTGAAGATAAGGTGGCGATGAAGAGGAGGAGTTGATGAAGGGCTTGAAAAGGTGTTAGGTGCAGTGATGTCATATTTGGGCAGAAGGATGCAGGAGGAGGACGGACACCAGCAGGTGGTGACGGTATGATGATGGGATGACGAGGTGACAGACCCAGACCTCGCTGTTGACAGCCCACGGTGGAGTCGACAGAGGGAGGAACCAGGGTGTAGGGATGGCTGATGAAGTCCTGGTGATGGCCGACAAGGATCGAGCTGATAGATCCTGGGGCGCAGGAGGAGAGCAGATGGACCTGAGTGATGCTGCTGATGAGTCGGAGCGAGTGCACCCGAAGACTGGGGTGGAGCTGGTGTGACCGAGACGATGCTGAAGGGAAGAAGGGGTCCGCCGCAGCTGTAGGGTGGAGGGGCGGAGTGTAGCAGATGTCTCGCAAGTCCGTGGCAGAAGTGAAATGATGACATTGGGACAAGGGAACCTGGTGGAGGCTGGAAGGAGCCAGGGCAGAGCCGACAGATCAACAAGCTGAGGTGGGGCGTATGGATCCAAAGCCGGAGGTGACCTAGTGATCTCGTCGTGCTTGGGAACCATGAAGGAGGTAGTGATGAGGCAGGAGAGGTCCAGGAAAGGGGCGGGATCCGGCGGCTGCACGCGCTTCCCTCTTGTCCGATGCGCGTAGGACTGTATCTTCGGCTCATCCTCTCTATGGCGTGTAAGCTGGGAGGAATGCCGGCTTGGCATCCTGACCACGTGTACACCTCCATCCCAAACCGCAGGTCTGGCAAATCGCATCACTTTCGTCCTTTGACAGCGGCGGTGGTAAGGCTTCATGGGAATCACGTGTGCCTCACCACACACCGCCAATCCTCATAATTACCGCGCCCCTCCTCTATTCACACCCACTCCGTTCAGGAGCCTGGGGAAGGGCGGCAATTTGAGTGACGGTTTGGCGCTGACAACAAAGGGGAGCCGTTTCATCACAGTATCTACACTAGGTGCATTTTGACATAACTCGCCACCCAGCATACACGGTTAAAAATAGTCACCGCCTGCTACTGATATATAAATGTATATATGTATGTGTGTGTGTGTCTTGTCTATGTATTTATGAATAATAATAATAATAATACTGAATACATTTTTACAATAATATTATTATTACAATGTGTTGGTTATGATATTTCTTGTGAAAATTCGAATAATTACAGTCAACTTTTAAATTAGTTGGTGTTGAGACCTCTAGTCAGACCATTGCTCTCTTTTCTGTCTAAGGCTGTATCTGCTGTGCTTCTTGGGTTATTCTTCGTCCTTAAAAATAAAAAGGAGAACTTGGCAGCTCGATATGGGTGAAAAGCACAGATGCTAGAGAGTTAAATTTTGCTAAGTATGCACCCTGGGACTTTTTTATCTGTTTTGAGGGGTCTGTTGTAGAGGGGGAACAGAAGGAACACCAATCTGTCCTGTTCGTGTGGAAGGAGCTGAATTGCGTCTTCAAGTCCTTATTAATTCCTTAGGGACCACTTAAAGCTACTCCTATGAGCCCGGTATCAGGAGGAAGTCTCATGTGTTTTGGGGACCCGGGCTGCTTCTCAGTCTCATGGGTAGCCCTAGTGGGATCCTTCAAACTGTTTTTATAAGTAGCTACATTTTCTAACTTTTTCAAGTTCACTAAATACCAGAACATCAATGTCAGATAATACTGGATGCAGCTTGGAGTAACCTAACCATGTAAATCTGCTTCCACTACATAACATATATATGTAGGCAAATGCTTCCAGTGTGACTTGCCTCAAGACATTTCCATAACCAACTTCTGAGAATGATTGCTTTTTGATCCGAATGATTCATATTCATGTGATATCATCACCCTTTTTTACACAGTGTCACCTCCTATGAATCTGCAAGTTCGGGGAGTGTCGGAGAACACCATTGATCTGCAGTGGGAGGGCCCTGTGTTCCTGACAGACTATCTCATCACTTACGCCCCCACAACCCCTGGTGGAGTCCAACTAGAGATCAGAGTCCCAGGAAATGTTACCAACACCACCATCAAAGGGTTGGAGCCAGGTCTGGAATACAACATCAACGTATACGCAGTGATCGACAATATCATCAGTGTCCCTATGAACACATTAGCCTCCACTTGTGAGTTCAAGTCTCTACTGAGAGCTCTTTTATTCAAATAACATCAGTGTTTTGGTCAGATAAGACTTTTTCTTTTCCATGAAAATGCCTGAGGTGTTTTACAAATATCTTGAATGTGACATTTTCATTGTAAATGCATCATTGTTACCCAAGCATGACCCAGGTTTAATAGACCTGGATGAGAGATTATACACTCCTTCACAATCCCATTTGCACACACACATACCTCATGTTACTTCTTCAGAGGAACAACTGGCTGTCTTTGCCAACAGGATATGATTAGACACCCACCACCTGGTGAGTACCAGTGCCAGATTGGCAAAATGCAAGAGGGCCTTTCGTACACAGTCACTGCCTGTCAGCCTTGAGCAAAATGGCTTAGCCTAGAATAGAACACATCATAACAAATATTCTATTATTTGCGAAAGGCCAGTTGGGCATTCTGCAGACAATCACAAAGCATCACTGACATTCTGTTTCGTACATTTTCGCAGGTAGTTTAGAGATGATATTAAAGATAATTAGAACTTAATGAATTTGAAAGAAACTGTTATTTGCGTGTGGCATCTGGCAGGCATCTTAATCTGTCTTAAACATCTGAGATATTTAACTAGTGGAGCCATAATTTCTGTAATCTAACAAAGATGAGACTTATGTTATTGCCCAATTTGTGCAACTGAATTATATGCGTGCAATAGCTAAAATTTAGTGCAATTATTAAAAGGGAAACATTGCAAGAAAATAATGAACAAGATAAAAAGGAACGGTTAAAGCTATTTAAAATAAATATTTTATAACTTTATTTTATAATTTATTTAATTTTTTTGTGTCACATGATCCTTCAGAAATGACTCTAAAATGTTGATTTGATGCTTTTAAAATTCAATTGTTCTTATTATTTTCAATAATGGAAGTGGTTATGCCGATTAATAAATTGTAGACACGATTTTTCCAGTATTCTTTGATTAATAGATAGCTCAATAGCATATTTGAATATAAGAAATATATTTGAATATAATTATTTTGTAACATTTTTTAAATGTTTTAAATGCATCCTTGAGAAACAGTATTAATTACCGTAATATGTATTATTACTGACCCCAAAGTTTTGAAAGGTAGTGTTGGTATGTCAGTGAGAAGGAAAGTGACTGAAACTACTGACTACTGTCAGAGTTTATTTAGAAATATTATTGTATAGTTGTTTATTATTCACATTTGTATGACATCATACACATAGAATAAAGGGAATGCTCCCAGCAGAAATAGTCTGTTTCCATGAAATTATTTTCAGAAGATGGTCTTTTGATTATTGTCAATGAAATAGCTGAAGGTTTACTTTTATGTTCCGTGAAAAGATTGTAATACTATTTCCTGACTTTCATTCTTTGGGTTTCCTGACTCCATGTGTTATAAAAATAAATGCTAACTGATTAAAGACACATTGCATGTTGGAAATAACTGATGAAAATAAAATAAATCCTGAATATGTCCGCTAAGTAAACCGCTCTGTATTTGTTCTCACTGCTCTCTTTTTACAGAGCTAAAAGCTGAGAGTAAAGATCTGCCTTGGCTGAGAAAAATGTTGATTTATTGAACACACAGGACGGAGGCCAATAATGCATCAATCTGTACCTTTTAGATCTCTCGAATCCAGACGGTTTACTCTTCAAATCCATCATGGAGACATCCGTGGAGGTTCAGTGGCAACCCTTAGACTACTTGTTTGATGGTTGGGAAATAAGCTTCATTCCCAAGGTAAGGCTTTCCTGAGAAGGTCACACTTCATTTGATTCTGCCTCTGCTGTAGCTCTTGGCATAACAACACAGATATTCTGGAATCTCATAGCATTTGTGGACTTTACCATCCACCGCATTGTATTTCAACAGCAGTAAACAAGGAAACTTCAATCTAAGGTTTCGACAGGCATCTCTATACAGCTGATAAATTAATGCTTCTTTTTAAGCCAAAGATGATTCTGTTTCTGACAGGTGCCTCTCAGCATGATAAATGTCAATCTGTCTGTTTGAAAGAGAATTATTTTGCATCATGGCAGAAACACAATACATCCAGGCAGGGATGTTCTCACTAATCCCCTTTCAAATGTTCCGTCTGGAGAAAGGACAAAACATTTCCAGCATGTGCATACTGCACCCTCACAGGAAGAAGAAAAGCGTCCAGCTCCTGCATGCCAACAAAATGTGGAGCTTGTGCTTTGTGTCTCATTATGAAGTAGCAGAGGGAGACATTGACGTAAGCAAAACAGCATGTTTCCTGCGCAACATACCTGTCATTTCACATTGTGGTGAAATATCTCTCCCAATGTGTAATAGCAAATATGCAACAGAGGAATTTTGTTTAGTTGTAGTATTGCTATTAAGATCACCCAGTGAATCTGTACACATCATGTTCCCATCCAACAAAAATACCTGAGGTTTGCCTGAGTGTAATGGAAACTATTAAAGTGGGGATTATGGCTTATACAAAGGTTCATACAAAGGATTTCCTTCAGCCATCAGATGATTTCGTAAATCTATCTGCAGACATTTCTGAGAGCTCAGTCAAGTCAAGTAATAGTCACACTTCTAAAAGTGACACTTCTGCCCTTTGAAGAGTTCAGTTTTCTGTTCTGTGCCAGGAAATTTGGCTGTACTGTCTTAGGGTATATTCAAACAGCAGGCAAAGGTGTTTTTTTTGCTGAAATGTGAATGAGATCTGTTCATAGATAGATAGATAGATAGATCTGGCTTCAGTAACCTCCATGTTTATTTCCATATGTTGGTGTGCTATCTTTGTTATTGTTCTGTTGTACATGTGGGTACATGTTCTTATCTGAGAAGTAAAGGAGAATTTAGCACTAAGACTCGAAGGAGGCTTTGCAGTGTGAATGTAGCCTTAGCTTTCAGCTAAATCCATAGACTTCATGAGCCTCATAAATCCTCCATCTTTGGAATGAAAGAAGAATATACCTTTGAAGCAAAGTCAAAAGTCTCTTTTGGGAGAATAGGAAGAGAATACAAAGAAGACGTTGTTGATTTGGAGGCTAGGGTGTGGGGGGGTCATGGTGCACTTCAATCTTCCATCGGCGAGAGGGTTTGCTATGAGTGCCATGCCAACTCTGGTACACCACGGGGGAAATCATTTTAGAAGTGGAAGTCCTATCCTCTCTGGATTTAATCCTACAAAGCGTAAGAGCCGGTCTGATTTTCCACAATATTGTAATGGATGCAAGGGCAGAGACAAGTGTGCGTTCACAGGGTCGATGGCAAAGAACATGCATTTTAGAACAGTCACATCTTCTGAGTCCCTCAAGCACTTTGATATTGCTTGATATCATAAGCGTTCCAGAGACGGTTAGCTGATGTCTTGTGGGGTACGATGCAACTCTCAAAGTTCTCTGCTAAGCAAGTTGGGGGAAAAACAAGCCTTGATTCAATACATCAAGCATCTGGCGAAACGCATCTGCACTGAAATTCCAGCAGGTTCTCTTTTTACACAGCTGACTGCTTTCTGAAAGCAATCTATGTTGATTCGAGAAGTGTTCTGTTTGTTCCTGCATGCCTGTCTGCACTCTGATGCCAGAATTGTGAAATGTGATATTTCTGTGTGTTTGTGTCTTTTGCATGTCAAAGGACAATGATGGAGGGATGACAGCACAACTACCCAGCACCATCACGTTGTTCCACCAAACAGGGCTGAGGCCTGGGGAAGAATACACTGTCAACCTGGTGGCCTTGAAAGATCAAGGCAGGAGCCAGCCTGTTACTGCAAACGTTATTACATGTACGCTTTTCACTCATTATACCACATTTACACATTAGTCAGACTTTTATTTCAAGCTATTTCCAGTGTATGTGTGTTCCCTGGGAATCAAATTCATGACCTTGGCATTGTTAGCACCATGCTCTACCAGATGATTTATAGAAACACCCACGCCTCACGGTTTCATTCTTTAATAACTTTCTTGAGATCATAGATTTTTCATGACCTACCTAGAGTGTTTTAGTGCACCCCAATATATGCATATTCTATTTTCATCTATAATGTCATTATATTGCAAATCTTTCATCAATAAGTTTGTAAGATTCCACAATGTAACTTCTGCACTGTATTTGAGAATTGTGTCTGAGGAAGAACATTCACATGACGTTGATGACGTCACTAAACATTAGTTTAATCACTCTACAGTGATTAATGCGCTATTATGGAAATTCATTATATAGGAATAAGGTCTGTCTTCAGTTGAGAAATGTTCCTCTGTGTTCCAACATGATATTGAGGAATCAACACTGGACGCTTCTTGTCCACTTGATGAAATAGGCCTGTTTTTGTTTGTTTGTATTTATGGAGTAGATATTTTGTAAAAATTAAATAACTTTCTATGTGATTCAATAGAAACTTTTTGGAACAGAAAACAATATTTAAAAAAAACTGTGTTGTCTGACTGACAAGCATTAATTTATAATATTAAAATAAAATAATTCAGAATAATGCCTTATTTAGTATCGACAGATACTTTTGTCATCCCTAGTTGTCTGAATTAAGTATGCTCGTCGAGCAAGCAAGTTTTGTGATAGACAGCATAGGTGTTCTCAGTGTGGAATAGCAGAACAGCATGCTTCATCATTAATGGAGACATAAAAGTTTGCAAAGCAAACAAATGCTCCTCAGTTGGATGCACAGTGCTGGGGGGGAAGGGTTGCATTACCGTTTCATTCTGTGCGCAGGGAAGATGAAAGAGAGAACAATGTGAAGTGCTTTTCCATTCTGGTTACTCAGCCAGCTGAGTCACTAGTGTCTCTTTTGTAGCTGGAGTTGACAAGTTGGAAGTGGCTTGAGCAGTGATTTCCTCCACCCATCTGCCATGTCCTGTTGTTTTCCCCCTGTCCTTGGTGCTGAAATCTGTGTAGTGCAGCAGTGAGGCTGAACAGAGGCCTCACCTCCAAACTATACTATGAATACAATCATTTTACTGTTACTCTGCTGACAGTGTGTTGTCAGAACGAAACACTATTGCAAATATGTCTGACAAGACAGGCAGAAAAGTATACAGCCAATGATATTAGTGCACTCACTAAGGAAGGTGTGTAAACAGACCTTTCAAAAGGTATGTGAGAGGGGCTAGACTGGGCAGAGAAGGCATAAACTGCAATGAGGTGTCACATTGCTTCAGCTAATGGAAAATGTCAACATGATGAATGGGTAAGTCTGCCAGCAATTATGCACTTAATGTAAACTTCACCCAAGAATTCTTCTTCTGTCACTTACAGACAGGAGGATTAGATTCAATTGAACTTTTCATGGACAATTGAAATTTTATGTCTGCTGTGAAAACGGCATTAATTTCCACGTTCCTCACCGTCAAGCGTAATTAAAGAGACATTAATTATGTATGCGGGTACATTAATATTTCACGTGTCCACCGCGGATACCTTATTGGATAAAGAAAGACAAATTTGATGTCATTTAATTATTTATGTGTGCAAAGATTTATCTATCCCCAGAGAAACCCCAGGAAGACAAGCTTCCGCTAAGCTCATGCTTGGTTCCTCGTGTTTTTGCAAGCTGCTTCACAGTAATTATGCTTAAGTGCTAAAATACAACATGTTCAGGAAAAAATAAACAGTAATATTGCCTAGTCTCTGGTGTGACTAGACTTAAAAATGAGACTATGCTGGTGTGCTGTGAATAAAACCAAGAAATCACCCTGGTGGATTGAATAGGCTGTGCAAAGAACTTAAATTAAATATTCCCATGAACCTGATGTAACATAATTTCCTCATTTGCTTTGGGTTTCTTCTGAGCCCTACTGTTTGGTCAGTGGGTCACATTTTGTAGTTGTAATATCCTTTAGAGATTCACAATAACATCCTGCACAATATAAGTTTTGGGCTCATCCATTAAAAAATGAAATGTGCTGTTCAATGCAGTCTCGCATGGTTTAATTAGTAGCATTTCACATCACAGCAGGATGAGGGTGAGGTTGGAGATGAGGTCAAAAGTACTAGAGATCTTCATCTTCCTTCACAATACCTGTTTCTGAGGCAGATGGTCATGTTGCCCTATATAAAGAAGCGGGTTAATTATTCACACGACCAGTTAGCGTCTTATTAAAAGAGCCTGTTAGAGTCTCAGCATGGCCACTTGATTTAGTCTCTAGAGTGTGAGTTTGCCTGTTGTCAAAATTTGCTGTGAATACTTTCTCATTAACTCTACTTGAAAACGTTGATAACTTAAAGGTGAAGTGTGTAATTCTCAATTTTAAAATACTTTTTCAGTTTAATGTGACTTAATTGCATCCACTGTGGCTCTCAATTTCCAAACATTGTTTGGTTTGAGTAGTACAACATGGAAATGTCCAGACATTGGACTGCCTGTTTATCCAATGAGGTCAGCATGGTCTAATTATCTGTAATAATAGCAGGTATTTTTCTCCATTGACAGCCATTCCATGTGTTCTGATGTTGCCATGGATTCTGACAGAGTGGAAAAAATAATATATATATATATATATATATACAGTTTCAATACATTACAGTAGCCTATAGTTTTGCTGAGCAACTGTTATAGATCAGTAAAGGGCAAAATAGGCAGTTTTTGGAAACCAGTTTGGAAAAGAACAAGTATATTTTTGCAATTTCATTTGGTACTTTTTGTGCCACATAATTTTAAAATAAATACACTATTATATTCTCAGGGACAGTCAAAGTTCAGTATCAAGCTTAACTTGCAAATTCAGTGTTATCAGGTTCTGCACATTCCTACAACATTGTGCTCCCTCGTTTTTAAATAGGTTTTTCCACCACTTTTATGTCGCACTATTACTCTGGTAATATTCTTATGATGTGATAAAGAAATAAAGCACAAAAAAAATCCAATAAGCCTTGTTAGGTCTATAGCTCAGGGCTGTTTTGTGTGGAAACATAGCTTTTAAGCAAATTCACATATTTGCTTGTTTGTATTTTATATTCATTTCTATGTAATGGTACAAAAATTGATGTTTTTATGTCCATTGTTCATTTCAGTATTTAATCATCCAGACTGTCATGTTTTTGCAGATATTAAATTAAAATCATCAAATAAATTCCCCTAGGCTCAAATGCCAAATAAATAAACAAATGTGTAATGCCACTTTTACAATGTTCAAATTTCAAATGTTCAATGTTTTTCAATTTCAAAGGGTTTTTAACATTTACAGTTTCAAGGATCTTTATCCTTTGGCTAGATTTTTTTTTTTTTTTTAGTATTACTTTTAAGTAATTGTACTTATTTTTAGATCATATGTATGCAGCAGATCATTAGTTACTTTCTATTAAAACTGTTTAAAATGTCAGAGTTTTAAAAGACAATTCAGACCTCCTGCTGTGCTTTTACAGGCACCCCATTCTCATGGTTGAAAACACTTCAAGCATATTGAGAAGCTCTGACAATACATTTTTTATTTCATTGATGTAGTCTTATGTTTTTCTTTCAGTAATCGATGGACCAACACAGCTTATTGTACGAGACATCTCAGACACGGTTGCCTTTGTGGAGTGGACCCCGCCCAAGGCTAAAGTGGATCAGATTATATTGCGGTATGGGCTGGTAGGGGTGGACGGACCAAAGACCACCTTTCGCTTGCAGCCTACGCTGAGCCAATACTCCCTCCAAGTACTGAGGCCTGGATCCACATATGAAGTATCAGTTTGTGGAGTCCGGAATGGCAGTGATAGTGGAGCCATTTCCACGGAGTTCACAACAGGTGCGAGAATGGGGTGTTGACTGTGTAAATTATCTTTGATCAGAGTTAAAAGATTAAAGATCTTTAAGTGCAGTCGGTTTGTTAGATTCAAACCAACTGCATTATAGCAACGAATGATATCTCCCTGTGATCCATCTGAGTGACCAGCTCATTTTTCACAGAAATCGATGCACCAAAGAACCTGAGAGTGCTGTCAAAAACTTCCACTACACTGGAGCTGGAATGGGACAACAGTGAGGCAGATGTAGAAGGCTACAGTGTGGTCTACAGCACACTGGCTGGTGATCAGTATGACAAAGTCATTGTCCCACGCAACGATGGAACCACCACTAAAACTACTCTCAATGGTAAATCAAACTTTTTTCCTTTATTTCATAGTACTGGAATATATAGGATATGGAAAACATTTTAAAATGGTTTAATTTATAATAAAATTGTTTCACTGTTGTAATGAATGGGCAGTGTAGACAAACACGTTGAAGGCAATAGAAGTTCAAACATTTTTATTGATAATCCACGAGACATATAACGATGAAGGAGAATGCACACCACAAAATACACAAACAACTGAAACAGCAACTTAAATACAAGGAAAATATAATTACACAGACCAGAACTGAATAATGAATGACATTAGTAACCATAGTAATGTAGTAAGGTGGAGAAGTGAGGGCGATAGGATCATTGGCCGGAGGGGGAGCTAGAGGATCCCCTTGTGCAAAAGGAGCTGGATGATGGAAGGCCCATGGTGGATCCTCATCACAGAGGGTAAACAGAGGAGGAACCAAGGTGCTGATGTAGGACTGTTATTACTGGGCAGATGAATCGGTGGAATATTGAAGATAGTGGGAAATCTGAAGAAACATGAGATTCATCCTCTTCAAACATAAGTGTGTTGTTGATAGGGCCCAGCAATTATACACACTCTGTGGTGGGAGGATGGACGGGGCTCCTTTCCATCCCCTCGTACTCCACAATGACTCCCTTGGTGGCGCATGTTGCCAGCTCACACACTTGGTCAGACTTTTTGTGAGATCCGGATGGTTTGCTCATCTGCATCTTTTTGGCTCTGGCTCTTCCATCACAATAGGGGTTGGGTCTCCATCTGCGGTGGGATCAGGCATTATTTCCACTCAGTGGGTTGGTGTAGGACTGGACTCTGGGGTTGGTGTATTGGTGTCCATTTTAGGGCCGATGGTGCATCTCCATTCTTCACCAGTACCCACTCCAAACAAGTAGCATAAGTAGGACTTTATGCTGGTTGGCGTGCCTTTATTTGCTTGCTGAGCCCAGCATAATTAAAAACTCAGAGCAAGTTATCAGGGTAATGTGTAAGGCACGCCAGATGTCCCTGGTATGGTCCTCCAGCAAACAGTCCAGCTGCTCTAGGCACAGGAGTTACGTAGTGGGCAGGTCCATTGTTAGGGGTAAACAAAAACTACAATTAAAAAAAAATTAATGATTGATTTATAATCCTTTCTTCTGACATGATTTTGTTTAAACAAAGAAAACAAAGAGGTGAATATATTCCCTTATACTTCCCCATATATATATATATATATATATATATATATATATATATAAAACACTGAATTGTTGTGATAAATGACAAACTCTGAGCGCGTCTTTTTTGGATCAGTGCCAGATATCGCGTGAAAACATGTGTGAATTGCGGTTGATCACGTGACACATGAACCGTCAGGACCGCTGCGGGCCTCCACCAGAGTTTCCACTTCGCCCTGCCCAGGCATAGTTCACCATCTTTCGGGTACCGTCGCGCGCGCTCTTGCTCCACCTCCCCAACGGGGGCGGGAGAGACGGGCCGGTGGTTGCCCCCCTCCGGGCACACCTTTGGTGTGATCATACACGTCAAAGGATGAGGGGACGGTTATCTGAACTTCATATATGCTGCTCTTGTTCAGTGCAAGAAAACCTACTCCCTGGCACAAAAAAGCATGTACCCCCCCACTATTTGAGAACCACTGAACTAAACTCACTGTTTTGCTTCCGTTACCTTTTTTTTGTAGACCGTATGTTTTAGCATGCACCTTATAATACAGTGTGCCTTATGTATAATTACATATACATAAGGCTAATTACAGAATAGGACCTCTTAATTAAGACTGCGCCTTATAATCTGGTGTGCCTTATGGTGCGGACAATACGGGGGTGATATGTGATATGTTATACATAAAGACATATATATTATGTATGTGAGTATGTAGGCGTATCCTCATTTAAATTAGCTTCCATAATTTTTTTTGTTCTTGCTTTAATAGCTTTGTTTTTGTTCAAATAAGCAACATTTCAGGCAATAAGTGTTATAAGACTTTATAAATCTCATTAAGGTGTTCAGTTGCTCCTGATGTTTTTCGTCTCATTATGAGCTAATTGTGACCGCCCACAAATGTATTTTTATACTTGCTTATGTAGTGCCAACAAAATATATTGCTTGTGCTAAATGTATTGATCTTTCTTTTTTTAATGCTCTGTCACTTTCTTTCCTCTTTAGATTTGCTGCCTGGCACAGAGTATGGCATAGGAATTTCAGCTGTTCTAGGTGCCAACCAAAGCACCCCAGCGACGATGAATGCCAGAACGGGTAAAAGAGAAGATTATGAGTCGTCTATTGCCAGATCAGTGAAATAAATGTATCTTCAATAGTATGGAGTTTGTATTCTTGCTGCCGACTGTGCAAACTTGTTTTTGCCAGTAGAACTGATAAATGATGTTTGTGATGGCTCTGTAAACATATTTTTATGCCAAACTGTTTAATATCCCTATTATAAACCTTGAAACAGCCGCAGTATACTCTCATCTTTAGGTCTGGATGTCCCCTTGGATTTGACTGTCACAGCCTCCACAGACAACACCATTACATTGTTGTGGGGCACAGTACAGGGGCCTATTGATCACTATAGAGTGACCTACACTTCCTCCACTGGAGTCACTACAGAGCTAACGGTGCCCAAGGACGTCACCACCACCACACTGACAGGTCTAGAACCGGGCACAGAGCACACCATTACAGTTGCAGCACAGAGAGGCAGGCAGCAGAGCACTGCAGCTACTATTGATGCTTTCACAGGTAATTTGATCTTTTGGGAACTCGACTATAGAAATTGTTGTTGTGTGTCATGCCATCACTGCCTCATGGCATGTCAAATCTCTCAGAGAACTGCATGAGGAATGCAGCATGTTGTGGAAGTAAGACTTTTGCTTCAATGTCAACCATGTGCAAAGAAGACTCAACAGCTCCTGTATATACATTTTTTTCATTTCTAGTCTATTCTAATCTAATCATCCTTCATCAAAATTCAGCTGTAAATATGTCTTTTACTTATCAGTTAATTGAACATGTTTAAAAATCTTGCTTATTTTGTCTGTTATTATCATTTACTTGCTTTTGCCTAACTCATCAACAATATATACAGCATAAAGATTTTATCACCATCTTCCACTTTTCTTCATCCAATTAGTTTGTTTGAAGTTTACTAATAAGATCATGTGATTTAGTGAAACCCCTAAAAATAGATCAAGTAGAACTTTTTTTTCTTATATAATTCTTTATTAGGGATGTCAATCAATTACAAATAAGCTAAAGAAATTTTAAACAATAAATTGCATCTATTATAACAAAATTAGAAAACAAATATGATTAAAAGACATTAATGTGGCAGACAAGTAAATTATTAAATATAAATATGTTTTGAGGGCCTATCACTGGCCTGCATTCTTGCACAATCCATTTTGTAATTTAACTTTTGTAAGGTTCATTTACATGTATTATCTTACATATGTTTTTGGTTTTTGTTTGCAATATTTTGTTTATTGTTGTTCTATGTAGACACGCAAGTTGATGTCGTTGCATCACTTGAATAACACACGTTTATGATGGCATATCATGCTCAACTTTGAAAATTAGTTCATTCTTTTTCTGGTTTCATTTTTTACTCTGTCCAACTGTTTTTAAATCCAAGAGTGTATCCTGCGTGAATGGCTCTTTCTGCTTTCGATAGTGTGGTTTGGTGGAGTGTTTTTGCTATTATGAAAGTGGTACTTCAGTCACTCCAGTGATAAAAAAAAAGAAGATCTACCTCTTTATGGGATTTACATATGTGTCAGGGGGCGTGATTAATTGCATCCTTTTTTTTATTCCACTATTCAATGCACTTTAATAAAATGATTGCATGGCACTAACAGCTCTAATTTAACAGCTTTAATTTAACATTTCTATCACAAAATGTGTGTTAAAGAATCACTTTTTGGATAACACTACTTCACTTTAAGACAATTTTCTTTTCTTTTTTACATCTACCAAAGAAATAACTCTTCAGATTTTATCTTCCTGATGCATTTTGTCTTCGCTGTTATCAATCACTCACTTGCTTTGACCTGGTGCATCAACACATTTATATCTATAGCATCAAGATTGTATCATATTTCATCACCGTTTTCCACTTTTTTCTTCATTCAACTGCCATCATTTGCTTGATATCTACTGTCTGGCTACATCTCTTCTGCAAACTTCATCCGATCAACTCATTGTTCTTCGATCTTGTACTCTTCCTTCCTCCTTCCTGTGAGGATGTGCCAATCATTTAAGAGATCTTTAATCACTGGAGCCAGCATTTCGTAATATCGTTGTTGTCATTCAATTTCAGGGTTTCGCCCTATCACGCAGCTCTTCTTCTCTGAAGTCACATCTGATTCATTGACTGTGGCGTGGAGTGCACCGGCACCGCCTGCTGACGCATTCATCTTGAATTACAGTGCTCAGGACTCCAGTGATGATTCTGAAATAGCTCTAGATGGGTCTAAAACCAGAATCACCCTCACTGGTCTCCTGCCCTCCACGCGGTATACTGTTACCTTGGTTACCATGAACGGCAATGTGACTTCAAAGCCAGTTATAGGCTCAGTCGCAACAGGTATTAAGATTAATGAATGTGATGTTTAAGGATATTATTTATATAATATGTCTAAGGGAGTTAAGTGTGTTTATTTAGTGTTTGGATATATATATTGTATAGATAGATTTGTATTTTTCCAAAATAAAGCCAATGTTCTCAAAAGAATTTCAAACTCATATTTCCTAAACAGAAGGGCTTTTCACACTTTTCACACCCAGGTTATCGTTGTTCAAAACCCAGCTTTTAGCTCAGGGTAGAGGAACGTTTCAATCTTTGTGGGATTTGAATGCAGTGTTTCAGCTAGATGCTAGTTATTTATTATTTTCACTATCACATCCAGTCAATCCTAAGAGTATGGAAAAATCTGTCTGACTGCAACTCAGACTATGTGAGAGGAAAGTTAATTTGACAATATCATTAACAGTTCAAAAATAAAATCAGGCTCTATTTGACCACCGAAGCGCTGCCAAGGATCACTGAAGCACTTGAATAAATTAGTCATGAACGTTTATGAAAACTACCTTATGTGCAACTGAGTTGCATACAAACATTTCTGGTTTTATTTTAGTGTAATTATTATTTCTGAAAATAAATAGCTGTTGAGTTCAATAATTTGCGCTCCTGTTGTTAATTGTAACTGTATATAATATAATAGTAATGTACCAAATTAGAAGGTTCCCTGAATAGATTACAGCATTATTTGAAAGAGATTTTTCTGTTCCTTATGAAAATCAAACTATCAGTATCGGCAGATATCATTCAGATAGAATTTGGATCGGTGCATCTCTAGCAAATAAATCTGTCAATCCTGTTAAAATTTCATGAAATATTTCAAATTTCTCCAATCCATGCTTTTTGCAGTCAAAAACAGTTGACTAAGACAGCTTAAATGACATGCTGTCAAACAGCACCATATTGAGACCTGCTGTGCTTGTAATACACAGCACAGGAAGTTCAATTTATGAAATTGTCAACTATCATGACCAAATTCTCCATTTCCATTGAGTTCTTCCAAGATATAAAAAGTGTTCAACCGCAACCTTATGACAAAGAAACTCTTTTCCAAGCAATAAAAGAGGCCTGCAGAGATATTGAACTACATTTGTACCATTTTTGGATTCAACATTCACACTGCTCTTTCCTTAAATCCAACACTTGAGAAACGTATATTATTTGATGTGAATGAAATTTTCTGGCTTAACATAAATTAGAGGAATGATGAATATGTAAATGTACAGACATTACAAGAGAAATAATTATCTTTATTGGAAAGAAAAGCGAAAAATATACTTCACAATGAACTGTTTTACTAAGATAAGAATCTATTTTAATTATTTTGAGAGCATTGGGTTTAATTTGTGGAAATCGATTAAGAAAAGTGTAATATTTGCATACCCGTACATAGATTTAGATTCACGATAGATGTTTTTATTAGGGAACACTTTAAGGTTTTTCTGTTTGTTTCTGTTTTATCAATATCACCATATCATTTATGAGCGTGCACAGAACAAGATCCCGTCTGTACCTGCTGGATTTCTTCATTATGATTCCTGCACACAGCCGCATAGCAGATTTTTCACCCTTTTGTGTCTTAATTAATTCAACAGTGTGTAATCCTCCCCTAATTACCTCTCTCTGAATGTGGAGGTGTCAAGAATTATTCAGCTGTTCTGTCAGGGAACTGATATTTGCAGTTGCCAGAGGAGATATTGTCTCTGAGCTATTTCTAAACATAGAAATCAACTCTACAGAGAACCACCTGCACAGCAGCTTGATTAAAGTAAAAGTTTCAACTTTTACTTTGCATGATATTATAATAATAACGTGATTTGGACATGAGCACTTTAAGTACCTACACCTGTTTTTGTCTAATGTGCTTTACAGCCTGTTAGCTTAGAAATGTGTTTAGTACATTTTCAACGTGTTTCAGTTAGAAACAATCTTTTTACACATTAACACTCTCAACATTACCATAAGTGAAATGAAGGTCACCATATGTTCAACAATAAGAAACAGAATCAATGCAGATGGAATGGAGTGAAAAAAAGATTGATTTATAAAAATATATTTATTTGTATTTATTAAATATATTTATGCTCTTCTAAGTGGAAAGTAAATTAAGACATGCATACATGAATATTTTCAACTCATTTACTGAGGAATATTTTACCCTGAAAGCATTTAAATGAGGTTGACAACCTGTTTATGAATAGCCACTCATCGTTTATGAATTGAATGCATTAGTCCAATGAAGTATGAATGGCTTTTCACTAATTTTAAAGACTGGCCACTTCAATAATGACAAGAGTGAATCTGTTTATTTCTCTCTCAATTGTAAGAAAGCTCCAGAATCTCTGTTAGTCTGTTTAGCTGTTTTCAGAGGGAGTCTAACCTTTGCTTTTGCGATGCTAAGAGCTATTGGGACAGATAAACAAATCATGAAAGAGTCCCTGCTGGACAGCGGCGGACAATAACAATGTAAATGTCCTTGTGAAGAGTGTCGTGTGTCTAGCATACTCACATCTTTAGAGCCTGTTGGCAAACACAAATAGGAAATAAATGACATGAGAAAAGAAAAGAATTACACTGACTATTCCATTCAAAGAAATTACACATGACATGAAGGATGCAAATATAATGGAGACTGTGTAATAATAATTATGTGAGCTGTAGCTGGTCTTATAGACGCAGACACCTTGAAATTATATGACCAAGTGAATATCACAAATTTTATCTTGGTTGTTCCCTGTTATAGAACATTTTCATTCCCCGAATAAGGTAATCATGTCTAACTGCGAATAGTGCATTTCTACAATCAGCACAAGTGCTGATTTAATGAATGTATTCTCACACTTCTGTAAGATTTTAAAAATGTTTTTTTAAGTTTCTTATGCTCACCAAGGCTGCATTTATTTGATCTAAAAACACACTACAAACAGTAATGCTCTGAATTATTATTACAATAAAAAATAATTATTTTCTATTTTTATGAATTTTAAACTTCAACTTTTTATTTTATTCCTGTGATGGCAAAACTGAATTTTCAGCAGCCATTACTCTAGTCTTCGATGTCTTCAGTATCAAAATCATTCTTTGCTGATTTGATTCTGCTTCTTGAATTTGCAAAGTTTTTTCTTCACGATTCTTTGAAAATTCGATATTTTCAAAATTAGTTTGAAATAGAAATATTTTGCATACTATAAATGTCTTTACTATCGCTGTTGATCAATTTAATAAATCTTTGCTGAATTAAAATATTAATTTCTTTATAATAAAAATCTTACTGACCCCAAACATTTGAACAGTAATGTAGGTCTAAATAAAATTCAGTTTAGTTCTTACTGAATGGTTATCTTATCCCCCATGATGCAGGAATGGATCCTCCCAGAGACATGACTGTGCTGTACGTCACCGAGGATTCTGTAACTATATCATGGATTCAACCACTCGCACCCTTCGATTACTACAAAATGTCTTACCAATCACCAAAAGGTAATTCCCCTGCAGTATATTTAAAACATGTTGAACAAATTAGACAGGCTTACTTTTTGTAATCGCCTCACAGGTAGGATGGACAACGTGGTGATTGACAATGATGTCATCAACTACACTCTATCCAGCCTCCATCCAGCAACGGAGTATGAGATCAAGCTGAACACAGTAAGAGGAAGCCAAGAGAGCAAGGTCATCACCACTACTGTCTTCACAGGTATTTCTGTTCTCAGTCAATTACTCACAGACTAATCATATAATCACATTTTCCAGACTTGTATTGTAATTTAGCCTAGGAAATGTCTTTTGGTATTTTGTGAAGGATGTGCTCTCATACCCTCGTTCGTCACAGAACTTTGATTTGATAGAAATATGGATGACAGTCTGAGGAATGATGCACATCATTTACCATGTGATGACTACCATCTCTCACCCTGTGCGTTCCGCCTGTCCTCTGGGAGGCTGCCAGCCATCTTGCAGAAGTGAAATGAAATTTTACTAATGGAATCAGTGATCAGCAGGGATGCTCACCTGCAATCGTACTTGAACAGCACCACATGGCGGTGACAGGCAGCCAGTACTAATGGATTCTGTCTCATTCACTAATAATTGATAAGTGTTCTTACTTGCATGCAAAAACAAGGTCCTCTCATAGAAAATTTCCATCAGATGCACAAAATGATGCATGTAGATTTGATCTTTATTCTGTTGATTAATACTCTTGATCATTCTAATGATGATTATTCTAAATGTGTAAAATACATATATAATTGTGTGTGTGCATGTGCGGGCGTGTGTGTGTGTGTGTGTGTGTGTGTACATATATATACAAAAAAAATTTAATGGAACACTTTGGACTCAATCGCACATTGGATCTCAATGAATTTAATATTAAATTTGAAAATCTTTATTTATATACATTATATAATTTAAGAGTAGAATTAAATGACAATGGAAACCAAAATTCTCCTCCAGGTCTGGATCAGGGCATCAGGGAGCTCCTGAACATTCTGTGTTTCTACTTGTCGGCTTTGGATGCTCTAATACGTATATGTCTTAGAAGTTCTCAATTGGATGTAGATCTGGGGAACGTGAGGATGGCATTAATGCCTTCGTCATCTAAAAACTAATTACGCACTCTAGCTACATGAGGTCAGGCCTTATCATACACGAGGAGGAACCAGAGCCCACTCCATCAGCATAAGTTCTGTCAGTGGCTCAAAGTATTTCATCCTGCAACCTAACAGCAGGAGGTAAGTTTGTAGGCCTCTGGCAGTACTCCTCCTGTTCCTTCTCGTACAAAGGACCAGATACCAGTCCTGCTACTGAGTTGTTGCACTTGCACTTGAGTTGTTGTCCCTGTCCAGCGCTAAAATAAATGATCACATTTTGCGTAAAACATTTTAAGCAGCACAACCATTTTCAACAATACATTTTTGATACTAATAAGAAACTATTCTTGAGCTTGATTCTAAGGCAGGTGTATCTGAGGACTGTCCTCACTGCAAAGAAGGCTCTGAAGAAAAAGACCTGATGCCAGTGGTGTCAAGTCTATGAGGGTAGTCCCCACCAAAGAGAAAAGAAGTTCCTGAGCTTTGCCTTTGGTGCCAAGGCCTACCAATATTGGATACTTCCGTTCGGTCTAGCTTTATCTCCCCATAGATTCATCAAATGCATGGACGCAGCGGTCGCAACAGTTAGCAATTCGACATCGAGATGACGTTCTCGCACACTTAAAAGTGTTGAGGTTAAGGCTTAATGCAAATAAAAAGCGTGCTTTCTCCATTACAGAGGACCACTTTTCTGGGAGTGATTAGGGATTACGTCCGATACTTACGTGCCTAGACTATGTGGAAGAAACCCTGGTTTCTATCCCAAGGTTCTGTGTTGGGAGCTCTTTGTTGTTGCAGAATGCTAACGACAGATGAGTCCTTCGTGGGTTAGGGAGCGATCCTAGATGGATGCTCAGTTCAAGTGATGGCTGTTTTTATGGCTCTGAGAACCTTCCTCTCAGACCTCAGAGGCTACAATGTGCTCGTTCACTCAGACAACACATCAGTGGCACTCAGGGCAGCTTACATCGCTTGGTACCAAAATCAGGGAGCAGACATTCTGTTGTGGCAGGGGCTGATCCCCAGGGAATGGAGATATTACTCTGAGCTGGTGGAGCAAATATGGAAAGGCTCTGATGTATCTGTTTGCGTCTTGAGGGACATCTCACTGTCCACACTTGTTCTCATTCACACATCAAGCTCTTCTCAGACTGGATGCCATGGTACAGACTTGGCCGAGATTTGGTCATTTTCATTGATTGTTCTGCTCCCAGGAGTTCTTGAGAGAGGGTCCGTCTCACCTTGATTGCTCCACTGTAGCCAGGCAGAGTGTGGTTTCCAGACCTATTATCCCTCCTTGGTTCTCTACATTCACAGAGCTGCCCTGTGGCAAAAGACTGAACAGCTGTCCACCTGCTTTGCTTTTATAGTTATTGGTTCATGACATCACCCGCCTCCTCACTCTATGGGTTCGATTTCACGTGTTTTATGATGCATTCACACAGAGCATTCCCATAGCATGTCCATGCAGCATCTCGTTCCCTTTTCAGGGAACCAAGGTTACATATATAACCAAGATATAGTATATACTATTACGAATTTGTTGAAAAATAATTATCTTTGTGTTTTACTCTTTATGAATTATTGATAAATACAGTTTTTAGATTATTTTTATTATTGTTGTTGTTATTACTATTATTATTAATAATAAATAATATATAATTTAATATGTAAATAATTTTAGCATTTATAATAATATATTTTATGTGTAGTGTGTATGTATATAACATAGGAAAGTAAAAAATAAAAATCCATATATAAATAAAACAATATCTTATATAATTTTACATTTTCATATTCACAAATAATTGCATATTCTCGGTTAATGTATAATATTACCAAAGCCAAGCTAACCTTTTCTCAGTGTGTTGCTTTAATGTTAAAAGCTCAAGTTCAGAATAGAATAGTGCTTTTGATTAAACATAAGAATGTTTAACTTTGTGTCTCAATAGACAAATCTCCTGGAATGGTCTTTGTTCCAGTTGTGCATTATACCACTGAAATGCATTAATTAGTCTATGTCTCGAGCCTAGGATGATAACTAATTATTCATATTGTTTGATGTAGTACAATAGAACAAACAGGTGCTGGCCTTTGCTTAAAGATTGCTGACTTGCTTAATAACCAGGTAGGAAGTGTTTGCCTATACATCAAAACACAGCTACACTCCCCATTGCAACTTAAAGCCTGACAGTTTTGTTCAAAGCTAATAAAAATATGACAGGCAAACAATCTCAAGCTGCCCATGTTGACAAATCTCGCCAGAGCTGTAACAATGCAAAGTGACAAGCGACTCTTCTTTTAAAACATGCATCTTTTGGAAACAGCTTATTATTAATAGGATATAGAAACCAGTCTGGCTTATTTCAGCTGTTATGTAAAGAGTAACAAGAGGAGTTGATAAAACATGATGGATCTGGTTCACGGATATGTTCTGGTTCACAGCTCTGCCTAATGACCTACTGGGGATCATCAAGTTCACGTTCATTGCATAAGGGAAAATGAATATCCTCCTAGTCTGTCAGTGCAGGGCATGTCAAGTCATGGTAAAGCCGAGAAAGGGGAAGGTGTGATGGGGAATTGGGGTATTTTGCCTCTGAACTGCTGTCAGGCAATGGAGATCAGTTTCTCTATGAGTTTGTGAGAGAGCCTACAATTCAACAAAATCAACAGTGCCTAATGGGAGGGTCAGCTCTCTACAGCTGTAGAAGTCATATGCCTTTTGCAAGTGAGGCTGGCGGAACAAAAATGAGCGAGGGACAGGATAGGAAGATGGTAATGTGCGATTACAGTCCACAGACCTCATCTTAGAGGACATAAGACAGTGCAAATAGGAGAGTGAGATCTTTCCTGTCTGAAAAAAGAAAGACCATCTGTGAAAGTCACAGCATGGATAGAGGATTACGGAGAACAACATTTCTCATTACTCACTTGTATGGATATGCTATTGAGAATGAGCTCTGCACACATTTGACTGTCTAATTTCCCCCTCAATGTCGGCTAATTAAGGAAATTGTGATCTTCTCCAGCCAGATAATCACAACAAATTAGTTCCAAGCTGCTGAGGTGCTCTAATTTTAAATTGCCGCTGAATATCGTTTGCACAAGAAAAAAAAGGGTGAAGATGAGACTGCTGCCAATTACCTTGGTTGAGCTTATCTTAGACTGTCTGTCTAAAACCTGCATGTTATTCTTTCTTCCACACAGCTATGGACATGCCTATGGAGCTCACTGCATTGAATGTCACACCCCAGGGGGCTTTGCTACGTTGGAACCCCCCTGTTTCCAGTGTTGATAACTATGTGCTCACTCTCACCCGTAACCAAGGTATGTGGAGGCCTGATGAAGGGAAACGCATCTCTGTAAAACTTTCATCAGCATCATGTATTCTTTAAATCACATTCAAAAAGCAGTAGCCATAAACACCGAACGAAAAGTGTAACTTATGGACAAAGATATGCTACTTTGCGATTTCAAGTCTGCAGGCGGTAGAGAGAAAAAACAATGCCCATATGCAAATAGACTCACTCAATGGCAAAAATAAAATTCAATTAACCATATGATCATGGGTTGTTAAGATGGGTAAATAAATTGGCTTATCAACTTTTAAAAGGGGAGAAGAAAAAGCTCATTGTGTCTTTTGTTTTTTGACATTGACATCTAATCAAACTTGGTGGAATCTAGTCAAAAAGGTAGATGCCAACATGCTTGGCATCCTTTAAAAACTATAATGTATTATTTTTTCTAATTATAAAAAAAAAATTGAATGTTTGTAAACAAAACTCTGGCAGTTATTCGCTTACTGTACATCTGCATTAATGGAACTTATCTTTCCAGTTATGGCAGACACCTTCTTAGTGGAGGGTAGCAAGCAGGAGTACCAGCTGAGTCAGCTCATTCCCAGCACCACCTACTCAGTGGCCCTTTATGCAACCAAAGGTCCTCTCACCAGTGGCACTGTGATCGCCAACTTTGTCACACGTAAGTGCTCCATCTCATGCCCTGTGTTCTGATTACAGACTAGAGGAGGTCGAGACCATGTTAAAACCCAGTTTGATCAGGAAGATAGAGCTATGGCAAAGTAGAAAAGTACAAATAAAAAAGGAGTATCTTCTTTTATCGCTTCATTAGCCATGTGATTATATGGTTAAATATAACACTGGAGGACAAGACACCTTTAAAAGGTCGGAGTGCAGTGTTCTGCTGTTATGTTTTTTTGTTGTTGTTTTTAAGCGCTTTGAGCTCTGGAAAGCACTATATAAATGGAACTAATTATTATTAATTATTTTTATTTATTTTTTCACTTTAATTATAAATGGATTTTCATTATGTTATTATTCTACATACTTTATTCTACCATTTGAAAAAGAATTTTTCAGAAAGAAATGAGTACTTTTATTCAGCAAGGACACATTAAGTTTATCAAAAGGAGCAGTAAAGACATTTATAATGATACAAAAATAAATTCTGTTCATTAAAGAATCCTGAAAAAATGTATGATAGTTTTCATAAAAATATTAAGTAACTGTTTTTAACTTCGGTAACCAAATCATCATATTATTTTTGAAGGATCGTGTGATACTGAAGATTGGAGTAATGATGCTGAAAATTTTTCCGTCACAGAAATAACTTTAAAAAAATATTAAACAACATTTTTATTTTTTATTGTAATAATATTTCACAATATTACTGTTTTTACAACAACAACAAAATATCAAGCCTTGGTGAGCAGACGTCTTTCAAAAAAAAAATTACCAACCCCAAAGTTTGAAAAGTAGTGTTGCTAATAATGCCATGCACAGACTGGGAGGGCTAGCTAGTTTTAAACCAGTTTAGTAGCCAAAACAATTCAAGGAACAGATTAACTGTAACTGTAACAGTAATATAATGTAATATTTATTTACATCACTGTAAATAAGCTCAAAAGCTTAGGGATAATTTTGAATGGAGTGGCAGTGTAAGTCATAACATTTTTTACTTTCCTGCTATGTTTCTCACTGCTGCTCCTCAGTAACCTGATGTACCCTACAATGTCTTCAGGTCATGGAGCACTGTTTTAATGAGCTGATGAGTTGAATCAGACATTGTGCTAAGATTAGCAGGATTGAGAAACATTGATTTAGGGGCAGTTAAAGTTGCTGATTTCATCTCATTATTATCTACAGCTTTTTATAAACTGTGCAGGTACTCTAATATGATTGTATAACCAGCATCCCAAGAGTGCTGATAATTAACCTATGGTTACGCATTACCTGCAGTCAAATCACAGCTGTGAGACATTCAGTAAAAAAAGCCCTCGTGCCTAAATATCCAATAGACAGCTGAAAAATTAAACATTTCTCTAATTATAATATCATCCTCTTCTAGTTTAGCAGAGATGTGAAGCAGAAACAAGGCTGTAATTTTGCGTCATTTTTGTAAATGCTCCAATTCCCATGTAAGAACAGAGAGGCGATCAGCATCACTGCCCATCTTTCCTCACAATAAGGTTGTTCATGGAGAGAGGCGAGCTGTCTTTCCCACACAGAAGACTGAACTAGAACAAGCAGTGGTTTCATTTCAAGCTGCTTTATTCTGCATTGGAACTTTAGGCTCATCTGTTAAAGGGGGGTGGTTGGGAAGGGCCACTTTCAGATGCATTAGACCTCAACTTTAATCAAGCAGCCCTCCCAGAATACTTCATTAGTTTGGATTGTTTAGAGGAAATTAATTTGCACATAAAAGTGTCACAGGCCATTGGCTTTGCAACCCCAGTGCCAGCTCAGTGACAGACAGAATCTTGACACATAATCGTTTGATGAGGTTTGTTGTGTTAATTTGCCTCCAAACTTTTTTTTTTTCTTTAGCTACTTAATGACAGTTTAATTTGGAAACAGTTCTGCTCTAATAACAGTGGATTTAGATCCTGCCATGCTCTGATAAAAATGTAACAATGTTTCATTGCCTGCAATGCCTGGAAAAATGTAGCTGAAATTACCTTCCTGCAGTGTTTAAGAATCTGCGTGCTCCAACCCTGAGGGAGGTGAAGCGTCATAGATGCATCATTTTGGCATTTATGAGGAGGCTTAAGGGGATAATTAAGATGACAACAACTAACACATTTCATGCCCATTTCAAGATTAGTGCTGTCTGTCATTTTGATTTAGATTACAGTTCTAAATTCTTTGTTAAAGATATTAAGGTGAGGACAGGAATATGAATGTGTTCCTCAGATATACACACAAGTATATCTCTCCATTCCTCCACAGTAGCATTTCAATATCGATTTGTGCACTTGCTCAGTCAGTTTAAAATGATGGGAAATCAAGAGCAGAATGTTTAACTGAGTCAGTTAAGACATCTAGAATTGTACATTTGTATCTTTCCAAATGATGTTGAAATGTTTAGATGGGTGTAAAAAATTATTATTATACAGTATATATATTTTTTAAAGAAGTGTCTTATGCTCATTAAGCCTGAATTTATTTACAGTAAAAACAGTGATATTGTTAAATACATTTTTACCATTTAAAATAAGGTTATTTCTGTAATTTTCAGCAGCCATTACTTCAGTCTTCAATGTCACATGATCCTTCGGAAATCATTCTAATATGGTGATTTGGTGCTAAAGAAACATTCCTTATTTTCAATTTTGAAAACTGTAAATACATTTTTTCTTCTCAATTCTTCTGTGAATAGAAAACTTGCTTTCCTGTAGCTCAAACAATAGAGCGTGGCACTTACAACAGCAAGGTCATGGGTTCGATTCCCAGGGAAAGCAAAACTGATTAGAATGTCAATGTGTTTCTTGAATGCAATGTAAGTGTTACATGTCTGTAATAACCCAGTCTTTGTTTTCATCCGTGTTCCCTCATTCTATTCACCTGTCACGTAATTAATCACCCAGTTAGTATTGTTAGTTGTCTTGTTCCCTCTGTGTATTTCTACCCTGTGTTCACTCCAGTCTTTTTTGGTTTTCGTCAATGTAGTCTTGTGTGTAGTACTCTCCCGAGTTTTATTAAATATTGTTCCAGTGTTCTCCATCATTTATTCCATAATCGTGTATATATACACTGTATATATATATAGACCTTATTTGCAAATACAAAATTTTATTTTCAATAACCATCCCTCTGCTAACAAGGTGATAATGTAACTAAATGTAACTTATAAGCTAGTATTGTACAACAAAAAAATCTGTCATTGAATTTGTAATATTTTATTATATAGCTACCAAGAAAAAACGCCAAAAAAAAGCAGCTCAATAAACAAAACTCAATAGTATATACACAATAAATATAATATTTGGTATATATAATGCTGACTCTCACTAAATACCTGTTTGTATGTAAACCCAGAATTACTTTGTCACGGTACGATAAACAGGGAGGACTCAAGTGCAAGGAAAGGTGGATTAACAATAACTAAATAAACAAGCATACAAAAGAAACACCCATGAGGGGGGAAAACATAACAAAGATCAAAATAACAGATACTCAACGAGAACAAAAACAAACCGGAGTGCAAGGCAGGGAATCACAAACAGGGAGCACAGGCATGGAATGAGATCTAGGAATGACAACAACACCACACAGGACAGCAAACACACCGGGATTAAATAGGGCACATGAGGGAAGGTAGTGATGAGAGACAGCTGGGAATGATTATGGGAAACAAGGAGGCGGGGCAGACACTAGCGAGACACAAACGCACAGGAGAGAGAGCAGTGCCACGGTTCTGTCCACTGGATCAGTGTTTTTCAACTAGTGTTCCGCGGCACACTAGTGTGCCGTAACAGATCGTTAGGTGTGTGGAAAATGGCGACTTGAAAGTGAAAGCAGATATCGCCCGCACTCCTGCCGGTGCGTCGCACAAGACGATCGCAAATGAGTATCGCGCTTAAACACTGCACTACAACACTAATAACACTGGAAACAGAGACAGAACCGTGACACATTTTATATATATAACTATTATGTTCTGATATGACTTTCCACACCTTATTAAAATGTAAGTAACCCTAACCGTAACTCTAAAAGTAGTACTTGTAGTGAATGAGTAAGTGCAATATAACTATGTCATCTTGAAATAAAGTGTAACCGTATGTTGTCACATCTACAAGCACAAAAATTTACAATTTAATGTCTTGGACATTTCATACCTTCAGTTCCAGAGAATGAGAGGTAGAAGGAGAGCTTCTAAAAAACAAAAAGAATGATGCATCCATTTTTCTGCAGATAGACAGCAGATGGCTTTTTAAGACATGCAAAAGAAGCATCAGCATTTGTAGTATGAAAGGAAAGTGTGTGTGTACGTGTTCAGCTTGTGTGCTGGTGCTCTGCTCGAAGGAGAGTGGCATGTTGACTGATAAGAGATCACATTGAGAGACAGGGTGCCGGTGAACACACACTAATTGTCTTCCCTCTGAAGTGGATCTGTCAGTGTGTCTGAAACATACTACACGCAACCATGTGATTTATTTTGTCCTCAGGCAAGCGAGCAGTTTACATGCCTCCAGTGGGAGTGCTGACACAGCTCCAAACATACACATTGATACACAGACAAAGCATCTGATAGTGAAAAATCAGCTGAATGTCAGGTGGGGGATGGTCATTTTAAGCATCCTCTGTGAGTGTAGCTTGTCGGTTTAATCCAGACATTAGCATTTCTATTCACTGCATTCTATTAAATGCTTTAAAGCATAGTCTATTCTCAGTAACATTTGCCTAGCATTAGACCTCTGTGAAATCTGTTGTCTTTAATCATGATTTCTGAATCCAGGTTGTTTTGAGCCAATCACTGCTGCCATAAATGCCATGTAACTAAATACTAGGGAGCTGCAGAAAAATTAGGACAAAAAATCTATATATATTCATGTATTCTGGGAAAATAACATTTTGCAAGCGACATTAAATTTGGATGGATATATATATATTGCAAAATTGTATTTTCTCAGAATGTGAATATAAACCATAGGTTTCTAGGGCTTCACAATCAATGACATCTACACAGTCAAAGTGAATTCTGTAGTGTAATGTTGCTTGTCATATCTGGTCATGAGTCTTCATCCTAACAGATGTGTTTTGTCTATAAATTGCTTTGTCTCTTTGATCTTTGTTTAAACAGCCATGGATGCACCCCAGAACCTGACTGCTAGTGAGATTAACCATCGAAGTGCCCTCATATCCTGGCAACCACCCATCGCAGACATCGATAACTACATGCTGACCTACAAAGCAGCGGACGGCAGTCGAAAGGTAAGCATAATATACATTTTACCTTGAGTGACAAATACAGATATAAAGTAATACAATTTGTAGTGCATATTTTGAAAATGAGATAATTAAAAAAGCATGATTAGTAAATGCAATTAGCGGTTTTGATGCTTTACTGTTTAACATTTCTGTCGTCGTTGTATTTCAGATTTGAACTGTACAGCCTGACCTTATAAAAACTTTACGACATTTCGCAGAGACCATCCAAATTAGCCGTTAGATCTATTTAAATATTCTAAATAATTACTTGATGTTACTCATTCATATTAAGTAAATCATTTAACAATGTCTATTAAAGACTTCCCTGAAACAATTTCTCTGAAATTATACAGTTGATACAGTATCTGTTTCAAATAATTGCATTACTTTTAATGCATGATCACTGCCCTATAATGTTTCTGGGTCATCTTTATTTAACCAGCCTGATTAGAAATTGCAATGACAAAAATTAGGTTATGGATTATAATCTTTAGATTTATGTTGTTATACACAGATGCACACGATCAATGATACAGAACACTCTGGCCTAGTAGCCAACTGTTAGTGTTTATTATATCTGCCCAGTGGGTGTCAGTAGTGCACAGATGATATAAACGCGACTGCTGCATCTTAGACATAAAAGCTTTCTCTTTCCATTAGAGCCAGGTTGGCATCGAATGCTTAGTTTTGAAAGATAACATACAATATAGGAATTGCCAAATATAATAATACAGTGTCACCTACATTCACTATGTGTTACCTCTGCCTATATTTCAGATTCAGGATTCAAAATGAGAACATAAAAATGTACCCACTCTGCCACAAACACCAGCTTCCCTAATACAATTACCTGCTCAATATCCTCTGCATACTGAGCTACCTTGATGCAGCTTCATTAAAACACTGCTGTGCTGCATAGCTCACATTACACATTGATCAAAAGGTGTGACTTTTCCTCGAAAAGGATGAATATGGAATCAAATGTTCTGTCAAAGGCACATGGCACGTCCATCCAGGTCCTCGGTAAATCCTCAGAGTAAAAGTTCTGAAAAGGCACAGAAAATGTGTTGCACATTTGTTCGATAGAAGTGAATTTTTCAAAGACAAAAGAGGGGAAGTGAACTGTCATGAGCCAAAGACCAAAATAGACATGCCATTTCTCCCCAGCCGCACCAGTGCCTGATAAGACTCTTCCTCCCCCTTCATGGGCTTTAGAGCTGCCAATCATATGGAAGAAAAAGATTGGGAGGAAAAGCATTGTATGAAAAGCATCCAACAGTAAGCAGCTTTGGATCACAACAATTTGCCAGGCAGCTTCTAAAGTGATTGTGATCTGTGTTCTGTTTGTTTATGAGGAATATCTTTCCAATCCCCCATGCTAAGAGCTGCCGTTATTAGTATCTCTAGGCATGTTTTCCCGAGAAGTTCTTTGTTTAGTTTTGGTATACAGTGTTTGAACAGAGGTAATGTACTAATGTCTTGCCATGCCTGCGGATCATAGCACTGTGTTTGATTGTGTTTTAGGAGCTGATCCTAGATGCCGAAGACACATGGATCCGTCTCGAGGGGCTGGCGGAGACCACCGAATACACTGTGAGACTGCAAGCCGCCAGAGGATTAGAGACCAGCGCCATTGTTTCTACTTCTTTCACAACAGGTGCAAATCTTCCACATTTCCTGTAAACTTCAGATGGGGTTCATTCACCTCATCATGCACAAATAGCCGCTATTGCCCATCAACGTCATGAAGTAAAAATCTGTATTGCAACATTCAGTGCATTTGTTCACATCTTACTTCACTCTCATTTATTGCCTTTAATGTGACTTTACAAGCAGCTTACTTCCAAAGATAGCATTTCATAATGTCTCAGACAGAAACAAACTAATTTGCACTTCATTGTTGTGAAAGCGATGCAAATCACCACTCATTAACCTCCCAGTGACCCTTCGCTTTCTTTCTCTCTGCTGTTGTGGATTGTTTCTGAACCCTTTTCCTCCTCAGGAAACCGATTGTTTCCCACGCCACAGAATTGTGCACAACACCTCCTGAATGGAGAGACTCTGAGCGGAATCTACACCGTCTACATCAACAGAGACCTCAGCCAAGGTGTGCAGGTTTACTGCGACATGACCACCGACGGAGGCGGCTGGATTGTGAGTGACAGATCTGACTATGACATCTGAACCCTGTCTGTATTGTCTGTACGTTTGGCAAAATGTATGATTTGCACAAAATCCCACAATGCCATATTTTAAGACTGGGCCCAGTTGCAATGACAAGCTTAGACCAGTATTTAATATACACCAGGACAAGATATCTCTCTGGCAGGTGAATTGAGAAAATGTATTGGCCATATAAATGTCTTACTGCCCCAAATGATTAATTATATTTATATATATATATATATATATATATATATATATATATATATATATATATATATATATGTATGTATAAAAATTAACTATGGCAATGGCTATAGCCATTTGTATGTTATTTTAAAATGTATTTATTTAAAATTGATTCATGTATTATTTTCATTATTTAGAAATTATATTATCATATACAAGATAAACATTTTATATTATTCTTATTCTCACCAACAAAGTGAGCCAATCTTTGCCACTCGTTTTATATATATATCTAATGATGTTTTTTACTGAGGAAAACGTTTTGTTGATTTTATTTAGTAGATATACACCACTTACATCAGCAAAGGTCAGATTATTGATTTTAATCATATGATGTAGCTGCACCCAGTAAAGGGAACGATCAATTGGCAAATAACTATATAAATGCCTTTGGTGCATAAAAAGTGTAAATTTGGGCTCTCATCTGTATCCCACACCGGAGTACAGCATGTGCTGGTGATTGTCCATTCTGGTCTTTACTGACCATGACCACCTACACGGTTGCTTCTATTCCAGATGTCATCATTCCAAATTAAAATGACTCTATTGGGATAAATTGCCATTCATGTGCTCCATATTGTCATAAACGCATTATGTTGAAATGGCATAGAGAGTTGTGCGACAGCTGTACCTCTGCTGATTGTGTTCTAGGTGTTCCAGCGACGTCAGAATGGTTTGACTGATTTCTCCAGGAAGTGGAGTGACTACAAGATCGGCTTTGGCAACCTGGAGGATGAATTCTGGCTCGGTGAGAAGATGTGAAATATGAATTATAGACAGAGTGGTTAGAGCTGTCTGGGGATAAAAGCTAACTGCATGATGACCCATTAAAAATATAGTCGTTTTAAGCACCATCTAAATTTGGTCAGCACTTTCTCGCAGATGTTTGAGTTTTATTTAAACATTAATTCCTTTAAATGTAACTCAACGATAAGTGCTCTTGACTAGAAATCAGAAGGTTGCTTCATTTAAATATTGGATAGACAATTTAGAAAACCATCTAGCTTTACCTTAGTACTTAACCCTAACTTGCTCCAGGGACGCTGTATTACTTTCCTATTTACTTGCATTAGACGGAGAACACTTTCAAATGAGAGATTGCTCTGAATAAAGATGAAAATAACACAAAGTCTTCTAGCGCCGTGAGAGGCAGCATCAAAGAACCATCCTTTGAAATTGTCCATGTGCCCTCCTGCATTCGTTATCTAGTGTTTGCATGGGCTCTGTGCTTCAGGACCCCTCAGTCTGTTATTGGTGACGCTCAGCTTTCAGATTCTGTTTAAATGATTCCAGTAATTATTTTCATCAAAATCTAATTTGATGGAAAACAATAGAGCCCCTTTTCATTTGTATCCCTGATGCATAAATCTTATTAGAAAGCTATAATTATATTCATTAAATTTCAGGGAAAAATGGCATTTGTGCACAGCACGGATTTCAGAGCATTGTCTCAATTACAGATAAAAAGTCAACATTACAAATTATGCCTCGGCAGACATTTAGGCCTGAATAATATGTATAACTCATGAGCAGAAAGTAAATACTCTTTGCAGGGGTGTTGGTCGTGTGCAGCTGCCTTTTTGAAGAGTGTCGTCTTCATATATTATATACACACTGTCATCATTGTGGTAAATGCAACGACCATAATAAGAAGTAAGCCTGATTACCACAATAATAATTAGCCGGGCTAGGTTCTATATTCTGTGTGGACAGTAGAGATTTTTCAATGCCGCTGTATAACCGCAGCATTATTTTTTTTTAAACCAACACCAAGCTAAAAATATTCTATTCTGCATACTGTGTCATAGATGAGTGCTTACATTATAGTTATTTTTTCAACAGTGAGAAATTAAACTACTATCACAACTTTGTTTATCTGTTATCTTAGAACTGCAATGTAAGTCGCAAATGTAAATATGTAAATCTTAAAACAGCTATTTATATATTTAGTTTTATATTATTTTATTGTATGTTTTTGCTTTTTAACCCGGCTGTTATGTAATGTGAATCTGTTTTTGTAGCGTTGAAACACGTCATTCATTTGTAAAAAAAAAATATTTTATTTTTGTTTGTCCATCAAGTTCCATGTATAAAATAAAATAGGCTGTTTCTATTTTTTATAATTTTCCTCCATTACTCAAAGAATGCTGAAAAAACTAATATTTTATACTAATACCATGATTTAAATAAAATTACCTCGATATAATACTTGTCACATAACACATAATCTACTTACTGTGATAATATACCGTATTTTCCTGCATATAACCCGCATGCGCAGATAGTCCGCACCCACAAATAGCCCGCGGGTTTTGTGTAAAAAATTGTTGCCATAACACGCACCATTATATAACCCGCACCCATAGATTGATAAACTTTTTTGTGTAAGTTCACATTTCGAATTTTGAATGTTGCTCCCATGACGTCAATTATCCAAAACTGTTCAGGCTCGGAACACAGTGCTTTTGCGTGAATTTCAAACAATAAGAAATCAGAACAAAAAGAAAAAGCAGTCTCTCCCGCTGTGTAGCAGCACATCCCTTAAGAATCGTGTTCTACAGGTGTTGATCATCGGATGATATGAGAAGAGCACGCCCTCATGGCAGCAAAGCCAATAATGTCTTCTTGCATGATTGACAGGTCAGACAGCCTATCAGCGCCAGCTGTCAGAGTGATAGTACAAGGGCCAGAGACAACAACCATCGCAAGAAAGAAAACACAGCAAAAAAAAAGACGTACGTCCTTAGGGACGTAACAAATAAATTGAAATATTATTTCGTGTAAAAAATTTGTGATATAGCCCACACCCTTATATAACCTGCACAATAATATACGGTATATGATTACAAAAAGAAATGTTAATTAAATAAAGAGTTATTTGGTCAATATGCTGATTCAGTGCTCATAGAACATTTCTTATTATCATCATCATTGAAAATGGTTGTGCTGCTTAACGATAAAACCATGATTCCCAACCATTAAGGAAATCCTTCTTTGTAGCCTCTGAGCTTTCAAAAGTAAGTTCCCCCTGATATATTAGATTGAGTTTTTGTTTTACACACAGTAGCATGTACTCTACACCTTTCTTTTTTAGTTGCAAACTTTTACTGGCCTACAAACACTGTCTGTTCATCAACCGCACAACTCGGCAGACAAACTTTGCTGCCCTGCTCCATTCAAGCATTCAATGAAGTGAGCATGTCTGTTTTCATGAGGTGCTTCTGCGTAGTTCCTGGGCTCTCCTTGTAATTCCTCACCTGGTCATGACACTCAGTTACTCCTGAATGGTGTATTTAAGAAATTGGGCTGGAGTTCAACCATGCAGATTGGACAGCACTGTAGAGATATAGTGTTATGGAAGAAGGCACAAAGTAATTCAGAAAAGTAATAGACTCCGCTAGTCTGTTTGCCATTATTCCAAGAGATTTGGGGGGGGGGGGTTATTTACTTTGCAACACATTTGAAAATTAGAATGTTTTTCATTCAGGTCACTGGAATGATTTATTATATACATTTCCGTTTCTGCTTGAAATAATGCTATGATAATTGGTGTACAGACTGTTCTTCTACCATATTAACCAGTCTGACTAAATGGTTTATTGTACTAACTCTTTGTACACATTTTACACATTAGTAAAAAAATAAATATTTATATATATCTTTATTCATTATATTGATTCCTTAAGCAAACATCTAATTTTATTTAGTGAGGTAAATGCTTAAAACAATACTAATAAAGTGCAATACTTGGCCCAAAATGCTTGTAAAAGCGATATGATTCTTTAATATTTTAGATATCATGCTATGGGATGCCTGGCTGATTTTAATCAAGTAAAAACAGTTTCTTGCTGAGATTGTACTGATTGAGTCAGTTAAAAATGGTGTGCATGCTGCTATTTAATGAGGTCCCCCCCACAACCCCATATTTTTTGCTAATCTCATTACAACACGGGTGCTCTTAAAGATGCTCTTTGACCATGTCTGGTGATTCAGAGCGTTTCCCCTCACTGTTACAGTTCATCTGCCTTCTGCTTTCTAGGTTCATTCTATGGCTTTAAATCCTGAGGTGAGTTTAAGGGCTTAGTTACAGTTCAGCACATCCTTACACACTCACAAAATAGATGGAGTTCTATTATCAGGAGACATCTACGCTATCAAAAAGTGATTGTGTCTTTAGCCAGACAGGACATTTCTAAACTGCACAGTCAGAAAATTTGATTATCTTCAATAAACAGACTGTTTATCTGCAGTCTTTTGCTCCTTATCTTCAAAACATATAAGAGTCAGAGAGAGTGAGATGGACCACCAAACAGAAGCACTGCTTTTATATTAAATTATGGGCTCTTATCAGTATGGACCATATTTGAAGACAACATTTTCACATGTTAAGGGGCTGGAACACAGAGATGGGATGGTTGAATGGTAGATAGTGTTCTAGGTGTGTTCCTCACAACATTTTTCCCATTTCTCCATGCAGGGTTGGACAGCATTCAGAAGATTGCTGCTCAAGGTCGTTACGAGCTCCGCATTGACATGAAAGACGGCCAGGAGTCCGTATACGCCAACTATGACAGGTTTTCCATTGGAGATTCCAAGAACCTGTACAAACTAAGGATAGGAGAGTATAATGGCACTGCAGGTGCGGGCGGAGGACATTTGGGCATTCATTTGAAATACATTGATATGAAATAACGTGTTTTATTCTTACTTGAAACACTTAAAACAACCCAAAGTTGTTTAAGCCTATCAGTTTTAATTATGGTCTCTTTTAACCCCCAGGTGATTCTTTGAGCTACCACCAGAGCAGACCTTTCTCTACCAAGGACAAGGACAATGACATCGCTGTCACCAACTGTGCACTGTCCTACAAGGGAGCATGGTGGTACAAAAACTGTCATCGGGCCAACCTTAATGGGAAATACGGAGAGTCCAGACATAGTCAGGTAAGCCAAGTAGTTCTAAGCACTGGACTGAAATGTCTGGTATATCCACATAATTAGCTTAAAGTTACAGTCACATTTACCATTGCTCTGCAAGTTGTCTCAGGCTAAATCCAGTCAGTTCAATAGAAATCAACCCAATAGGGAGTTTCGAACGAGGACAAAAGATACCTAAATTTGCTGTGTTGACCAACAGAAAGCTTCTTGGTCTGATCGTGACTTCTATTTGACCTGTGACCTCTGCTTCATTCATGGCACCTTTGCATCTCAATGTATGCATTGTTTCCACCACCTATACATGGAGATACAAAGAAGGCAGAAACTGCCTACACATACACACTCACATGAACTTCGTTCCTTGATTGCTATCTTAATTCAACTATTTGATCTCACACCTACAGGGCCTTTGTTATTTGTGACTCATTCTTTGTGGTTTTGTTTGCAAAGGCAGACGCTAAAGACAGGAAACATGCAAGAGCATTTTGAAGCAAACTGAAAGCAAATAAGCTCAATATGTGAGAGTCACAGGCCAATGGGTAAAAATATTGTAGATCCATCCTTGCTCAATTGCATTGTGTCATGTCCTGTTGTCTCACTGTCGGCTTTCATTTCAGCTTTCTCACAAGCATTAGTAGGTTGGTGTAGCTTATACCCTTTAAGGTCATATTTCCCATTGGTATCTGTGATGTTCTTTCATAGAAGCAGAGGTTAACAGTCCAAAAACTAATATAGGCCTATAATAGAAAAATATTCTTTTGAGAGGTATTCTTGACTTTGTGAGGTATTTCAGTAGTAATAACATTGAATTGCTAGGCAGTTGCTATTTGTACATAAATTGTAAACTTATGTTTTTGTGAATTTGGATTAAACATTTTTCTTATGTTTAACTTACCTACAAATTGTACAGATCTTTTCAACTTTTCTAGCTAAACTTAAATTGGCAAAATGGTCATTGGTTTATTGCACAATTTCAAAAATTCCATAGAATTAACCTATGGATTCAGTATGGTTTCATAATATTGGATATTGGATAGTAGATTTTTTAGTTTTATAATGTTGGTCAATGTTTAAATGTTATGCTCATTTTTAATATTTTATGTTTAGATTACCTTTGCCGTCATTCAACACACACAAAAAACATGAATAATTTAATAACGTTGTTAAATAGCAAATCTACAAAACAATATCCATTTTAACACATTGGTGACATTGGTTCATTGGTGTTATTATGCCGAATTTCACTTAAAGACTTTTAAACAAATGATTTTCGATTTTCAATTATGTATTGGCTATAGCATGAAAATAGTTATTGGCTTATCAGTATTGACTAGGATTGTAATATATGTTCATCATTTTATTTTATTTTATGTTCTTATTGTAAGTTTCAAATTCTAAGATAATGTCATACAATGGTAATATAAATGTTGATACTTTATGACTATGATGGTGTATCTGTACTAAAACCACACTTTATGTATAAAGACCTGCAGTACAAATACTAATGAGATCCCATTAGTTAATTTAACTGTTTGTGTATCAACATTTTGTCCTTGACTTCCACAGGGTATAAACTGGTATCACTGGAAAGGCCATGAATTTTCCATCCCTTTTGTGGAGATGAAGATGAGACCTTTCAACTACCGCAGCATCAGTGGCAAGCGGAGGAGGTCCACCCATTAATTCACCATCCTTCTACCTGTTTCTATTTTTAAACAGTGAGAGGAGGACACAAGGAGCGATGTAACTTATTTAAATCTTTAAAATACAAAATCCCTTTGACGAATGTTGGTTGTAAATTGTAAACGTTGAGGTTGACTTTCTTATGTGTAATGCTATTTGTTCAGTTCTGGGAGAATGAAGACTAGGTAAGTTTCAGTATTGTTCAGCACGTTTACAGTGTGAGGCCTGTGGAAAGAACCTCATTATTAGGTGAAGAAAAGAGAACATTTCTCCCTTTGAGATAAAAGATTTTAGAAGAAAATGAATACCCCTAAAAATGAGATGCTTCTATTTTTATAAATGATGAGAGATACCTTTAAAGAGTAATTGAATGATTTTCATGTTCATGTGACCCATTACAGTGTTAGATTTCTTGAAGTCAACCATTTTTCTCTTATTATTTTATTGTAGTTGTAATTTCATCTCATATTTAAACTTATATTAACAGTTGGCCATTGTACTGTTGAACACAAACCTCAGAAACCAAAGAACTATAAGTATCTGAGGTCAAATCAGACTGATTTGAAACAAAAAAGGAATGATTGCAAATGCTTTTCAATCAAATTATTTGTCCCATGTTTTATTTTAAACGGTACGATTTTGAGCGAGGCTGATTGGTACTAATAATATCACATCATCCCACATCAGAGTTTTATTTAGGTCAGTCTGAAAGAAAGTATAAGCTGGCTTGAGAGCACTGATATGTACATATGAAGAACTCATATGGAGAATTTTTACATAGCTCTGTCTCACACTCCATGCTTTAGAGTGTTTCAAATGTTTTTTGTTCATTTAGACTTAGAATAATTGTGTCCATCTGTGTCTTGGTAAATCATCTAGGATAATAGAAATTCATTGTTGAGTGCAGGAAAATTGCAGCCGGTGTTTGCTATATTACTACATGCAGAGAGAAGACCAACTGATGTTTCCATTCATACGGAGTCATTCAGAAATGGAGTTGGGCAGACAGCTTTTAAGACTTGGCATAGACATAATAGATCAAAAAAGCAATGCAACTCTTAGTGCAACATAGTCTTTCTTCTTTAACTTTTTGTACCAGACAAAAAAATATTATTTCCTTGTGTAGTTTAACATGGCCTCAATGTATTTTATACAGTGACTGAAAGGTTTGTGAAGAAGTACAATGATGAGATATTTTTCTAAACCTTTCCTCATGCACTGTAACACTTACCTCATGCAGCAGGTGGTATTTGTTTCTCTAGTAGCACATCTCTCTCTAATTTCTGAACTTGAGGGTTTTTTGTCTAATTAACTTACTGAAGTTGTAATACATAGTTTTTCTATGTATTCATTTTTTGAAAGAGTAGCATAATACAGATACGTTGACATTCAGTTAAAACATCTTAAAGATCTACATTATATTCTGCATTCCAACTTAGGGCAAAACCAAAAATGAAAATTATTAACCAAACGTCTTTGCTTTTTGCTTTTCTTTTCTTTTTTCGGGGGGAGAATTTTGAAGAATCATTTTGGGTGCCAACAACATCTAATATTACTGACATCACAGAAAGTATTACAGCAAGTCGTCCCAAACACCAAAATCTTTGAAAAGTAAAATATGTACGTTAAGTCAGATTCAAAATTCATATTCTTCTGCTTCAGTACATCTGCATAGATAAATATTCTTCAGTTGTCTAGCGTTCTGCTTTTCTAACAACACCTGTTTCCCATAGTCGCAAATCTCCTAATGAGTCTCTTCTGAGAAATAACACTATGATGTTTTCAAAGAGTTTCTACCCTTTTCCTTTGCTTCCCTTTTTTCTTTTCTTTTTGAGGGGTAAGATTAGAGAGTGTAGCAACAGCTGGGATGGGAACTAGAAACCAAGTAAATTCTTAATCAGCTCAAGCTAATTGCATTTAACACTGAAAAAGACTTACATTTTGCATGCACCAGAAGGCATATTTTTCTCCATTTACAGTTCTGTGGAGAACATTGTGGAAATATGTGTTTCTAACCGTTTTCTTCAGCAAACTAATTGTTTTTGAGTTCACAGGAAGCAGCCCTTCTAGTTATTTTTGAAAGAGGAATAGAGACCAGTTTGTGTAGCCTGATAGAGATGACTTCTCAAAAGAGAGAGCGAGAGAGACAGGAGCAGATTTTCCTTCATTATTCAGTGGCTCAGCATATGGTGGAGACATGTCAAGTCCCCTCCATTCTGACATGCTTCCCATCCACCATACCATGGAAAACCTTTAAAAGCATTTTACACATAACACTTGTAACTCTAACTCTATACAGGCAAACAGCTCATTTTACCACTCTTATGTACATTTAAGTTTGAACATTAGGATATTGTAAAAATCCCCAACATTTGTACCTAAGTGAAATTGTGTTTAGCATGAACACTAATGAAGCTGGTAATGTGTGCAAAAGAATGGTCTCTGAGACATTTCTCCTTAACTTGCTAACCACATTGTCAGATAACCTTGAATATTATTGTAACAGATTGAATTAGTTCTAGTTTAACTTAAAATGTGCTGTATAGTTCCTTTTTTAATACATTTTCTACACATTAATAAAATACTCAAAATATAAAACCTGTGTTTGGTTGTGAAGTGATTTTGGGGGCATTTGTAAAGCACCATTGGAGGTTGTGTAGCCAATTTAAAGCAAATAAATGATTAACTGTTTTTTAAACACTCAGCCATTAGATATTCTGAAAAACAGATAAACTGTTGCTATATATTAATTATACAACAATTAGCTTCCACCCCTCGTTCTATCCGCACTTGAACATTTTGTATCGTTCTTCTTTTCTGTGTTAGTTCATCAGACAAACATCAGTCTTTTTCTGCAGGTTTCATTGACATACCAACATGTAGTGACAAGTTCATGATTAAATCATTCGCTCAAGCTTTCAAACATTGATTCATGAACAAAACACTGTGTTGCACAGAAACACAAAAACATTTCTGCTTTGACTTCCTTAGGAACTGTTATCAATGGTCAAGCAAAAATAATACCTTTCAAACGTAACCGTCTGAGTCATTAATTCATGTCTGTGCATTGACAGTAAAATAATCTTAAACAAATTTATGAATAAAATCTGTGATCTGTCTAATTTAACTATGCCCTAGTCAGGACTTTGGGTGTTATTGTATAGTCAAATGAACACTGGGCTTTATATATATATGATGATACATTATATATATATATATAGTCTTAACACAATATATATATATATATATATATATATATATATATATATATATTGTGTTAAGACTATATATATATATATATAATGTATCATCATCAAAAACGCCTCTAGATTCACTTCTTTTCAACAAGATGTGAAAGTCACCTGCTGTGGATGAGCATGGAAAACAAATTAAGCTCAGATACTGTACTTAAGTGTGGCAGCACATTGGATCTAATGTGCTGAAAACGTCACTGTTAAACAGAACTATGAATTACACACTCACAGTTGTGCTGTTAATCTGAATATGCATGATCTCTGCATTAAAAAAAATTCATGGGAATATATGTGTTCCTGTAGGTACAGAAAGGAAATAGAATCAATGGTGGTTGCTTGGTGACAGAATATTATATACCGTTTTTATGTGCTACTCTCCTGTTACTGCGTCATACGCTTCACAGTCATAGACACACTCTTGCTAGGTGTTCATTTATGATCTAAAAATACATACAAAATCCTCTTTGTATGTGATTCTGTTCAGCGTTACAGCTGTAATAACCCCTTTTATCCACATAAGGCGGGTGGACAGAAGTCTTGAACTGACTTGCTGGGGCTTGTATTAAGTAGCATTAATGCGTGCCTTTTCAATGCTTTGTCTGTGGTATGAGGGAAAAAATAAGAACCATGCCGCAGGTATTTACTGTGCACACTTAAAGTGGCCCGAAAATGCACTTTATAGCCTGATCACCAGCCAAAAAGGCTCTTGAAATGGTTGACCCCTCTGGCCTCAGAACCTCTTTGCTCTATTATCAGAGGTCTAGGTCCCTGTATGCACCGTGCCCAGGGTGAGTCTGATGTAAGTAGGCAGAGTACACCACCCCCAAATCTTCACAAGTCACTGAACGCTGCAAACTAATCACTCCTGACACCAGAATAAGTGGCTGGGCTGCTGCCTGTAGGAGGACTCACTAATGGCAGCACACACACACACACACACACACACGGGGGTTCAATCAGAAACCAAGTTCAAATCTCTGGAACAGCTTCAACAGAGCAAGTGGAGGTACGTTCTGGGCCAGTTTATGCACATGTTGTGGAGGAATAGCGGGACGACTTACATCTTAAGGTAAGGTTCATGCATTTGCGGGGGATTAGGATGAATAGTTTGCTAAAAGAAGTGATGTGTCTTTATTTGAAATTTAGTTTAGCTGTGAGTGACTACAAACCCGAGAAAAAAAGGGAGGGTGGACCTGCATGCTTTTAAAGAGCAAATTTTACATGGCGTACTGTAGTATTAGCAGCTATAGAATATTTTTGTCGGTTCATGCAAAGTATTAAGCTTAATATTAAGTTACTATTGTTTGTTTTTAAATGTTAATTTTAGAATAAGATTAAGTGAAGAACTTTGTGGTTCATTTAAGCTGCAACATAAATTGTAAACTAAAATTTACCAGCTTTATTCATTTTTAGATCTTTAGTAATTGTTTTGATTGTAGCAAAAAATGTGTTCACATTACACCTCCTTTTATGACATGACGATTGTTGAAAAGATATTGCTTGCTGGATTTCTAGTGCAAACTTTAACTTGATAAAGTTTTCCAGAAATTAGCTCTTAGCACAAAGGCAGTCTTTTCTGAGTTCCTCAATCATGCTGGAATTCATGCTCTCAGGCAACATCAACCATCTTGTATTGAGAATCCCCGAGCTTTTGTCCTTTTATCAAGATGTCACAACATTCGGTGCAAAAACCACAGAAGTGCCCTTTAGGCCTGGAAACCCAATAATTAGCATGTGCTGGAGGCCTTTCATGGGATGCATTATTTTTAAACTATTTTGTCTTTTTGGCCTCAATATGGTCCAGGCTGAACCCAATCCTTGAGCACGTTTGGTCCAAAGGAATCATTCCATTTTAAGCTTTCTGTTGTCAGCCAAAATTATATTGTAAAACGGAATGTTAGAAATTAGAACTTAAAAAATGATTATGCTGACCTTATGACCTCATATACACATTAATAGTTACATACTATTTTTAAATAGTTCATGTTCTCAAAAACAAAAGCAAACATTCACACATTCAGCCAGAATCTTTGTGATCATCTCTTTCTTCTAAGCTATACTTGCTTGCTTATTTTGAGTCATTTAGGATGATATTCTGAATATCAACAATACTGTCATATGTTTAGGCTACCCAACCACATGAGATATTGTGTTAAGACTGAAGCAATAATCTAAATAAAATTCTGAACATTTGAGATGTCTTAGATAATGTTACAGAGAGCATTCTGTCACCATTTTCTCAGATCTTCTTGCAGATCTGTATTTATTTATTTCTGCTGAATGCAAAAGATTGAAGAATGCTGGTGACCAAACAGTTTCGGTTCTCTATGACTTCCATGGCTCTTTTTTTTTTTGTCTATAAAAATGAAATTCAATGGAAAACAGAAACTGTTGTTTTTTTTTTACAAAGTTCTTCAAAATATCATACAAAGAATGTCATGCAGGGTTGGAACAACATGAGGGTGAGTTAATTATAATTTTTATGGGTGGACTATCACTTTAAGACATTCACTTTAAGACAAATCAAAATAAACTGTAGTGCTATCGATGTTCTTAAAATATAATAGAAATATAAGTGTATTAAGAAAAAGCGTGCTCAACGAATTCGTTTGCAGGTCTTCTGTTTATTAAAGTATAGAATAAAGCAACAAGCCACTTTTAAATAGGTGGTGATCAGCAGAACAGAAAATAAAATAAAAACAAAACACCAGTGATGGTTTATGATAAAAACAGACCAATGTTCCATAAATATTGAAATAATTAGTGTATTTTGACTTACTTTAAATATTGATTATTGAATCAAATTTTAAAAGTATGAAAGTTCTATTTATGAAAGAACACTGCTTTTGATTCATAAATGTTCCGTTACTTACTCATTACATTTCCACCTCTCATAGTTTACTGGTCTATATATAAATGTGACAGTGTGAGGGACGAGTGGGGTGGAGTGAGCGAAGACAGGAAGCTTCATTTCAAGGTTCAGCACAAATTCATGTGACTGTATCTTTGCATAATTTCCAAAAGTAGTAGTTCCCTGTTCTGAGAAATATGCCCCTCCAAAAGTCCAGGACTGAAATGGATAAAACAAAGATTACCTCATACTTAGTTTGAAATGAAGTAGCATAACCAAAAGGAAATTGCAACAGTTTTGACTGCTGTATGAATGTACTGATTCTTAAGTCACGAAGTTAAGAGGGTGTAGGTCCATTTATGGCAGAGCACAGAGCCTTCTCTGCTCCCTCTTCTTGTTTTCATAGCACTGTTCTGATACATTTCATTAGAATGACTCATGAGCTACGGTTGTGACTGGTTAGGAACAGCCTGGACTATATTTGGATTCAGGGGCAGCCTGCTTTATTTTTCATTAGAAGGACTGCACATAAACTTATCACCCGTATGTTTCCAAAGCACGCTTGTGCCTATGGGATGTGCGGTATGCTGCTTCAGAAAGATCCAATCAGAGGACCGAATGTCAGAAAGAAGAATGAGGCTGGTAGAGAGAGATCAAGCCTGCCTTCTTTAAAGTTGGGTGTGAATAACCACAGTAACGGGAGTCTTAACCTCAAGCTTGTGAAACTAAGATGACGAGTCCAGGTTTAACACAAACACAGTTTGGGAGAAGGTGTATTTAAACATGTTAAATCCAAACAAGACTTCTAGTGGATTTATTTAAGTTCAGCAAAGCAGCCGAGACAGTCCTAATAATTGTTCAAAAATGTGTTGGAAATGGTCTGGGCTGGAGACCTTCCTGTTTCACTTGGTTGACTAAGAGAAGTTCAAGTCTTGAACAAGCCAAAAATAAGCACTCTGTTCTGCATTTCCATGCATGATAGAGTAAACCTATCTTTGTGCTGCATAACTTTAGTCATATAGATTAATGAATGTATGTAAAGTATTACATTAATAATAAACACTACCATTCAAAAGTTATGGGCACATTAAATGCAGTACATTTATCAAAAGTGACAAAAAAGACATTTATGCTGCAAAAGATTTGTTTTTCAAATAAATGCTGTTCTCAGAAACAGTCTATTCGTCAAACAAATCTGAAAAGGTTTTTTTTAACCACTGTTTCCACAGCAATATTTAGCAACAGAACTTTTGCTTCAACATTTATATTAATATAATATATTAAGATTTCTGATCACTCTAATATGCTGATTATTTATTCATATTAGAATGATTTCTGAAGGATCATGTGACACTGAAGACTGACTGAAAAGCTGTATTTTCAGCATCATTACCAGAGTGTATTTTTATATATATTAAAATGGAAAATATGTATTTTAAAACTTAAGAATATTTCACAATATTACTGTTTTCACTGTATTTTTTATCAAATAAATGTAGCTATGGTGAGCGTTGCAGATTTTTTTAAACATTAAACATTAATGTTTACATTAAAACATTAAAAACTCTTACCAACACCAAACGTTTGAACGATAATTTAATATTACTATATTTATAGTTTTTTTTTTAAATAGTAGTGAATGTTATGAGACAAAGGGAAAGCATAATTATCCTTTTTTTAAACTAACTATATCCAAGGTCTTCTTTTGGACATGGGCATAAGTATACAGACCATAAATCAAATATACTAAAAAATGTAGCTTCCATTACTATTCATTTAGATTTTATATCATTTTAATCTACAGTCACAACAATTTCTTATAAGGAAGAATGTGAGACTATTCTCTCACTAGTTCCCCTGTACACTTACAAAATGATATTACGTACATGCTGAAAAAATTGTGGGCACTATGTAAACACAGTGACATATTTTCCCCTCCCTTCGTTCTGTGACATCACAGGGTAGTTGAGTTTATAAAGTAACCACAAGAATGCAGTGTGTGTCAGGCAAAAGAGTTGCGAGCAGACAGAGGGCTCTTTCTTAAAGCGTGCGGCCTAGGAAACCTGAGAAACAGTGACTCAACTCTGCCTCTCACACACAGGCTCCAGGTACACCGATGGATATGTGCTGCGTGTGCCATCCAGTCAGAGCAGCAGATTGTGTTGCTGAAACGAGGGTTATGTGATGCCTGGAGACGTCTGGACTGACCCCTGATCAGAGCCGGTAAGGTTTAATGCTTCTGGGCTGAGAAATGATGGATTACCGTTCTGATGAGCATCTGTTTGTCACATGGCTGAGAACAGTTAACTCAATTCAGGCCATGTGCCTTTTAACTTTTGAGTTTCTCCCTTGTCGTGACTGACATTCTGTGTGAGGGAGAGGCTTGTGGACATGCTGAGAAATGTGCTTTTCTGTATTAATATATAGCACACGTGTGTTCTGCTTTCTCTGTGTTTCTGTCTGGTATTCCTTTAAATAACTTGATTAGTCCTGGCAAAGATATGGTAAAACTCATTCTGTTTATATTGCCAGCTGGGATTGAACACTCTACTTAAAAGTCTGAAAAATATTGCTGTTTGGCATCACTAAAGGAGGAAGGCAGGAGATACAAATCATTCATGAATATAAACTGGGCATTGTAAATGAAGGGCAGGTGGCTTATAAGAGCTCTTTAAAACTCCTCTGCTTTTGTAAATATTTCCATAACAGGTCTTGCAGCAAGCAAGTGTTTGAATGAAAGACAGACGCTTTAAGTTTCGTTTAACACAGAGCTTCCAATAGATGAAACTAAGCAATTGTGAGTGAAGCTTTATCAGCCATGTTCGCCCTCTTTCTCTCAAACACATTTTGCGCCCTGAGGGGCCTGTGCTGTATTTAGACTGTGTCCTTTCTTCTGTAAGGATAATCTTTACCTTGTTTTTGTCTTTTCGAAATGTGTTCAATTTGGTTTTGAGTCTAGGTGAATCTAACAACGTCTTGACAAAATTCGGAGGAAATTTGACTTGATGTGCACAACGGCGTGTCTTTGCATGTAACTGATGTTGTCAGTGAAATTCAGAGCTCCATCCTGGCTTTGTGTGAAGCTGAAAGAATCTTCCTGTTTGACATTCCTCTGCGGATCTGAGAATTACTTAAAGTGATTGTTCTTCTTCAGAAGGGTCGTGCTGAGAAGGTGAAGGATAAGTGTATGGATTGAGGGAGAGCTGAATGCTATTGAAGTCTTATGCAAATCTACGACTGAAATTTCAAAATTGAAAACGCAATATGAATCCACTTAGAGATTTTTTTTGTCTGAATTTGAGAAGGGAGTTGCCTCCTCTAACGCAAGCGTTTTTCACATCAGAAAAATTCTGCTGCACTGACAGATTTCCTGTTATGAAACTGTCTGCAGGAAGCAGGGCAAACACATTGCACATATGAGCCATGCACCGCCAAAACAAGATGCTGATGTTCATTAAGTTTGTGCAACAGAACATTTGGATACAAGTTTTTTTTCACAGTGAATTTGTGAAAGTTCATATGTGCATCTAAGACATTTTTAGTGAAGGCAAGACACTGCTACAGTGTTAAAATACTATAGTGTTAATTGTATTTCAGTCTACATACAATAGATCTTTAAACAAATTTTTTTTTTTTCTAATCACTCCTTTTCCCTGGTTCATAAAATATCTACCATCTAGAAAAAAACTACTCAGTTTTTTTGTTTTGTTTTTGGAATAAAATGTTTTATAAATAAATAAATAAAATATATATATATATATATATATATATATATATATATATATATATATATATATATATATATATATATATATATCAGGATATTTAAACCTGTAATATTTGGGCATGTAATTGCTACTGACACACATTTCTAGAATCATTTTAAACTAGAAAGATTGGAAAGATTTAGACTAGAAAGATTTTAAACTAGATTCTAGAAATATTTTAAATAATCTTGAACCTGCTTTTACCCAATGTTCAGATTAATGCTCTGCAAACACAAGTAATTTAATGCATATTTAATTAGATAATGAGTCAGTCATATTTAAACATAGCGTTTTAGAAAACTTAACAACTGAAATACAAAGCAACTGTCTTAATTTATGTGATTAATCTTAATAATTTTAACTGATGGCCAGTTGTAATGTAGGATCAATTTTAATTTAATGAATTAATTTTCATACTTATCCATGTATAAATCGATCTAAATGACTCATAGGCAAGTCTTGCCTATAATTAAGCAATACAAGCATCACTCATTCATAAAAAAATACAACTTTTACAGAGCCTTCATATGTTTGGTTTTCCTTCCATCATTGTGGTTTGTGTTTTGACGTCAGTGTGTAGTTGCAAGTCACTTTGGATAAATGTGTCTGCTAAATGAATAAATGGGCAATTGAAATAATGCATTGTCTCTCATTGTTTTGGCAATATATTTATTATTGTTATTTATTTGTTTGTTTGCTTTTTAGTATACGTTGATCAATTAAAAAAAATAATATTCATAACTTTCTGAGCAAAAGTGATTTAACTGTTAATCTTCATATACAATCCATAATATTAAGCTCATATCATCAAATAGATTTTTTTTATTTAATAAATAGCACGTAAAAATATGTATCATAGCTCAGTCAGAGGCTTATACAGATTCGTTCTTAGACCTGGTTTGACTGGTGTAGCTGTGCACTCATGACTCTGTCCTGCAACATTGATGAGAGTCTGAATACATGGAAGATATTGAACCACTGGAGGATCCACAGCTGACTTAACTTCTGCTCTCTCTCTCTCTTTCTCACTATTTAATTCCCTGTTTCTCTCTTTCTCTCTCTCCAGAAATGCCCCCATTCCATCACATCTGTGAGAGTCAAGGCAGAAGAGACTAAAATAGAGTTGGAGTCTCCAGAGGGACTAAGGCTGAGAGGAATCCACCCAGTATAAACACGACCCACAATCTCTGCAATCCTCACAGCCACAAGATATGAATCGTCAAAAGTCAAAGAGTAACATCTCATAAGCAATGCTTTGTTGTTAGACACCAAAGGCAATGTGTGTTATGAGATGAATGGTGAGGTTTGGGATTAAAGCAAGAACTGTGTGCAGAGGATTTTAAAATTATCTGTCATTTATTTCAATTGGCTCAGGATGGGACTATTGCATCAGAACATTTAACTGGCCTGAACTGAGCTGAAGTACAGTATTAGTATTAGAACTGGTTCAAATGGACAGTTTCTTCATCTCCAGATAGAAATCACATGCCAATTACTGGTTTAATCGGATCTACAGTGGCTTTACACTTCCGATCACATTGGATTTGATCTGTTCAGGGATTTGAAGAACTCTTTCTGAACCATGACGGAGGTAGTCCGGCAGTTTTTCAATGACATGTGGAGCCTCGCTTCAGCCAAGCATGACCAGAGCATCTACAACACAGTTTGCTTGGTAGTGCTTCTGACTCTGCCGCTGGTTGTGCTCTTCACATCTCTGCTGGTGTGCTGTCACTGTTGCTGCTGTCGTCATGCCGATCGATGTGGGTGTTGTCGCGACAAAGGTGAGACCTTGGTCACAAATGTGAATTCCGAAAAGAAGAAGAAAAAGAAAAACGGCAGCCAGAACAGTGAAGACTTGTGGATCTCAGTCAAAACAGATCCCTTGAGCAGTGACAGACTTGCACTCACTACAGTGTGAAAAAGTGATGCTGGACATGAACAATTTTATATTTATTTATCTTTACGGTACATGTAAAGGTACAAAAGTGTTACAGCGGTGTTAACTAAAAATGTGCCTGAATGTAAAAATTTTTTTTTTAAATACAGAGTCCAAGGGAGAAATAATTGCTAGAGACTTATTGTATAGAAGTGAAATTTTGGAGTGAATGGATGTGCTTTACAATGTGTGTGTGGTCCTGAAAGGCTTGCCCAAAATTCACATTTTAGGTGAAAAGAAATGCATAGCTGTCATTAGACAACAGTTAGTCCATTTTTTGCAATTAAATGTGCTATTTTTTTAGATTTTTTTGTGTCAACATGGTCTAGAAAGACGTGTGATCTTTGTGGTTGTGCCTTTTTCGAGTTTCACACATGACATGAAGTTCAAAAAATGTGCCACTTAGTTTAAAATGGTAAAAAACAACAACTCTTTAGACCTTTCACTGCCATACATCTCGCAAAAAACCCCGCAAAAACGCATCCTATGTGAAGAGCCACTGTCCACTGAATACACTGTCCAAAAGCACCAGGACTTTTTACTATTAGTATCACTCCAATGGGGATTTTCAGCTACTCTTTCTGCATGGTACCTTGCTACGCCAGTCAGTGGCGACAAGTAACTGTCTATGAGTGAGTCTTTGATTCAATCATTAATTCATTCAGGACTGAAAATAGTGACTGTCTCTATGAGTGAGATTCATTTATGAACAACACTAGAGGACCATCTAAATGAGTGAGTCATTGAATCATTTACGGAATCGATTTGTTCTAAATCACTGGTTTATTCTGCAATGAAAAACCACTGCTGGGCTCTGGGTTTGATTCTAGTTTGGATTAATCTGAACTGTGTACATTTGCGGAGACAAAATACACCAATAAACACAGTGTTCCAATATTGTGTCTAAATTGCAAATTGCTTTACTCAATAAGAACTTGTACAAAAGAAACAGTTCATTCTCAGTCATATTGTTGTTTTTCCTGCAACATCCCATCGGATAAATATCGGAACAGCAGTAATAGCCAATTGCTTGATTAATGTTTCTAATTGGACAAGATTTCAAAAATATGTAAGAATGCCAATGAGTTCACCACAATTACAAACGCTTCTAAAAGCTGCACTTAAACCAAAACATTTTCCAAGGATGTCAAAGATTTTTAGTGATGCACTTAGTTGGTCTCAACCACTTGTCCTTCTCTCAAAGGATGCATTTAAAATGACTTGCTTTAAATGGCTTCAGAAATTGGTAGTTTCCCACAAACCAATTTCCATATGAATATATCCTGTTTTTCTTACTGTCGACTGACTAAACCATTATTTATAGAAAAATGAGAGGGAAGGCTGCTATGTTGTGATACATATGGATGAGTTTACTTGAGTATAGATCAGCAGCTTCGTGTCACTTGTCTCATAATCTCCGCCTAAACAACTCTATTCACAATAGAGCGAAAATGATTATACTGATCGCAAAACGCAGACAGATGGATACACCATTATCATCACTGTTGTGTGTAATTGGGCTTGCTGATAAACAAACTTTGATTTTCTTGCACTTTTCAGATGCAGAGATATTTGCAGTGCCGTAATTAGAAGCCTATGTGGATACTTCCACACGTTTTGATTATGCATGTCAGAAAGTTATGCATTAACACCCATCATGCTCTTTTTTCACGTACCTGTTGTGATTGACTAGCATGCATTACCATATTATCAGGTAAAGCAACCGCTGAATAATTAATTGCATAATCAGTAAGGTTGGGTCACTTGTCCTTCAATGATTTCGGTTTCTAGTACAGCTGGATCAAAGGAGAACATTATTCTAACAATGAAGCTGTCAAGTTTTGTTTCCTGTTCTCTTGTTCAACATATGTGATAGCAAAGCTTTGATCAGTTCAGTTCTGCATGAAAATTAGTGTCAGTTAATATGAATATATGCTGAAGCAGCATTTTCTTTTTTGAAGACTGTTGCTATGCTCGTCAATGCATGCAGATATTTTCAGCCTTGCCATATTTTTTTCCTTTTTTTGGCATACACAAATTTAAATAAAATTATTTTTATATGTATTGGCTGGTATTTATTTTTGTTCTTTATACCTGTCTAACTTAAAATGTAACTAAAGGTACACTACAGCTGCATCCCAATCCAGAGGCTGCATCCTCCAAAGGGTGCATTCAAAGGCCAAAGCCTGTCCTAATTTGAACTCACTATTGATGATAGAATGTTTTTGTTTGTTTCTTTTAGAGAGAGAGAGAGAGAGAGAATTGCCAAATTACACTGTTAAATGTAAGTACAGCAATACCTCGGTTTACGAGTTTAATTCGTTCCAAGAGCGAGCTCGTAAACCAAAATGCACGTAAACCAAAACAAATTTCCCCATAAGAATGCCCTAAAAATCAATCTATTTGTTCCACACGACCACAAATGCCCATTTGAATTTTTTTTTTTTTTTGGTTTTACCATATTAATTGCAGTTAAAATTATAACCATTAAGATCTCATATAAATACTAAGTAATAATTGACAATTAAACTCTAAACATACTTGACAATTTACTGTAATGCACTTCAGCTTTGAGCAGTGTGCGTGGAGGAGACGAGAGGAGGGAGGAGGGGGGAGTGGGGAAAGCAAGGATTCAAGTGCAAATGAGTGAATTTATTAAAATAGTAAAGAAAACAAACAAAGTGATAATCCAGAGTCAAGGTCATGGATCATGGGAGACGGGAGACAGGGTGCCGCGAACGAATTGCATGGGAGCCGCGAACGAACACATGGGAGATAGAAGAGGAGATAGGCAGATGATATGAGAATCAGGTGTGTCAGTGCTCAGTCACCACGGCCCCTTTCACACACACACACACACACACACACACACACACACACACACACACACACACACACATACAGGCAGAACTAGGAGACAATGAATTCATGAACCGTGACAGTTACTGCTTAGAGGTACTGTACAAGTATATTTCACTACATGAACAATAGCGATCACAATTAATGTTAACAACAGGAGGTAAAACCGCTGTAAATCCCTTATAAAAGTATCACTGTGGTGAATGATGCACCCAAACCAAGCGAAGCTGAGAGAATGAATGAGTTAAGGGGTGATAAAGGGGTTGGAACCGTGTGACTGTGTTATGAGAGGCTGTGTTTAGGATATTTCCAGTAAAAATGCACGCGACAATGCTGAGCGTTAGGACTTTTTCCACACAAAAATGCACGTGGGTGAGGGGAAAAATTTCTCGTACACCGATACAATGCTTGTACACTGATTTGACCCTCCACGCTCGTTCATCGATTTGCTCATATACCAAGTTGCTTGTAAACCGAGTTATTACTGTATTGGGTTTCTGCCTACTCAAAGATCTACTGGATAATTGTCACAGTAACCAAGCTCGATTCAGCTTGAGGTCAAAAACAGATGGCTGGACATTCTCCTTGAGGATTTTTTGGTAGACAGCAGAATTCATGGTTTCATTTATCACAGCAAGTCTTCCAGTTACTGAAGCAGCAAAACCAAACCATCACACTACCACCACCATATTTTACTGTTGTTATGATGTTCTTTTTCTGAAATGCGGTGTTACTTTCACATCAGATGTAATGTTTAAAATTGTCTTTAAAATTGTCTTTCAGTTTAAAAACTGATAGATCTCAATTACTTTCATACTCATTCTTTGGATCTCGACATGATAGTCAGCTTTTGAAGATCTTTTGGTCTACTACAGTTTTTTTAGGCAGTCCTATGAAAGTGATTTCTTGATTGAGAACAGTGTGGCAGTAATCAGGTCTGGGTGTGGCTAGAAAAATTGAACTCCGGTGTGATAAACAACAGTTATGTTTTAACAGGGATGGGGTGCGGGGTGCACTTTTTCACACAGAGCTATGTAGGTTTGGATTTTGTTTTCCCTTAAAAAACAACAACAATCTTCATTTAAAAACTGCATTTTGTGTTTACTTTGACTAAAATTTAATTTGTTTGATGATCTGAAACAATCAAGTATGACAAACATGCAAAAAAAGGAAGGGATGGATGTGAAGGGAGACTTCTTTTTCACAACACTGTGTGTTGTGTTGTGTTGTGTGTGTGTGTGTGTGTGTGTAATATATATCATCTCACATGTGCACTCTAAGGTTTCGCAGAACATCAAATGGTTCATTCATATTTAAGAATAATTTGAATCAATTAGTAAGAATGAATCCATAGACCTATAATGATAGATCTTTATGTTTATATGGGGAGAAAAACACTTAGTGAACATTTTACAGCCATAGCCACACCCTATTTCTGCAGTTTTCCATCACATAACGGTCCTCTGAGCGTCAGGGAAATTCTCTTCTGGCTGATGGTTGTCCACACCCACTGCCCAGATCCCTCCACACAAACAGACCTTGTTTTGTCTCATGCTCCAGCTCACACTAATACAGGAGGGGAAGGTGGGGAGAGGAAATATAACAAACCCCATTCAAAACAGTGATTCAGCCATGGACTGATGAGTGAAAAATGGAGCACGCAAAGCTGCAGGCTGAACACATGAGACATGTCGAAGAGCCGAGACAGTCCTGCTCCTGCTGACACTGAAATGCTTACTTCTGATGTCAGTTGCTCTATGAGAACGTCTCGGGTTACTTATGTAACCCTGGTTCCCTGAGGGGAACGAGACGCTGTGTCGAAGCACTAGGGGAAATAGCCTTGCGTGAGTCACGTGAAGATCTATGCAACCAATGAGAAGCGAACGCGTGTGAATGCGTCACTGCCGGCCGCAGCCGGTGACGTCATGAGGAAGAGCATAAAGCGCGTCTGAAACCGGGGCGCGTCAGCCATGAATGCCTGAAGCGGGCCCGGATGCGCCCGGAGCTGAGGCCAAGACACAGCGTCTCGTTCCCCTCAGGGAACCAGGGTTACATAAGTAACCCGAGACGTTCCCTTTCAGGGAACTCGAGCTGTGTCGAAGCACTAGGGGAACGCTATGCCAACGCCACCTCAGCGAGGTCAGCATCCGGGTGTGTCCCAGCTCACTGAGAGAGCACCCTGGTTCCCGGGGCGGCATCGAGGTCTAGCTGGTAGAACCTCATGAATGTGTGCGGCGAGGACCAGCCAGCCGCAGCACAAACGTCAGGCAAGGAGACTCCGGAGAGGAGAGCCTTGGATGCCGCCATGCTCCTAGTGGAGTGGGCTCGGACCCTCAAAGGAGAAGCATGTCCGGCCGACTCATAAGCTAGACAGATAGCCTCGACTATCCACCTGCTCAGAGTTTGCTTGGAAGCTGGGGCACCCTCGGGGGCCCCAAAGCAAACGAACAGTTGGTCCGACTTACGCCACGTGGCAGTCTTGTGAACGTAAGCGTCCAGTGCTCGCACTGGACAGACCTTGTTCTTGTGCTCCTGCTCATGATCGTCAAATGGGGGAGGGCAGAAGGCCTGCAGCGTGACAGACCGAGCCACATTAGTGGGAACCTTGGGGACGTAGCCCGGCCTCGGGTGGAGGAAAGCTTTCGCCATCCCGGGCGCAAACTCAAGACATGATGGGGCCACTGAGAGGGCCTGAAGGTCCCCGACCCTCTTAAGCGAAGTGATAGCCAGCAAAAGAAGGGTTTTTAGCGAGAGGTACTTGATAGAGATACCCTCTAGAGGTTCAAAGGGTGGCTGGGACAAGCCTAGGAGTACCATGGACAAGTCCCAGGCAGGCACCCTGGTCTGTGCCGCAGGTCTCAGCCTTAATGTACCACGGAGGAAACGAGTGACTAGGGGGTCCCTGCCCAAGGACACCCCACCCAGAGGTACGTGGCAAGCCGCTATAGCAGCCACGTAGACCTTCAAGGTGGAGGGGGACAGCCCTGCCACAAATCTTTCTTGCAGGAACTCCAGTACTTTGCCAATTTGGCAGGTTACTAGGTTCAGCTGCCTTTCACTACACCAAGAAGTGAAGAGCTTCCACTTCAAGGCGTAGAGTTTCCTCGTGGAGGGAGCTCTGGACTGCAGGATGGTCTCAACAACCTCGGCTGAGAGACCGGCCTCTATGAGCTGGGCCCCCTCAGGGGCCAGACCCACAGTTTCAACGGCCCTGGTTGCGGGTGAAGAATGCAACCTTCCGCCTGGGACAGAAGGTCCCTCCTGATCGGGATCTCCCAGGGGACCCCGTCGAGGAGGGACACAAGGTCCGCGAACCATATTCTGGACGGCCAGTGGGGGGCCACTAGCGTGAGACGGACCTTGTCCCGGCGAACCTTGGCCAGAACTCCCGGGAGCAGAGCGATCGGGGGAAAAGCATACAGGCGTAACCTCGGCCATGCCTGCGTCACGGCATCCCGCCCCAGAGGCGCTGGATGTGTGAGTGAAAACCACAGAGGGCAATGGGAGTTTTCTACCGAGGCAAACAGGTCGACCTGTGCCTTTCCGAACCTTTCCCAAATTTGCTCCACCACCTCGGGGTGGAGTCGCCATTCCCCTGGTCTCGCCCCCTGTCTCGACAGGGCGTCTGCTCCCACATTCTGGACCCCCGGGATATAAGCCGCCCGGATGGAGAGCAGCTTTCCCTGGGCCCAGAGGAGGATCTGTCGCGCCATCTTGTAAAGTGGTCGCGAACGCAGACCCCCCTGGTGATTGATATACGCAACCGCAGTCATGCTGTCGGTGAAAACAGTGACATGGTGGTCGCGAAGGTCCGGTAGGAACGCACGGAGTGCTTTGCGGATCGCCAGTAACTCTAACATGTTTATGTGCCAGGTTTGGTGCCGACTGTTCCATAGACCTTGTGAGGAGCGGTCTCTCAAGACCGCCCCCCAGCCCGAGAGGGAGGCATCTGTCGAGAGAGAGACTCTCCGAGCCAGAGCCCCTAGCACTGGGCCTTGAGACAGAAACCAAGGATTCTTCCACATACTCAAGGCGCGTAGGCATCGCCCCGTGACCTTGATAATGCGAAGCGGGTTCCCTTTCGGGGAAAACCCCTTGGTCTTTAGCCACCACTGCAGGGGTCTCATGTGCAGCAGGCCCAACGGGATGACGCAGGAAGCCGCTGCCATGAGCCCTAACACCCTCTGGAAGTGTCTGACAGTGAGTGGCTGGCCTAACTTGATGCTCTTGACGGCTGAACAGATAACTTGGATGCGCCCGGGGGAAAGCCGGGCCGACATCGCTACTGAGTCCCAGACGACTCCCAAGAAGGTGGTTCTCTGAGCAGGAGAAAGGACACTCTTCTTGGCGTTCAGCCTCAACCCCAGCTCCTTTATGTGTGCGAGCACTACATCTCGATGTTGCTCCGCCAACTGCGGCGACTGGGCCAGAATAAGCCAGTCGTCTATATAGTTTAAGACACGGATGCCCCGTGACCGCAGGGGAGCTAGAGCAGCGTCCACGACTTTCGTAAACGTGCGGGGTGAGAGCGCTAGGCCGAAAGGAAGCACCCGATACTGGTACGCCTTTCCCCCAAAGGCGAACCTCAGGAACTTCCTGTGTTGCGGAAGGATGGAGACATGGAAATAAGCGTCCTTGAGGTCGACTGTGACAAACCAATCCTCGGATCTGATCTGCACTACGATCTGTTTGAGCGTTAGCATTTTGAACTTTAGACGCTTGACCGCACGATTCAAGAGACGTAAATCCAGAATGGGCCGCAACCCTCCATCCTTCTTTGGAACTATGAAGTACCGGCTGTAGAACCCGGACTTGCTCTCTGCGAGGGGTACATACTCGATGGCCCCTTTCGCCAGCAAAGTGTCTACTTCTTGTTCCATGACCAGAGCCTGCTGAGGGCCTACAGCAGACTGTAGGACCCCCGAGAACTGGGGTGGTGAGACCCCGAACTGAATGGCGTACCCTAAGGTGACCGTGCGCAGGACCCACTGAGAGATACCGGGTAGCCGTGACCACGCATCCCGGAATTCTACTAGGGGAACCAGCCTCCCGGGGCTGGCCTCTGGTGTTGATGGCATGTCCACCACTGGGCCGGGATTTCCGGATTCCCGGGTGGAGTGCTCTAGGACCCTCCTCAGAGGGGGTGGTTTTCCCATGGCGGGCTGACTGGTCAGCTGCTCCAGGGATACACCACCTTGTTGCGGCTTGGCGTCAGGGCCGCTTGCTCTTAGCCTTCTTAGCGCTCAGGACAGCCCTCAGATCGCCCCTCTTGCCAGAGGCTTGAGCCTGTCGCCCCGACCCCCCGGGATTAGCCGGAGGAAGACGGGTGGCGACACTTCGTTTTTGAGCGGCCCTGTGTGAAGAGCTCTGAGACCCCCTTTGACTGGCGGTCTCACGTGGAGGGCGGCGGGGAATAACTTTACTGAACGCCACCTGCTGTCGTGCAGCCTCCTGAAACTTGTCGACAACGCTTTTTACGGCGTCGCCGAACAAGCCCGAAGGGGACAGAGGAGCGTCCAGCAAAACAAATTTGTCCCTATCTTTGATGGAAGACAAATTGAGCCAAAGATGTCTCTCCGTAGCCACCAGAGCTGCCATGGAGCGACCGACAGAGTAGGCCGTCTCCCTAGTGGCCCGGAGAGACAGATCCACGGTCCGGCGCAGCTCTGCCACTGTCTCCGGACCGATACCGCCGCCCTCGTTGAGGTCCCCCAGCAACTCAGCCTGATAAGCCTGCAGCAGAGCCGTGGTGTGCAGGCACGCTGCGGCTTGACTAGAGGCTGAGTACGCTCTCCCCACCAAAGACGACGTGACGCGCATCGGCTTGGAGGGGAGCGCCGGAGCTTTAATGGAGGACGCAGATTGGGGCACAAGGTAGCTCGCAAGCGCCTCATCCACCTTCTGCATCCCCCCATAGCAATAGCTTTGAGCCCCTGCGAGATTCGTATACATCGAACTGTTCCGTGTATGAACTCTCTCAGAGGCTGGCTTTTCCCACGATCTGGATACCTCGGCATGCAAATCGGGAAGGAAAGGCATAGCTCGGCGCGGGGGAGTGACGCGAGCCGGCAGATAACGCTCGTCCAACATACTTCTTTTAGGACGGGCGCTTCTGGTCTCCGCCGGCCATTCAATATCCAGACGAGAGACAGCTCGCGCCACAACCTCAACTAGCTCTTCAAACGCCGGCGAGGAGAGTGGCGAAGCCTCCTCTGCCGGGTCAACACTAGCTAAGTCCATCTCACTATCGGAACTCGACAAAGCTAATGTTGGAGTCACAGCACGAACATCTCCCGAGGAGTGCCCGTGACTGGAACCCGTTTGGTCTCGTGAGGGCTGAGGTAAGGACGGACCCACCCCAGCAGCCTCAGCGAGATCCATTTGTGAACCCCAGGACTGAGAGCGCCGCAACGCCTCGGCCGCTGCAGGTCCCGAACCCCGGGGAACACTAGCCTGGGCGGCCTCGTTACAGACCGCCAGGCGGGAGCGGAGAACATGCAGAGAAAACTGCTCACAGTCTTTACAGCCGGCGCCCTCAAGAGCCGACCGTGCATGTTCCACTCCTAAACAGATAACACACATTACATGTGTATCCCTGCCCGTTATAAAACGAGGACAGGGATAAACACACGGTCTGAAACTCTGTTCATCTCTCGCCACACTTTTCACACTCATTCTTTGATTTTTTAAGCTATCAAGTCTCAAAAACCACTCTCGCACAGACACAGCACGCTGAAGGCATTCAGAGCTGACGCGCCCCGGTTTCAGACGCGCTTTATGCTCTTCCTCATGACGTCACCGGCTGCGGCCGGCAGTGACGCATTCACACGCGTTCGCTTCTCATTGGTTGCATAGATCTTCACGTGACTCACGCAAGGCTATTTCCCCTAGTGCTTCGACACAGCTCGAGTTCCCTGAAAGGGAACTGCTATTTTCCCAGTATGATCTAATCTTACATTTCTGGGTACTCTGAGGACAACCGGCCCACTGCAGAGACAATAACGCTGCAATATGTGGTGTGATTTTTCTAATTTACCATTATTGTTAGCTGTAGAACCAGTCAAACCTGATCCTCATATATGTATAAAAGATTCCAAATGCTTTTTATTTCAACAATTTATTTCTGTAAAAATATGTGACACTTAATTTGGTGTCTGTGTCAGGAATTATAGTACAACTGCAGTACACATCCAGATGGAAGACAGTATAGCTTAACCTCTTTTATTACAGGGAATAATCAGTAAAAAATTTAGAATTTATCATATAGTCTATTGTTGCAAAACACCGTAGTAAAATAAAAAAAGAGGTTCTTTGAAGATTATAATACAATATACCCTCACTTATATGTATGAAAAACACCCTTTGAGTAAGAAATGGCACTGTGATGTCAGTCATGCAACAAATGTGTTTTTGTTTTTCTTTCATATACATATATATGTATATAGGTGTATATATACTAAATTAAAGAACTAAAGCATATCCTTTTGTAACATGATACAAGATACAGTTACATAGCATATAATCTACAGCGGCTAAATCTAGTGGCTTTCCGGATATGAAGAGCAATTCCAACCTGTTTTGAGCCAATTTCCACACATTTTGTATTTTAATATAACATTTTGTAGTTTTTGTCAAGTGGTTGTTAATACACAGCAGCCCTCCTCTTCAGTGACCTCTTCTGTCTCCCCGCTGCTCCCACTGGCCGGATCTTAATTTCTGCAAAATCAAGAGACTGCAGGTGCCCCTTCCATGGCTCCCAGTTTACCCCCTGGATGATACAATTAGGGATGTATTAAAGGAGTTCTTCTAACACTCATGTGTTAATTCATTATATCATTGGGCACCATCTCTGAGAAATATAAAGAGGTAATAATTCTGTTCATGTTTGCTGGTTCAAAAAATTTAACTTTTTAAATTTAAAAAGTTCTTGAAAAAAGTCCTTATGCCCACCAATGATGCATTTATTTGAACAAAAATACAGCAAATATTGTAATAGTGAAACTGCAATATTGTACAACCACAAGAGTGTGAAATATTACTACAGATAAAAAAATTCCCTTTTTGAATCCTATTATTTATTTTGTTGAATGAGTTTAATTTGGTGAAAGCACTTTTTTCCCCCATGCATTTCTTTTCCAGGATTCTTTGATAAACAAAGTTGAAAAGAACAGCATTTATTTGAAATAAAATAAAAAAATTAATATTGCAAATGCATTTAATATTACTTTTAATCTTCTTGATAAGTAGAAGTATTAATTTCTTTCAAAAACATCCTAAATTATATTTGGGCCATTTCTATTTAAAAAAAGTTTCTACAATGCTAGCAAGGTAGCAATGAAATAAAGCGCAGATAAAAAATAAATGAAGATTTAAAAAAAAATAAACTAAGCTTAGTTTGGCATTTAGAAAAACATTGTACCTTTCGTGGCCTAAAATATTTTTTTCACTCCTCAAAGAAAAACATTTGGTATACCTGTTAGCCTCAGAAATAAGGGCATAATGGGAACATAAATCTCCAACCAACTTGAAAGTATCGTCTTATTTGTGAACTTATCAGATCTGATAGATTCAGGACACTGCTTTTCTTCTGAATTATTGGGCTATTCTTTCTAAGCTTCTCGGCTTTAAATCCTGCCTTCAGTGTTATAATTTGAGAGCTCCCTCTGCTGGTCATTACATCTCATCACCATAAATTCCATGGCATAACTACACCAATAGTGTCCCCAAAATATCAGTCAACTTCAAAAACAAAGTCATCATAACTCACCATACTGTGTCTGGTATCCCCAAATCTACCATTCAGATTGGCCAGGTGGCAGTTCTTGTACCACCAGGCACCTTGGTGAGTCAGAGCACAGTTACCAAGCGCAATGTCATTGTCTGAATCAACTGTGGAGAAAGACCCTCCCTGATGGTAGGTCATGGCATCACCTGTGCACAATGCGTTATTAATAACATGACTTTTCTTCATATAACTCGGTAGGTATAATCAGATTACATCATCCAATTTACCAGCGTTTCCTTTGTAGTTGCCAATGGTAAGTTTAAACTTCTGTTTGGATGGGGCTACTTTGAAGTTATCGTAGATGGCATATGTCCGCTCGGATCCCAAGCCCAGATCGAAACGCACCTCATACTGTGTAGGAGTATTAGTCAGCTCATGGATCTTATCCAAGCCTGGTCAAAAAACAAAAGAAAAAACATGTAGCAGAGCAGCTCAAATCAATCGCTAGTTTGTTATGAACCAGAGGCGTGGGTAATTGAAAGGTTTCAATGAGCATGTGAAGTGAAATCTTTATTGGATATACCGAGCCAAAATTCATCTTTCAGTTCTCCAAAGCCTTTCATATAGTCTCTCCAGCGCTTCATGAAATCTAATTTGCCGGTGGTTCGTCTCTGGAACACCTGTGGTTGATGCATTGGATAAGTTGTTAAGATACAACACTTACACTATATACTGTAGATACAACCTGAATTTTTTTCATGATATTTTGCAAGGAAAGAGTTATGACACTCACAATCCAGCCGCCACCATCAGTTGTCATATCACAGTACACCTGCATGGGTCTGCTGCGGTTGTTATTGATGTAGATTGTGTAAACGCCACTCTCCATGTTCCCATTCCTCATAATCTGAGTGCAATCCATTGGGAACGGATAGGCCAGACCCACTACAAATAATGCCAATTAAATTAATTATGATGCTTGGTGAAAATAAGGCTTGGCTGAATGCTGATACACAAAGAGTGAAATAAAGGTGTGAATGAAGGAATATGGGATTGCATACATTACCTGTACTAAATACTGTCTCCACTACCCTACTCCTCTTCGAGCCCCTGTAGGCAATAAGGGTGACAATGTACTTTTTCCCCATTGCAAGGCCAGAAAGAGCAAATCTACTGTCCCGCACAGTCAACGTTTTTTCCACAGTCTAAAAAAAGAAATATATAATAAACCAGAGAAATGATTCAAACAAAGAACAAAATGACAAATTTCTCAAAGCATCATAGTATACGAACAAACAGAATGGCTGCAATTGAAACAGGGAACACTTTACAATAAGGTTCATTAGCATTGAGTATCATATCTAACAAAGAAAAATTATTTTTCACAGCATTTATAGTTTATTTCAGCATTCATTTTGTATTAAAATCAAATACATGCACTAGCATTCAAAAGTTTGGGGTCAGTTCAATTTTTTTTAAATTAATACTTTTATTCAGTAAGGATGTATTAAACTGTTTAAATATGAATTAAACTGATTGTTACATTTCTAATGTTACAAAAATTATTTTGATTCCAATTTTCTAATAATATGTATTAAATTAGTAATTAGTAATATAGTACATATATACATACATCCATATGTACACACACATTAACACGCATTAACCAACATTAACCAACCATGCTGTAAAATTATTGTTCATTGTTAGTTCATGTTAGCTACTGTATTTAATCTTAATGTATAATACTTACTGTGCAAAATCTTAATGTAAAGTGTTACCTTTAAAGGGATACAGTATGCTATTGAATAGGTTTCAAAAGCTGTTTGCGTGTAGAGCAAACCTGCATGCTGCCATCCTCAGCCCTGTAGGTTAGGATGTAGCCGTCAATTTTAGCCTGAGGAGCTTTCCATGTAATAGTGGAGGTTTGAGTCTGAACATCAATGGCTTTGAGATTATTGGGCGCATCAATTTCTGCAGATCAACAAAATGTGCTCATGAGAAAACAATTCATTTTTAATGAGCTCTCAATAGATGAGAAATGTTTGTCCTTATAACCAAGCGAGTTAACATTCCAGTTAGTGTTGAAAAATGGATTTGTCCTCTTTAAACTTTCTGTGCAGAATTAATTCAGTTATCACTAATGTTGAGACAAGACCTTAGTAAAGACCTTTTGTCATGCTTCATTTGACATTTTTAGGCAGAAGAAGAAAGCACAGGCACAGAGCCACGCTGCCTGCATGGATCAGATAACCTTTTTCAGCCTCAGCTGTGGCTTTTCTGCTTGACTGAGAGCTTTTCACAGCCCAGACGTAGACTGTGTAAAGATCTCCGGGCTTCAGAGCAGTGAACCTGTAGGAGGTGCTCTCATCTCCTACTTGAATCTCCTGACCGAAGCCATCTATAGAGCGGTAGCTCAGCATGTAGCCATCAATGTCAGCCTGCACCTTGTCCCAGGTCACCGACACCGTTTGAACAACAGTGTTAATGCTTCAAAAAAGTACTTCCATTGGTCTGCTTCAGCTGTTTTTTCCATTTCCTGGGGGTTATGTCAAGATTAAGAGTTGGCCGGTGAAGTGGTAGATAAGAGAAATGAAAAGGTTTTGTTGTAAAGTACTTCAGAAGAAAATACATATGTTCATTCTACTGGCATGCATGCCAACGAGTTCATGATGAATGTGATTTGGCCAAATAGTTCATGGATCAATATTCCAATCAACCAAACAAATTTGAGGGACAGGTTTACAGCTAATGTCAAGTTTAGGCGATTTTAAGTTTTGAGACAAGTTATAGGTAGGGTTAAGTTCAGGGGTAACATTGCATTACTTTTCAAAATCTTGGTGACCAGGACTTAAATTGTAAACCTGTAGAGGGTACTGTAGTTTCTTCTCAATTGCACAGCGCTTTGATTTTAACATTTACATTTATTCATTTGGCAGATACTTTAATCCAAAGCAACGTACATTGCATTCAAGAAACACATTGATATTCTAATCAGTTCTTGCTTTCCCTGGGAATCGAACCCATGACTTTGGCATTGCAAACATCAATGTTCTACTGGTTGAGCTACAGGAAAGCTGATTGAAGTTTCTCAAGTTTCTTTGATATCTCTCGCTTCTTTGGTCAAGAGGTTAGTAGGAAGTCTAGATTTATAAATGGACAGTTAACATATCTGATTAAAGGTGAAGCATGTCATTTCTTCACCACTGGTGGCACCAAGCAGAATTGCAAAAATAATTATTGTTTTCAAGCTGGTTTCCTCAGTCCATCTATAAACTATCACGCTTACTAAACTTTCAACACAGTTATAGGAATTTCTTTGAATTTGAATTAATTTTAACTCCTTCCTCAATTCTAATTATTATCTAATTACATCAAATTCAATTGTGAACAACCCAGAAGTATTTTAGTGAAACATTGAAAAAAAAATGACATCATTTTTAATACACATTTACACATTAGAGCTATATATGACTGAACAATTTATCTGTAGAAATATAAGGCCTCATGTCTGAGAACAGCACATCAATCACTGGAATTTAGGGAGGTTAATTTGAAAGTCAAATTTAGTGCATCGGAAGAAAATCTTTAGATTACTGATTTAAACCTGGTTCTCTGATAACATGAAGTGAGGTATCTCACTGTGGGAACGTCTCAGGCATGACAGATCGCCAATGACACCAAGTCAACCAATCATGGTAGATCAATTGCTGCAGTGATCAGAGTCATACATCTCTGTATATAAACAACATCAAGAATGACATTGTTGTGAGATACCTCACTTTATGTTATCAGAGATGGGTTATGTCAGTAAACAAAATTCTCTTTTCTAACATGTGTTTGGTATCTCACTATGGAATACAGATAACTCCAGATAACTGATAAGTGGGTTATTTTCTGAATCACTACTCCAGACAGAGGTGAAAACAAAATAATAGAAGTAATTTGACCCTTAAAAACTGCATTATCCAACTTGACTACTCACCCCAGGACTGAGTGAACCAGAGAGGGTCCTGTCACATCTAGTTTATAGAATCGTACAAATGTGTGTGGAGAAGACCAGCTGGCTGCCACATACATTTCTTTCCAGCGGGAAAGGCGTTGGTGGGAGATTGTCAGCATTTTCCCTTCTCAGCCCATTTGATAAACTGCTGGTTGCTCTTATAAAGTGTGCGGGTTCTCTGTACATACGCATGCAGAGTACTAACCGGACATAAACACTGTAACCTCTCATCCTATGGAGATGAAAAGGGTTGTGATGAAAAGCTAGCAAGTCCACTGATTGAACTATATCAGCGTGATTTAGAAATTGGAGTCTCGAACAACCGTACAGAGGATACAAAAGATCACTTCCCTGTTCATTATTACTAAAACATGCGTTGTGCATATTGACAGGAGGGTCCTGCTGCTCCACTTATCAATTTCTTTGTTGTCATTTAAAGCTTGTGAGAATCTACTCCTCCCTGACGATTTATCTAGCTATCACTGTTGTATTATCTGTCCTGACCTGAAAATACACAAAATGTCTCAGAGCTAGAAACACTGTTAGTAGCTCTAGAAAATTCAGTGCAGGAAACTCCTCTCACTGCCCTTGAACACCGCCCCAAAATCCATGAGAGATGTATCTGTCATCAACAATTTCCCCAATACAATCGGACCCAGAGGGCCCACTGTCCTGAGAAAAAAACATCCATTATCTCCAATGACGGAGAATGCACTCATGCAGTCTGGTGAGACATGGCTCTTGGGGTGAATGACCTGTTATGTTGCCCAGTTCTGAAATTCCCTCATTTGCTACAGTCCACAACAACTGACTCTGTTGAGGCCATCAAACCTAGTAACCGAAGATATCCGGAAAGAGACTGATCTCTCTCTCGTTGAAAAAGGGAGAGGGAGCTGTAAAATATCTTGATGCGTTCATTTAATAGGAAAGCTCGAAACATCAGTGCTTGCCGTGGGCACGGTGCGCAGAAGGGGCAGATTGTCCAGATAAGATGGAAGTCTGACCCCTGCATTCCATAATGGCATCATTGGCCCTTTCACACATTTGCTGAATAGAGCTGTGTCCTGATAAGCAAACCTCAGATATTTCCTGAGAGCAGGAAAAATCTCTGTAAAAATATGTGCTCTGGAGATCCACCAAGGTGAACCAATCTCCTTGACAAATATTCTGACACAAATTTCTGAACTAAAGCATTTTGAATTTGTATTTGGGGTGGAAGACATCTTTTAGGAATCACAAGATAATGAGAGTAAAAACCCTTCAGGCTTTCTTCCTCTGGAATCAGTTATCACTGCTTTTCTCATTAAAGGGGAGTTCTTTCTCTAAAACCCAATCTGATTCCCCTTGGGCCACTGACATTATCACTCTGTTGAACACAGGGGGTTGTAGAGCGAACTGTAGTCTGTATGCCGAGTCTATAGTGGTTAAAACCAAGGGATGAACTGTTCACTGCCTAAGCAATTAGTGGGCCCCTTTCGTCTTCACTGACTAGCACTCTAGGAGCGAAGGGGGGTTGAATAGAGTCATATTCGTTTTTATTTTAGATTGTTTTCATCTTTTGTCAACATGAACAAGTTTCGAATTTAAGTTTTCACATGGGTAGGTGAGAGGACTCGTTCTGAAGAGATGTGACAGAGAAACCGTGAGTGCTATTCCCAAACCCTTCCTGGTGCCAAACTGACACCTCAGGTTTATCTCCTCTTCTTGTTCCTCTGGGAGTAACCGATTGGTGAGGTTTCAGTTTTACAAAACTGGGCTTTGACAGTGGGCCCGCATTTCCCAGTTTTTGTGGTGGAGCAGGACAGAAAGTTTGATAATCCGGATGTCCCCCCTCTCTGAAATTTGATAAGGCAGAGTTGCCTTGAAGGCCTCTCAAACCTTTTTCCACAGGTCACATTGCTGATGCATAGCTGAGAACATGGCCTTAGTGCCATTCAAAATCTCCACTTTCTCTTTGTCAGACAGTCCTGAGAAACCCAGCCACAGTGATCTCTCTCCCACAACCGCAAAGCCCAAACTCCAGCAAACAACTTTGAACTGCTAGGACATGCACAGGTTTAAATCTGTAATGATGCACATCTCCTCCCAGAGCACTGGGTTAGGAGATCCAGATCCCAGCTGATGACCTATCTTTTCTAGTGACTCCGGTTAATAGGCTGTAAGGAGGGATGTCACGATCAATGCCCGAACAGCCAATGCAGAGGATTTATAAATCTTTTGAAAAATAGTTTTCCGTGGAAGCGAGGCTTCGGTTAAAGAGAGAGCTACCCTGCAGCCAGGGTAAAAATGATTCGCCATAGATGTTTCCACAGGGTGAGGATCTGCCATCCCTAAATCCTCCATTGCCTGAATATCCAGCCTCGAGAAGCCATTGATGGGTACTCGTTGGAAAAAAGCTTGTCCCAAAACCTATTCCTTTCAACCACACAAGCAGAGATGGCTGGGATGATCTGCCTCACTGGAGGAAGACTTGATGGAAGTCTTTCCATCATACAAATCTCTTTCAGCCCAGTTGATGACCAGTTGCTCTACAATCTAGCCGTGGCCTTACAACAGACCTCAAGTAGATCTATGGCCATTTGTATAAGGGTGTGTGAAATCGCATCCTGTGCTTTAGGCAGATGGTACTGATTTGGAGGGAAGAGAGCTCTCCCTTTTATTCTTTTTGGAGCATGGTGAGCACCCCAAAAACCTTACAAAAGAACTCACCTTGACGCATGATTATCTCACTCTTAGTCAACTTAAGGAATGTATTGCGTTTGGGATATTACATGCAGCGATTGGTCTGCCATGATTGGCAGATGTGGTGTCATTTGTGCTCCCATTTCCCATAGTGAGATACCAAATAAAAGTTAGAAAGAGAACTACCCACTGAAAGGCCTTTTTAAAATCCTAATTTCTGCAGACAGATAAATGGTTCAAAACAGATAACTCTGTGTTAGTTTGCATGAACTGATTGGGAAGATTCAATTTAAAAACCTGTTTCTGCTTCTGTTGAGCTCTTTTTGCTGGAGCGAGGGCCCTTGATGGCCCACACATAGACTGTGTAGACAACTCCAGGCTTCAGTCTAGTGAAACTGTAGGAGGACTTGTCAGCTTCTACCCGAATCTCCTGACCAAAGCCATCTATAGAGCTGTAGCTCAGCATGTAGCCATCAATGTCAGCCCGCACCTTGTCCCACGTCACCGACACCAAGTCCTCTGTCACCTCTCTGGTCATGAGATTAATGGGAGCATCTAGGTCTAAAAAGCCATTTGTACAACAGGTTAATGAACAATATTGCTGCATTAAAGTCATGCAGATATAGGCAGTACCACAGAAGAGATGCATTTCAGTGTAAGAAATGTATCGCTGAACCATTAAGATAGAGGGTTTATCATCTTCATACTGATACAATGAATGCAGATAGCAAGTGCTATAATTTTCCCATCACACTTTGTCTTCCATCTTATGTTAGGAACGGTTTTTTTAGAGAGAAAATAAATTACTTTAATTATTGTAAATTTGGAAATGCTCTTTGCTTATGAAAATTGCATTTTCCTCAAATTAGTGTTCATCTTGATTTATGCAACCAGCAGGTTATGTTAGAATGTTGCAATTCATCACTATGACACACAGAGAGAGGACAAAACAGCACTGAATGCTGTATAATAGTACTTTTAAAAATAATTTTGAATCCGTGTCTGTGTTGCATGAGCAAAATAAAAATAAAAAATAGTCAATCAACACTTTTATATTAAATTTGGCAGGATTTGTATCAATGTATATTAATAGAGTATATTATTTTTTTGTCGTCATTTCATTAAACTCCAATCCACCCTGTTAAATTGTAAACTAATTGTTCCTGGACAATGAAAATATACTATTGATACTTTGTATTTAAATTGTAGACTGGCACATTAAGGTGAAGCCGTAACAAAACAAATAGAAAATATTGTAGATAAACCATAATGCTCAGACAATGTGAATTCACATTTGCAGAGAGCAAACATGTTTCAAAAGGAGTGATGGATTAATTGTTGTGCAATCAAAAGAGAAGCTAATGCACTAAAATAAATTAACATAAAATCTACATTCCATGTTAAAATCTATAAAGCTAATTATTTCAACTACAATAGCTAACAACAAAACATGAAACACTGTCATTTGCAAGTTCAGGCACCAGCTACTATAAGCAACCTTTCTACAAAATAATCTAAACTATATTTCCTGATTCCTGTAAGCAAAACCTCAAACATTCCAGTGAAACTCTATGCATTTAATTATTGATGCAGTTTGGTAAAAGGCTGTATCAATCACTTGTCTTTTCAAAAAGAAAAAGAAACCCTAATGTAAACAGAAATACACATATAGTTTCTTCAAATGCTCTTTAGATGCTGTAATGTGAACAAGTAAAAAATGGCCATGGAAACCAATATGCATGGATGCATTTGTTATACATCCAAGTGCTTCTGTTTGGGTTGTGTTTCCTGACTCTGACTGTCAGCTGCTAATGCACTTAGACCATCTGGTTTACCGTCTACAGCAGCACCCTCTGGAGAAATAACTTTCTTGTTCTCTCTTTTAAACTTGAATTGCTATAAGGAGCCTTATTATTACAGGGTTGGCAGTTTAAAAGAGCTGAAAAAAGTAAATTCTACATTCGTTAATGATGCTTCATCTTATGGAAAATAAGGACATTATGGCTCCACGATATGCTGTTTAAAACTAGTAGGTTGCTGCTGTTTGCAACACTGATTCCGAGATAACAAAGATAAAATAAGTACCATGCGTCTGCCAAATACACTTATATAAATGTTTCCTGCTAGGAATGCAAGCAAATGCGTTGTTGGAGAGACAAAAATCTCGGTAAAAAGAAATAAAACCAAGCAAGGAAATTACTGCTTAGATGTTAATGAAAACCATAAACATCTGAGAATGTGAATGCCACTCTTCCATTCACTGAGACACTAGAAAGATCTAAGCTAGTGGCAAGATCCCTTGAGGGAACGATTGAGATGAGGAAATAAAAACAGATTGTAAAGCCCCACATCTTCACTCAAAAGGTGAAAAGCTTACCCGTCTCAGCCTCAGTCATGCTCTTCCTACTGGAACGAGAGCCCTTATAGGCCCAGAGTACAACTGTGTACAAGACTCCTGGCTTCAGAGAGGTCAACTGGTAAGACGTAGCGTCCGCACCCACATTCATTTCTTGACTAGTGCCCTCTGCAGAGCTGTAAGTCAGCATGTAGCCATCGATCTCAGCACGAACACCATCCCACGTAACAGTTGCGGAGTTCTCTGTCACTTCCCTGGTTGCAAGATTTGTTGGAGCATCAATGTCTGTTGGAGAAGATAAGTCAAGGTATTCAGATTTATTTGTTGCACAAATAAAAGAGGAAATATTTTCCAAATTAGCATTTTATTCAACAAAATTATTTAAACAATGTAAGTTAATATTAAAATCCTTGCACATAATGCATAATAAATGTACTACTAATTGCATACGATTAAAAATTAGTACAGATATTTCATGCAAATATTATATTTTTTGATGCATAAAATTTATTTTATTATTAAATTATTTGATATCTAAAAGTACTTTTATCAGTAATGTTTAAATAAAATATTTGATATTTAAACATTTACAAAACATGATACACTTACTTTCCCCACCCCCATATCACATGGATTACTTAAATGTTTGTTTTTACAGAAAATTGACTGCCGGTGAAAGGCCAGTGAAAGTAACTGCAGGAACCAGATGCTGTTAAAAATTTTATGTATCTCATCAGACTTATGGATTCTCAATTATTAAGACCCAAAGAGCTGAGGATGTGTGCAGGGTCATATAGGCAGTGCAGTATGCATTTGTGAGCAGTTCCACTAAAACTAAAAGAGTACCCAAGCAATTCAATAGAGGAAGTGAGGAGACAAGGAAAAGCAATCATCATTTAGGCTACCGTTCTGTGACTGCCGCAGGGTTAGCCGAAAGTCACCATGCTATCCACATCATGGAAACTGATTCCCGATGCCTTCCAAGATTGCTAGAGTCCACAGTTCTCAATTTATGCTCTCTAATTTCCAAGGTGAGCTTATTTTTGACTTGTCTGGGTTTAAGACATGGACCAGAATATAAAACATGTTACACTGGACAGTAGACAATGCCAATGCTAAATGCATTTTTGAGAAACTGAAAACCTCATGACACTGCAATTGCCAAGTAAATATCTTATTACTGTACACAAACAACCAATCATAAACCAAGTTATGCTTACATGACATGTCCCAAGCAGTTCTTTTCTGTGTTATTTCTTATTCACATATATGTTCTTTATCAAGCTGCATGCATACAGAGGTGTTGAGCCAAACTGTCAAATGTATCTCTATTCCTGACCACTGAAGTATAGTTAGATTTGAAAGTATTTCTCCCAAATTTATCTGGACACATCAAGCTTCCAGGCCAAGGTACAGCAGGGGAGAACAAATAAGCTGGAAGCACTTTTCTATCATGGAAAACGTCTCAGTTATATATGCAGACGCTGCGTCAAACCAATATGGGAACGCTTTGCATGAATGAATCATGAAGGACATGTGAAATCAAACCAATAAAGTGAATAAATGTCAGAGGAACCAGGAAATATAAAAGGCATGCAAAATCAAACAGTGCTAGCTTCAAAATGAATGAAGTAGTTGCTGACAGGCACGCAGGAGAAATGGTATGACGGCTCAGCTATGTGAATGAAATAACAATGCTGTCAATGTGCCAAGTGCATAGCAGATGGGATTATGCCAGTGCTTCTCAATTATTTTCTGTCGCGCCCCCCCTAGGTAGAGGTAAACATTTCGCGCCCCCCCCCCCCCCCATTTTGGAACTTTCGCCTTATTGTTTCCATCGTGACGCGTCATGCTTGTCACGTGACATACCGCAGTCACAAAAACCCTGCATGATAGATGCATCTCATTTAGTTTTTTTTCCTTTTTTATTCAAAATAGTCACCAACTTGCTGGCTCCGTCATCAACACTTGTAGCCGCTCAACTCGCTACGTAAATTGGAAATAATATAATTTCCTTGGGATAACATGTGATCCACGGACTGGTCCGCAAATCCGATCCGCGGCCCGGTAACATTTCATCCGCCGACCGGTACCGGGCCGCGGATCTGGGGTTGGGGACCACTGCCCTAATGTATACTGCAGGCCTCAGTGTTAGCAGCGGGTCTCTCCCTAGAGACATTTCACCTAAAGGGGTGTGGTTAGCAGCACCACCACATAACCCTTTAAGGTGTATGGAGATAACCCAGCAGTGAATCGTTCTTGCAGGAACTCCAGTTAACTCTGGTCAAGCGGGCAGTTAACTGGTTCCAGCAGACAATCACTGCACCATGAAGTGAAGAGTCTCCACTTCAAGGCATATAGTCTCCTCGTGGCGAGAGCTCTTGAGTGGAGAGTTGCGAGACCAGAGTTTACGAGCTGCGCTCCCACAGAGGCCAAGCCCACAATCTCCAGAGTTCCTGGGTGGGGATGCAGTATTGCTCCCCCTGCCTGGAGCAGCATGTCCCTCCTGATCAGAATTTCCGAACGAGAGTCGTCAAGGAGGGATATTAAGTCCAGAAATAACTCTCTGCATCAAGTTCACTCTGCATTAAGTTCTTTGAAGAATTCCAGTTTAATAATTCTTTCCACTGACCTAATGATGCATTAAACTCCTTTCTGACGGCAGAACTACACTTGATTGTACACCTGATTACAGGAGGTAAGGAGATGCTGATTTCAGAGTAGAACTAAAGTCTGTGGCAGTCTTCAGTTGTGAAAGAAACACCCCCCTTTTGAGCAATTTTATTCTTTTTATAGAGGTAGTCTTTTCATGTAATTTAAAAGTTGTGATTTTATGCCTTCCGGGAAATTAAATTCAAGACCCTGATGATAAGTAATCTTAAATAGCAAGGAGGACTATTTTTTCACTTCTCATCCTCAGGTCAGTCTGAATGCTTCATCTGTAAAACATGGAATTCTATATGAAAGAGTTTCCTTCATCGCGTTTGATAAGAACAAGAACAATATACACTCTTGTTTCACTTTGGTGTACATACACACAATATGCCAGGTCTATGAAAAAACATTGAAAATCCATTTCCCGTTCTTACGGTTTGGTGAAACTGAGTGTGGGAGTATCTGGTGGTGTAATTCATAAGTTGCTGAGCAAATGGAAAATATGGTCTACTGTAGGCCCCTCTAATAGCTGTGGTAGCTGTCAGGAACAGACTCAAAGGATGTAGAACTACCTTAAATTTAAAGGTACAGGAGTTATTAAACCCGAGCACATTTTGAAGAGTTCCAACCAGTCCGCAAAACATATTTTCAACTTTTGCCCAATTTCACCATTTTTATAGTGCTGAGAGGAAAAACAAAGGAGCTATACACACTACAAACCTTTATTGTAATGATCTTTCAGGCACTGTACCCTCTCTCACAACTAGATTCACGCTTACGGTAGTAACTCAAAGACCCAGATGTTGACTACAAAATCTAGCATTACCCTGCCATACATGTGATATATTAAATTTGCCTGTGGTTATGTACAAGTTCTTTGCAACCATAATTTTGTGTTTTTAACCATAAATCTGAAGGGATGATCTTACTGTTGGGCCAAAAGCACTGTCACATAAATATTAAACAGGGAATATTACAGCTCTTAAATAGCCATACATATGAGTCTAAGCATTTAGGCAATGAAATGCAATACTAATACATGAAAAATGCAATTTAATGATTTAAGGGCTATGGCTAATTGACATTTTAATGGGGGGAATATTATATGAGTGGTCCATCAGAATTATCATGCAACATTTCCAAAAAGGCATAGACATACAAATCACATTTTTAAAAGATTTATTTTCATCAGACATCATTGTGAACTTCTAATAGGGATTTACAGACCACAATATTAATTTATTTCCACATCATTTGACAGGTTTGGTTAGTATAAAGATCTCATTTTTGGCAGACTAACAACTCTAAAGCATACCAGGGCACTACCTTTTAAATATCTGAAGCTCAAACTACTAAGATGCCTGTAATAATACAGAAACTAATGCCTCTAGGGTTCTTCATGAATATTTGTTGGTTTTGGACATGTGTATTTTTTTCAGAGGAAGGAAATTTAGACCTGCCACATTTCAATAGCCCTCGGTAAAATAATAAAATGGATTTGTTGTTTTTTCAGTCAAAGAAGCAATTTAATTGATTTATAGTGACAAGGAAAATATCTGTCTTGTGCACTGGGTTGTAAAGACTTTAACTACCATTGGACACTGAACCCTTTCAGAAGAAAATATTTTCTCAGTGTAAAGCATGAAAGCATTAAAGGACTCCCTCAATCAAAAGATTGTTGTGGTAAAGATTTCTATCTCTAGCGTCAACATCAGAACAATAATCTGATTTCTGCATCTATTTGACTATTTTTCACTTCCTCCCTTTCTTTCAGTATATTTTAAAGTTGTTATTAATATACAGTTGTAGGTCAGAGTTCACCTTCGTTGTGAGGGCACTAAACGTACCCCAAAAAAATAATAGCACGTGAAATCCCCCACAACGTGGCACAACAAAGTGGCTTAATAAACATTAAATATTAATGTTGTATAATAAAAAATAAAAAAGTCTCACTGAAAATCAAAAAAATGCAAAAAGGTTTCTTTGGTTTCTATTGGGTTTAGTGGACAGAAAATATCATTAACTCAATTTAAAAATGTGAAGGAAATTCAGTGAAAGCCCTCACTTTGATAAAAACAAAACAAATCACATACATTTTACTGACCTGTGAAACCTGTGGCATATGATGGCTTGCCTTCAATTTCACCTTTGATGGCTTGTACACCTATCTGATATTCTGTTCCTGGATTGAGACCTGAAAAACACATGAATGTTGAGCTCACTACATAGCCACTGAATTCAACATACTCTGTCTGAAGCTCAGGGATCCATGACAGCAGATGGATGCATTATATTGGACTGACCGACAATGGTGTGCATGGTTCTGGCCTCTTGGCTCATAACCACATTCTCCTGTCCTCCGTGACCATCAGGGCTTGAATGGGTCAATTTGAAGTGGTCCACAGCAATCGGAGGGTTCTTCCAGTCCACCTGGATGGAGTCCTCTGACTGGCTCAGCACCTTTATTCCTTCAATACCAGAGACCTCTGGAGAGAAAAAAATAGATTGGGGCAAGATGTGTATATAAATAATGCTAATGGTATATTATCCATTTTGATTAATCACTGGAGAACAGGAGAGTTTAAAGAAATCCCATAAAAATGTCTCATTTGTTCCTCTTACAAGCATCCGTCCTCAACATTCTGCCACTGGATGACGGAAATTAGTTACAGCCAAGTATTCTACCACTTCAGACTGAGCTGGCCTTTCTCATCTCTAATGAAATCCTTTCAGACATTCAAACTCCTTATTAACCAGTGACTGACAATGTCCCATGCTGACTATTCAACTTTGGCATCACATCCAGATGGGCAGCACTTTCTCAATGTGCTGTAATAGAACGATTGACTGACCACATCAAAATGCTGTAGTGTTCATCCAATTGTTGCACAACTGCAAACATTCATTTCCATGAAAATGTGTTCTTGCTATTCATTGAACTCTGCAAGTTTAGTTACATCTGGCAATATGGTTAATAAATTCCACTATTTCATTTGTTTTCAAAGCCTTAGACACATAAAATCAATTTTAAGGTGTAAATAAATAAAACCTTTAAAACTGCAAGGAATATCTGTAGCATTTTAAGCAATTATTCTTACCGGTTGTGGCCACTATTTCATCGGATTCACTGTCAATGCCCCTGATGACAGCGTACACCTGCACCATGTACGTGACTCCGGGTCTGAGGCCTGTGATTAGGTAGGAGTTTTTCAAGTTTTCCACCTGGACCTCTTTAATGGCTCCCTCGTCTCCCTTTGGATAGTAGGACAGGATGTAGTACTCGGCTTCTCTTACAGACTCCCACTCCACCAGCAGAGATACATCTGTGACTTTGATCAAACGGAGGCCTTTTGGTCCTAAAACTGAAATATGAAACAATATTGTCACCACTGGGAGTTCATAAGCATTCTTTTACATAAGATGGCATTGGGGTCCTGTTTACTGAAACTTGTTTACCAAAAATAAGACATTTAAATGATTCGCTGTTCACAGACAATCTTCCCCTCTCTGAAAAACAAAAAATTTGTAGGATTTACTTCAAAACAATTTTCACTTAATGCTGCATTCCACAGCCTGCATTCAATTTGTTATCTTTGTTCCACAGAGTTACTTCTTTCCACAGCTCGAGTGGTCCTAGACCATTGACTAATGGATTCCACACTAGTCACCACAGAGGTAACAATCATGGATCATTCCCACAGGTATAAAATAAATAAAACCATCAATACAGGTGAGAATATAAAGCAGATTAAAAAGGTTCAGAAAAAAACTGGAAGTCAGTGCCAAGACCTGAGGGCTGATGTGCTATGTTCATATTTTCTGATTCTGCTCATAATCCTTGCAGCAGCGTTCTGTAGAACTCAAGCAGTCTAATGGTCTTTTTGGGAAGGCCAGTGACCATTACAATAGTGAAAGCATGAACAAGTCTTGACTGGAAACAAAGCATCTAATTTTTGCAAAATCTTTCTGATGATAGTATGCTGATTTAGTTATTGCTTTGACATGACTACTGAATCACAGGTTTGACTCCAGAATCACACCAAGCATCCTGACTTGAGTTTTACCTTGATTTCTCCTCTTACAGGGCGAGGGTTAATATGTTTAAAACTGAAGAGTGAACAAGGAGGAATAAATGACAAGCAAATGTGAGGATAACCAATGTCCATAGAAATGAATGACAGGCAGGAAACTAAGACAAAGGAGATAATGTAACTGAGAAAAACAAACTAAGTGAGAATGAAAACTAAGAACAAACAACTGAATATCTGTGACAATGCTAACAATAATCAGAAACAGAAAGAGCTTCATTGGCAGGTATAATTGCATGTACAAGGAATCTGATTTGGTAACAAAAGCTTCAACAGTACAAGCAGAGTAACAGTGGCACAGAGAATAAAAAAGAATAGAATAAGTAAATAGGAAATAACAAAACACAAAAATATTTTTTTAAAGTACACAAATACAAAAACATATAATAAACAGTATGTGCAGGTATGTACAAATGCAAGAAAAATAAGCAGTATGGTGTGTTAAATAAATATATTTATAAATAGTGTTCATGTTCATTGCCAAGTGGGGGCATTAACTGTTCGTGAGATGGATTGCCTGAGGGAAGAAACTGTTCCCATGCATGTCTGTTCTGGTGTTCAGTCCTCTGTAGTGTCAGCCAGACAGGAACAGTTTAGAAAGGAAGTTGCCTGGGTGTGAGGGGTCCAGAATGATTTTGGCTGCTCTTTTACTCACTATATCACCTTTATTTTATGGATGAGTTCTTGTTATACATTAAGGGAGAGTAAGTATAAAAATGTACAAAAATGAATAAATAAAAAGTACAAAATGTTTATAAAATAATAAAATACAAGAAATAAATAAAAATCAAGAAATTGCCGAAGGTCACAAAGTGAAAATCATTACTTCAAAAGGTCAAAAACAACTCATATCCACAATCATCCTGGCCTGAAAACCTTAAGGGTTCGAACCTCTCCCGGCAAAATATCTAAGTGAAGTTAGAATCTAAGCCTCTATCAGTCTAACCCATTTCTCAGACGACAAGTTTTTCCTACTGAACCTGGTCTGGGCTAACGAATCAACCCAAAGGAAAAAGTCTCCACAGGGTCAATAAGCTTAGCTCAGCATTGTGTCCCCTGTAAGAATCTAACTTGGATTATATTCACAGGGCCAAGCGCACACGCATTTGGCATCCCACTCAGGATCCCCATCTTGTGGATCTACGGCCCAGCTACCTCCCGACCTAAATTCTCCCAGTTGCCTCCCCTAGCCTGTCCATCCCTCTAAATCTATCCCGGAGATCCGCACCCGCTGCTCCCCCTGACCCTACCCCAACTTGATCTCCAATCCAAACCAAACGCCTGGCATTAGCAGCCAACTCAGATCCCATAACCTCCTCTAAGAATGCGCCCCCCTCTCTACCTCTAAATTCTTCACTTAGTCCGACCAAACAAACCAGACCACACAGGCCTGAGTTTATTAGGTCTGATAATGAAAGGCCAGCATTACGCATCAAGGTCCCATGGTACCTATGTACCATCTAGTTCTAAACTACCGCCTCCCGCCAGTTTCCTGTCCCGAGCTGGTACAGAGTCAGACAATAGTTCAGACATAGTTCTGCCAAATATATCTCAATTAAGAACAAAAAGGGACTCAAATAGTAGTCAAAAAGGGAAGATATAAAAAAAAAAGTCAAAAAGGTTAACAAGCTGTTTCGGGACACCAGGATCTGCGGAAACCGCCAAGCATCCCAAGTCCCTCGACGCAGCCCGAACCAGCCCGCTTAGCCGAGAAAAAACGCCCTGCCCAAGGAAACGGCCATCGAACCATACCGCTAATTTGATCAAGAAGTACTACAAAGAACCTACTACAAATCTAGCAAGCCCCCTCCAGAATGACCCCTCCGTTAACACCGCAAGGTATCCGAGGTCACCCAGAAGAAAGCCCGCACCCCCTAAAACCCCCAAACCCATACGCCTCAACCAGTTATCCTAGCCCTCTGATGCTGCCATCGATAGAAGATTGGGAACCATTTAAAGCCCTTTAACCCTGGGCTACCCGTTCTGCGTGCTGTCCTAGTGGACCCAGAGGGGATGGATACCTACCAACCCTCCCCAAGTGATCCCTTCGTTAACACCGCAAGGTATCCAGGGTCACCCAGAAGAGGGCCTACGTCTACGGGGCTAAGATAAGGCGGACACCCCGGCAATAAACCAGGATGCCAAGCTTCTACCCATCCGCCTCTAGGGCATGTACACTACCTACAAACCTCATACTTGCCGAGTAAATGCAGGATGCACACACCCTGATTAGCCTCACCTATCTCACCCTGTACTGCTTTCAACCACACTCCTCTCACCCACGGTGACCACCAATCAAGCTAAATTCGTTCCATCCCGGTCCTATTTAGCCAACTCACCGTCCTCGTGCCATCGCCCTATGACCAAAGGCCATTCTCCCCGAAAAACATTTCCTGCTCTGGAAAACCCATCCCACCGAGGTCTTGAACCCGGATCCATCCGCATCCAAGGCATCATCACCAACCACTACCCCTTCATCCTCCTGCCTGTGTCCATGCTGCACCATCCAGAGACCAGTGTAATCAAAATGCGAAACTAAGAGAGTACAGTTCTTAGAGAGTAGGGAGGGGTGTACCAGTGATTTGCTCATTAGTCCGGACTATCTGCTGTAGTGTAGGGATAATGTAGATAATATTAGCATTAGTAGTAAAAAAAAATAGTAGTGTAGGGATAATGCTGATAATAATTTCCCAGCCTCACAAGCTATTGCCTTTCTGTTAGGAGCAGGGTTCATTTGGACATGAGGAGGTTTGGGATAATGGTGTTGAAGGCGAAGCTGAAGTTTACAAAGAGATGGTAAGTCGATGGTTTGTCCAGATGTTGTAGGATATAATGCAGTCCCATGCTGACTGCATCATCCAAAGACCTGTTTGCTCAATAAGCAAACTTGCAGGGGTCCAGCATGTGTCCGGCAATGTTTTTCAAGTAGGCTAGCACCAGTCTTTCAAATGACTTAATGACCACAGATGTTAAGGTAACAGATCTGTAATTTTTTAGTCCTGTGATTTTGAGTTTCTTTTAGATGGAGATGATGTTGAAGCGTTTGAAGCAGGAAGGAACTTGGCACAGCTCCAATGATCCGTTTAAGATTTGTGTGTAAAGACAGGGGCCAGCTGGTCAGCACATGATTTCAGACAGCACAGTGTAACATTGTGTGGAGGCTGGTACTTTCCTTGTCTTCTGTGTTCTGACACACATCTTCTTCGCCGAATTGAAGTGCAGGAGAGAGGGCGAAGGTGGTTGCTGGAGGTGCTGATGGGTGTATGAAGCGAAGGACAAAATGGATGAGGGGTGTGAGAGGGTTTTTCAAACCTGCGATAAATTTGAGTCCAATTGTCGACCAGTTGTTGATTCTCCACAGTGCTGGGGGATGGTGTCTTGGAGTCAGTAATGTCTTTCAGTTCTATCTACACTAGGATCATTGGCTGAAAAGTTCTTATCAGTTTAAATCCTCTTGGCCAATCTGATCTCCTTTCTTAGTGTATCTGGCTTGTTTAAACAAGACTCTGTCCTCATTCCTGTAGCCATCTTTGGCCTGATAAAATTGTCTGAGTTTTGCAGTGAACCACAATTTATCATTGTTGTAAGTTGAATGAGTTCTGATGGGGATGCACATATCCTCATAGAAACTGATATATGATGCCACAGAATCCACAAGCTCGTCCAAGTCAATGACAGTCTCTTCAAAAACACTCCAGTCAGTGCATTCAAAGCACGCTTGTAAATCCTTCTCTGCTTCAGTAGTCTTATACAGTCTTTATTAGATTTTTAGCTGATTTCAGTTCCTTTTTGAAAAGGAGCTCTGCGCTGTGTCCCCTAGGGGTCGCTTTGGGGAATACCTCCAGCATGACAGGTGTTTGAAGCAACAATGCAATCACGACAAAATGAACTTAAGAGTGGTCGGCAGCCACCTATGACGTAACCATAGGTACGACTGCAGGTATAAAAGAGGCACCTGAACGGTACATCATCCACTTCAAATCTGAAGGAGACACCTGCAGGAAGGCCCGAAGTATGGCAACAAGATGCAACATCTTGTTCCCTATTCTCAGGGAACTATGGTTACAATAGTAACCTGAGACGTTTCTGCCTGTGGGTCAGATTAAGATTAACCAAACAGTGATCAGATACATAATAATTACAAATAAACAGGTATTAACACTGTAATAAAATGAAACATCTGAGTAGAAAGACTCAAACAGTAAAACACACTTTCATCTTCTTTCATCACTTTCAATCATATGGGCCACTTTTATAATATATTTTTGGTGCTTTTTGGGGCATTTTAGAGTTTAACAACCCTTGTTCCCATTCTGTTTAATTGTATTTAAAAAATATTCTTACGAAATTCTCCTTTTTTGTACCACAGAAGAAAGAACGTTATGAAATTTTGCAATAACATAAAGGAGAGAAAATAATTACAAAACTGACTTTGACTTCTTTCATTTCTTAAGCTTGTTCACATTTTTTCAGCTCATCTTGCCAAACACCAGGTGATCCTAAGGTTTTCTGAAAATCTTAGCTGGCTATTTTAGGTAGATTAGTCTGTGTTCTTAAGCCCCCGTCAATATAGGTATCTGAACAAAATTGCACATCTGAGAAGGAAGAAAAGACGGAGGCCCTGGAAACAAACTGGGAGCCCCAGAGTCAGACAAACAGTTAGCAGCCCAAGGAGCTGCAAGTTTTCCATTAACACATTACCCTCCAGCTTATGGGGTAAACATAAAGGCGATGGTGGATTCAAGGAAATACTGTTGGAGGAGAAAAAAATCAGGGAAATCCATGAGGGGAACAAAGGGGTGCTGTGGAATCTCAGGTACCCAGGAAAGAATGAACAGCAGACTTGGACATTGTTCCACATGGAGAGTTTGTAGGAAGACAAATATTTTCCATCAATTCTACAGGAGCCTTTCCATCCAGTGGCAGTTAATGTGACCATTCTTGGCGTTCTCTCCAGGGTTTGCCAGTAACAATTTCACCTGTAATATGATATATAATACCCCAAAAGGCCAGCAGGCCTAATGAATTATCATCAGCCAGCTGGAAAGAAAGCACAAGTGCCGGAAATGCATGTTCCCACTGATTGATTGTAAGGGATAACCAAAGCAATTAAATTACAATTACAACATAGTTCTGTTTGGACTTGAACACACTTGCATAAATCAACAGTTGCATAAATCTTCCAGCCAGAGAAACATCAGCCTGATGATTAAGGTATCTTTAAATAACCATAAATGTCATTCTATTGTGATCTGTAATAAGTATGATTTTTTTAAACGATGTCACAAGCATTTCAATTTATTGTGAAATTGGGTAGTTGTGACCTAATGTTTAGAGTCAGACAGCAACCCCACAAATTTGTAGTGGTTTGTAGTGTATATGTTCACTGCTCACAGCTCCTAAAGTGTGTGCGCGCATTTAAACTGGTTAAATGCAGAATACAAATTCAGAGTATTCAGGATTGCCATACTTGGCCTTTACATGTCACCTTCAGTTTTTCACTTTTATTTTTTATAACAAAACCATGGTGTTTTCTCTGTTTTTCATACAGGTCTAATCTGTGTGGGTTTGTAATCGCTTCCATATACTCCAGTCAGTCTAGGCCTGCAACACAATTTTATTTATTTATACAGTAAATTATCTTTATATACACAATAAATGTTGGCATAACTACACAAATCCATATTGTACAGTACAACTCGGTGGCTGCCTTCGCTTTTGAAGTTATCTGTGAGAAAAATGACTGCTGTCCGGACAACTGAGATTTTAGTTCCTTCACCCTTTTTCTTCTCATTTTGCTTTTCAGAGGGAAGTCATAGTTTTTATGAACAGTCAGAAAATGCCACTCCACATTTCCCTTCTTCGGAGTAGCGAAGACAGACTGGCGATGAGGCAAACACACTTTGAAAGTGGTATAGTGAAAAAAGTCCAACTCTCACTCCATATGGAAGTGGTAAATTTTTTACTTCTTTATCCAGCTCCCCCACTCATTTTTATACCCCTTCTTAAGTTTAAAAGAAATAATTTGGAGGCTATCTCGCTAGCTTGCTAGAGTTTTGCAGAAATTGGCGCTGTTGTGCACATGCGTGCTGATCCATGTATCAGAAATGTATCTTTCAGACAACTTATGGACAGCTGAAACCCTCAAGTAATATTCCAAAGCCAATTAGTGTCAAAATCATGAGAGTCTAACTGCTAAATGGATCTCTTTGACTAGTTTGTAGTGCTTGCTTTTAACTCCCAACTATTATCATTCTTGGAGTAAATTACTCTGTGCCCTAGCTCCCCTAAGAAGCCATTTCAAAAGTGTTAACAGAGATAATATGTCACACCCCAAGGCTCTGGCCATGGCTAATAATTTTTAAAACTCAGCTCATCTATCCATGCATTCCAACTCTGAGGCATTCCACTTCTATTTGAAGGTCTGAGGGCGAAATGCATGGAACAGAACAGGATTGATGAAAAACAATTCCTTTGTGCTAATGAGGCCTATCTTTTATCGTTTTCTTCCAGCAGGAGACCAAAAAAGAGTTAATACAAGCAAAGGAACTACCTTAAAGTGTTCAATTAGCTCTTATGAAACTGTTTATTGGAAAAGTATAGGAGTAGCATTAAATCTACTTTTAATGTAAAGTTTGCAAGCTTGAACTAGAAAAGTTACCCCTTTGTTATCTTGCTGTCTCAAATAAAGCATAGATATAAGTTTGAAAGTTATGAAATGAATTTAAGTTCTCGAAATTAACGACTATTATGAAGAGGTTCTTTTTAGTGAATCACGCACATAAAGCACAATTAGGGTGAAAATAGCAGTATTTTCTTGGTACTAAGTGTAAATAGTTAGATGCTATACGTAGTGGCAGATATTATGTCTACCTCAGTGTATTGTAGTATATTATAAAATGGAATGCATAAATAACTTCTTATTAAGTGTATATGACTATATTTATATGAAAATCATTAATAGATGCAGCTTTTTGGGGATATTATTCTTAAAGCACACTATTATATATCCCTTAGGCCCTTTATTTCCACTTCTCAAATATTTCATTATTTTTAATGCAAAATCAATGCCTCTCCAAGCTGATTTGCAAAAGGAAAAGGGAGAAGACTGAGTTCGGAAAAAGATTTGAACTTGGGTTGATCACATCAAAACCTAACACAACCGACTTCACTCTCCATACCACTGTTCCTGTCATCAGCAGGTTTTCTTTTGTAATTTTGTCTAGCTTAATCAGACAATAGTGGGCAGAGTTAGTGCAAAAAGCCCCTGCCTAAAAGATGGGTGTAAATAGACACTTCAATTATATATATATATATATATGTGTGTTTCCCATGAACAAACTTTCACAGTGGAGACAATCTTACCCATAGAGCAGTCGATTCCAAAGAATCCCTCATCACAGACGCACTGTCCATCCACGCAGCGTCCATTACCTATGCAGTCATTCGGACAGGTTGCGACACTGCAGTCTTGTCCTGAGAATCCACTAAAGCACACACATTTGCCATCCACACAGTGGCCTTTATCTTTGCAGTCGTTAGGGCACGTGAGCTGGCTGCAGTCAAGCCCAGTGTAGCCTTCATAGCAAACGCAGCGTCCGTCAACACAGCGGCCATTATCGTTGCATTCATCAGGGCAGGACGAGATGGAGCAGTCTGGACCCTCCCAGCCTGGGTTACATTTACAACTGCAAGAGTTTTGCTGGTATGTTCCATGCCCACTGCAGCTGGTGTCCACACCTAGCAAAGGAGAGGGGTTAAATGAGGAGTTAAATGAGATTTTGGAAGTTCTGTTCTGTTCTCCTAAAATCTGTGATTCTGGTGCAACATATGAAGTGGGGTTAGTACCATTGCATTTATATCAGAAGCACAGAATGGAGCGTAGAGTAACATAATAGTGAAAAAAAAAAAAAAAATATATATATATATATATATATATATATTTTGTCACCGTTGTGTAAAAAGGCAGACACGGAGATCAACAAGTCCAATAACTGTAGGTGTACTGTTGTGCATGTGTTAGTATGTTTAATTTTTTTGCCTCCCACTGGACACTTGAGGTACTGCACTTTGTTTACGCAGTTTTTAGTTTCGGTTTGACTCACTTAACGCAGTTAAGTAGAACGTGCATGCGGTTCTAATCAGCGGTTGATTCCTTCGTTTGAACCTTGGAAATATATGTCTGTAAGTGTTGCAATTCATACTATATAGTATTTAAAGTGTTTAGAAATTATTAGATAGAGATTACAGCTATATTTATGTTATAAGCATTTTCGATTTCTGTTATTGGTAACGTGCTGTGCGTTGGCATACCAACAAGTTAATTTCTGTTTACATGTACAAGATCCAACTGTATTATTAAGAAGACTATATATACCGGTTTGTGAATGTAAACATACTGTTCATACATATTGTATTTTCTTGTTTGTAGTTTTACAAAAAAAAAGAGATAAAGGAGATGGAATAATTGAGAAGAAATATCAGTAAAGTCACTAAAGTCACGAAGACTGCTTTCTGGAGTTCTTTTCTGAAGACGTACGCTATCTGTTAAGCCTTTGCTCAAGCTACGCAATTGGTTAGAACAGAATAGTAAAAAGACATTCTACACAGCGGGTGAAGACAGCGGAATCACATTGCTATTGCAACATCGCACTGCATATCTCTTCAGAAGCAAGTAGTATGGAGTCACACGTTGATGAGAAAGACTCATCTCAAGCCTTTGAGACTAGATCACAAGCCTCAAGCTGCAAGTCATCACAAAGATCAAATCGATCATCGGCCAGTGTGGCAGCGACTCGGGCTCGAGCTAAAGCCGAAGCAGCTCGAGCTAAAGCATCTTATGCAGAAAAAGAAGCAGCAATGATGAGGAAAAAAGCAGAGGTAGAAGCAGAACTATTTTTGCTAAAATCTCAAAAAGAAGCAACTGCAGCGTCGGCCGAGGCGGCAATTTATGAAGCAGTAGCTGACATTGAGGAGGGAAACATAGACGAATTGGACCACGAGACGCACTCAATTCGCACTCAACGTACTAAGGAGTATGTTAAGAAGCAAACAGTGGAACAATATCAACAGCAGTTTCCTGATACGCCTATTATACAGACCTCTATGAGAGACACTGAATCACAAGTATATCAATCATATGGTATGGAGGAATTAAAGATAAGATCTGAATCAATCGATCAGCGAAGAAGTGAAGATCCAGAACATCACTCCACTGTCCACGCATCTCCAGCACCAAGCGTTAGAGCTCCCATGGTTAGTTTGCCATACACATCTGATTTAGCTAACTACATGGTAAGAAAAGAGATGGTCAGTTCAGGCCTTGTGAAGTTCGATGATCGCCCTGAGAACTACTGGGCCTGGAAATCCTCTTTTCAAGATGTCACAAAAGACCTTGGCCTAACAGCAAGAGAAGAGCTCGACCTTTTGACTAAATGGCTCGGTCCAGATTCATCCATTCAAGCCAAACGGATTAGATCAGTTCATGCACACAATCCTTTAGCAGGTGTTCATATGCTTTGGCAGCGATTGGAAGAGTGTTACGGGTGCCCTGAAGTAATTGAGAATGCACTGTTGAGAAAACTGGAGGAGTTTCCAAAGATTTCTAGCAGAGATGGACAAAGACTCAGGGAGCTTGGAGACATGCTTATGGAATTGGAATCTGCAAAGTCAGGCGGACATTTATCTGGTTTAGCAATTCTTGACACAGCAAGGGGAGTCAATCCCATCTTGGAGAAGCTTCCATTTAATTTGCAAGAACGATGGATTTCTCATGGATCTAAGTATAAAGAGGATTATCATGTCTCTTTTCCACCATTTGGCTTCTTTGTGCGGTTCATTTGTGACCAAGCAAGAATAAGAAACGATCCCAGTTTTTTATTATCAATGCAGAGTCATCCTAAACAGGAGAAAGTTTCACGATTCAACAACAAAATACCTGTGTCAGTGAGGAAAACTGAAGTCCTAGCTACAGTTCCGGTTTCCAAAGCCAACCAACTGCCAGAACAAAAGACTTTAGATCCCAATAAGCAATGCCCAATTCACAATAAGCCACACCCATTGTCAAAGTGCAGAGGGTTCAGAGGAAAGTCTCTGGATGAAAGAAAAATGTACCTCAAAGAACAATCTATCTGTTTCAGGTGTTGCAGTTCCAACAAACACATGGCAAAAGAATGTGGGACAATTGTTAAATGTAGAGAGTGTTTCAGCGATCGACATGTCTCAGCAATGCACCCAGGGCCAGCTCCTTGGACAGAGCAAGTTCCGGAAACAGGGCAAGAGCATGGCGGGGAGTATGAAGGAGATATATCATCGGAGGTCACTTCCAAATGCACAGAAGTCTGTGGCAAAGCACCCAGACCTAGATCCTGCTCAAAAATCTGTTTGGTTTACGCTTATCCTTCCAACAGCCCTGAAAAGGCCAAGAGAATGTATGTAGTTCTGGACGACCAGAGTAACCGGTCTCTAGCAAGGTCTGACTTTTTCGAGCTGTTTGGAATCAACGGAGATTCTTTCCCCTATACTCTTCGTACTTGTGCGGGTACAGCAAAGACAATGGGGAGGAAAGCAGACAATTTCATTGTTAGTTCACTTGATGGGAAAACTCAAGTGTCACTTCCCACACTTTTAGAGTGCAATATGTTGCCTGAAGATCGTGATGAAATTCCGACACCTGGAATAGCAAAACACTTTTCTCATCTCAAACCTATGGCTGACAAAATTCCTCCTTATGACGCAAACGCGCCCATTCTTCTTCTTTTAGGGAGGGACATTCTAAGTGTGCATAAGGTTCGAGAACAGTATAATGGACCTGGTAATACGCCATATGCTCAGCGTCTTGACTTAGGCTGGGTCATTGTAGGAGAAGTGTGTATGGGAAGAGTACACAAGTCCGAGACTGCAAATGTTTTCAAGACAAACATCTTGCAAAATGGACGCACCTCTTTCTTCCCACCCTGCTCTAAAGGAATTCAGATCAAAGAACAGTTTGGCTCTTCAAATCATAAATACCAGTCCACTCTACCTTGCTGTCCAATCACAAGCTGTTCAACCGATCACCTGGGTGATAAGGTGTTTCTAAGGACTCCTGATGATGATAAACTTTCACTGTCAGTTGAAGATGAGATCTTCCTTGAGCTTATGGACAAAGAAATGTACATAGATGAGTCCAACCACTGGGTAGCTCCGTTACCATTCCGTTTACCTCGCAACCCGATGCCAAACAATCGAGACCAAGCATTGAAGCGTCTTAATGCCTTGCAGCGCACTTTACAGAGGAAACCAGACATGGCTAAACACTTTGTGGAGTTCATGCAAAACATGTTCATCAACAAACATGCAGAAATTGCTCCTCCACTGCAGCCTGATGAAGAATGCTGGTATTTACCAATATTTGGTGTGTACCATCCCCTGAAGCCTGGGAAGATCAGGGTCGTCTTCGATTCTAGTGCACAATATGAAGGCATCTCGTTGAATAGTGCTCTTCTTCGTGGACCAGATCTAAATAACACACTACTGGGTGTTCTAATGCGTTTTCGTAAAGAGCAGTTTGCAGTGACCGCTGATGTAGAACAAATGTTCTACTGCTTCAAGGTCAGAGAAGATCACCAGAACTTTCTGAGGTTTCTGTGGTTCGAGGATAACGATCTCTCCAAAGGAATCAGAGAGTACCGAATGACAGTTCATGTATTTGGGAACAGCCCATCTCCAGCAGTGGCAATTTTTGGTATGAGACGAGCAGCTGAATTTGGAGAAGAGGAGAGTGGTGGAGAAGCTAAACACTTTGTCCACAGACATTTTTATGTGGATGATGGCCTGATCTCTGTAGCCAGTGAGGAAGAAGCCATTAGACTCCTGAAAAACACCAAAAACATGTTGACTGAGTCAAACATCAAGCTCCACAAGATTTCATCGAACAGTCATCAAGTTATGGAAGCATTCCCTCCATATGAAAGAGCAAATGACCTGAAGGATCTGGATTTGAGTGTTGATCCTCTCCCTCTCCAGCGAAGTCTAGGATTGAGTTGGAACCTAGAGTCTGACTGTTTCACGTTTCAAGTATCTACAGAGGTTAGACCATTCACACGACGGGGCATACTTTCAACAGTTAACAGTCTCTACGATCCTTTGGGACTTGTCGCACCTGTTACCATGCAGGGTAAGGCCTTAGTAAGAGAGCTGTCATCGGAGCAGATTGACTGGGACACACCGCTACCAGCTGGTAAAGAAGCCCAGTGGAAAGTATGGACAGACTCTTTAGCTGATCTCAGAAATGTCCAAATTCACAGACCCTATGTGCCTGTCTCTATGTCCTACACGTCTAAGAGAGAGCTAATCATTTTCGCTGATGCTTCCACAATAGCAATAGCAGCAGTTGCCTACCTCAGGGTTGTATCTGTAGACGGTCAATATTACAATGGGTTCGTTATGGCCAAATCAAAGTTGGCGCCATATCCTGCTCACACTGTGCCACGTCTAGAGCTGTGTGCTGCAGTTCTAGCTGTTGAGCTGGCAGAAATGATTAAAGAAGAGCTGGACTTGGATTTAACTGCAGTAGAATTCTACACTGACAGTAGAATCGTATTAGGATACATCTACAACACATCCCGACGATTCTATGTGTACGTTGCTAATCGAGTGGCGCAAATCAGACGTTCCACAAGGCCAGAACAGTGGCATCACGTCGATTCAAGACTCAATCCAGCAGACCTCGGTACCAGATTCATTCCAGCAGCTGTCCTACCTCACACAAATTGGTTTTCTGGTCCAGATTTTCTCCATCAAGCTATGGACGGAGACACTCCTGGGAATAAATCGTTTGAGCTTGTAGAGCCAGAGAAGGATCAGGAGATTCGCCCTCAGGTGGTAACCTTGACCACAAAGATAGAACATTCTCTAGGATCACACAGATTCGAACGCTTCTCTGAATGGAGATCTCTTGTAAGAAGCATAGCCATGCTTGTCCATGTTGCAAAATCATTTTCTCGTGAGAGGAATACAGGAGATTGTAAAGGCTGGCATGTTTGCAAAGAAGCTCTCCAGACTGAACGCATACAGGCAAAAACGTTCATCATTAAGTGTGTGCAGCAAGAGTACTATAAAGATGAAATCAAGTGTTTGGAAAAAGGTGAGCAGATCTCACAGCAAAGCACTCTGAAGAAACTATCTCCCTTTCTAGACAGCGAAGGACTGATTAGAGTGGGAGGTCGCTTACAATCAGCAGAACTGTCTGAACAGGAAAAACACCCACTGATAATTCCAGCAAGTCAACATGTAGCCACATTGTTGGTCAGATATTACCACGATCGAGTGGCACACCAAGGACGACATCTAACTGCAGGTGCATTACGTTCAGCAGGTCTCTGGATTGTAAAAGGAACAAAATTAATCAACCATGTGATTCATCAGTGCGTTATCTGTAAGAAGTTGAGAGGAAAGCTTGAACATCAGAAAATGTCAGACTTACCTTTGGACAGAGTGAAAGTGGATCCACCATTCACTCATGTGGGCCTGGATGTTTTTGGGCCATGGAACGTAATATCACGTCGTACTAGAGGGGGCAGCGCTGAAAGTAAAAGATGGGTTTGCATTTTCTCATGCTTAAGTACAAGGGCTGTCCATCTGGAAGTTATTGAGTCCATGTCAACCTCAAGTTTCATTAACGCCCTCAGACGGTTCTTGGCAGTTCGCGGACCAGTCAAACACTTCAGATCCGACAGAGGGACTAATTTCATCGGAGCCTGTCGAGAACTAAACATCAATGCCAATGATCCAGAACTGAAAGGTTTCTTGCAGGAACAAGGTTGTGTATGGACGTTTAATGCTCCTCATTCATCTCATATGGGAGGAGCTTGGGAACGAATGATCCACATAGCCCGGCGCATTCTGGATGCTTTGTTGCTAAAAACCGGCCTTTCCCATCTTAGCCATGAGGTTTTGACTACTCTCATGTCAGAGGTGATGGCAATAATGAATGCAAGACCTTTGCTTCCTATTTCTTCTGATCCTGACACATTGGAAATCTTATCTCCTGCAATGCTTCTCACTCGAAAGGCTAGTATTGTACCTGCGCCTCTTGGGAACTTTGACATAAAGGACCTTTACAAGAAAGAATGGAGACAAGTTCAGTGTCTGGCAGATGCTTTCTGGAGGACATGGAGGAGAGACTATCTTGCAACATTACAAGTACGGAGGAAATGGACTGAGAAAAGACGGAACCTTGAGGAAGGTGATGTTGTCTTGCTTAAGGACTCCAATGTTAAACGCAATGAGTGGCCAATTGGACTCATCGTGAAAACCATGCCCAGCAGTGATGACAAAGTGAGAAAGGTTGAAGTAAAGATAATTAAAGAAGGGTGTGTAAAGTTATACTTAAGGCCTGTCTCAGAGGTAGTACTACTTTTGCCTAGGAAGTCACAGGAAGATAAATAGTGGTACAATAATTCATTATACCAGGCAGGGAGTGTACTGTTGTGCATGTGTTAGTATGTTTAATTTTTTTGCCTCCCACTGGACACTTGAGGTACTGCACTTTGTTTACGCAGTTTTTAGTTTCGGTTTGACTCACTTAACGCAGTTAAGTAGAACGTGCATGCGGTTCTAATCAGCGGTTGATTCCTTCGTTTGAACCTTGGAAATATATGTCTGTAAGTGTTGCAATTCATACTATATAGTATTTAAAGTGTTTAGAAATTATTAGATAGAGATTACAGCTATATTTATGTTATAAGCATTTTCGATTTCTGTTATTGGTAACGTGCTGTGCGTTGGCATACCAACAAGTTAATTTCTGTTTACATGTACAAGATCCAACTGTATTATTAAGAAGACTATATATACCGGTTTGTGAATGTAAACATACTGTTCATACATATTGTATTTTCTTGTTTGTAGTTTTACAAAAAAAAAGAGATAAAGGAGATGGAATAATTGAGAAGAAATATCAGTAAAGTCACTAAAGTCACGAAGACTGCTTTCTGGAGTTCTTTTCTGAAGACGTACGCTATCTGTTAAGCCTTTGCTCAAGCTACGCAATTGGTTAGAACAGAATAGTAGGATTTATTTATACAAGGAGCACGGAAGGAGATAACCCACACAGTATAGACGAGAACGAACACAGACTAAGACTAACACAAGGCTTAAATACATAGAGGATAAAAGGAAGGCGGGGATAGCAAACGAGACTGATAAGGGAATTAATGAGAACACAGGTGAGACAGATGACAAGAGGAGCGCACAACCAGGGAGTAAATGGGAACAAGGAAGACAGAACCATGACAGTACACCCCCTCCGACAAGGCGTGACCTCACGGCATAAGAGGAACACCTTGCGGAGGGAGGGGCAGGGGACTAGACAAACACGAAGGACCAGAAAAGGGCGGGAGGGTGGGGACCCTGGAGGCTGAGGAGTCCAGAATCAGGGGGGTTTCCAGGGTGGTGCAACCCTCCAGGGTGGTGCCGGTGGTAGCTCTGGCGGGGCCGGCTGGGCGGCCGGCGGTGGCTCTGACAGTGCCGGCGGTGGCTCTGGCGGGGCCGGCTGGAGGGCCGGCGGTGGCTCTGGCGGTGCCGGCTGGAGTGCCGGCGGTGGCTCTGGCGGTGCCGGCTGGGGCGCCGGCGGTGGAGCATGCGGTGATGCCGGCTGGGAGGTCGCTGAAGGCCGGCGGCGGCAGCTCAGTCTCTGGCGGGTCGGGCCACGGCAGCTCAGTCTCTGGCGGGTCGGGCCCTCGGGGAGAGCCCGGGTCCTTTTCGGCCGCTCGGGGAGAGCACTGTTCAGGGTGGTCGGCCGCTCGGGAGGAACTCTGTTCGGTTTCGGCCGCTCGGGAGGAACTCTGTTCGGTTTCGGCCGCTCGGGAGGAACTCTGTTCGGTTTCGGCCGCTCGGGAGGAACTCTGTTCGGTTTCGGCCGCTCGGGAGGAACTCTGTTCGGTTTCGGCCGCTCGGGAGGAACTCTGTTCGGTTTCGGCCGCTCGGGAGGAACTCTGTTCGGTTTCGGCCGCTCGGGAGGAACTCTGTTCGGTTTCGGCCGCTCGGGAGGAACTCTGTTCGGTTTCGGCCGCTCGGGAGGAACTCTGTTCGGTTTCGGCCGCTCGGGAGGAACTCTGTTCGGTTTCGGCCGCTCGGGAGGAACTCTGTTCGGTTTCGGCCGCTCGGGAGGAACTCTGTTCGGTTTCGGCCGCTCGGGAGGAACTCTGTTCGGTTTCGGCCGCTCGGGAGGAACTCTGTTCGGTTTCGGCCGCTCGGGAGGAACTCTGTTCGGTTTCGGCCGCTCGGGAGGAACTCTGTTCGGTTTCGGCCGCTCGGGAGGAACTCTGTTCGGTTTCGGCCGCTCGGGAGGAACTCTGTTCGGTTTCGGCCGCTCGGGAGGAACTCTGTTCGGTTTCGGCCGCTCGGGAGGAACTCTGTTCGGTTTCGGCCGCTCGGGAGGAACTCTGTTCGGTTTCGGCCGCTCGGGAGGAACTCTGTTCGGTTTCGGCCGCTCGGGAGGAACTCTGTTCGGTTCCGGCCGCTCGGGATGAACTCTGTTCGGTTCCGGCCGCTCGGGATGAACTCTGTTCGGTTCCGGCCGCTCGGGATGAACTCTGTTCGGTTCCGGCCGCTCGGGATGAACTCTGTTCGGTTCCGGCCGCTCGGGATGAACTCTGTTCGGTTCCGGCCGCTCGGGGAAACAGCTCTCTGGGTTCGGCCGCTCGGGGAAACAGCTCTCTGGGTTCGGCCGCTCGGGGAAACAGCTCTCTGGGTTCGGCCGCTCGGGGAAACAGCTCTCTGGGTTCGGCCGCTCGGGGAAACAGCTCTCTGGGTTCGGCCGCTCGGGGAAACAGCTCTCTGGGTTCGGCCGCTCGGGGAAACAGCTCTCTGGGTTCGGCCGCTCGGGGAAACAGCTCTCTGGGTTCGGCCGCTCGGGGAAACAGCTCTCTGGGTTCGGCCGCTCGGGGAAACAGCTCTCTGGGTTCGGCCGCTCGGGGAAACAGCTCTCTGGGTTCGGCCGCTCGGGGAAACAGCTCTCTCGGTTCGGCCGCTCGGGGAAACAGCTCTCTCGGTTCGGCCGCTCGGGGAAACAGCTCTCTCGGTTCGGCCGCTCGGGGAAACAGCTCTCTCGGTTCGGCCGCTCGGGGAAACAGCTCTCTCGGTTCGGCCGCTCGGGGAAACAGCTCTCTCGGTTCGGCCGCTCGGGGAAACAGCTCTCTCGGTTCGGCCGCTCGGGGAAGCCGCTCAGGTTCGGCCGCTCGGGGAAGCCGCTCAGGTTCGGCCGCTCGGGGAAGCCGCTCAGGTTCGGCCGCTCGGGGAAGCCGCTCAGGTTCGGCCGCTCGGGGACGCCGCTCAGGTTCGGCCGCTCGGGGACGCCGCTCAGGTTCGGCCGCTCGGGGAAGCCGCTCAGGTTCGGCCGCTCGGGGAAGCCGCTCAGGTTCGGCCGCTCGGGGAGGCTGCTCACCGGCCGCTGGATGCCGTTCTCCGGCCGCGGGATGCAACACACTCGGTTCACTCGGCTGGCTGGGACTCACTGTAGGATGTGCCGGCAGCTCTTGCTGTTCAGATCGGGGGTAAGCTCTGTCCATACATTTCCTCACGGCTTCCGGCCAGCTTAGCCCTGAAATGTCTGGAAGATTTCCAGATAGGCATTGGATTGCCCCGATCTGAAACAGTGACTTGATGGTACTCTCTTGCAACGGAGCGCGGCAGGCGGTGTAAATGAATTCCAGCGCGAACTGTGCGAAATCCTTGTGGCTTTGAGCGATAAACAGGAGCTGTTGTTCCCACTCCATTTTAAAGTCTTCAAAGGCGACTAACCTGGTTCGTTCTTCTGTCACCGTTGTGTAAAAAGGCAGACACGGAGATCAACAAGTCCAATAACTGTATGATTTATTTATACAAGGAGCACGGAAGGAGATAACCCACACAGTATAGACGAGAACGAACACAGACTAAGACTAACACAAGGCTTAAATACATAGAGGATAAAAGGAAGGCGGGGATAGCAAACGAGACTGATAAGGGAATTAATGAGAACACAGGTGAGACAGATGACAAGAGGAGCGCACAATCAGGGAGTAAATGGGAACAAGGAAGACAGAACCATGACATATATATATATATATATATATATACTTTTTTAAGCACAATCGCTAAAATGAAACTGAACTTAGTTCTTTCCTTGTTTAAAATCACACTTATTTATATACAATAAATATATATATATATATATATATATATATATATATATATATAAAGGTTATATATAAAGTTACATAAAGTTTAATGGTACTGCCTTCAAAACTATAAATACAAATTTGAATTTCATTTCTAGTTCCTGTTGCATAGCAGATAGCAAATTCAGTTCAAATTAAAAAATGTTGTGCATTAATATTCTGCATTCTAAAATCAAAATCACAGTGATTTCTTATTGTATTATTTTTAATCGTAGATGCCTGAATAACATTCTTCATCATTTTGGCCTAATGGAACTGATCACATATATTACAATTTTATATGTAATTAGACAGAAAGGCTGAGGTATCACATGTGATAAGGGACCCATACGACAATGCATTTTGCACCTTTATGTACTGCTAACTAAAAAATTATATTTTTGCAAGATATTTTTCGCCAAACCAGATAGTTTGATCATTAGTTTCTTAAAATCAGGGAATATTCTCCTAGGTTAGTACTAGTACCTGATCCTCCTCTGCAGCAGCCCTGAGAGCATTGGCTCTTTAGGTAGGTGACCTCTTCCTCCAGGCCATTAACACGATACAGCAGGGCTTTGAAATCCTCTGAGTCTGCACATCCACAACCAGCCGACTGTAGCCGTATGTTGTGCTTGAAGACAATGTCATTCTCTCCGTCCATTGTGACTAACTGTCTTTCTGAGGCCTGGTCCTGGGAAAGCTGTCCTACCTGAGAACTCTGCTTACAACCAGAGTCAATCCTGTAGACGTGGCTAAATGTGTATTCTTTCTCTGCAGGAAGCACCTCCTCGGACAGCACAAGTTGGGACATCGTAAAGAGTGTCCCCAGAAGAAAGAGGCCTCTCTTCAGCCGGTTGAATCTAACAATCATGGTTTCTAAAAGAAAGCAAATAGACATTTGGAGAATCTTAGGATGATTGTGGTGTTGAATTTACAAGCATTTCTTTCTCATAATATCAAACTTTCCTTATGGTTTGCGGTCTCACCTTCCAGTAAGGAGCTTTATTTGATTGCTACATTCACGAAAATCTATGCGCAAGACATCACGTTATGTTTAATGGAGCAAACTTTGTTTTACAAGGCCATGCTATAGATGTCTGATCCTACAGTAGGAACTGGGCAGACAGTATGTTTGCCAAGCACATTCCATCAAAACCATTAATTTCACATCCACAACCACAAGGGCTTCTGGGAGCAGGGAACACGTCGAACTAAATGACGTAATCCCCAGGACAATGATATCATTCAAATCTTTTAATACATCTCTGAAAAGTAGGATGTTTTACAAAAGAGAAAATGCATGGTTCAAAAAAGCCCTTGTACTTGTTTGCTTTAAAACTAAAATATGAATTAATTTAACATTCTTCTCCAGTGCACCAGTGGAAAATAGGTAATTAATTAACAGTAGTATGTGTAACAGTAAGTGTAGTCTGGAAATTTTGATGAGGAAAAAAGGGTTTGTCTTAAACGTTTGATCATGTAGTTAATCCTAAAGTTAATTATAATTACTAAATACATGCTGCAGATCTTTATAAAATACAGACAATTAAAGACATTTTCCATAAAACTATTTCAAAATTAAAAACTTTCTAAATATCTATGATGGATGTGTATTATATATTTATTTATATATATATATATATATATATATATATATATATATATATATATATAGTTTAGTAGTTATACATAGTTTTTGTATTTTATATAGATACTGGTAGAAGATAAGACACACTTGTCTGGCCATTATGCAATACAAAGGTTGAGGGACCCTGTGAGCCTATAGGACCTAAAATGTCAGTCATCTACACTGCTTTTACAATCAGATAGTTTCACTGACACAGCATAACCAATAACAACATATTAATGTCTATACTATGATAAATGGAAACTGACACATGGGTTTATATTTCAGAGAACTACATTGCACCACATTACGCAGCTTCATTGAATTTGTCACTTATTCATTCCACACCTTGTTTTGAACATTAAGAATTTTTTTGTAAATGCGGTGCTTAAATATAAACACGGAACAACACACATCAAAGTCCAGAAGCAGATGTGGAATGGCAGAAATGCTGAAATGAAAAGACTGAGCACTCCCTCAGGACCAAGATAAAAATGTGAACAGAAGCACAGAAAAATCTGGAGCTCATGCCATACGGATCAACCAACTGAGAAGAAAACAGTGCTGGCGGCTGTTGTTTTTGACAAATTCTCTTTTGCAGATGTGGACAGCTATTCCATAGCATTAGTCTAAGACTTCTAATGGCCATTATGTGTTAATAAATGTGTTGAGACATAACCTTATATAAAATATCAATCAATATGAATCATTCCCTAAATACAGAAGGTCTTGCACAATATATTCTTGTCAATGCAACCCAGCTGTATGGCAATAAATGTGCAGTAATAGACCTAAACACTTATAACAAATAATAGTGGCATCAAATATAGCATCAATAGCACACAAAAAAGTCCACAGAGCAAAACAATAATCCTATAACAGTAACCACATAACAAATCAGCAACACGGTTCATATGAAATAGTTTGTTCAGGTCTGTTAAGCAATTTGGGAGTATTTGGGGGAACGATGTTGTTTTAATGTGGTTTTAGATTGTGACTCATATGGGAACAAAGTAGTTCCCTTGCCATTATCTCTTCTATTTAGCATATCAAAATAAGAATACTTGACTCATTGGGTAATATTTAAACACTTAACAGGCAAGAGAGTCTCTTCATGACCTCAGGGACTCCTTGATGCTAATTAGATTGGATGGTGCAGTATTGAAGCATGGAGTGGTGAGGTCCACGACTGTCCTGCCACAGCCCACATCACAGGTCCAGACACCACACACATGCTAGAGCTGCAAGGCCCTTTGAGGGTCTCTTTTATTGCTTTCTGTCAGAGGCTTTTATTTCATGTGCGCTGTTTCTTTTTGCTCTTCTATTTATCTTGGAGAGGACACTAGAAAAGACCTGCCAACTTTCTTCTTCCACCGCAACGGGAGGGGATGTTTGAGTGTGCATGCACATACATAAACGCACTAAAGAAGATGTTCTGTTTCTATCATAATAATTGAACGGACAATACTTGCACTGCAAAGACCATAAAATACGTATTGCCCACATTTTGCATGTAACTGGCAAATGCATGATATCAAAGTTGTTGAGAACGTTTTCATGAAGGATGTAGCACTAAATTCTCACCCAATGAGAAAAAAAGGCTAAAAAATGTAGTACTCTATATATGATAATTATATAAAATGTTTTTTTTGTGATAACATTATTCCTAGTAAAATACACAAAATATCAAGAATAATAGATATTAATAATAGTTGAAAAGAATTGGATGAAAGGAAAAGGATGCTTAACAATAAAGCCGTTGCCGTTGGCTGTTTTCTGTTGGATCTCAACACCAAGTTAAAAGATAATCTTTCAAAGCCATATATGGGACTTCTTCATGATTTTTAGGAACTACAAGGGCAAAGACCTACAAGCAATACAAACACAGTGTGAACAGCATAAATCACATTCTGAGAGGGGAATAAATTGAGTGAGGTAGAGGGCGGGAAAACAGCAAGCCAGACTATACCGTGCCCTCTCCTCTCCTGAGACACATTAGTAAGAAGACAAAGACAGTCTGTTCCTCTGCGTCTGAAGCGCAGCCCCAGTTGCACCATTAGGAAGGAGATTCAGAGCTTACCGATGCAGAGAGGGGAGAGGCAGAGAGGTGAGAAGTGCAGACTGTAAGCCGCAAACATGCAGCACTAGTGATTTTCCCCTTTGCTCTTCAGCTGATGAGAGCTGAAAGCAATTAAGCTTAAGTCTAGGTACAGACTTCATTTCCTCTCCTCAGTATGCACCGCTGGAGAAAGAAACCACAGCAGCCTTAGAGGATTTTTCAGATGCCCAAAACTCATTCTGTTAGTCTGTAAGTTGTAATGTGCAGGCAGCGTATAGTAAACCTCCAGTGGGCTGCGTGCAACATCTGCTGTTCATCTGATCTGGGCTTCTGATAATACCTGAAGCCAACACAGTAGCGTTTCCTTCTAATCTGGCAGACGAGGGGGATGTTACTTAGATCTTGTGTAAAAGTGGGATTCGATTAGGTTAAGCGCTAAGCATTTGCTTCAGAAAAAGGAAATTAAACAGAGATGGAACGAGCAGTAAATAGAGAGAATTGACAGCAATAGAAGGCAATCATATTTTTTCTGTGACAGCAGGTAGGAAGGTTTAAAAAATGGATAAATCCCAAACCAATACACAATGCAAAGTAATATAAAAAAAATGTTTAATAAAGTTTAAAAAGTCTTCAATTTACAAATCCTGCTCTCCAGCACCTGGCTTCAAACAAGTTTTTCACTATTATGGATTGTCCATTGGGACACATATGTTATCTTGTCAAGACTGGGACACCCACTGCTCTGTACAAGATTTATGAATCAACTGGACATTTTAAGGCTTTCGTTGAGCACTATTGATTGAAATTAAGCTGTTTGTACTTTTAAACCAGAAATTAATGCACCAAATGACAAATATGAATTATTTCCAATGCTTTCCATATATGTATCTTAAAAGCAATTGTTCTTAGATTCTAGCTTGAACATTTAGCGGTTACAAAAATAAAATAAAAAATCTAAAAGTTTAGACTACACCATATTAGTACCTTTTTTATTTGATTTGACTATTACGTATTGTATTATGTATTACGTTAATCTATATGTTATCATAAAGTACATTTCAGAATGCACGTCAAAGCATGTTTACAGTGTAGATTAGTGAGAATTGGGAAATTAGAAAAAAAGTTCCCAAGCAAATACTTAAACCAAAGCTTTTACATTTAAGTTTTTTTCTTCTTTAAATCAATGCATGATATCTACCCTCCCATAAATCATAACATTAATGAATGTCAAAAAGTAGAACATTTTCCTGGCTGTAAAAAAGTAAGAAGTTCATGCACAGGCAATAATGAAACTGAAGATGCCTTACCCCAGATTATTCCCTGCCACAGTAATATCCCTGCTCACTGTCTGATGCCTATTACTACAAGCACCTATTTACAAGCTCAGACAAGGCATTCAGGGGCCTTCTGACCAGCAATGTCCCAGGGAGTCCTTCAGCTCTCTGCCTTCAAACAGTTTAAATGTCCTCACTGCAACACTGAGCCAATGGCCCAGCTTGGGTGTGGCTACCTCCAAAACTCAACCATGGTGTACAGAACTGACTGAGGGAGGTAATGTTGAATATTGTGTGGAACTTAATTCATTAAATACAAAGATAATAAAAGCGGTGCATGCACACTGCCATCGCTTACAGGTAAATTTTGATGAACGATTTTATATTTCACGGCTTTTCTTACAGTAGCAGCATTAATCAATCTATTTTCCAGGAATTGTGATATAGCAACAGGCGTGTAGAGCCAAAGTCAACACAGTCCTGAGCTCAAATACAGAGCAATATTTTTATGCGTACTTTCCACAATTTTTTCCTCTTGTTCAAATGCTTGTATAACTTTACAAATGGAAATTGATTCCTAATCTTATTTACCTACCGGTATTCTTGGTTTCGTGCCGTCTATGAAAAATTTATGCATGCAAAAAGCACACAAATGCAAATTAAAAGTAATAAACTTCAGCATAACAGATCTAATAAAAACATAAGACTTTATTAAACATCTTGATTTTCTATCTTTCTACATATTTGCACTCAAAAGCATTAATATTATAAATTAAGAAACAATGCCTTTAACAATAAACAATATATTATTAAAAAAAATTCATTTGTGGAGAAACTCCTCACATATTTGTCTGTCAGCCTATTATCAAGATTTTAAGTGGAGCGGAACAGCAATTGTTTGACTATAATTCCCCAGGCATCTGTTGATCTCAGGGTGTTGTGTTACACTGAGGTGAAATGCTTGGGCTAAAGCTGGAGAGCAGGCCAGGTGTAATGTTTTTTAAAGACAAGCAGGGGTCTGGCTTTATGCATAATGTAGTCGTATATTCTTTCTCAGACCGATAGCAACGGCAGGAGCTTCCTCTTGGAACACTTTTAAAGGATGTTGTCATTGAAAAAAAAATCACAATTACAGGCTTTAAAACATTCCCTTTAGTTCCACAGCAGCGCTGACATACTCACTGTTTAATCGGTTAAGGGCTAAAAGTAGAGTCTGAACACTATAAAAAAAATCTTTGGCACACCTGATTGTCTCCATAAATATTTGGATACATTTACATGTGGTTGGAATATGTAGGTAATAAGAACAGGGAGAAATTGTTCTGTAGTCAGGAAATGTCCAGCTGTATGCTGAAAAAAAGTCATGCTAGTTTTACCATACCTGTAACTCAGCAGTGATTCTCTGTATAAGTAATTGTGGCTGTGTCTATGTCTTTAATTACCTCTGAAAAACACAGTAAACACTGTTACTACCAGTTTTAATTACACGCCATTTTGCTTTTTGGGCAAATGATTTACAGACTGCTACTGGAAAGAAGGCAGACTTAAGTTAAGGAAATATTTAAGATTGTATTTGGACATGTATAAAGATACTAATGCAAAATCTTTTTACCCTTAAAGCAGTATTTCACACAAATTTCATATTTTGATACTCAAATAAAGGCTAGATTTGAAGGGATAGTTTAAATCTTGCCAAAATAATAAATACTGTAATTGTGTACTCAACGTCATGTTGATCAAAACTCTGCAGAATTAGGCAAGGAATTTAAAGGGAATGGTTAATTGAAAATACAGTGGAATCCGATTATCTCAACAGCCTCTGGGGTTGCAAAAAAGCATAGAGATAACCGATGATCGAGATAAGTGATGCTAACTCCTTCAAGGCTTGATTTTTCCACCACCACGACCGCGATCCATGTGCAATGCAAATTCAGCGCATGCTCAGTGAACTCAGTACGATCATTAGTCACGAGATAACCATGTGAAGTGGCAAATTTGTCCCTCTTTTGTGCTCGAGATATTAGTGTTCGGCGACATAAAATAATCAACATAACCAATAAGAAAATGCTAAGACAAATAGGGAGTTTGGCCACTTCACAGATAAGTGAACTCCACTGTAATAGCTTCCCTTGCACATTCTGCTGAAAATAAAGGACTAAATTAAGTCATGTGTCACCAAAGGGAGCGACTGATGCGATGCGGAGAAACGCATGAAACGCGGAGGTCCAACAGAAAACACTTTATTTATAAACGAGAACAGAAACGGCACTAAACAGTGCAAAACTTGGAGTACACAGAGACACGTATTAAGCATCCACACACACGTGAGACCAACATCTAACAACGTCGACAATAGACAAAGACAAGGGAGAACATGAAGGTTTAAATAGACAGGAAAACGGGGAGCACCTGACAGGTGGAGTGGCTGACGTGACAGTGACAGAAACACAGAAGGATCACACAGGAGGAAAGTGACGAGAAACTACATGATTGTGACACCATGCAGGTTTAACAAGACAAAAAAGAAAATGATCGGTTTTAATGTTAGAAAACTACTATAACTTGAAATAAACAGCTATCATTCTTTATTATTTAGCTTTCATTATCTTTATTTGTGTCCTCTTTTTGTTGGTATAAATTGTGGATTTTGTTTCCTTAAAGTAATTTACCACACACCTAGGCAAATAAATAAATAGGACCTGGCAAAAATGGCAAAATATTTAGTGGTCTTTTAATGGTCTTGACCATTTTAATCACAATTTACTGCCCATGGAATTGGCAAGAATTGCACATATTCTGTAGATAAAGTAATTTACAATGGGATATCCTTCACCAACTAGCAGGCAGCTTTTGACAGGACGAAACCAGTGTTGTTCCATTCAATGTATGGTTTTAAACAGAAGTTGGAAAAAAAATATTTCGTCCACTTCTTGGTTGTTTTTGCAACTTGGTCAGGAGCATTGTCTTGTTGAACAATAACATCTGATCATTATTCCTCTTATTATTTGTTCTGCAATATTCTCTTGTACTTCAAAGCATTAAAGACTTTTCAGAGTGAAGCTCACCAATAGCAGCAGCTTAAAAAGTTCCCCACACAATGACACCTCAATGTGATAGAGATGCATTTATTGTTATATTTCTCACCAGGTACTCAAAGACACCAATCTGGAACATCACCATGCAACTTGTGCTTCATTGCGATTCATCAATTCTCATACAACTTTAAAGTAATCTGCCAAAAACTTCATTCTGTCAGCAATGACATTTTAAGTAGTGCATTTGCTTAAATTGAGCTAATTTCCTCACCAATAATTTGTGGTTAAGACAATTGAAAGCTTGGTGTTTAGCCATTTAAGGCTTGGCCCATTAATATTGTTTATTTTATTTATTTTTGCCCAGGAGTGTATACTACTGTTCAGAACTGTGGTGTCAGTAAGACTCTAAATATTGTATGCTCACCATAATGTTATCATATTATTTATTATTATTTAAAATGTATTTTAAGTACAATTTGTTTAAATTTGAAAAAGATTAAGATTATAATAAAATAAACATTTTGAAAGCCATTATTATTTACCACTTGCATACTTGCATAGCCATGCATTAGAATGGCATATACGTTTGAAGTCAAGCCATAGGTATCGCATGTTTTACATGTTTCAGAGAACTCTAAATCATTTACCCTTTGAGCGATACATATGTTTGAGATCCCTCCTGACAAATCCTTAGATATACCAAACCAGTTTCCTTTTGATTTATTTTCCAGTTTTTCTACACTAGTACTGAGATGACACCCACAAAGGAAATATGGCTTTCATCTGTCACTCATTTTTCACCAACTGCTCTCTCTCGCTTCGTTTATTTGAGAAGAGGATCTGTGTACACTGATTAATGTGTTTGGCCGCCAGCACTGTGTACAAGAATGCAGCAGAAATGTGGCGTGGCTTGAAGTAGATTTATTGCATTTAGCATGTTTTTTTATGAGACAGAGGCTCAGCAAGAGTTTTTGCATGAAGGAAATAGGGATATATTTCAATAAAGACTATGTGATAGGTCCACAGAATAGAAAATGTCGAGGTGGGAGGGATGTTAACTGCTGTGCTGGAGGTTTATGATGATCGCAATTACTGAGCAATAACCTGTAGCTATAAAAACATAGACAGAATTTATAAGCAGACTACACATTAGACTAACTCAGAGGTTTTTCCACAACCCATCTCTCTTCTGTTGAAATCTAAACTCATTACAGCATGTTTGCTTTGTAGTCTACAATAGAAGCGCAGAGACTTGAGGCTACAAAGACAAACTGCAAGGAAATCTATCAAAGAAAATAGAATCTCTGTACTTAAACATATTTAGATGGAATGCTTCTGGATTTTATTAGGCTGATTTTGAAGGTCAATGCTACCATAAGAGTAATTTAAATCAAAGCCATAAAGTCTCAAGCTCTGAAAATAAACCTTACACCAACTTATTTGTGTGAGACACATATCCAATATTCTATTTCACACTAACAACAGTGGGCTTTGGGCTATATTATCCATTCATCCATCCATTCTGTCTGCCTGTTTCCACAGCGCGGATCATGATAAATCTTACTACCATAAAGACTGGAGGCTTACCAAAGCAGTGTTTGGAGTCTGCAAGAAACTGAATGGGATGTGCTCCAATATTGTTGTGCAATTCTCTACTCACTGAACAGACATCGTTAGTATTAACGATGTGAGAAAATGTCATCCTACTAATAATGATTTGCTGTTCATAAAGTTGACTGATGGTCTTAATCGCAAAAACACACTTGAGTAAGATTGTTGTTGTAACTCAAAACAGTAATATGTAAGTGTACTTTGAGTTAAACACAAAAGATATTCTTCACAGACACACATCTCACTGAATTTATTTATTTTTTATCCATTACTTGACTCTTCAGGACAATATGTTCCCAACCTCAAAAATTGTATATAGCTTCATTGCTCTATTAAGTTTCATGGTTTTAGACAGCATTTCACTTCTTAAAATTAATATAGACTCAATAACATACATTAATATCTACATAAAAAAAATTATGTGGTGTTAAAAGAGTACAGTAAATGCAAACAATTATTGATTTTTGTTAATAAATTACCTGTAAGAAAATGTTTTCATGTGTAATATTGACAAAAAGCTTTAAAAACGATTTTATGCACTAGATGTTTTAATGGACCTTACAGAGCACAGAACCAGGATTGTGACACAGTCCTACCTCAAATGAGCAGGTTCCACATGCTCCAAAAACAGCCCAGGAGGGAAGTTGAGTGGAGGCAGAACAGCAGGAGTGATGGCGGGCCAAGCCCCTGAGGTAGAAGGTGGTCTGGAAACTGAGGAAGAGCAGGAGGCCAGGGTAGGTCCGGCAAAGCAGGTGACCACCACTGCAGATGATATGGAGCCAAAGACCACCTAGGCAGAGCAGACAGAGCCAGAAACCATTTCAATGGAGTTGCCGGAACTGAAGCCCAAGAAGGTATAGCTGAGGATCCCAACAGTGGAGCAGGTGGGACTGAAGCAGGCTCTGTACAGGAATCGTGGGCTGGAGCAGGCTCTGGATTGGACTTGTGGGCTGGTTTTCAGGAACGACAACCTTAGTTGTAACAGGACTGGCAGGGTATTCAGGAACAGCATCCATAGTCGTAACAGGACAGGTAGAGGATTCACAAGCAAACTCCACCACCTCAAAGCAACCTGGAGAGCATTGTCCAGCCCAAACACACTATAGAGGCACTGCCATAACAGGGAGTGCAATCAGCGGTAAAAAGATCTTAGAAGCCTCCAGACTTGGACCTATCTGGCTGAGGATGTTCATTGTTCGTACTGACATTAGTGATGGGACAGCCACAATGGAAATTACCACAAAAGCCTTGAGATAGTTCACTTCAGTCCCACATTGATAACCATATTAGTAATGGTTTAGTGGTTGTGACAACAGGAGACTTTGGGGTGACGGCCACAACATCTGGAGACCCTGGCGAGGCGGCCTTGGCGGCTGGAGACTCTGGTCTGAAGGGTACCATATGAATGTCGCATTCCTCCTCCACGACAACCAGCATAATAGAAAATAATGTTCAAGAGTCCAATTAGGGTCATGGAATGGCATAAACAAGCTGAGCTCCTCAGATAGTCCACCCAGGAAAAAGATTATAAGACATACATAGTCCATAGATGTTGAATACGGCAAATAAATAAATTATTTTACATAGTTCTCAATCTAGTGATCTCCCTGACGGAGACGCATAATCTGTGTGGTTAGATTCATGTTGTGATTGGTTGCTCTGTAACGGGAACACATAGGGTTTCCATAGGGAACACAATTTTAATAATAAAAGACAAAAACATGGACAACGCAGACTGGGAAAAAGGTGAATAGTCCACACAAAGATCACAGCAGCAATACAAAGAACACAGGAAGAAACCAAACACCCCCGGCGAAACACATGATCACAATCAATGACTAAAAAAACATAAGAGCTTAAGTACTCCAGGATATCAAAGAAAATAAATTTCAGGAGTGTCTAATAACAGTAATCACAGTAAATAACACGACAACAAGGATAAACAGAAACCAAATGCAGGAATGAGAACAGAGAATATATTTCAACAAAAAAGTCCACAAAAACAAAAGACAGATCCAGGATCATGAAAGTAGTAAGTTAACTTTGATTAATATCACAAATGTAAGTCATTATAGCTGATTCAGCAGTAGTTGGAAAAAGAATGGCGAATCACATGGTGGAGCAGAAATGATAGGATCGTCAACAGTGAAAGTCGAGAGAGGACCAGGCCTGGACATTTTACTTTGTGTTTGTGTGTGGTTGGCAGTCGTCTGTGAGGGGCTGCCTCCATTACTTTATTTTGTTGTTGATTTATTTGGGAATTAAAATGTTAAACATTCGCTGGTTCCTGCCTACTTCCCTGAACAACAAACTACGTTAAATATTATGACAGTATTTTCTGTCAATAAACGTATCCAAACAGTGGCTCACCTGTTTAATAAAGCACATAAAATATCAAAGTTTATTTGGTGTTTCCATGGTTTCTACAGAAGTAAATTATCAGTCTATCAAGTATCATTGATAGACGACAAAACTAAATGGGACGTTACACTTGTTACAACTGCTGATTTCTCTATTTAAACATTGTTGGAAAAATTTGTGGTAATCTAAACAAGTCAACAACATATATAGCATTGTTCTGGGGGATTTTAGATATTTTAATCCAAAAATCTTACATATTGTGCCTTTAATTGTTTGGAAAGAGTATAGACCCTGCCTAAACTTTGCTTTAAACACTCACAGTTAGACATTCCTGTCTGGCATATTAGACTTTTAGTTAGACGGTTTCAACCCATTTTGTTTAAATCTGTAACAATAGTGTTCTTGTAGAATTTTTCTACACGTCATACACAATTTTCAACACTTTAATAATGAGACCAAAAAAATTTGATTAGCAAAGGCCACCAAAATATCATATAATTAATAACAGTATCCCACAGGCACAAAAAGAGCTCACCTCCCTCCCAGAGAGCAAAGTTTGTCTTCTCTCATCTGTTTTTCATCAGAGGTTCTTTCCCCCTCAGATATAATGTGATCTGGACACTTGACTTGAAGCATGCTGTTTCAACACGCACTGCATAGCCCAAAAATACATTCTTTCTTTATAGGTATAACAGAGGTCAGATCTCTGATAGAAGTGTCCCATATGGCACTAGAAACTAATAACAACAACACTGGTTCTTTTCACCATTTCTGATTCGCTCAGTTTTTCTTTTCTGTTTCATTCGTGTGTTCCTGACAGACTTTTCTTTGACAGTTTGCACAGTTATGCCAGTAGATGGCAAGTTTATGAATGAATCATTGAGTCGTTACCTGAATCAATTTGTTAAAATACATTGGCTATACCAAAGAAATAGCAAACTCTCTTGAGTAGGTATTCATTTTGAATAAACTAATAAATTACTTCACGACCATTACAAAAGTATGTTATATAGTATGCATCTATGTAGAATGATTGTAATCTGGACATACTATATTCGCCATGTTACCCTTATCATGTGACCTACCAGCATCATTTATATCGCGTCATCGCCATTCACAAATCATCTCCCGTGGCCCCATGGGATTTGTATGCACATTTCAGATTCTTCTCAGAAGAACTAGGTTATCCGGGTACATTTTTTCCTATTCTTTTATGAGCACTGTGAATTCGGACATACTTCTTTTGTCACATATTGTTTTTCGCATGCTAGTAGGGAATAATGCAAAGTATCAGATGCAGCCATTGATTCATTCATAAAGCAAACAAATTATTGTTTTTATGAGTGAGTTGGTCATTAAATCACTCACTTAATTTTATTCAAAAACACTGAATGATTTAGGAAAGAAGGTTCACGTCTTTTAAAAGAGATATGATGAAAAGCTGTCCTGGAACTTATCAAGATCAAAGCACTGAGCTGTATGAGGAATGAATATTCTAAAATACAACTACATCACGTTACCAACAGTTTCGAATAACAGCGATAAAGAAACTAATAAGCCAGTCCTTTAATCTATTTTCCCTATAGCAAATTATGACAGCATCATCAGCTTCAGATCACAATTTAATTTACAAGCACAACCTGATTAAAGGGATAGTTCATTAAATTCTTCAATTAATTACTCACTCCCACATTTTTCCAAACCCATAAGACATTCGCTTATCTTTGGATCACAAATGAAGATCTTTTTGAGTAATTCTGAGTTTGCTGTCCCTCCATAGATAGCAACGCAGCTGACACTTTGATGCTTCAAAAAGTTAATAAAGAAATATGAATTGAGAGATTTAGACCTAAAAAATCTGAAGAGTGACGATCGCTTTATATGATGAACAGATTGAATTTAGGCTTAAACATTCAACAAATCACACATCAGTTTTGGTAAACGGAAGCTCAAGCATGTTCGCTTGAAGTGAGAGAACCAATGAGATTCTCATGCGTTCTCACAGGTTCGGTTGAGCTTCTACATATGTTTGCTAATTAATATTTATATGTATTTAAAAGCCTAAATTTAGTCTGTTCATCATATAAAGCTATTGAGTCTCTTCTTTATCTAAACAGCGTTAATTCGTAAATATGTAAGATCTTACCTTAATGCTGTCAAATACAAATCAGAAGGCAGAACACAGCATGCACAGTGTTCAAATACATAATGTCTATACACCACAAAGAAAGTTTTTGTCTTATTTTAATTTCTTAATAAAAAATAATACAATATAATTTCTGAACATCCTTACAGTATGACAGTATAATAAAACAATATGAGCAAAATATTAAAAAAAATTGCACCAGTAGCAAATTATGTATCACAATTATATAAATTTTACAGTAAATAACAGTATATTTAATATGTATTTACAGTAAATATATTTTACCTACATGAAGCAAGATTTTCTTGCACCATTAGCAAATTATGCATATCACAATTACAGCCAATAGTCTTGCAGTAAATACATTTCTTTGTAAAATTCATTTTTTAGAGAACCACACAAAAATACTTATAAGTATATCTACAGTTAAAGTATAAGTTTATTGCTTTCACTTTAATAAATGACCTGTCACTGTTGCTGAAAGTTCACTTGAAAAAAAAATGTAGCCAGAGGATTGATGTCATTCAAGAGCATGTGTGAAATGTTTCCAGAAGTATAATCAAATGAACTAAAGTACTTCACCAGTCACATTCTCCATGCTAAATTAGATATCCCCTACCCACCCACTCAGGTGCAGAAATACTACATTTCAGCTGTCCATAACTCCATACATCCACATAGTTTAGATGTACTGTTGAAAATAATGCAACATGGCATGAGGAAATCAGTCAAGCAATCTCGACTCTAATGGCAGCTCTCCCCAAACGCCTATAGATTCAGTTTACCATTTTAGTTAAATGGTAAAAACAGGTCAGAAACACATGCTGATATGCACAAGTCAGGGTTTTTTCTCTCTGCAGACCATTCTCGATTTCCCGACTCAATAAATAAAAAAAAACCTTTCTTAAAGTTTACAGACTCTAACACAGTATTGTGTTGGGTGACTCCAGTCCACTGAGTGGAAAAGGGTAGAGGATGCAATGAGAGCACACTTCCTGTTAACCTTGGTGGTCCTGTTAAATGAATTCACAGATGGCTGAGCAAGAACGCTCTAAAGAAAGGCCTAATGTCCCAGTTATCATTTAGTATTTCATTTTGTATTTCATTCGTCATAAACATTCATGTGCTGTGTTTGATGGGATTAACAGTTCAGTTTGGAAAGCGAGATTTCTCTGATTGTGATGGTTGGCCGTGAGAGGTTCACCCTCTGATGTCTCTATTTCTAAATATAATGTCAAAACCAGACATGCATTTAGGACAAACATTAATCAAATACTAGTCATGCTTCTGTGCTGAGATTAGAGGTTCAATAAAAAATGACACTGCTGGGAGTCATTCTAAGAGCCCTTGTTTGTTTACTGAAATTGATGATAAAATTAAATGGGACTGCAGGATGAATGTTCTGTTTTGTTAAATACATTGGTCTCAGCATATGTTAAACAGAAGGACTGGTGTGTAAAATGCAGATAATAACATGCACTGAACCATTGAGAGACAGAGGAACAAGGGTTTCCGACAAAATATAGACTCGTTCAGTGAGGGATAGTCATCAGTCCTCATGCTGTTTGATTGACGCAGTCCTGAGGGAGCAATGCGGTACATTCTAGAATTTAAGAAGGCCTTGACCTCAAGTCCAAAAAGGACTTTACCTCATAGATGGAAGAATGCCTGAAACACTAGTGAGCGCAGTGGTAATGTTAGAGAAAAGTCTCAGGTTACGCATGTAATCATGGTTCCCTGAGAATAGGCAATGGCAAAGAAACGCAGCATCTTGTTCATCATTCTCAGGAAATCATGGTTGTAATCATCATGGAACTCTACTCTGCATCCCCTAGGAGTTGCTATGAGGAACGGAATACCATCAACGCCATGCTGAAGGGAGGACTACAATATAGGACTGCACTACCCCACAGGATGTTCTTATCTCTAAGGTGACCAGCAATAACCCAGACCGGAGAATCTAGAGCTTGGAGGCCTTGTGGTACCAAATTGAAGCCTAGCAATGTTCAATCCAACCTCCAGCTCAGAACTTACGCAGAGTAGAAGCCTTGTCGTATCTCGTAACAAGAGAAGGTCTAACAGCTCTGGGTGAACCTGCCGAGCTCTAAGAGCTAAGGCCTTGCCATAGTAACTCTCTAGCCGAGAGGCCTAAAAACGCTCTACACTCAGGACTAGTTACAAGGGGTATCAAGAGGAACTAACCACTCGAGAATGCCATCCAAGTGGAGCTCAAGGGAGCTCACCACCAGATATAACTCTTATGTTGAGTGGGGCCTGACCATGCTCGCCACATCCAAGTCGCCTTAGAGCCTTAGCATAACGACTGTCTCTACACTCAGGACCACCTACAAGGGGGGCTCAAGGGGAGCCTACCACTTGACGTGCTATCAGAATGGTGATCAAGAGAGTGGAGGTCTCACTAAAAAAGGTACACTCTCTTAGTGAGAGAAGGCCTGACAACGCTCACCAAGAAACTTATCAAGAAATGATCACTAGGAGCGGAGGCCTCAGTCTCATATTTTTTTCAAGCCGAGAGGAAGCCTAACAACGCCTTATGCTCAGGACTGTTTACAAGGAGGCTCAAACGGAGCCTACAATTTGAACTGGTATCTGAGCGGAGCTCAAGGGTGCAGAGGCGTCACCAAATTGGTAAGACCCTCGATCGAGAAGAGGCCTGACAACGCTCACCACAGGCAGGAAAAACTTAGTGTACCAAGCTCTTACTGCGAAAGTCTTAGCATAACAACTCTCACTATGCTCAGGATCGCTTATGAGGGCCCACCAACCAAGTATAACTCTCATATCGAGAGGTGCCTGACCACACACACCAAAACAAGAATTCTAATGTACTGAGATCAATAGTCGAAATCCTTCGTATAACAACTTTCCCTACACTCATGACCACTCACAAAGGGGCTCAAGGGGAGCCTACAACTTGAAGTGCTATCTGAATGGACCTCAAGGAAGCAAAGACCTCAGCAAAAAAGGTACAATTCTCATATCAAGAGGAAGCTTAACAACGCTCACTGTAGCCAAGATACTTATCAAGCCAAGCTCTAAGATCGTAGGCCTCAGCATAACCACTCTCAAAAACCGAGAGGAGTTCTAACAACACTTTATGCTCAGGACTGCTTACAAGGAGGCTCAGAAGGAGTCCACAATTTGAGCTGCTATCAGAATGGAGCAAAGGGGAGCAAAGGACTCACTGAATGGGCACAACTCTTGTATCGAGAGGAGGCCTGAAAAGGCTCACCAAAGCCAAGGATCTTAGCATATCAAGCTCAAGGCAGCTCAAGCTCTAATAGAGGAGGCCTTGGCATAACGACTCTGTAGACCGAGAGGAGGCCTAACAACGTTCTACACTCTGGACTACTCACAAGGAGACCAAAGAGGGACCTGCAACTCGACACAACTCACTGGACAGAGCTCAAAGCAGTAGAGGCCTCACCATCTTGAATTCAGAGTTTTCCAGTTGTAAAAACAATTTTGCTCTATCACTAATTTGCTCAGAAGAACTGTCCGGAAGAACAGTTGCAGTTTAACTTAAATGTTGAACAACCATATTTAACACAAGAAGGCTAAATCACTTTGCTAACGTTGTGCTATTTCATTTTTTTCTGAGCACATATTGAGTTCAAACTGAAGTACCCACAAATGCTGACTACCAGCTTTTTTTCTTCTGTGTTAAAACGCTGACTTAAGGCCTGATATAGTGTCATTAGAATGAACAACCCACACAAGTAGCTCATGAAATCTTATTATATTTGTGATATAATTTAAACAAACCAGTAGTGATGCTAATATAAGAGAGCCTGTTCCCACATGTGCATGAACAACTCTTCATTAATCGGTTTAAAATTGTAAAATTGAGAGTATACAATAAGTTATTTTGTGTTGAAAATAATTCACAGAGGTCAAAAACATTAAACAGCAACATTTTAGCTAACAAAATATCAATCTCAAACTCATTCGGTTTCATTTCATGCAAGGTTCAGTTTTGTTTCTCATTTTCACGCTCGAGTGGGGATCAGCATGTCTGCATATGAATACAGGGGAAGTGAATATTTTAAAGAACAAAGCACAGAATGAATCTGCTTTTTTTTTAGAAGGCATTGATCTTATTAGCTCTCTAAGAGTGGGGTTTCAAGAGGCCTGGGAATGGTAGGGAATCTAATAAATATTTTTTGAAGCCTACAGTTCAGGAATATTCAGAAGAGCAGAGTGCAGATTTTAGATGTAGTTTCAGCTGAGCAGCACATGCCCCTCACAGTATGACATTCTGTTTTATATTGGTCAATTTTAAATAAACAACTATGCTGTGAAGTTTTTTTTAAATAACAGCATGAATGCCTAGATATCCAAATATAATGATTTGCACAATGTTTCATGTGGAGGTCTTTAAAGTATATTTTCATGTAAAAATTATTTCATGATGGTATATTTAGCAACCGATGGACACACATCACATATAAAAACTCCCATACAAACTGATGCAAAGATTCAGGATTCTGAGTGGTCAGTAAAGTTCCCAGGTGTATTTCAGAAATATAGTAAGTGAACATCTGGAAATGGTTCATGAATTAAATATCACCAAATTACACAATTTCCCAATTTCCCATTTCAATTTAAAGTTGTAAAAACCTCTTTGTAAGATTGCCTACTTGAATGTAAATTGTTTTTTTTTTTTTTTTACTTATAAATAACATGGGTAGATTTTAGAGTTTGCAGGCTTAAATAGGTTAAAAACTAATTATGTTCCGTCTCTGTTCCTGTGTATTGATTTTAACCTCATATCATAATAATTGGTTAATAGAAGCATAACCTTTCCTGGTTCCTAGACCCTACAAGATCTGTATTCCACCTTAATTTACATAATTGACCTTTTTTGTAAGGTTGTGCAATTTGACATATGTTAGTATTTTTCTCTGAACACATCTCCAAGTATCTTTAACAAAGGCATTTTGCTTGGGAAATTCTAGAGGAATTTACTAGAACAGTTTTTTATGAATGCCTTGGGGTTGAATTCTAACCAATGTCATGCAGAGAAGCACATAAGGAGCTATTTGTTGGTTGTTATTTTGTTGTCGTCTGCTTTTTTTCCCTTCTTTTCAGCTGCATTGTTTTATTGGGGGATTTATTATGTGGCCATGACAGAATGGTAGATGAGCATGAGAAATGGTAATGTAAACTTCATTAAGTATGAAAAGAAAAAGAAAAGACAAAATGTCAGCAGACACAAAATGAGCAAACTTACCTCTGACATCAAGCTGTGACAGAGGAATTTGAAAACAGAAGTTTTGCTCTCTGTTTATTCTTATAGTTTGTAGGCCTATAACAAATTTGCTGTCTAAACGTGCCCAGATTTTCTATTTGTACAGCTAGTCTGCATTATAATCTGAATATTGTCTCTAAGAGAGCTTGTTTCTCTTATATTGAACTGCTAACACAGTGCAGCAGGTGACCTCACAATGTGTCAGGAAAATTTATTGCATTTTCACTCCTGAAAATGTAATTTGCATGCATGAATGCATTGAAGATTAATATTTATTTAAATAAATTGGTAAATTGGGGGGGGGGGGGAGTTTTTTCGGGGGGTTGTCCGCAAAATAATCCCTTGCATCACTTCATAAAATTGAGGTTAAACCACTGGGGTTACTTGGATTATTTTAATGACGGCTTTAAAGTAATAGTTACGTAGCAGGCTGTCAATGGCGGGACAGAAAGCTTTCAGATTTCATTACAAACCACTTAATTTGTGTTTGAAGATACACTAATGTCTTAGGGGTTTGGAACAACATGATGATGAGAAATTAATGACAGAATTTTTATTGTTGGGTGAACTAACCCTTTAAAGAAGCCCTGGCTGCTGATTAGGGCATATATTTAACTATGACTATAAATCAGTGGTTTTCTGCAGGGAGATAGTTTTGGAAAACATGGATATGAGGTAGCCTATATTTATAAGTGTAATTTCTAGACCTGAAAAAGTCATGTAAATTACATTTATGCATTTGGCAGATGCTTTTATCCAAAGCGACTTACCTTGCATTCAAGGTACACGTTGACATTCTAATCAATGCAAGCGCCACGCTCTACTGAGCTACAGGAAATTAATAAAAATGTAGTAATGTTAAGCGCTAACATTTTATTGGGTAAACTGAGTATAAATGAATTCATCCTTAGTCCTTACCCAGTAAATAACAGACGTAAATACATTTTTAAAAAGTGACTAAATTAATTCGTAAATTCAAAAGAGTGAGAAAAACATTCATCTCCTAAAACTTCAGAAATCTTGAATTTTTGTAATTAATTTAATGCAATCATTTTAGTTACTTTTTTTGTTGTTGTTATTTACCAAAATTATGAATATGTTTTGACAAAATTAGGGCAAGGGCCTTAGAATATTGTTGTGGATAACATTGTTGAGTGGTCTTGAAGTTAAAAAGGTTGAGAATTAGAGCTATAAATTCATGTAACATATATTACAAAGAATTCAAGCATACAGATATCTTACAGATTTTGTCAAAGTCTGTGAAATTTTAAGCATGTTTGTTTGTTAAGGTCTTTTCTTGTTCAGGGTTTTCAAAGGGGGCGCCAGGGGCCACAAGGAGTGCTGGAGAAAATAAGGATAAGGATAAGGATCTTAAGCTAAGGATCATTTTCGGAGGTCCGGGACCTCTAAGAGATGGACAACCCCTGATCTAAACTGTAGGATTCGTCAGTGAATCAGTAGCTACATTCTGCCACTATATGGCTGTGTACCGCAATTACACACAAACAACTTTTGACTGTATTAGTGCTCTTCAAACCTTCTGTATTGTTTACTGATTGCAACTATTTTTAAAGCTGGTGATCTAGATGTTCAGACCTACAATACTGGACTTTACCGCAAAATTATCGTGAGCAATAAATATGATTGCAATGCTTAGATGAACATTAATATGACCAGCAGATGTCAGTAATGATAAACTAAATTCAGTTCTCAACCTGCAAACCAGCATCGAGGTCAGTGCTTGATCAACATGGCGGCGGTGTGGAAGCTCCTCAGCTCGGGGATGGGGTTCCTGCAGTCGCCCTTGCCGATTTGTAAACAGGTACATTTACTTTAAAAATTCAAAGTTATTAAGGACTTTTACTTTATTGTATTTTGATAGTGTTGAATTTCAATTGCGATCCCGTTGAACACTGTAATGTTAGACTAGTATCTACTTTTCGTCACATTTGTAGACGCCCGCCAGAAACATATTAATTTTAGTCATTTGTATTTTTATATTTTGTTTTGGGTTTTGTAATGTTAGTCATTTGTAGTTGACGTCTGTCAGAAACGTAACTTTTACTCATTTGAATTTTTAGCATTTGTTTGGGGTTTTATAATGTTTGACATATGTAGTTGACGTGTCAGAAACATACTAGTCATTTGTATTTTTATATTTTGGTTTTGTAATGTTAGACATTTGTAGTCGACGTCTGTCAGAAACGTTAATTTTAGTCATGTGTATTTTTTATAATTTGTTTTGGGTTTCATAATGTTTGACATTTGTAGTTGACGTGTCAGAAGCATTAATTTTAGTCATTTGATTTGTATTTTTATACAGTGTTTTGGTTTTGTAATGTTAGTCTAAGACCTACTTGGTGACATTTGTTTGATATTAATTTTATTCACTTGTATTTTTATAATTTGCTTTATAAGACCAGAATGTAAATGTCTACCTCAAATGTTAAAACCTTTTTAAATTAATCTACAAATGTAAAATATCTGATCTGATGTTTTTCAGGCCTACAGAAGTTCACTTGGAGTGACTGAGCAGATCAGGAGCTATTATGTTGACTGGAGGATGTTACGGGATGTGAAAAGAAGACAAATGGCATATGAATATGCAGATACAAGACTGCGCATCAATGCCATTAGGAAGAATACTATTTTGCCAAAAGAGCTACAGGTATATTTAAAGTCTTGTAGTTTTAGTTTAAATTCTTTTTCATGTAAATGACTGGCTTACAGCCTTTAAATAACATAAAGGTTTGTTTTTCTAACCTTTATTTTTATTTAATGCAATGAATGAAATGTCAAAATATTGCTCTGAAACTAATAATACAGGTCATGTCTTCATGTTTATGTATTTAGGAGATAGCTGATAAAGAAATAGCCGCACTTCCTCGAGACAGTTGTCCCGTGCGCATTCGCAACAGGTGTGTGATGACATCACGTCCACGTGGAGTGAAGCGCAGGTGGCGTCTTAGCCGCATTGTTTTTCGGCATTTAGCGGACCACAATCAGATATCTGGAATACAGAGATCAATGTGGTGAAAAACCATGTGATTGTGAAAATGGTCGTCTGTACAATTTTGTCATTCAGTGTATGAGCTTTACAACCTATGAATGAACTTGAGCTTGTTGTTCCGTTAGAAGAGAAGATATTCTTACGAAAGTGCAAAGACAGAGCTGGAGAACAAACAGGCACCTGCTCAAATGTAGTATTTTTTTGCTACTAAATTGATTCAGATTTCATATTGTAACATTTTTGTCTTCAACTGATGGCAAATCTAATATAAATTGTTATTGTAGATACAATAAAGAGGTGTTATGTGCTATTTTTGTATTTTGTGAATTTATTTATTTTTGCTCTTGAGGTTTTAGGTCTTTAACCTTGTCATGGTTTACTTTCTCATTGTTTGGTGTTGCACTTTTCATATATGCATATATAATGTGTGTGTGTGACTTATTAGATAAATACAAAAAGTGAAAGATATTTAAACTACCTATATCCACAAGAAAAAGAGCTTTAAATAATTTTTTGCATGTTTTTATGAAAAGGTATATAAATGTTAACTAATTTGTGCATTTACAGATGAATGCTCCTTAAACGAATAAATTAGTACATTTTAGTTTAATAACAATATATTGTAGTTGATCAAATATGTTGTCTTGAAAGTTATCACATTACCTATGTAAAATACGTATTGTACACATACACATTAAAATTATTTGATCTCATTGGTAATGCAACACATTCTCAGCAATGTTATTTATAAAGTAACTATAATCTGATCATTCGTATTTGGTTTTGTAAACAGGGACTTTTAATTTGACACTCCGCAACGCGGAAGTAAGAATCTTTCTAGAAACAGCGCTTTGTGGATGCCAGTGGACACACGGCGACGGTTTGAAAGCAAAGATCATTTTCATAACTACCATAAAATTGAGACAGCAATGGACGTCAATGAACTGGTATAATGGGTTGTTTTTCCAGTGTTTTAGTCATTTTTATGGCATATAGTGAGTGTGTAGCGGTCCTGTAAAGGTCCTTTATTTGTAGTGACATAAGACCTGCAACTAATAAATGTAAATTAAACTCATGTTTTACTTATATCTTATAGTATAATACACGTTGGATAAATTCAGTATTTCTAGGCAGTGAGTTGACAGGTGCTGTCATGAAATAAAGTCGTAATATCCCCGAGCTTGATCGCAGATTTGATTTTGTGTCTTTAGATCGCAGGTCTCGAGAGTGATTTGAAAGAGATCGCGAGTCTGCTAGAGAAATGTGAAAGACAGCGCGTGCGGGACGTCTTAGCGCACGAGCACAAGAAGATAGAGAAAGAGCTGGCACAAAAACGACAGCAGAAACTGCAGCAAGCCAAGAAGGACTCTGGAAACAAAACTGAAACCACACCTAAAGGATATACAGTCAAAATTAACAATTATGGTGCGTTCATACCTCATGATAGAAGATAAAGACTGTTGCACTATATGTTACGCGTGGTCTAATACACGTCATTTGTCTGGATTTTAGGATGGGACCAGTCTGATAAGTTCGTCAAAATCTACATCACCCTGAAAGGAGTGCAGACTATTCCAGCTGAAAATGTTGAGGCTAACTTCACTGAGAGGTGGGGTGATCTCACATTAATTAAATTCACTGAATTTTGGTTTGTATCACAACCATAATTTCCATACATATTACCATAACTTCACAACCTTAATGTAAAGGAACACAACTTTTGATGTTAAAAATATATTTGTATATTATGAAATTAAAATCACCACTTCTAAATAAAATCTTTTGAATTATTGCTTGCTGTTAGTTCATGTTAAATTAATCCTTATTGTACAGTGTTACCCATAATTATTCTTTATTATTGTGTTGTGTATTTATTTGTTTATTTATTCAAAATTTACATTAGAAGAGAGTGGGGCTGTGCCACAGGGAGAAATGTATTATATAAAAAATGTGTGATGTCTTTATATATTTAGACCTGCATAAATTTGCTTTGACGTAAAGTTTAATTTTTAGAAGTTCCTTATAAAAGTTGTGTGTTAGCTTGTTGTTTTTGTGTGTTAGCTTGTTTATTTCTCAGTTGCACCTGTAAATGATTGTCTTTTCCAGTTAAGGGGGTGCAAATCTTTTTGAATTGTGGTGTTTTAAATGGTCAATGTGTGTAACCACTGCCTTTGTGTTTTTACAGAGGTTTTAATGTTCTAGTCAAAGATTTGAATGGGAAGAACCATCAAATGACAGTCAACAACCTTTTGTTTCCCATTATTGTCGCTGAGAGTAGTAAAAAGGTTTGTCATTTTCTTAATGTTATTGTATATTCTGTTGGTAAATTGGTTTAAAAAATTGCGTAAACAGACTGTTGTGAAATGTATTTGTTTACAGATAAAAACAGACATGGTTCTTATCATGTGCAAGAAGAAGTCAGCTAAAAACTGGGAATGCTTGACACAAGTAGAAAAACAGTCCAAGGAAAAAGAGTGAGTCAAATGCACACACTTTAATTCACTGTTTGTTTTCCTTTTTTAAATTTCATTTTAATTTGAATGGTCCTGATTTATACATAAAAATGTTATTAGTTTTAATCTCAATTAATATGATCCAACATTTAAAAAAAAATACATTTGTAATCATGAGTTATGTTTATTATTATTTTAATATTAGAAGAAAAAATATTTGATTGCATTGTGCACTATCAACGTTAACATCGTTCTAAATTCAGTTCTGTAAATTATGTTTTTTAAAAGTCATAAAATTGTAACATATCTGTTTCAGCAAACCCAACTTGAATGAGAACGCTGATCCAAGCGAGGGGCTGATGAGCGTACTGAAGAAGATCTACACCGATGGAGATGATGAGATGAAACGCACTATAAACAAAGCCTGGGTTGAGTCTCAGGACAAGAAGACCAAAGTAGATGATCTTGACTTCTAAGCCAGCTTATTGATCTGCTGCCATATTCACAGTGAATCACCCGTATTCACACATGCCATTCCACTTTATTTGGATTGTTTTATGTATTTTTGTATTTTGTTCCTATTAAATACAGCTTTGAAGTGCTTTCATCCTCATTTGTAATTCATGTCAGCATATGTTAAGTGGATTTTCGTTAAATATTATTACCGTCCAATATAGGACAATGTACCGAAATTGTGGAAAATTAAATTAAAAATAGATAATAATATTAAACTATAAAAAGTATCTTTTGTTGTTGTTGTTGTTGTTGTTTTTTTGGTGTCCTAAAAAGTGGGGGATAGGTTCCAAATGACCCATGTCCATATAGTATAATGAAATGTTGCTGTCATGCAATATATATTACTATGATGCATGAAAGTTGTGCTGTCGCACAGGTAACACAGCATTTAAACAAAACTGCGGTTATGAAAATAAGTAAAGCAGTATATTTATTGATTTATAATTTTAATACATCTGAATGCTTTTCTAGAGCAGGACTTCTAAAAATGGAAAACATACTCAGAAGTAATAACTTATGTTGTTTTAGGAAATCCCTTATATGGACAAAGGCATTCAGGTATAGCTGTAGCTGAATGTATAGCTCATTCTGTAACTGAATGAGATGGAAAGCAATGTTTGTTTATTAAAAGTTGAAAAGATAAAGAGCTATGTTCCTTTTTTATGTGCAAAAAGTGTGGTACTGTAGTTTACTTATTACAACACAGGAGGGCGCATGAAACCAAGAGTTTTATTGTTCAGTTGCGTATGTTCTGCGATGACGTAATTTGTCTTCATCCTCAAGATACAAAATTGTGTAGATGCAATTCAAATTTGTTTTAAATATCTGCCTTCAACTCTGAATGTTACATTATAATACAATGTAATAACGTGTAAAGCGTCTATTTTGTTTTCACGCAGTACGTCAGGAAATTAAGAATTTATCCTTACAGGATTGAAATTGCATGCAAAGTTAAATTGATAATGCTAAACAAATGTTCATATGTATATTGTGTTGTGTGTGTGTGTGTGTGTGTGTGTGTGTGTGTGTGTGTGTGTGTGTGTGTGTGTGTGTGTGTGTGAACATTTGTTTATATATATATATATATATATATTAAACTTTAGTGGCACGTTTTGTACAAACCCTTAAACAGAAAAAAAAACAGAAACACTTAATAAATCATCCAGTGCAAGTCATCCATAGTCACGTTACCCGTGATTGGATGATGTGCTCTCAGGTTTTCATTCACTTTCCACAGCACTTTCTCATGCGTCTTTCTGCTCTTTGATTGAATCTCCGTCAGCCAATGATATCGACTCTTTCCTGATGTCACCGCCTCAGGCCCCGCCTGTGCCCATGACGTCACGAGCACTATATATATCACTGAACGCCGGTACCCGAGCATGTTTGATTCACCAGATTAAAGAACTTGGCTAGACTTGGGGAATTCACATAAGGAGTGTACTTTTTTCTAGAGCGAAGGATCTACATTACCAAATGGATCCTGCGTGTTTTTCCACAGCCCAGCGTCTTTCGTGTAAAATGATGAATCCGGATTTGTTCAAACCGTCTCAAGCGGTTCAACCGCCCGCCAAGACGAACCGGAGTAAATCAGAGCACGTTAAGACCGAGGTCGCGCCGGTGGTGGTGGACGCAAAGACGGGAAGGTCGTACTGTAAAGGAAAGCTTCTGGGAAAGGTACCGCTCTTTTTATTCACGCTGAACATTATGAATGATGCAGTTCGTTGCTGTCTCTTGTCTCGTTTCCTGACATGCGTCTCAAACGTGGACGGCGCACGATGTGTCGGTCTCGTGCTTGCGCGTCTGGTTAGTGAGATGTGCAGAGGTACACCAGAACCGCTGGACCGCAATCCGCCCTGTCTGCGTTCCTAATGCCTACCAACTGGTCCTGTCTTCTCTTCACATGTTGAGCCATTACATATGATTTTATGCGAAGGCGGTCTTTGCTATTTTTCAATTGACTGGATTTATTCGGATATTCCAGACTCAGGAATTGATGAATGATTGAACGAGCCGCTGCATCAATGGAAATGATGCAGCATTGCTCACGGTCAGTGGAACCTGTGACCACTCTCGCCGTTTCATTCTCTGGTTTACAAAACAAGTCTTTCCTTGTGTTAGACGGTTGATTATTTATATTCTCAATATCAATCCTAGTTTTTAAAAGTGCCGCATCATTGTGCGATGCTGTAAGGAGGGGTTGGTCGAGTGGGGAAACGAATACGTCATTCCTTTGTAGATGTGTTTGGGACGAGGGTCAGAAATGTATTAGTGATTGGGACCAAAATTACCTTGAGATATTTGAAATATGAAGAAGAAATTGCTCATTCGCATCGTCAAAATAAAAATCTTCCAACAGCTACAAAACTTGACCTTGATGGTAGAGTTGTGTAACTTAAACCAGCAGTCTTGTTTTCCTGTAGCAAATGACCATAATTCAGTTTCAGTTAAAGCATTTGCAAAATGGATGACACTGTTTGTATATGGGGCAAAGAGTAAAAAAAAAGCCCCTTAAAATCAATTCCAGTCTGCAAAAAACTGGTCGGTACATATTGAACACCATATAAGCTGGCTGCCAGCATTCTTGACCCCAGTCATGTGGAAAACATGAATCAAGCATTCAAAACCCTGGTAGTTTCCAAAAGATTTTGTCTTTGCAAGTAGCTAATGAGTGTTTCAGACAGTCATTGTGTTGAGGCCGTTAAACAGAGACCTGGAGGCGAACGCTGATGTTAATCATCACCTTGAGTTGCAACTGCAGCATTTTTGCCCTGTTGACACATTCTGAGTTATTTAATATATAACCGCTTTTGTTTTAGGGTGGTTTTGCACGATGTTATGAGATGACTGATCTTGCCAACAACAAGATGTATGCTGTGAAAGTTATTCCTCAAAGCAGAGTCTCGAAGCCACACCAAAGAGAGAAGGTAAATGGATAACAGTGCGCATGTAAATTGTCATTTCTTGTTTCCTCCTCTAACATTTATATACGTCATTGTCCTGCAGATCATTAATGAAATCGAGCTCCACAAAAGCCTGCAGCATAAGCATGTGGTGAAGTTTTCCCATCATTTTGAGGATCAAGATAACATTTACATCTTCCTTGAACTTTGCAGCAGAAAGGTAAGTTGCTTTATTTGAGAACAGACCTCCAATGGTCACCTTTGATGATAAACAAGGCACTGATTCTAATCTTTTGCTTCATATTTTCAGTCTCTTGCACACATTTGGAAAGCAAGACACACACTTACGGATCCAGAAGTACGTTACTACCTCAGACAGATCATATCTGCGCTCAAATACCTCCATAATAAAGGCATCCTCCATAGAGACCTCAAACTAGGTATTGTTTTTGACGCTTTTGCCTCTTAGTATGACTTCCGTTAAAGTCAGTTGGTGCTCTAACTGCTCTAACTTGTTTTGCAGGCAATTTTTTTGTGAATGACAACATGGATTTGAGATTGGGTGATTTTGGACTGGCAGCGAAGCTGGAGACAGTCGAGCAGAGGAAGAAGTGAGTTTGCTTGCCTTTGTCCTCAATAACTTTCATATATGATCAGTGTGCTGACAAAATAATGCCTTTTTTGCAGGACCATCTGCGGGACTCCAAACTACCTGGCACCAGAGGTCTTAAACCGACAAGGTCATGGGACTGAGTCAGATGTTTGGTCGCTGGGTTGTGTAATGTAAGTCTTAAAGTCTACTCTACACTATTTTATGGTTATTGTGTAGACCAGGATTTCCCAGACTGCAGGGGTTTTTCAACGTACACAAAAAAGCAATCAAAATAAATAAAACCCTTACTAACAATATTTTAAATATTCTTTATCGTATGACCATTAACTAATCCCAGAAGCTCAAACATCTGAAAGTGTTAATCTAAAATATTCTTCTAATCTAACTGGGTATGTTTTAGCTCTGACTTAGAAAGATTGGAAATCTCTGGTGTAGACTAATATATTAATATACTTGTATTATGGAAAGTCCCTACTTGATTAGTTGCATCTGTGACAGCCTTGATTTACAAGCTCTTTTCTTGTCTATTTAGGTACACACTCCTGTGTGGGAATCCACCATTTGAAACCTTAGACTTGAAAGAGACCTACAAGTGTATTAAGGAAGTGAAATACAGCCTTCCTCCATCCCTCGCTCCAGCTGCACAGAAGCTGATCTCTGCAGTCCTTCAGAAAAACCCCTGTGACCGCCTTACGCTGGATCAGATACTGGCCCACGAGTATTTCACAAAGGTTAATAATCCTTTTTCCTTGTCTAAATGCAGTGAAACCTTTAACTTGATTATTAAGAGCAGTATTTTAAGTTTTCTTTGCTCTTAACCAGTTTATTTTAATTCTGCAGTCCTCCAATGTTTTTTTTAAATCCACCTACTTTTTACCTCCCTCAGGGCTTCACTCCAGATAAACTCCCTCCCAGCAGCTGTGTGATGGTGCCTGAGCTTAATCCACCCAGCCCTGCCAAGAAGTTCTTCACCAAGATGGCTAAAAGCCTCTTTGGCAAGAGAAAATCAAAAGGCATGTACCCATTTTAACCACACATTCTATCTGAGATGTTTGGAATGTTAGTATTTTTATATTATTTGCATACTATTATCTTAAATTACACATTAATACCAAATTAAAATGACTTGTTTCTGTTACTGACCTAAAACTCTCATTGCAGTTGTTGAAAAGACCACTTGTGAGGAGAAAGATGACATTTCTAAACTGGTGTCGGGTATGGTGAAGCACTCCATCGGTCGGCAGATGAGCTACAAGACAATGGGAGTGAATGAGGTAATGCATCTTACAATTGTGTATTAATAGCGTCGCCTCTGATTATAAACTTCTGCTTCGTGTCTGACTCAAGACTGTCGTAGAAAGCTGCGTCAGTATGCATGCAGTTTTACAGTATGGCTAAAGTGGGCTCTGTGGGGACGTGTTTTGCTGTATATGAAAGAGTGCAGTAGTCCAGCTATTGTTCTGAATCGGAGTAACTCCGTACTGACAAGCCACAATTTCAAAACCAAACCCACTCATTAATCACATGACAAATTGGTCTTTGAGATAAAAGCCTGGAAAATGAGTCCATAATGGCTTAACTGAGTGCAAGGAAGCACTTATGTTTGTAAAAACATTGTCACTTCCTTTTTGGATACTTAGGCCACTTCTCCCACGGTTCAACTGGCAAGCTCCGGTCCTCTGGACACCCCAGCTGAGGAAGAGTCCCGGAAATCTGCATCCCGCTCTTTCAAAGGGACCGTCGCCAGCAGCACTGATGGTAAGGGACCGTAGCAGCTAATTTTTGCATGAGTGAAGCCCGTTTTATTTTAGACTCAACCCCTCAGGCTTAATAGGCAGCTATTAAAACAAGTTTGTCCAAAAACATCCTGCCCTAATTCGTTTTGTTTCTTTGAGTTTAGCATCAGGTGACTTGTCACTTACACTTCACATTTTTGTCTGGTACTTGAGTTATACTATATACACAACCAATTAAAAGTTTAGGGTCAAGAGAACTTCCTATTAATAAATTATTTTAACACTTAACGTTTCATGTGCACCGAATCTGTATATTTATAAAGGTTTCTGAAGGATCATGTGAAACTGAGGATTGTAGTAATTACAAATTTAGGTTTCCTATCGCATTAATAAATTGCATTGAGTGTATATTAAATGGAATGCTTATTTAAAATTGTAGTAATTGTACTAAATTGTTTCCTTTATCCCCTTAGCTTGTGACGATACCCCTACCCCTGCTGCTGTAGCCGAATCTGCCATGAAGGTTCTTAACAGCTGCTTGTCTTCCATGCCAGCAGGTTTGTTCCCACACTCTGTTTACACTGTGGCGCTTAAGCAACGAGCAGTTTCAAGGTTTACTCTTAAGCCATTGATAAAGTACTCAAATATTCTCCTTCCCTCTTCCAGCTTCAAAAAACCCACCCTGCCTTTCAAAAGCTAAGCCTTTTATCTGGGTAACCAAGTGGGTCGACTACTCCAACAAATACGGCTTCGGTTACCAGCTCTCCAATCAAAACGTCGGTGTACTCTTCAACGAAGGCACTCATCTGAGTCTGTCTGACCAGCGGAGGTACGTCAGCTTGCTCTTTTCTCAAACGCGCTTCCAGTTTGGCATTTGATCTGAACTCTGATTGACCCACATAGAGTGCTTTACCCTTTACAACATCTCTGCTTTCAACAAATGTTTTAAGCTTTAATTTGTATTCTTCCGCAGGACCGTCCATTACTGTCTGACAAACAACAAACACTTTAGTTTTCCAGCTGATGCTTTACCAGAGAAGCTCCAGAATCAAAAACACATAGTGGATTTGATGGCTAACTACATGGAGCAGAATCTGATGGAGGTACGGTGTTTTTTTTAGTTTTTCAGCACTAAACTTTTAGAAATGTAATTATTTACAATATTTTGGAAAACAGCCATTTCTAAATATTTAGATGCGCTTTGTTTTTTCTTCATTAAAAGTCTTCCTGTTTGTAGGGTGGAGATGTCAACTGTGAGAACCAGTCACCTCCAAGCTCTTCTCCTTTACTTCTGCAGTGGATCAAGACCGATCATGCCTTAGTCATGCTCTTTGACAACCGAACTTTACAGGTAAGTCTCTGATTTTGAAGGAATTACAGATTTTACCATTTGGTCACTGAATTGCTTGAGCAATGCCATTCATAATGTTTCCTTCTGCTCTTTCCTAGGTTAACTTTTACACAGACCACACAAAGATCATCCTGTGCAAGACCTCGGACTCGTCGTACCTGCTGACTTACATCAGCAAGGCGCGCATCTCTTATTCCTACCCTCTGAATGTGCTTTCCGATTGGGGCTGCTCTTCGGAACTCCGACAGCGGCTTCAATATGTGGTCCAGCTTCTCCAGCACTACACCACTGCATAATGAACCCTGTGGAACCGCTGTTCTGCTTCGTATTACGATTTGCTGCTTACCGCCTCCTTTTGGGAAGCAAAAAAGGACTATGACAAGGAAAAATCAGGGGAAGCTTCCACGTTGCCACGAAGGTCTCCTGTCCTTGATCATCGACTGGCCTCTTTGAACTATGGTGCACTATATTTGTTTAGTTTTCTTTTTTTATTCTTGCAACTGAGCCTACACCGTCAGTATCACACTACCAGCTTCACTCACTGTGTGCACAACCAAAATTTGAGCCCGTTCATTTTATTTTATTTTTTTAGCTGGACTGAAGTGCAGATGGCATAAAACAATACATTTTTAAAATAATAAATACTTTTATTTCACTAAATAGTACACAAGACGAGCGACGCACATCAATTGGTTATTCTTTTAATGTGATTAGTTTTAAAGATGGCAGAGGTGAAGCTGAATTGGAACTATAATTCATGGAGGAGCAGTTAGGGGTGGGAGTGACTAAAGTGCCTTTCTGATGGATTCCTCTGTGCAATAATAGCCCTGAATCTCAAGCTTAAGTCACAAAGGGAATCAGATGGGCTTAATAGTCTTCATATTCGGTTTTCCAAGCAAATTAGGCCGTATTGGGGGGAAGAAACACTACAAATACACACCTCACCTGATATAAGCTTTTTGCTCTTAAAAGTTATATCCTTAATGTCTGTACTTGAGAGGGAAAAAAAGACTATGTATTCAGTGTGCCTCCAGCTTTGTTTACTTGACATGCTCCATCATAAATAGTCATAATGTCCTCAAAACTGTGACCATGGCTGTAGGTAATGTTTAGGATACCAACATTGTGAAAGCCATTTACCCTCTCAGACAAATCCTAACTAGTATTATTAATTGTGGCACGTGTTCTATTTATTTTTTTATTTATAGTTTTTTATTTATTGATGTAACATAACTGTACAATGTCAACACTGGGAAATGTTCAGTATCACTTTTTATGTATTGGGAGAGTGGGGGGAATAAAGTTTATTGAAAATATAAAAGTTCTTTGTCATGATTAAGATTTTTATATATGGAGAGTATTGTAAATTGTTCAGCAAGCCCTTCAAAAATCAAACTGAACCTGAGTGGTATCTGTGCACAACTATATGTAAAATATTACAATATCAATGTTTTAGTTTTTTGTTTTTTTTGGAGATCTTCAGCAACTGGAGTAAAGGCTACATTTTAAAATGAGAACCATTTTTAAACTAGATTATATGGTTTCTGATTAAACAAATGCAGCCTTGGTGAGCATAAGGTGCTACTTTCATAAACATTAAGATAAGTAATGCTCCAAAGAAGCTGTCTGTGCATGACCAGTGTTTCAAATCTTTATTTTTATAAATGCATAAGTTGTTTTTCACTCAAAGTACATACCGTGTACTATACCCACAGCAAACAGTGAATGATTTTGGAAAACAGCAGATGTGTAGTTGTCAGTGTTGGGGTTGATGAGGCTGCAGCTGGCCACCGTTATACCTTGTTTATCATTCTGCACGACCACCAGCTGGCACACAAGTTTATATCGGGGCGGATTGACATCTTTTAGCTTACTTAGAACTAGATCTGCTAACATCTGACACAGCAGGCTACAGCTGTCAGGATTGTAATTCACGCCTTCCAAGTAACTGTCCAAAGTGGCCTGTAAGATCTGCTGGGTCCTGCTGGCACTGAAGTAGCACCCTGGTTCTGGTCCTGTTCTGTAGGTGTTCTCCACATAGACTTCTTGGATGGGTTGGGGACGGTACAGTCCAGAGAAGCTCACTCTTCCTCCCTGGTGCCAGCCAGCGAAAGAGTAGCGCTTGCCCATGGAGATGTGAGAACTGCTGACGTTGGGGCTCAGGAACGATGACTCTAATGACAGATCTGTCATTCTCCTGAGGAACAGGGGTCTGTGGTGGAAGTGGTCCTTAGATTGGTCTTTAGAGCTTCTGCGGGTGGAGATGGAGCCCAGACGTCTCCTTGGAGGCCCTGAGGCACCTGGTTCTGTGGACAGGGAGCGATTGAACTGAGCTAAAGTCTCCTGTGAAAGCGGTAGAGGCTGATTGGACATGATGAAGAAATCTGTGAGGAGATAAATCACATTGTATTGAAGTATAGTCTCGTACAAAATGTGATATTCATCATTTCTTCACTATCCATCTTATTTTTAATGTTATTAAAGTGGGTGCAGTAATTTGAAACAATGTGCAAGTCTTCCACTGTCATCCACTTCCATTTGTTTTAGCTGTACAAAGACAGTTCTTTATGCTGCTTGATATTTCAAACTGGTAATTATTATCATATTACCATAATTTATTATGGTTTGTTGTGCAAACTGTTTTACCATTATACAATCTGTGGATACATATCATAAACATTTTAAATGTAGAATTATATATACAGTAATCCCTCGCCACTTCGCGGTTCAAGTTCTGCGGCCTCAGTGGATCGAGAATTTTTCAAAAATATTCATTGAAAAATAAAAATTCAAAAATACCGCTATATCGGCAGCCGTATTGGTGAAAGCAGTGTTGTTTTATCGTGATGCGAGAAAAATGGTTCCCAGGATGGCAGACAAAGAGAGAAACTCTCTCAGAGGCTTTGTACACACCCACCGGCACTCAGACAAGACACATGATTGTTTCCCGGCACGAGATCAACGAATGAGAGCATGAGTGGATGTATCCTGTGAGCTGATTGGCTGATCCTACTTCGCGGATTTTCACCTATCGCGGGGGGTTCCGGTCCACAATAAACGAGGAATCACTGTAGTTTATTTTGACCTTAGTTTTGACCTAAGTTATTGTAGTAATAAAGAGAAGCACAAAAAAAGTTAAATAAAATATTTATAAATAGTTTTATTCATGTTAATGATTTATATTATCTTTTTATCTTATTTGAATGTTTTAAATAATATACTATGTTAATATATGTTGTTGATTATGTGTTATTTATTACGTGTGTACAAAATGCATATATGCTTACAGATTTTTCTAAGTAGCAATAGTGATGAGTATTAACCCTAAAGCTCCATGTTGTTTGCCAACCCTATTACATTCTAAATATTGTTGAAGATCAATCCTAAACATCTTTCCTCTTAGCCATAACAGACGGAAATATCTAATTGCACCCCATGTCATTATTTACTGCCGGCATTCTTGTGCATTGAAGTGTCAAGTTCATTATCCTGTTCATTATCTGTAACAAGTCATTGAGGCACAAAAGACACCAATTCTTGAAAATTACCCAAGAACTTGTATTTGTTGAAAAAGGTGTGAACTTACAGGAAGGTCAACTCTGTAAATGAGGTCATGCAAGTTGAATGGTTTAATTCTTACAGTGAGAAACTAAGGGCCTTTCCCAGTAACACAAACTGAAATTTTACTATTGCTTCCTCAATGACACAGGTTTCTGATTTAAATCATTTATATGCATCTAATGTAAAAGGTATTTAAAATGTAATAGTTATATGATAAACCACTTGTCCAGGATTTGGCCGTCATAAATCCATGGTTATGTACTCTTTGTAACTTGTTACTCTTTTTTTATAAAGTGTGTCTGGCTAGAGCTGACATCAGGGGAAACAGTCATGAACATGTCCCAGGCCCTGCGACAGTAGGGGGGCCTAATAAACCAATGCTTCTGAGTGTCTGTAGCAAGCAGGGTGGGGCCGAGAGCTGTGGGAGCGGAGGCATAAAAGGAGGAGCGATGCCAGTGAAGGACCAGGCTTGTTTGTGTTTTGTTTGTGTGTGGGTGGCTGTCGTCCTTGAGGGGCTGCCACCATTACTTTTATTTTGTTGGTGTTTCTTCTATTTCAAATGAAAGTGTTTAAGTGTTCCGGTTCCCCCTCTTTCGCTGCTGGCCGACTTTCTCAGCACCACAATCCCTCCCAGCCAAGAGGGAGGGATCTCTGACCGCGTGTCCTTCTTTCCTCCTGGGTTTCAGCATCAATGCAATGCACAATGAAGTTAAGGTAACAAGGTAGCGGAAATTAGCAAACGTTTAACAACGTTAATTTAAAAATAACCCACAATAAAATAAAAGTAATGGTGGCAGCCCTTCACGGACGACTGCTGCCCGCACAAACAAAATTACGTGAATTCAACGTAAATTCAGGCCTGGTCCTCTCTTGTCCTTCACTGGCATCACTCTTCCTTTAATGCTTCTGCTTCTCCATGAGATACGAGGCCGGTGCGGCGCTCTCACGGCCCTCAGCCCTGCCCTGCTCCCACAGTGTCCAACATTACAATTTTGTACCTATGACTTCGGTCTGTGTCCAATAAATTCACTTCAAAAGGTGTTTATGGTAGGTCATTAAAGATCAGACTAAGGAATTGTGACAAAGAGTGACAAAAGAAGTCAGTGGTATGATGTGTCAGCTGAAGTTTGTTTCCAAAAACACATGAATAAGTGTCTAAGCAGAGTAGATCTATGACTTAAAAGCTCATATAGTAAAACAGTCAAGGCAAAGTCCTTAAGTTGAATGGATTTGCACCTAAAATCCATGATGTGAAGTTGTTTGTGAAGAAACAAAATGGGCCAAAATACCATCAAACTAGAACAGATCTCTTTGCGCAACAACAACAACAAAAGATTTGTTTGGATTTTATTTAGTTCTTTTGCGAATGTTGGATATGTTCAATTTCATGACTGAAAAAAGGCCCTTGAGATGCTAATCAAAAAACATAAATACATTTTTATGAATCTCTTTAGCTGTATTCCATTCTCATGGTAATATTTTATAATCAAGAAGATATCATTTTCAATTGTTAATGGTTTATTTACCCTCACTCAATAGTCTAGACCTAGATCAATTGCAGATGATGATAACAAAGTGAAACCCATTGAAGCTATTGATTTTAGCCTGTAAACTAGGTTTAATGTGAAGCCAACCCAAAGAGCTAATTTAAGAGAACGAGGTGCTGTTTAATGAATGAAACCCTTTTTGATTGTCACCGTCAGGGAAGTTTCCACCTGTCTGTACAGTGAGATGTTGTTAGAGTCCTCAGACTGAGTCAACAGCGTACTACACCTCAGGTATGGTTCACTGCTCTTTTGCCTTTTCCCGTCCACAGTCTTTGCCTCCACACCACTATTGAGTGATTGTAATCTATGTACCAGAACAGATATTTACACCACTCTTACCTCTCTACTCGAAGACTTACAGCAAGTAATGAGAGGGCATGAAACATGTGAAAGTACAGGTATGGGTAGGAGAGAAAGTACAAATGAGTCCTTCATAACTGAGTCACTAGAAGAGAACAGCAAGCTCTACATTCAAACTAGATAAAATCATTTAATGAGCACATATTTACCGTCAGTTTCCACGTCATGAACATCAAGTAAAATTACACTTGAGTCAGAGATGTTAAACAGAAACTTCATATCATAAACTTCACTCAGAGATTTCAATAGTTAAAATATAAGAATCAGATTGATACTTCCTGACATTTCTAAGTACTGTAAGAATGGATTAATTAAATTTAATCTTATATATATATATATATATATACATTTTTAAAGGAATTTTTTAGTCTGCGTTTATATATATATATATATATATATATATATATATATATATATATATATATATATCATGAAAAATTAATTTTATTTTAATTTTATTTTAAAAAAATATATAGACTTTTAAAAAATCTGCTTTATTGTATGTTTCTACTACGGTATATTTTTTGGACAAATTGACTCTAAACAGAATCAGTGGCACTATACTATATGAAATATGCATGTCTGTGAGTGCTAAAGCTTAAAAAATAGTAGTCAAAGGGAGATTAAATAAGTTAAAAACCATTTACAAAGAATTTAAAGAGAGAAAAATGGATACATTTCCAAAACTTTTTACCCTACATCATATGAGTCTCTGGGACCCACAACATAACAGTAAAGTGATAATATGACTGCCAAAAACACCTAAAATAACATCACCAAAATGTTTGTTTAGTGTAGTATTCGGTATCACCACGATGATGGGTTACCCTAAATTTCCTTACCTGTTTAGGAGCTCAATACAATATGATTATAGTCGTATTCCAATAGGGAACTGTCTTCTCAACTAATGTTTTCTGAAAGTGGTCCACGCTCACTGTTCTGAGAGCATCTCTAAGTAAAGAGCAATCCCATAAATTATTGTCAAAATGGGCTAAATGGTCAGGCACACTAAACAACGCCCCGCAAGTCAGGCAATCATTCACACAGCGCTTTGAATAACCTGGATATTTGCCACGAACTTGCTCGTAGTCATGGAAAGCCTTTTATTTTAACCTTCTACTGTAGCCTGATTGGCTTATCAACAATAATGGCCGATGTCCAGTGTAGTCATGGGTAATCAAATTTATTTTACCAGTAACATACATGTTTTGTTTGGTAAATGTTTTGCTATGGATTTTTTTTGTATTCCCAACAGTGCTGTGGAGCTACATCGCAAAAGGACTAAGTGTGTTACACTGATCTCTTGTATTTGAGAGAGAAATAGGTGCTGATCTCTAGTTGCCAGTGGGCGGTATCAGGCAGAACCATCTGTTTCCACTGCAATCAAGAGGAAAAGGAGGGATGCAGTCAGGTTCAGCTCATGAAACATACCTCTGTGCAGACTCTCTGACTCCCTAAACCAACCCCAGCAATGTCAGTGGGCGATTTTAAGAAAGAACAACTGACAACCTTTAGAATTATCTCAAAGAATATCACTGACAAATGCTTTATATCTAATGGAAAAATGGTTCATAATCATGATATGTTTAATGTCAAACTGACTTTCCACCTCAAAAGTGCCCCTCTAATCTTATTGTTAGCCATGCGAAGGATAAGAACATTTGTGAGGAAGTTGGAAATGAATGACAGATTTGCACAGGTCAGCAAGTTCTAGCATGCCTGGACATGTATCAATAAACTAGGGGAGTTTGAAAAGTGCTTTCAAGCACAAAAATACAAACAGTGGAGACAGTTGAAAAGGCAAGACCTTTGAGAGGGGAAAATCATAAATAAACCAGATGGAGAACTCTCTCTCTCTCTCTCTTCCATAAATCAGCTAGTAGATGGTTGCAGTACAAAACTAAAACCTTTACTTTTCTAAAGAAGTAGTTTAGTGGTTGCCACCAAATGATTACCAGAGTTTTACAATGGTGTTTTGGGTGGTTTCTAGGGTCTAGTAGCAATGCTTTGTGGTGCAATGCAATGAGTGTGGTGTTTGCAACACCAAGGTCTTGGGTTCAATTACCAGGGAAAGCAAGAACTGATTAGAATGTCACTGTGTGCCTTGAATGCAATGTAAGCCGCATTGGATAAAAGGGTCTGCCAAATGCTTAAATGTAAATGTAAAATGTAGTTGCTAGGCTGCTTTGAGTGACTTTTATGTGTAAGAACCTCCAAGCTGTGTTGTTATACGTTATCAGTCCAAAATCAAATACATCCATTATATATAGTATGTGAAAAACCGTATGCCACAAAAGTAGTCTGTCTGAATACATATAGCATTCGAAAAACAAGCTGAAAATTGCCTAGATGACCTATTACGTCCATCAAGATTCTGAAGTGTGCATTCCATGGACATTTTTCCATCCCGTGAGGCAACAGGAGAGGATTTATGAATGGGAATTGTCATGGAAATTTCCCTGCTATCCCTTAAGGCAAAAGATGAGACCAAACACCCAGTACTGTGAGATGAAAAGTTTTAATTTTTGCAAGAATGCCGTTCAACACTCAGAGAGCTGTCTGAAATCGAGACTCATCAGACCAGGCAACATTTTTCCAGTCTTCACCTGTCCAATTTTGGTAAACTCGTGCAAATTGTAGCCTCTTTTTCCTATTTGTAGTGGAGATGAGTGGTACCCAGTGGGGTCTTCTGCTGTTGTAGCCCATCCGCCTCAAGGTTGTGCGTGTTGTGGCTTCATAAATGCTTTGCTGCATACCTCGGTTGTAACGAGTGGTTATTTCAGTCAAAGTTAATCTTCTATCAGCTTGAATCAGTCTGCCCATTCTCCTCTGACCTCTAGCATCAACAAGGCATTTTCGCCCACAGGACTGCTGCATACTGCATGTTTCCCCTTTTCACACTATTCTTTGTAAACCCTAGAAGTGGCTGTGCGTGAAAATCCCAGTTAGTGAGCAGATTGTGAAATACTCAGATCGGCCTTTCTGGCATCAACAACCATGCCACGCTCAAAATTGCTTATAAATCACCTTTCTTTCCCATTCTGACGTTCAGTTTGGAGTTCAGGAGATTGTCTTGACCAGGACCAACTCCTAAATGCATTGAGGCAACAGCCATGTGATTGGTTGATTATATAACTGCATTAATGAGAAATTGAACAGGTGTTCCTAATAATCCTTTAGGTGAGGGTATCTGACACTGGTAGGTCACAACAACATGGCGGATAAAGTATGTCTGGATTTCATTCATACTACATAGAAGAGACGTTTGTAGCGGTCACAAAGTAAGTTGAAATTCCAATGTAGTATCTACTCAGTACTCGATTTCAGGCTCACAGATAGATTGCTGCAGAGATGACGTCAAAACCAAAAATAATAATTCATAACTGGTTCCCTTCGGATTTGTGCAGTTTATGTTGTAGAATAAAAAGTTATGTTCAAGTTATGTTTACCACAGATCTTTTTTCACTCATAGATTGAAATTATGAAAACCCATTATGAAAACCCATAGGAAAATCTTGAGGAAACCATTGGTGAATTAGTCTTTATTGCACAACTGTATTGTTTACTAAAATGAAATTAAATGAAATCTAAAATAAAAATGAAAACAATTAAGTTTTTTTGCTTTGTTTTTAAATAAAATATAAATGTTAGATGGAAAACGTAAACATGAAAATTAGAAACTAGAAAACTAAAGCACAAATAAAAATTAAAATAAATATTTAAAAAACATTAAAATGACAAAGAGCTACTAAAAACCTGCTCTAAAATTAACTGATTCATATCTTTAAAATATGTAATTCAAAACATTAATAAATACTAAGATATTTATACTATTGTATGAATAATATTAAAATATCCTACGCCAGGCACCACAGAGACTGATGTAAAGGGTCAACATTATCTCGTTCAACATGTGATTTTGATGCACAAGGAGTTAGTAGCACGCATTAACACAACAATCCGGAATTTAACACCAAGGTTAACTTTTTATCTGAACTCGGTGGGCTCGAGGGCTCTAGTGTTGCACAATTGAAATACTATGTACTTCAGGCCTAATGATGTCACTCAAATTAAAGATTTGGATCAGCTTGTACTCAAACGAGAGCTGAGATAACCTTGTCAACCATGAGAAAATTCTTTAACTGAGAATTTACCTTCACGATCTGCTGTTTTAAAGGGATCGTTCATGATTTATTCACCCTCATGTCATTTTAAATGTCAGAACACAAAAAAATTGTAAAAAAGTTTCTCACATTGAATGGAAATAACAAAAAAGAAGAATGAAAATGAAAAAATAAATAAACAAATAAATAAATAAAATAAAAATGAAAATATACGCGTTAGGAGTGGTATGCTTGACAAAATTTGATCACAATAAGAAAAAGCTACAGTACAGATTTAAAGTAATGTATTCTAATAAAGTTTTAAATCAAAATAATTAAATATCTGAGTTTTGAGAGAAAAGTTGAATGCAATTCAAAACAATTAAACAGAGATTTTTCTTTGCTACTAAATATTAAGCAAAACATTCTCTAACTGAAAGGCTTTTGAGGACATTTAAGGGCATAAAAGTAAAAAAGGAGGATGTTTTGACCTATTATGACATCAAAGTATTCTGTTTCTCTGCATTATTCATTTAGAGCTACGCTGATGCATTTTTCATTGACTTTAATCATGGTGTCAGATTAACTTCTTTTCAGATTGACAGTTAAATTCACAATGTTTCATATACAGAACAAGTGGGTGTGCATGGTATGGCATGAATTAATAACTTACTTAAGTACATTCATATAGAAAACAGTCCTTTTAATTTAGAATAATATTTTACAATATTATTGTTTTTACTCAGTTTATGATTAAATACATGCAGTCCTGGTGAGCATAAGAGACTTCTTTTTAAAACATTTTTTTAAAGTGTTTTCAAACTTTTGACAGATACTGTATAGAAAGAAAGCAATTTTTTGAATTGTAATACTATTACACAATACAGTATTACTGTTTTCATGCATTTTTGATCAAATAAATGCAGCTATGGTTAGTGTAAGAAACTTCAATAATATAAAAAACGTTAAAAATATAATTTATAAAAACAAAATCTAAAATCTAGTCTAATAGTTAATCAATGTTAACTCTTTGCTAACTTGACTGTAACACAAGTGTGAAATGAAACTTTTTTACTTAAACATCTGACTTTCTCTCATAAATATCCCACAGCTCTCATAAACTGACGTTGTAGTCATTTGATGTTCTGAGTAACCATGCATGAGTAAAAACTAACAGTAAAAAGCCGGGGTGCATTTCTCACTCTGACTAAATAATCCAGTGTCACCCACTTGCCAGTATTTCCAGAGGTAATCTTAGAACCAGTGAGCCACATTTGGGAACCACATTAAAAATGACAGGAGGAGTCAGACAGGAGTTTCGTTTCCTTTTGACAGCTTCCTCCATTTCCTTGGCTCAAACCCACTGTACCCTGCCCCCTCTTCGGTGGATTTCAGCTGGTGGGGTGTGCTAAGAGTCACTGCTGAGTAACACAAACTGTGACACTGTTGGCCAGGTCATATACCCTACAGTGTAAATAAACTGAGAGACCCTTATACAAACACAGCCTGTGAATGAAGGGTTGATCCTTTATGTTTCAACTAGCGATAACAGGCTTTCGTTATTTCAAAATTATTAAAGGGACAGTTCAGCTAAAGCATGAAAATGATGTCCTCATGTTGTTCCAAACCTGTATAACTTTCTTTCTTTTGTCCGTACAATAAAAAAAACAGTCCAATGTTGTTTTGAACTCCACTGACTTAAATTGTGTGAACAAAACCAGTTTGGAATGACATGAGAGTGAATAAATGTGTTAGTTTAGTTGTGTGCAATTTATTTAAAGATTATTTGTTAATTTAACTAATTAAAAGATTTTATTGGGGCAGATATAGGCTTAGAACTAAATGACACAAAACGTCCATTTGGGATTTTATGGTGAATTCAAGGAAAACCTCATGGTCATCAAAAACAAAAAGGAAGTGGTCAAACCTAGTGAAAGAGCAATTGCTGATGTTTTGCGACTGGTTTTAATTATTAACTTCCTCAGTCTCACCACATGGCAACACTCTGAAGACCAAACAGGGCCTTATCCACTGGCTTGTTCAGTGTTTCCTGACAAAAGCAGGGATTGTAGAGGCGATGGGTGATGGGAGACTGATGTGGACTTCCACTGGACACCGGCACAGGCCCAGGGCAGGGCTAGATAAGCAGAGCTTTGTGTGTTGGACCGTGTTGAACAATTATCAGGGAAAGCCCCCAAGTTTGCCTATGAGGGCGTATTTGTTTGTGAAAGGGGTCTGTCATTAAACCAAGCACCATCTACGACAGTTTGAATGAACTTATTCTTACACAATTGACTAAGTGTGGAATGGCAATTTCCTCTTCAGTCTGGTTATTAGGGGTTCAAACGCGAAGCGTTGAAAACCTATTGTAATTGTTAAGATTTTTATTATTATTATTATTATTCTGCCGTACTTCTTATCGTGCAGACCAAACCGTAATGTCTAGAGACTTGAAAGTTGGCCAGAAGGTAGGTCTCAATTTGGGGAGAACGTATCAAAATATGACCCCGATTGGCCAATAGGTGGCGCTACAGCGATCAAAATACCTAAATTGCTAATAACTCATAGACAGTTTGTCGTACACTCAAGTGTCTTATATCCCTGGAATCCTTGGCTCAAGACTTAAAAAATGTATATCTCCGATTTCATTTCCGCCTATAAAAATTTTCCGCCATTTTGAATTTTCTAAAAAAAAAAAATTTCGAACTCCTCATAGGCCGTTTGTCCAAATAACGTGAAACTTCACACATATCATCTAGAGACTCTCATGACCAAAAGTTATTCAAATAATTTCGATCGGTGATTCAGGCTTGCAACAACACGCTAAAACGTTCGCATAGTGCGGAGACACTTTTGCTAAAATCGTAATAACTCTGGAACGCAAAGAGATAATCTCAACAAACTTCACATAGTCATGTATAAGGTCATTTTGTGGTCACACCAAAAAAACTGGGCCAGTTGACCACTTGGTGGCGCTATATTGTGAAAAAAACACTAAATCACCTGTACAGGGTCACATGTTTATCTGATTGACCTGAAACTTGTCATGCACGGTCTTTGACCAAGGGTCCCTGATGGTCTATGAGGACATTGGTGTATCTCAAAAAACATGGCCGTCATCGGCCAATGAACTTTGAGCATCAATTAGACCAGCCTAACGAAGGTCGATCGGAACGAAACTCGATGGGTGTGTTTGACGCATGGCCATAGTGGTCTGTCAGAATTTTGAAAAAAATCGGACACTAGTTGGCGCTAACAAGTTTTTTGCGTCTCTACTCACGTGGTATTTCACGCATCCACAGAATATTGATATCATATGATAGATCTCCTCATACTGAACAACTTTGCCTCAAAAACCACTGCTGTCAATCAAATTGTTTGCGAAATATTGGAGATTTTTGAAATTTCAAATTTTTCGAACTCGTCATAGGCGGTCAATACGATTGGCTTGAAAATTCATACGCATCATCTAGGGACACTCAAGGCAAAAAGTTATTCAAAGAATTTTGATTAGTTAACCCGTTCAGCAGATATAATTTTTCATATATTTCAGATCTGGCCTATTGTGAATAAAAAGCCTATATATCTCGTCCACAAACAAGAAACTTCACCAAACTGTGTAAATGTTAAGAACAAGTCATTTTGAAGAAATGTGTCGGGTTTCATGTATTTCTGCTGCTCATAGGGCTCACAATAAATTATAAACACTCTCTATTTTAAAATCGTAGAAAAGCTGTAATACTACTTTTGTCCACAAGAGGCACCATCAGGCTAGAAAATCTTTTTATGTGGAGAACAAGTCAGATTGACATAGACTGACATAAACTGACAGAACAGTTCAGATGTTCAGTTCACAATATTAATATCATTTAATCTTCTCAGTCTGAACATCTTTGAAAGATGTCTATTCACACAGAGTAGAAACTTCACAGAACTGTGCTCATTAGGTAAACTAGTCAGATTGACAAAAAAGGTCATAACAGTTCAAATGATATGACGTGTAGTGTTAAACATATCCACATTACTATCATTTGATAGATCTTCCCATACTGAAATTTTTTTTAACATGTCTATATATCATTTACACAAACTAGAAACTTCATAAAGCTCTGTTTATGTGGAGAACAAGTCAGATTGACATAGACCGACATAACTGTTCATATGTTCAGTTCACAATGTCAATATCATTTGATCTTCTCATTCTGAACATCTTTGAAAGATGTCTATACATTGTTTACACAAAGTAGAAACTTCACAGAACTGTGCACATTAGGAGAACTAGTCAGATTGACCACAAACCGTCATGACAGCTCAGATGGTCCTGCTACGTTTGAACCCCGGTCATTGCTGCTAGCAGCTATATTTCTTTATTGCACATGTGATGAAAGTCACACTGTTGTAAGTCAGACGGTGTTTGACTTTTAACACTGTTTTCTCAGTTTTGGGTTCAATGCTACAAGCCTAAAGACTGATTTGTCTCACTACAAAGCTTTGCTTCAGCTTTTAAGATCTGATGTGTCAGCAGTAGGCTCATTTGGCAAAAAAACATTAACTAATAGAATCAATATTGCAGGAAAGATTTTTCTACAGCAGCCAAGGATATAGTCACCTCTTATTATTTGTTGGTTACTCACAAAGTTTACTCTGTAGGTATTCAGGTATTTAATTTATAGTGTTATTTCCCAAGTATTTCCTACTGTTTTAAATTTATTCCCATGGGAATACACACACACACACACACACACAGATATTTATCAATTTTTTTTTTTTAAAAAGTGCTAAACATTAATCTCAAAAGGAAATCAAATCTTAAAATACAATTTGGGTGAATGCAAAATGTACTTTTTAAATAAATGTTATGTTTACATATATAATTATTTTACAAAAGGGCCATAAACATGTGAGGAAATTAAAAGCTAAAAAAAAAAAATGGAAAATATATTTCTGTAAGTATACAGTATTTTCTGCTAATCTATATTGTTATATGATCCCACTTTATTTATTTACTTGTCTTACTCATTAACATTCAGCTCAGTTGCAGTATAGGTAGAAAACTGATTTCTCATCGCTGACACAATCTACTCATAAATAATCATATGTAACATGACACATGGCTGATCTTTGCTTAAACTGTGCATTATTAATAACTTATTGTCTGTATGACCCGCTCTCTCTGCTCATTCACCATCTGGACTGGAAATGTTTCATTGTGACGCAAATGGAAATTTGCCTGGAATTAATATATAAGTATACAAAATGCATTTTAAAAATGTATGATTTTGCTTTGTCCATGTACTATGCAAATGATCAAAAGTCTGAGACAGATTTATAAAAATTAAAGAGGACAAACAAACAGCTTTGAATGGTTTCAGACTGTATTCTCTTGTAAAGTACAACATCTGTCCTTTGACTCAAAGCTTTTTCATTCTCACTCTTTCTTTCTTTGAACGTTCTCTTTTTACAGGCCCAAATATTATGCCAGACCAATAAGACATTCCAAACAGATAGGGGGAATTCCCACAACATTCCCTGCTGATTATTATGGCAGCCTGGATCCCAGATGCACATCACAGCAGCATTAAAGCCAGAGTTGAAGTTTAAGTATAAAAACATCAGTGGATTTATGTATCTCCTACATGTTTAGACAAAGAGATTTACTTCTGTTAGACACGACTTTGTACTTTCCCTCAAAGTACAAAGTTTTTGTTTGATATACATATTTTATCAGTAAAAAGAAAATCTTTTTTTGGTGACGCAAGGCCAAGACTATCATACTGAATTTTTGAAAATAATGTTCAAGATTATAAAATTGTTCCAGTTACTTTAACAGATAAATCTATAAACAATAAACAGTTACATTGACTGATTTATGTTATATCCTTTATTACAACCTCTGAATTTTCTCTTATAATGCCTGATGAGTTTGGAGAACATCTGACAAAAGATCAGAGACCATTCCTCCATTCTGCATCTCTCCAGATCCTTCAGATTCCCAGGTCTATGTTGATGTTTCTCCTCTTCACTTCACCACATTCATTTTCTGTAAGGTTCAGGGATGGTCATGGTAGAAGCATCATTTTGTGCTCAGTGACACATTTGTATGTGTTGATTTTGATGTTTGTTTTGGATCGTTGTCATGATGGAAGATCCAACCCTGGCCCATTAAAACATTTCTAGCAGAGGCCGACAGGTTTCGATTTGTTTATCTGTTGGTATTTGATTGAATCCATGATGCCATGTATCTGAACAAGACATCCAGGACAACATTATTACAACATTAAAGATCCAGCGGTGTATTTAACCATGGGCCTGGGGTACTTTTCATTCCTGTTTGCACCAAAATCATCTAGTGGGTTTGCTGCCAAAAAATATATGTTTTTTATTAGTTAATAAAAACTACCATAGTAGTCGTTGTGTCTGACAACTGAATGTTTTTTAGATGAGCAAGGAGGAATTTTCTTGAAACCCTCCCAAAAAACATGAGGTTATGTAGGGGTTGTTTGAGACTTTTTGACCTCAGGACTCAACTATTCTCTGCAAATCGCTGATCCTTGGAGAGTATTTTGCCACTCAAACCTTCCTCCTCACCATTCATAAAGACAATATAGACACACTTCTTTTTCCAGACAGATTCACAACATCTTTATTTGATTCAAACTTCGTAATTACTGCCTTGATGGTGAAAATTGGAATTTTCAATTATTTTGTCATTTCCTTAAAGCCACAATCTATTTTGTGAAGTGAAACACTCTTTTGCTGCACATCAGAACTATATTCTGTGGTTTTACTCATTGTGATAAATGATAATGGTAATTTGGCCTTTGTGTTTCCTCACATTTAAACTCCTGTGAAACAAGAAGTCATAGCTGGATAATCTGATGTTCCTCGTCACCCTGGTGTGCTAAAATATTTTCAAGTTCAGGGTATTTATTGTCATTCTGAGAATTAAATATGTACTCAGGTCCAGCATCGTACTAAAAAAATAAAATAAATATATATATATATATATAAAATATTTTTATATATTCATATATATATATATATATATATATATATATATATATATATATACATGCATGCCATAAATAAAAACATTTTAATAAACTAAATTTAAAATAACTTAAACTTAAAAAATAAAACCCATTAATAAATATCTAAGCAGCAAGTATAGATAAATAAAAAAAGCAGAACATTACTATAGCTCATTAAACCAGAGCAACTTTATTTCAATGCAGAACATCAGAAAGATCACTAAGGCAGGCAGTTATTTTCTGCTGCATTTGAGCCTTGTTGTTCTGGCTTCAATACTTGATAATAATTAAATACAATAACAATTGTCCCCATCATCCTGAATTCAACCGATGCATACACATGATCTTAACTTACAGGCCAAAATATCCATTGAGAAAAATGTGATCTAATTTTCAAGTAAAAAAAAAATCAATTCAATTTAATGTCACCATTGTCTGGCTAAAAAAACTTTTAGAAGACTCAATTCCCTTCAAGAAGACTCTGAGCTGTTTCCAAAAATCATCTCAGCTTCTTATTGTCAAGCATTCTTAGGCCGTTAGCTCGACTCATATGAGACACGTTACTGTTATTAGCTATACACAGTCAGGCAATGCTGAGTTATTCAGAACAGAACTTTTTTAAACAGAAATATGTAGGTGTTTATGCTTGATTCAGGTTCTTGCGTGACAGGGTATTTCAGAGGTGACATTCAGAGCAGTGGGTGGTTACGAGTTTCAAGGTATGCAGCGCTGATGACAATGTAATCGAGGGAGATGAGAGCATCACGCACTTTACGGCAGAGCTGAAACAGAGAGAGACTGAGGGAGGTGTGACTGTGGGTGGAGGACAAGTGCTTTACTCAGTCAGAGGAAAACCCGAGAGGGGGCCTTTCTTAACAATAATAATAAAGAATGAGCACTTAATTAAGAGTACAGTAAATCTAAGAAATTACTTGTGGTTTTGAAATCTGAAAAAAAAACTGTTCAACTATAAAAATACAAAGATGGAAACCAATTATTTTAAATACATAAATATTTATTGTAAATATTGTACTTGAAATCTGGTAATACTTTAAACCAAGTTCAATATAAGATAAAGATCTTGTGTCTCCAAATCATGGAATGTAAGACTTTTCTTGCCGTTCTTCAGTCAGACCGGGACAGCCCCGTGCCTGTCTCTCCAAAAACTCCCTTGTTCTTCAGAGTCGTAAACCAGACATCTCTCAACTATCTTCTACTCCTTTTTCTAGAGTAGAGAGAGAGGGAGTAAAAAAACAACAACAACAAGAGAACAAGAAATCTACTGGGGAATTTATTGTACTTTTTGCTGTTCCAGACTGCTGACGAATAAAGCATTATAATGCTGAGATATTCTGCGTCATGGGTATCATCATAAATTGAACATTAAAAAAAAACTACTGCTGTTGTGCTGTCAAAATGGTGACCGTGATTTCATCAAGTAGAACATGTTCATCTTTGTTGATCCTGGAACAACATTCCAATCAACCAATCAGATCTGAGAGACAAGTTTACAGTTTATGTCAAGTTTTACTCTTGCAACAGGGTTAGGTGCTTCCACATCAGTGTTATTTATAGGGATAGTTATAGGGAATAGGGTTAAGATTACATTTTCGGACAGGAATGTTGTTCCAGGATTAACAAAATATGTTGATCCAGGAACATGCCTTACTTGGCAAAATCACAATGGCCTTGTAAAACCCCAAAATGAAGCCGATGGCTGATTATTGGATGTAATTTCCACAAACACCATATACTAAATGCATATTTCATGGGTTTTTCCATGTGTATGTTTTCCCTTTATTAATTATACTCCAACTTTATGCTCAGGGCGCATTATTGTTTGTTTGGACTTTGTTTGCATGTGAGTGTTGTAAGTGCAAAGACATGCATAATTGTGTCAAGCTGATAAGCATCACAAATCTAACCCTGGAGGTTATTTATAACACAAATAAACATGCCCACAGTAAACTAATACTGAAACAACAGTACAACCCCTCAGTTTCACACAGTGGAAATGTCCATCCACGGACTGCACTGTCACCACAGTTACAGAGTAACTAATGTGACATTTGTGCTGCTTTTGAATTTGGCCAAAATTTGGTATCATAAGGTAGCTGTCTAATAGCTGTCATAAGGTAACATTTCTGTCTAACGTTAGACTCAACGTTTAGGAAGAGATAATGTTAGTGTGTGAGTGTGAGTGTATGTGTGACTGTCAATGTTACACACTAATGCTAGCTGTTTAAGTTCATTTGAGTAGGAGGTAGGTGGTGTGTCTCGAGTGCTAATGTTCACGTGGGTGACCTTTTCGAGTAGATTAACACAGCGTGAAGATGGTATGAGGTTGAGAACAGTTTTATCACCAAGGGTCGACCGTACCACAACAAGGGTGCTTCTAGTGTGTTTTTAGGTTATTTTCAAAGTTCTCAGGCGATGTGCAGAGACAGATATTACTTCAGGGGATGATCTTTGAAATACAAGAGCTCTTAAATCTGGCCAAAAGATAAAATTAGTTTTTATGGGAGTGACAAGTGAAACTCCCTAATGTCTGTCTGTTGTAAAAACATAAAAATTGGCGGCTCGCCTTGTGAGAGAATGTTTTATGGGAGGAAAGATACAGCAGGAATTCAACTTATCTGTGCTATTACTCAGATATATTTTGACTGATGTGTCTGGACACTCTCCGCGTTTAGCATCACAACTGTTTATGAGCCATTCCATTGTTGCTTAAGTCTGTAAAAGACACATTGCACCTTTATAAATCTACATCAGTGTCCTTCTCAAATCCACAGTGTACTTTCTTGCCTGGTACGTGAGAGGCAGGGTATGTGCTGTGATATATGAGCAGAGCAGCGATTTTATTCATCCAGAGCTTACGTGAGCACTCTGCTGATGGGAAGGAATCAAATGAGTCCAAACCCTCAAGAGAGAATCTCTGAGCCAGCCAACCACATCCCAAAATGCTGCTGTCTGAAACAAGCGAAATTTCTGTTGAGATGACACTGTTCCTCCTTAGGACTGCACGCTGATAAAAGGAGGATCTTATCGGTTAAAAATACAGAGTCAAGACAGCACATGAGACGTATGATGTGTGAAGGATTAGATTGAGTCATGTCTTTGCAGGACATCAACAACAACAAGATAATTCATGGATCTGTCTATGTGCACACCATATCTGTGTCTAAAGTTGAGCTACAAAATGACAGGGATTTGGATTGCTTAGATCAGTGCTCGACAAGACTAAACGATGTTTGGAGGCCAAAAAACACACAAATATCAAACGATAACAGCTAGTGGTTGAAATGGGTACTGCAGGCCAAATTTAAAATATTGGAGAGAGTTGTTTCATCCACCCCTTCCTCCTCAGACTCGATGCTCATATGGGTTTCCAGATTACGCAATTTACAATAGAAAGCGATGAGCCTAAATTGGTCAGCTGATGTGTCCATTTGTAATGTCTTTATTGCAGAGGCTTTTAGAAGCTATGATCTCTGACCCAGATTGTTTGCTCAATTCCATGTTTTCTGCCGGGGTTGTCAAAATACTATTAGTTAATTTGGTAGCACGCACGATCATACCGAACAAAGTCGAATAACTGGCTTTTTCGAAGAAACAAGTATTTGAACTTTAGCATATTTCCTGAATCTCTGCAAACATACAGTAATCCCTTGCCACTTTGCGGTTCAAGTTTCGCGGCCTCAGTGCATCGCGGAAAAATATTCATCGAAAAATAAAAATTCAAAAATACCGCCATATCGGGAGTTGTACTTACGAAAGCATCATTGTTTTATCGTGATGCGCAAGAGAAACGTTTTCCCAGGATGCCAGACAAAGAGAGAAACTCCATCAGAGGCTTCTTACACACCCACGGGCACTCAGACAAGACACGTGATTGGTTCCCGGCGCGAGATCGACGACTGAGAGCACGAGTGGATGTATCCCGTGAGCTGATTGGCTGATCCTACTTCGCGGCTTTTCACCTATTGTAGGGGTTCCGGTCCTCATTACCCGCGATAAACGAGGGATTACTGTATTATGGTATTGTTATGCTTTAGTAAAATCACAAAAATTAGATACAGCACCTTTGAGTTATGAGCATATTATTTCTGAATGTTCTCTGAAAGTTCAAAATGTCCATATTTTGTATGTTTTTTCTTGGCTATGTGAACATTAAGGAAATTGTATACCCAAAGTTCTGGGAATGTTCTCTGGTAGATGGCGGAAGTACTCGTACTACACACCAGCATAAGTCATGAACATCTTCATCCTTTCAAAAGTTTTTGATTACATCCCCTGGCCAAAATCGCTCATCTTGCTGATCAGACACGCACAGGTGCAGCATTCAGCCCTTGAAAAAGGGAGCATTTGTCTCCCACCGTGTCCTTTACATTTGCTTCCCGAAGCACCACAGAGCTACTCTCTGTATTAATCTTGCAACATTATAGCAGTGATTAATCAGGGTACAGTCTGCTGAGGCTGGCAGAGGGGCTTCCCAGCGAGAGACAGAAAGAGAAAGAGCATCAGGGAGGGAAAGACAGATAGAGATAAAGAGATGTAGAAGTTTTCCTTTGCTCATTATATTTCCAGTCACACATTATCTCCTCAGGCAGCCACCCCAACCCCCTTCTTTTCTTTCTCTCTCTCTCCTCACATCTGTTTCCTGGGGTGATGTTGATGTTTCTTCCCACTTTCCAGAACACATTTGATTCCAACCAGGGGAAACACTGGTGTGCTGGAATGTCCAGGCACCAGGTGCATCAGTGTTCTCTGCTGTTCACATCAGAGAGGCATCATGGTCTCTCTGCCTAAAAGAGAAGGAATAATTAATGTACAAACATTGTTATTAGCGCAAACAGTGCTTGCTACTGAAGAAATGGTTGTATGTAACCATTAAACACTACTTTATTATAGACAGATGGTTTGATATTCTTCACCACACGATAACTACTTTTACTTGTTGTTCTGAGGATCCTTTAGGGATTGTTTACTGTTGTTTATCATTCAGGAAATATTAGCTGACAGTGAACATTGAATAAAAAACTCATTATTTACGTAATTAAGCATCACTTGTGATCAACCCACAAGCATCACTTGTGATCAGACGGGTCCCTGTATAGAACTGTTCCTGTTGCCATGGGAAACCTCCAAACCTATCATCACATCAAGGATATGATGAGTCATCCACAGGCAGATCCATATTTATACTCCGTCACCCTGTTAGGTTACACCCCCACCCATACATGCTTATTAGCCGGATGTAAGATCTTAAGTACAGCAAAAGCACAACTGTGAGTCATGTGATATGTAACTTTCCCTGGTATGATTCATCAATAGATTTGGTAATATACTGCTGTAATTATTAATACATTTTACAGGTTATATTAAATTAAAGTTTATAGTTATATTAATTGATCATGGCTCAATATAAAGTATATTTACACTACCATTCAAAAGTTTATTGAACATTATGATCACCATTTTGATCAAAGTGACTGTTTTCTATTTAAATTGTTTTTGAATGATTTGAAAGTTCAAAAGATTTCAAATTTGTTTTAAAATAAGAAAAAATAACAAATCTAAAACTCTTTACTGTCACTTTAAACAATTATAGCATCTTTGTTAAATGACTTTAATTTTTAATTTCTTTCAAAATAATTTGTAACGATATATAATTTAAATCAAAATGGTTCATTAACATGGCAAAAACATTAACCTATATATACATGTTATTTTAAACAAATAATATTATAAGATATCAGGGGAATAAAATATTAACCTAAGAATGTGTTTTAACATTTAGATTATTTTATTGAGTCAACAATATTAACATCACTGAATTAAACTAAATATATTGGTTACACTGACAAAACTTCATTTAATTCACTAATGCTTGAGGTAAAAACTACAGGTTAAACATAAAATAAAATAAAATAAATTACAAATAATAATAAAAAATAAAACGTTTAATGTTTCCATGTAATTGTACATCCATTCAAATGCTGTGGTAGACACAATTTAATCAGGAGACACAAAGTAGAAGAGCATAATAGAAAACCAAGAGACCATAAAACAAAAAACTGTGCAACTATGTTCTAAATCTCTGGTCTCTAAGCAGAGGGTAATGCTGTTTTGGTGGCAGACACAGGGCGATTTCCCATGCTGTGTGAGAGAGGAATGTAAACAGTGGGGTGAGAGGCCTGACACCATGGGTGTCTGAGAGTGTTTTCCTAAGTCCAGTCTCTCCTAGCTTTACAGCACACAGGCGTGAGATGCTGCTCAGTTAATAGCACCCTTCGAGTGAAATAGTGCATCATGCAAGTTTCTCACACAGGCAGCTGACATCTCTCTAAACACTGCACAGGCTCGTAAAAGCATGTTTCTCTGTCTGTGTCAGCAGGAGGGGAGACTATCATCTTGACTGACTTTAACATAGATTCCACATGGAATGTCAAAACGGACCTGGACCTGTTCCTCAACTGCACATTAAAGTAAAGAAGAGAGTTCAAGAGCTAGTAGTGGATATTATAAACTTTGACACTTGAGTATAAATGTGAGGGTAGTCGTTCAGAACTCAAGGTATTCTTTGCATTCAATCATCAGCTGATTGTTTAAGGTTTCAGAATGGTGAAGTGGCATTTTGTCATGGATTTCTCAATGTTAATTATTGAGTAAGTGATTCAGAAAGTAACATATATGAGAGGTGTTTTAGGGAACATTTTAAGAATGGTGTCACATGTGATGCATGGGGGATGAGGTGGGAAACAACAACAGGTACAACAAGGTATCTTGTAAAAAGACCCATTTACTGTGACAGAAAAATATAATAAATATAATAAATATTGGAATGTTGTTTCCAAAATTAAAAATTGCTAAAAAAAAACATTCTAAAATATTATGTGGAAAACATTTTCTCCGTATTAAGTTAACAGCAATATACTTTCAATATTGATATTTGTTCAAGAAATTGCTTTTATTTAGTCATGATGACCACAAGTGAAAGTAATGACATGTAAACTAATCTAACATGTGACTATCCAATGTTACAAAAGATTTATATTTCAAATAAATGCTTTAGAAATCCAAGAGAGCACACGTGAAGACAATTAAACAGACTTTTAATATATAGAGAGGGAAACAAAGCACTACATGCCATAACAGAACGTTAACACAAAACAAGGAACTGAGGAAAACCAAGAACTAAAATAAAAAGCAAAGCTAAACAACAGAACAGGGAACAGGTGTGAACTAATTAGAAACCTCTAAAATTGCATACTCTCTTGATTAGGTACTTATTTTGATTAAGCAATTGCTTCATGGCTGTAATCTGGACATAATGCATTCGCCATGTTGTCATTATCATGTGACTTCACTGCCACTCATAAATCCTCTCCAATGGGAACTTTTTGTCTACTCTTTTATGAGCACTCTGAATTTGGACATACAGTAATTCCTCGCCACTTCATGGTTGAAATTTCGTGGCCTCAGTGCATCGCGGATTTTTCAAAAATATTAATTGAAAAATAAGAATTCAAAAATACCGCCATATGGGCTTATTGCTGAAAGCAGCGTTGTTTTATCGTGATGTGCAAGAGAAACGATTTCCAGGATGCCAGACAAAGAGAGAAACTCTCTCAGAGGCTTTGTACACACCCACGGGCACTCAGACAAGACACGTGATTGGTTCCCGGCACGAGATCATTGAAAGAGAGCACGAGTGGATGTATCCTGTGAGCTGATTGGCTGATCCTACTTAGCGGATTTTCACCTATTGCGGGGGGTTCCGGTCCAACGCGAAAAATGAGGGATCACTGTACTTCTTTTGTCACATACTGTTTTTCACCTACATATCCAGCCGATGAAACCAACATGCATGTGACAATAACATTGTCATCAAAGAATTGTGAAAAAAATCATACTATGGTTTCTACAAAAGTATTAAGCCGTACAACTGTTTTCAACTTTGATATTCATAAAAAATATACATGCACATGTATTTATATAATCAAATAAATGCAGCCTTGGTGAACCTAAGACGTCTTTCAATAACAAAAAAACGTGTAGTGTATATCTTTCAGCCAATAATAGAATGTTAGAAGATATTTTCAGTGTTTTAAATATTTATTAAACATTTTTAATCATTAAATATTTATACATATAAAACAAACTGTACATATGTATGTTGCAATAGTTTTTACAAAACTCTATGTAGATTGTTATTTCTTTATTACTGTGACATTGTTAAAAATCTTTATACATTCTCTCAAATTTTGCGAACATCTGGAAGGTCTACTGACCACAGTTTGAAGAGTTGGATAAAAACATAATAGTCATTTTTAATTATAGTTGTATGGTACTTTTCTACCTTTTTATTTACAGGGATAGTAGAGAAAGGCTAGACAATCATTCAAATCCACATTGCACATGAGCTGATGTCAATTCATGCATGACTGTATGTTCCTGCTTATGACAAAAGCTCTATCTTTAAGCCCTATCTATCTTTTCGCCTAAAGCTTACAAACACAATGTCTCAAAATCAGGGAGTTGAACTCTGTTGCCCTGACAACAGCAGCAGCCAGTTTCCCTGGTCTTTGGTCAATACGTCAGACACAGAATAATCATAGCATGAGTTCACCGAGTCTGAGCTGGAAACTAATGCATGTCTATGAGTCTCTCAGTATCACCACACACATTGACGCATGTGGCACATGGCCACCTTGACGACAATAAACTGGTGTTCATTTTATTGGATGTCTGTTCATCATTCTTATTATTGGTTCTATGGAATCCCAGAGTTTTCTATTTGCTGATTAACTTATTACAAAGACTATTCCCACATCACAAACTCTCATTAATACAGTCTCAATTGTTTTCCAAAACAGTAAGAATATTAAATGTCAAGCAGGCTTCAGTTTAAAGAGATAGATCAGCCTAAAATGATCAGGTCATACAAACCTCTTCTGTAGAACATAAAAGAAGATATTTTTATGTTGATAACCAAACTAAGTTGGTTACCATTCACTTCCATTGTATTGACGACAACAAAAACAGAGGGAACATTTACACAACAAAGATGTACTAAAAACTGAAAATCGTTTTCTTTGTACAGACGACAATGTTACCAAATGATCCCATATTGGTGAAAATGACTAAAAACTCTGTAGCCTGACAAGTAGTTAAAAAAAAAACATAGCATAAAAATGTTTTAGTTGAAAACGTGTTGTTTAAATGCCGCCTGAGAAACGTTCCCCCTTCTTTTATGTTGCACAGAATGATGACAATTTTCATTTTTGGGTAAACTATCTTATATGAGTCTCCTATTTCATAAGAGCTCTCAAACCGTGCTTAGATTTGCCAAATTACAAAAGTTTGCCAATAAATCCAGAGATTTTAATATGAACTCAATTATTCAAAAGAAACAAAGAATGTGACATTTGCTATCTGCATTCATTTTGCATCATGCACTTACCGTATGTCACCAATCGCCTTATTTCTGTTTTTAAAGACAATTGATACCCTCATTTGAGTGCATAATTGAGAACTCCTAATGAAAATCAACAAGTGAGCAATAAAATGTTCCTTTGGGTAGCTATACATGCTGTAAATAACCAACACGTTATGAACCAATAAATCTACCATGACCATCAGTTCAAATTCGACAAAGCGTTAACTTTTAGTAACAGAAGTAAAATTCCTCAAGTTGGCTCCCTGGAAACCAAATTCATCAAAGTGAGGTTTCAAAATGAGGAAAGCATCTGAACAGGTCAGAACAGCTGATCTAGAAGAAAGTTCACATGGGCCACATAAGCACTGAGGCAAGAAGGCATGTAGCCCGAGCTCCATTAAATTAAGTGAGCAAAGCAAAGCAGCCCAAATGATGAATCACGCCTGCCAGCAATGTGCACCTCTCCAGTGCAGAACTAAGTGAGAGAAAGCCATATAATTATGTAAGTGAGCTGAAATAATCTAGAGAATAAAAAAACAAAGCCTGAATAAATCATAAGCTGTTTGATTGCTTTGTTTTTGTCTACTGAGAGTGGATTCCTTATTTCTGCAACAAAGAGAAATACACAGATGGACATACTGGAATAGAAATGCATGGCACAGGACACATATACACACACGTTTATAATTCAAGAGATCAGCTTTATAATGAGACTGTGGCTTCCTGCCATGGTGATGTAGGAAAATCCATTCTTTTCCATAAAACAAGATGACAGCAATAAAAGATTCAGAGCAGAAGGATGGGACCGTTGCCAGTGTTGCGTCACAGCTTATCTTATTTGGTGGCCAATTAAAATTGTAAACATAAAACTCCCTTGAGATTTTGCTGAGGTTTTGATTTAATTTCACACCTTTGTTGATGGGAATCATTGACAGGGACTCAAATATGCATATATTAATTAGTGCTTAGTGCATAGAGCACAAATGTGCATGAATGTTAAAGGGATAGTTCACTCAAAAATGAAAGTTTCATTTTAATTTCTCTTCCTCATGCAATAAAACTTTGTTCATTTTCAGAACACAAATGAAGATCTTTTTGGAGAGATCTGAAAGCTTTCTATCAAATAAAGCCTAAATTCAATCTGTTCATCATATAAAGTAATAGTGTCTCTTCAGAGAATGTGGACTAAACACTCGATTCATATGGATTAGATTTACGATCTCTTTATGACCTTTTAAAGCATCAAAGGTTCTATTGCTTAGCTATGGAAGGATAGAAATCTCTCAGATTTCATAAACATAAAAAAATTCATTTGCGTTCTGAAGATGAACGAAAATCTTACGGGTTTGAAACAACATGAGGAACTAACCCCCAAGCGCTCAAAATGTGTTACTGTTGTCATCAAAAAATAAAATGAAAACTAATTACTAACATAAAATAAAATACATTTTTATAATTATGTATTCAAAGTCATAATTTTTTTGCCACATTATTTAAAAGAAAAAAGAAAAAGCGTAAACAAGTTTTTCTGTTGCCTAAGAAAATGCTTACATAAATCTATCATTATACATACCTATCATTTTTGTTTTTGTCTGATAATGTGTCAAAGTAAAGGCTACACTTAAGTCTCAACCAATTATATGTCAGATATGTCTACCATCACAAGCATTCATTAGATACTTTACAGCCTTGGGGTTTCAGGATTGCCTTGTGATGTGTTTCTCTATCACGAGCATGGAATATTTTCTCAGGGAGAAGCAAATACTTGCATATTGTTTCTTTTTAAACTATGATCAGCCTTTGCACAGTGTCAAGTAATCAGCACTTCTAAAACTGACAAAATCACTGACAATCTTGCGTAACTGCCAACATACTTTGCATACATGTGAGCTTTAAGAGTCATTTGTGAGTTAGACTCACATTAAAATGGGAATAATACTTAAAAAACAAATCCAGGAAATCTTGTCCAGTTTATCACCTTCAACACAGAATATACTGATAAATTAATCACACTTAAGATCTGACTAATAAACTGTAGCTACAAAGCAGGGAAAATGCTCATCTTCTTAAACCAGAGTTGAATCAATATGCACCCGACAGAAGATCAATGCTTGGCGTCATTTTTGCTGTGTGGTAAGGAATTAGGTTACACATCACATCCTTGAATGGACTTCCTGTTGCCTGCCTGCTTGTTTGTCTCCGTCCGCTCTCATACACGGTTTTAAACTACATCCATTCAGTTTCAATGGTTTCCTCTAAGAAGTATTTTTCTATCCATTCATTCGGTCATGGAGTTGCATATAATGCATGTGAAAACAGCAGGGTTTGAACAACAGTTCAAAGGCAAAGCGCTTACGCGGAATTATGCGGGGTCCTTGAGCGTTTCCGTGCAAGGGTAATTGACTGCTTTGAAATGCTGTTGGAGCGTACAGCTGTAGCACTGAAGTCTGAGACCGATTGCAATTTCTATGCTAGTGCTGTTAATGAGGCCAATGTAATACAGTCCATCTGCAAGCGCACACATCACGCCAGAACAAGTTTAATGGTTGACAGCAGTGGACTGATATTTGTTTAAGGCCACTGAAAGCAACATTTTTCGCAGTGTTTCAGTATGACCTAATTTGAGTGATGTAATCCTCTAGTGAGGAATATCACCTCAAAATGAGATTACAAAAGAGATTGCCGCTGACACACAGCTTTGAACCAATGCTTTGTCATCATTTATTCCATTTACTCCTTGTTCCAAACATAAGTTAAACTAAAACCATGAAAAAGCAGTTTTGTTGCTTAATAAATAAACATATTTTAGTCAATAAAATGCTAGCCGAAATAAAACAATATAACTTATTAAACAAATTTTATTTCAGCTATATGACAAGGCAACATTTCTCATGTTCATGTAGTTTAAATGTACTAAAATAACTAAGACAGAAAATTAAAAAATTAACACTATATAGAAAAACAATTACAATGAACATGGAATGAAAAAAAATTATGAAAAAATAGGAATCCTAAAAGTAATCTTCTTCTTTAAAATCTTCTGAAGACATTAGATAGCTTTTGTGATGTAGGAAAAGTCTTCGTTCCCAGTAGGAATTTTAACTGGAACGCCCTTTGGAATCCAACATGGCTGTGCATCAACTATAGCGAAACAGAAGTAATATGTTGTTTATTAATAATAATATGTTACATTTATATAGTGCTTTTTCCAGAGCTCAAAGCGCTTTACATAGTAGGGGGGAATCTCCTCAACCACCACCAATGTGCAGCGTACACATGGATGATGCGACGGCAGCCATATTGCGCCAGAACGCTCACTACGCACCAGCTTATTGGTGGAGAGGAGACAGAGCAATGAAGCCAATTATAGTATGGGGGGGGGGGGGGATTGGGACGCCGTGGTGGACCAAGGCCAATGGGCAGATTTTGGCCGGGGTTAAACCCCTACTCTTGCAATGGACATCCTGGGATTTTTAATGACCACAGAGAGTCAGGACCTCGGTTTAATGTCTCATCCGAAAGATGATGCTTGTTGCAGTACAGTGTCCAGTGTCATTAGCAATTCAAGTCTGTAATATGACATGTTAATATCACTTGTTTGCATACCAAAAGAGCGAGTGTGTCCTTCTTAGTTTTCTAACCTGTTTACTAGAACGCAGTTACCTCATGTGTGATGTCATTCCTAGCTATGACATCCATCTTCCATAAATCAGTCTGATTCATGAACGTTTTGTGAGCAGAATCAACAGATTAATTGAACTGATCTGATTCAAAAGAAATATTTGTTTACAATTATCCCTCATTTATCGCGGTTAATGTGGACCGGAACCCCCCGCGATAGATGAAAATACGGGAAGTAGGATTGGCCCCCTCAGGAATTTCCGTATATATGTGTGTGTAGGTACCAGAATGTTAAAATATGTATATTTATACTTTAAATATATTTTAATTAAATCTATTTCATTTTAAACCCTTAATATTATACATTTACTCTCTCTCTCTCATACAATACGTATTATGGTGCTCTACACTCATCAATGACAGTAGTTTCTTGAGACTTGACTCCAATAATTACGACGATGACAGATCTGTGCGGTTCGATGAATGTGATGATGATGGTGGTGTTACTGCACTGGTATAATGAGGCCTTTAAATCATTTCGGGAAGCGTCTCATCGTCAGATATCGATACTGGATCGTCAACATTTGCTTCTGAGAGAGGTGAAGAGGCTCCCACTCTACTCATGCTCTCATTGGTCGATCTCGAGCCGGGAACCAATCACGTGCCTTGTCTCAGTGCCCGTGGGAGTATACAAAGTTTGTTGCCTCTGAGAGAGTTTCTCTCTTTGTCTGGCATCCTGGGAAACCGTTTCTCTCGCATCACGATGAAACAACGCTGCTTTCCTAAGTACGGCTGCCGATAAGGTGGTATTTTTGAATTTTTATTTTTCGATGAATATTTATCTGCGATTCACTGAGGCCGCGAAACTTGAACCGCGAAGTGGCGAGGGATTACTGTAATAATCAAACAAATTAAACTGTTTAAAAATTCAGCCTGTCTCACACAAACCTATTGCATTTGCTTTATTTAAATGTTGGAATTTGACAGTCCTTTCATTATACTGAAAAGGCCATAGTACACTTCAAAAATCCACCTTATGCCCCAAGGAGGAAAGAAAGTCATACAAGTTGGGAAGGATGAGAGTGAATAAATGATGACAGAATTTTTCTCTTTAGGTGAACTATCTCTTTAACATTAAATATGCATTGAGGACACAGTATGATTGTTTTGTTCTTCACCTCACTTGCCGAATGATAAAACTATGCTAAAATATTCCTTCAAACATCCAGGCGCAGGTGCAGAAATCAACATGAAGCACATCAGAGTAATTAGCATTGCTTCACAAGAAGAGGATCTGAGGAGAGATGTGCACATTCGAGAACATTCGAGAAACCGAGAGAGAGAGAGCGCGCAAGCAAGAGCAATAGCGAGACAGAGAGAAAGAGAGAGAGAGAGAGAGAGAGAGAGAGAGAGAGCACATATAATTGCAGAGCTCAGACTCTGACTGGCAGAGATGGTCTGATACTCCTAAAGGTGCTCCAAGAATGCTGCAGCCCACACACTCAGTGATGTGACAAAGCACAATGATGTCATCTCATTGTAGACGTGCGCTCCATTCATAAACGCATCAGACAAATGCCCCCTTTATGTAATATATGTATTTATAGGAACAATCGATGTAAAAGTAATTGTAGGTGCTGTGGGTTGTAGAATCTTTTGTAGTACAATACAGAGTTACGGTTCTGACTGTGGCGTAATTTTCAATGTTTACTGCAACACAATAAACAAATTCGAAAAAGCTTGCTTGGTGTAGTCCTAGTGTACATATGGTATGAAATGGGCAACAAAATCTTTTAATTTTAGTGAACACATTGTGTAAGTTTCAAAATTTGATGATGATACAAGTCGCATGGTCTTTTTGCAGCTTAGATCACTTATGATTACAAATGCAGCTGTACGGGTTGTTACAGGCTACAATCCAGCTCTAAGTACATTTTCTTGTTCTTTCAAACTGTCAAAAGATATTACCTTGCTGATAGGCCACTTCAGATAGGAAACGGGTGGAAATTTAGTCTGACTCAGCTAAGAGAGAACTTTGGATAATGTTCTGACAAGGTTCTCTCAAAGTTATGAACAAATGTTCTACGCTGCACTATTCTGAAGGTGTTTCCTGTAGTACAGAGAAAAACACATTAAAGAAAGAAATTAGATCAAATGTCAGCCGGTTCTTTTTAGTGAATAAAAATTTAAATCAAACTTTTCAATTTCAATGTTCAATCGCAGAGAAAATTACGTGTAAGCTGGTTCTATTCAGTGAATTAAATAGATGCAGCGCATTTGACTCCTGAGCTAATGACTATAATGAACGCTTCTTTTTAGTGAATCAAAAACTTACAGGTCGATTTCAGTCCGAATCCTGAAAGAAAGACTCTAATGATAATGATAAGTAAATAAACACAATATTAATTTTGTTAGTATTGTTATATGAAAATCTTTTGTTCGTTTTTGTTTTACTTTTACCGGTTTTATTAAAATTATCCCAGCATTTGGCAAAATAATACAATTTTTGCATTCCAAATATTTCTTCCTTAAATTCAGAAGTATTGAAATCAAAATTAAAAATCATAAACAATTACAATTCACATTTAGAAATTTGGTAAAAGACAGAAGGCGAAGGCCAAGAAGAATCATTGACAGATGTATGTTGTTAGTATTCATGTGACCCCCTACAAGATCTGTTTGAATTTCAGTATGTTCCGTGTTTACATGCTTGGCGCTGCTTGAAAAGCAGCCATGGGTCCAGCAGTCTGCAGACTCATATTGGCCTTTGTGATGTGGCGGTCAGGCTTTTGTGTGGTCTTGACAGGTGGGGTAGACACACTCTGTCTGGAGGTTGAGAGCAGCGAGAGGGGTTCATCCCCCATCTGCTCCTGTGAAAGTGGGGCACACGACCCTTGTAGCAGCCCCTCCCGACACAGCCTTCAGCAGTAGAAGTGAAAGAGGCCCAACGGCATTGTGCACACAATAGAATAGTCTGCACGTCTGTCATTCTGGGCGTATGACACAGACCAGGGGCCCTAAACAGTCCTTTTAGCTTTTCACTTAATGAAATGATGTGTGTATGTGTGTGTGTGTGTGTGTGTGTGTGTGTGTGTGTGTGTGTGTGTGTGTGTGTGTGTGTGTGTGTGTGTGTGTGTGTGTGTGTGGCTCTACACCTGTCACTGCACTGCCTTGGTTACTGCTTAAAGGAATGCTATTTCATGGTTTCTTTCTGTCCTTATGTGTTCATGCAAGTATAATATAGCCAGAGGGCTCAGCACATTTCTAAAAGCACAACTGCAGTGAACACCTGATACAGCCCTGACGAGTAAAAACTCCTCTTCCCTTTCATTAGGGCTTGAAGCTGATTTTACACATTTAACAAGCCAGCAGAGGATTTAAGTCTGTTACTGTTTTCCTAAGGGATTGACATGCCATTTTGAGAGAGAAAGTAATGTGCTCCTAAAACTTTTCTCACAACATCAAACATAGACCTGGGGTTTTCAACTAGAAATGAAAAAATGCTATGCTAAATCACAGAAAATGTACAACTATATGAACAGTTGTACATTTTCTGTGATTTTTTATTATTTTTTATGATTAGCATTTTTTTACTTGCTTTTTGTTGTTGTTTTTGTTTTTTACATGTTATATAACATTACACAACATTTAATTGTCAGTCTATTTAATTTATATAATTGCTGCATGTTGAGCACTGGATAAATAAGCTTTGATTTGACCTGTTGTTTGACAATTGAGTTTCTATTTTGTTATTCTACCTTATATTACATAGCATTTTTTCATTTCTAGTGTATATATATATATATATATATATATATATATATATATATATATATATTTATATTTATATTTATATATATATATATATATTTGTATGGATGTATGTATGTGTCTGTGCATTCACAAATTCATACATTCAATTATACAATTTACATTACAAAACGTCTTTCTTTCTACATATACAGAGTAAGTGTGTGTGAGCTTTAAAAGTCTTGATGTTAAAAAGCTTCTTTAACATTCCTGTATATTTCTAAAAATTATTGCCTTCATTGCTCTTTTTTACATGCATTTTAGAAAAAAAAAATTCTTAAACAAGACACTTCAATGTCCAAAAGGTGTCAATCCCCGCAGTGCATTATTTAAAAAACCTTATATATATTTTTGTCCCCTTTCTTTGTCCTCCATATCCCTCCCACACCTGTAAAACTAACGGCCACAACCTAGTTTAAAATGATTATGTCTGCAGACCAGAGAATTGAGTTTTAGCTTGGAGGAAGTTGTGGTTTGACCTGTGCTATTTATACGACTGGTTCTAATGTTATCAGTTGACTACTTGGCATTATATATTTTCCATCTTTAATACACTGTTTTTACTGTCTTTAGCCATTGATGAATTGATTGACTCAATCAACTGATTAGCCATTTAACCGAAGTGCCATTGGGAGTTCCTTAGCAAGTTCATTATACACTGTGAAAAATGCTATGATAAAAAATATCGATAAAAATATGTCTATATCTGTGACCATGTCATATTCTGTAACTGATGTTGTCATACTTAAAAATACATTGTGTGTATGCATTCTTGAAACACCCCCTCACATCCACAGGAAGGATATCCTTTACTTCATAGCAAAAGTGACAGACTGTGCTCAGATTGCACAGACATGTAACGCAGGAGAAAACTTGTCAGAGTATCTCTTGGAAAAGGCCAGTCAGCCAGCATAACACCCCCTTCACCCACCACAAACAAACACACTCTACATATGCACCCCATTAATTCTCGTACCTGAATCCCACATGCAGCATGATTTATGATGACAGCAGCTGAAGTGACACCCCCACGTCAGATCAAAAGCAAACTAAAACTCTCTTTGGGACAGATTTAATCTAGTTTGACAGTGGGTCTGTAGCAAGTCTGACTGTCAGGCCATGAGTGTGTGCAATGTAGGGATCTGCTGTCTAAAAGAGTTGACCTTTAACATTTCACCCCCAAACCCTGGCAGCTGTCTGTGAAGCCAGTTCAGAGCTGCCCCCATCTGTCACTGACCTCCTGGAGGTGGAGGGGGAGGGATGTCTCTTCATTTCATTAGGCTAAAAGAGAAGAATGCCTTTCTCTTTGTTAATGCACAAGTTTGTTATATAGTGTGATCCAAGTAAATACCCATTTTATAGTACTTAGATAGATAGAAAGATAGATAGATCTACATTATATAATGTGTAAATTGTTATAAAATGAAAAGTGAACTTTGATTTTTGGCCAAGTCATTAATCAAAAGATCTAGATCATGCCTAAGAACATTATCCCAAATTTCCTTAGCCAAGACCTACTTCTAAACTTACATTATATAAACTGATTTGTGCCCAAAACAAAGTTGAATAGGGAAGGGGGTTAAACTTGATTATTTAAAGCTGTACTACACAAAGACTCAATTGAGAAGTAACTCTCTGAGCTCTATTAATCCCTAATGCTAACTGCAGTCTAAGGAAGCTTAGAGTGAAATCTCACTGGAGGTAACGTAAGACGGGAAATTTTCTCTGAGAAGCAGGACACACAGCATAAGGAAATGTAATTTCTAGCTGAAGCATCAGAATTATCAGACTGAAAGAATAAAATGAACAAGGGACAGTCCAGTAGACAAATGCATTCATTGACATATCAATTTGAGTTTCTTTTACATAATTAATTGGTTAGTTCACCCAAAAAAATCGGAAAAATCTTTGATTATTTTCTCTCCCTCACGTCATTCCAAACCCGCTCATCTTGAGAACACAAATGAAGATCTTTTTGCTTTCTATCCTTCCGTTGACTGCTACACAACAACCACTTTGAGCTGTTTTGTTCTAATTGTCAGAAGAGATTTGATCCCTTTTATGATGAACAGACTTAATTTAGGTTTGTATTTGCATTAAAATACTGATCAGCGAAAATGAACAGAACCTCAACTGAACCTGCATTGCCTGTTTTGTAACATACAAGAATAAACCTTTGTAACACCAAGGTCATGGGTTCAATCCCAGGGAAAGCATGACCCGATTCAATGTGTTCCTTGAATGCAATGTAAGTCGCTTTGGATAAAAGCGTCTGCCAAATGCATAAATGTAAATGGTTCTTGCGGAAGCTCAAACGTTCAGCAAAACACATAAAAATGTATCTCATTGTTTCTTCCAGAAGTTCAAAGCTTGTGTGCTGTGACACACAAGAATGCACCTCATTGGTTCATTAACAGTAGACGTTAATGTGCCCAAGGCTGTTAGTGTTCTGCCTGGTTGATAGCCGGAAGTGACTCTTTAAGGTGTGGAGAAATCTCTCTTTCATAGCAGTGAGATGAGCAGGGGAGGGAAAGAACTCAGGATACTGTAGGCGGTTGTGAAACACCAGGAGAACACTTGCCATGACGCACAGACGGCTGCTGTCGCAGGCAGTATCAACTCAGGCTCTGCAAAGGCAAGGTGTGAGAGGAAACCCTGTTCTGGGATAGCTGTCTAGCTTGTGTGGGTGGTATGGTGCTTTCTGTTGCCATAGAAACCAAGCTGATCTGACTGCCAGAGTGTCCCTGTCTTGTTCACACATGCAGTGTGCACACAAGCATAGATGCATACACCTCCATTATAAATAGTGGCTTTATCTTTACTGTGGCTAAAGGGAGTGTCTGTTTGCTGTATCCATGCACTTTAGTGCACTATATTGTGCGAGTAATAATCGGCACTCGTTTATGTCTGTGAGATGCAGACTTTGACAAGGTGTGGTAAAAGTAATTTGGCTTTGAGTGTTTACAAGGACCCTGGGGATCCATTGACAAAGATAAGACAACAGGCAAACATGTGACTAAATGAAATGTGCTTTATAAAAGATAGTCAATGCAATATATGCGCAATTACTTTAATCAGTTCCCTTTCATCGTTATCATTACAGCCTTGATTCCTCTTACACAAATAGTTTCAAATGAAATAAAACGTTTAAGTGTGATCATTTGCACTAATCCTCATGTTGTTTTAAAACCTGTATGTACAGTGGAATCTGATTATCTCGACGGCCTCGGGGGTTGCAAAAAAGCGTTGAGATAACCGATGATTGAGATAACCAACAGCCAATATGGCAATTTATTTGATGAAGCGATCAGCATGCTATAAAAATGTACATACACTGTATATGTTTGCTAACAACAAAATTCATATGTGCACCAACTAACAACAGAGATTTACCAGTATACAATAAAAAACACCTTCGATTCTCCATACAAACCTTTAATTATACTCTCGTACATTGCAAACACAATTTCGCTCACAGCGTAAACAGTCACAACACACATAAACACATGCACTCATAACACATTTCGCTCTGACACAGTTCTGAATAGTATTGCACACGTGGTTACTATGGTTTCTTTACAAACTCTAAAATGCTTTGTTGCTTTTTGCCTTTAACGGTCTGCTTGAAAACAAATGCTTCTATCAGTAACAACGTCTTTGTCGATGTCAATGTAATCTGGGAATTCCTGGACAGTGATGGTGAACTCCTGCGCCTCCTCTTCCAAGATAGCATCTGCAAGGCTTGATTTTTCTGCCACTTCCGAGAGTTCTTCTGCGGCTGCGGCTGATCCACGTGCAATGCAAACTCAGCGCATGCGCAGTGAACTAGGTATGATCATTAGTAACGAGATAACCATGTGAAGTGGCGAATTTGTCCCTCTTTTGTGCTCGAGATATTAGGGTTCGGCGACATAAAAGAATCGACATAACTGATAAGAAAATGCTAAGAAAAATAGGGAGTTTGGCGGTTCCACTTCAAAAACGTCAACATAATAGAGTTGGCGAGTTAACCGAGGTCGAGAAAAGTGAACTCCACTATATATATATATATATATATATATATATGTGTGTGTGTGTGTGTGTGTGTGTGTGTGTGTGTGTGTGTGTGTGTGTGTGTGTGTGTGTGTGTGTGTGTGTGTGTGTGTGTGTATTAATATGTATGTGTGTGATACATGCAATTACAATTAATAGGGCATGTAGCTTCAAAAAAGATGCATCTGCGTCAAAATGTAGTTCAAATACGTTTTCTGAAGCCATATGATTGCATTGATGGTCATCTTTAAGTTGCTATCCATTGAAAATATTTAAATCAATTTGAGCTCAATTTGGCATATTCTTTTGACTGAATCAGGTGATTCATTTCACAGAATGGAGCAAAGGACCTGAAATAATTATTTTGGCACTTAGCACTTTAATTTACAGTCCTGGGGTCTCATTTATAAAGCGTGCGTACACAGAAAACGGGGCTGGAAACGTACGTACGCCAGTTCCCACGCAAAGGTTGTGATCTATAAAAAACAAACTTGACGGGAGAATGTGCGAGCCGTGCGTACGCTCATTCTGGAGACAAAGGAAATTGGCGACACTGATGGTGAGGTCGTGAACTGAAGTTAGATTGTAGATAATGAATGTGATCTTTTGGCGTATGCCATGTTTGGCACGTAAACTTTTAGTAGGGATCCTACGCACAGTTTTATAAATGAGGCCCCTGTTCTGCATGTATATACTGTGTACTTATTATAGCATTTACAATAACTGGGTCCTAACCCTGAACCTACCCCTAAACCTAAACTTGGCTTACCAGTACTTTTCCTGTTAGTACACATACTTTAAAATAAAGTTCATCTTTCATTGTGACTGTGAACTGTGAAAGTCTTTTGCATCTCTCAAGCCAAATTTTTTCTGATATTGTATGACTCACCAGAATACTGAACACCTGCACCTGCCTAGTCAGCATTCCTTAAATACAAGCTTCACCCTGCAAATCACTGTCCGGTCTCGTCACTGACTGCCAGACTCTCATGCCAGCGACAACCCGTGTTGACGCCGTCATTACCGACCCCGATTGTCCAGGATCTCCTTCCGTGAACCTTCAGGCATTCTTCCCGTGATCTCCAGCCCAGTATTGTCCACTTCCCATCAGATAAGCCTCTCTGCCGCTACCAGTTCTTCTCTACACCTTCAGTCACCAGCTACTTGCTCTGAGTTTGCTTTATTCAATAAACATCATCACCACTCACGTCTGTGTCCGATTGTTTATCATGACAGAAGACCGGACCACCCAGCAGACCCAGGCGGTAACTGGCGAAGCATCCGCCGCGGAGAGTAATCCACTTCTCGATGTCATGCAGGCTTTCCACCATGTCCTTCAAAACTTTGCCTCTACATCTGCCTCACCCAGTCCCATGGCCCGGCCAGCGCCCTTCAGTGGTAAGGCGGAGGAATGCGATGGTTTCCTATTACAATGTAAACTGTATTTTGAAATCAATCCCCGACAGTTTGAAACTGAACAAGCCAAGATTGCATTCGTCATATCCCTCCTCACCGGCCGCGCGCTTCAGTGGGCGCGCGCGATCTGGAACTCTAACGGCCCTGTCACGCAATCATTACCTGCATTTCTCCATCATTTCAAGGAAGTTTTCGGCCATGCAGCTGATACTGTATCCACCAACGATCAACTCCTCCGTTTACGACAAGGAACCCAGTCAATCCAAGATTATTCCTTGCATTTTCGCACCCTAGCGGCCTCTAGTGGCTGGAATGAGGCGGCACTACTGGCTGTTTACCGTCAAGGACTTCAACCCAACATCCGTGCTCAACTTGCCATTTATGATGACCGTTATGGCCTGGAAAAGTTCATTCAAAAATCCATTCTAGTGTCCCAAAACCTCACAGTCTGTTCTCCAGAAACCCCGATGTCGCATTCCCCGTCTCCACTGAAAGAGCCTAAACCTCCAGCACCAGAGCCCATGCAGGTCGATCACTACCGCCTATCACCATCAGAGCGAGAGAGACGTATCCGATTGCACTTGTGTCTATACTGTGGTGGTGAGGGCCATCTCCGAGCTCAATGCCTGACCCGACCACCACGCCCAGGGGTGAGTACAATCCACACGGCATCCATAATCCACAAAATGTCTTTAACAAAGGTTTTAGTGACTTCTGCTAATCTCTCTGTTCCAGCCACGGCGTTGATGGATTCAGGCTCAGCTGGCAATTTCATCTCCACCAACCTTCTGAATAAACTGAAAGCCCACAAAACCCTTCTTGACCACCCCTTTCGTGCTCATAACATCCTTGGAAAACCCCTGGGCCGCGGGTACATTCGGTACGTCTCGTCTCCTATCCACCTGCAAATTGGATGGCTCCATCATGAGGAACTCACCTTCCTGGTGCTGGAGGGATCCACTACTGACATTGTCCTGGGGCGCCCGTGGATGTCCAAACACTCTCCTCTGGTTAACTGGAACTCAGGTGAAGTCTTAAAATGGAGCCCATTCTGTCTTCAACAATGTCTCTCTACTGTTCAAAGGAACCCTACACCTGCTGACCAACCTGACATGGTAACTGAGATACCACTCGCCTCCACATCCATCGAGAGTCCCCATAACCCATCATGTCAAGACATCCCCATTGAATACCGGGCGTTCCAGGACGTGTTCAGCAAACGGCTAGCTACAGAACTTCCACCTCACCGGCCATGGGACTGTGCACTCGACCTGCTGCCTGGGGCAACGTTTCCCCGCGGACGCATCTACTCCTTGTCCATCCCGGAGCAACAGGCCATGGATGAGTATATAAAGGAGGCTCTACGTCAGAAGTTTATCCGTCCATCTACTTCCCCTGCCGCATCAAGTTTTTTCTTCGTGGGCAAAAAGGACGGAGGCTTGAGGCCCTGTATTGATTACCGGCACCTAAACTCGCTCACCATCAGGTTCCGATACCCGCTACCCCTGGTCCCCGCTGCTCTGGAACAGCTGCGGGGGGCTCGCATCTTCACGAAGCTGGACCTACGAAGTGCGTATAATCTAATCCGAATACGTGAAGGAGACGAGTGGAAGACCGCGTTCATCACGCCCTCTGGCCATTATGAATACCTCGTCATGCCGTTTGGTCTGTCAAATGCTCCAGCTGTGTTCCAGGGATTCATGAACGAGGTATTCAGAGATTTCCTCAACATCTTTGTTATTGTCTACCTCGATGACATCCTCGTTTACTCCAAAGACATCTCCGAACACCATCGACACGTCAAGCAGGTCCTAGCTAAGCTTCGAGAACACCATCTCTTCTTGAAATTAGAGAAGTGCGAGTTCCTCCGCAGCAGCATCCAATTCCTTGGCTATATCATCAACCAGAGCGGCGTCAAGATGGACCAGGGGAAAGTGAAAGCGGTGCAGAACTGGCCACAACCTACCACAATCAAAGAATTACAGCGTTTCCTGGGATTTGCCAACTTTTACAGGCGGTTCATCCGGAATTTCAGTATAATCAGTGCACCCTTGACATCATTACTGCAACATGGGCCCAAGTCTCTGTCCTGGACACCTGAAGCCACCAAGGCCTTCCAAACCCTTAAGGCAGCCTTTTGCACGGCTCCTACCCTCACTCATCCGGATCCCCAGTTACCGTTCATAGTCGAGGTCGACGCGTCCTGCACCGGGGTAGGAGCCGTGCTGTCACAGCGGCAGGGTGAGCCTCCAAGACTCCATCCATGTGCCTACTTTTCCAAAAAGCTATCCCCGGCGGAGCGGAACTATGACATTGGGAATCGCGAGTTGCTTGCCATAAAGTTGGCATTGGAAGAGTGGAGGCATTGGCTGGAGGGGGCTAACCATCCATTCCAGGTGATAACCGATCATCGAAACCTAGAGTACCTGCGGGAAGCAAAAAGGCTCAATCCACGGCAGGCTCGTTGGGCACTCTTCTTCACGAGGTTTAATTTCACCGTGACGTATAGACCTGGGGACAAGAACCAGAAAGCCGATGCTCTCTCTCGCCAGTTCACCCCTGACAATAACCCACAACCGCCTGAACCCGTGCTCCCTCCAGCCTTGATTGTTAGTCCCATCCAATGGACAATAGACCACCAGATCGCCGAAGCAACTCGCGAAGAACCAGCTCCGCCGGGGGTCCCTGAGGGGCAGCTCTACGTACCATCTCGACTCCGCCTGCCCCTCATGGATCAAGTTCACACGTCTCCGGGCTCTGGACACCCAGGCAGCCAGCGAACCCTCTCGCTCCTACAAGATCGCTATTGGTGGCCCAGAATGGACCGCGATGTCTCCCAGTATGTCAGAGGATGCTCAGTCTGCGCCACCACCAAATCACCACGCCATCTTCCAGAAGGCAAACTCCAACCCCTGCCGATACCCCGCCGACCCTGGTCACACATTGCAGTGGATTTCATGACCGATTTACCACCATCTGACGGCAAGACATGCATCCTTGTAGTGGTAGATCGGTTTTCTAAAGCTTGCAAATTGATACCCCTCAAGGGCCTCCCCACGGCTTTGGAAACGGCGGAAACCTTGTTTCACCAAGTCTTCCGACACTTTGGCCTCCCGGAAGATATCGTTTCCGACCGAGGACCCCAATTCATTTCCAGAGTCTGGAAGTCATTTTTTCACCTTCTCGGAGTCTCCGTTAGTCTGAGTTCAGGTTACCATCCCCAGACCAATGGCCAGACTGAGCGGAAGATCCAGGAAATTGGGAGATATCTGAGATCCTACTGTGGCCACCAACAAGACACCTGGAACCGGTTTCTTCCGTGGGCTGAATACGCCCAAAACTCACTAAGGCAAGAGTCCACACACCTCACACCGTTTCAGTGCATGTTTGGTTTTCAGCCACCGTTATTCCCTTGGACAGGAGAGCCCACGGAAGTCCCAGCTGTCCATCACTGGTTCCAGGAGAGCGAGAGGGTATGGGATTCAGCTCACGTTCATCTGCAAAGGGCAGTCCGTAGGCAGAAGATCCAAGCTGACCGCCGACGCCTTCCCACACCACGGTACTATCCCGGTCAACTCGTCTGGCTATCAACGAGGGACATTCGCCTACGGCTGCCCTGTCGCAAGCTGAGTCCCCGCTTCATAGGTCCTTTCAAAGTGGTGAGGCAGATCAACGAGGTCACTTACCGTCTTCAGTTACCCACACATTACCGAATTTCCCCGTCATTCCATGTGTCTCTCCTCAAGCCCTTCACTAAACCTCTGTTTCCCTCATCCACAGAGTCTGGTGTTGAGGCTGTACCTCCTCCTCCTGTTGACCCGGCGGACCAGAACATTTACAAAGTTTCTTCCATCTTGGACTCTCGACGACGGGCCGGCACACTGCAGTACCTCGTAGATTGGGAAGGTTTCGGTCCCGAAGAACGCTCTTGGGTCAACCACGATGACATCCTAGATCCAGAGCTCCTGCAAGAATTCCACACCAACAACCCCAACCGTCCAGCCCCCCGGGGTCGAGGCCGGCCCCGTCGTCGTCCGCCGCGGTCCTCAGGAGCTGCCCGTGGAGGAGGGGGTACTGTCACGGATCCAGCCACACCCCTCGCACCAGACTCATTCACTTCTCACTCACGATCCCAATCACCAGAATACTGAACACCTGCACCTGCCTAGTCAGCATTCCTTAAATACAAGCTTCACTCTGCAAATCACTGTCCGGTCTCGTCACTGACTGCCAGACTCTCATGCCAGCGACAACCCGTGTTGACGCCGTCATTACCGACCCCGATTGTCCAGGATCTCCTTCCGTGAACCTTCAGGCATTCTTCCCGTGATCTCCAGCCCAGTATTGTCCACTTCCCATCAGATAAGCCTCTCTGCCGCTACCAGTTCTTCTCTACACCTTCAGTCACCAGCTACTTGCTCTGAGTTTGCTTTATTCAATAAACATCATCACCACTCACGTCTGTGTCCGATTGTTTATCATGACAGCTATCTGCTATTATTATACTTATCTGGAGCTAAGCTACAAAGTATTTTTACTTCTGGGTACTGAGCCCAACTAAACCAAGGCAAAGTGTCATTGAGTAAGCTACTTTAAAATGTATTGGGTAATTCATACTGTTTTTTTGTATTTGTTTCTTTTGTAACCATAACAAAGTGTGATTATTATTAAGTCTACAGACCGATTAGAATTTTGGGTGATTTCAGACTTAAAAAAACAATAATAACATATTACACCGCCATGACGTACATCAAATTGTTGATTTCATTTTCTCAACCCTAAAACCACACACGACACTTCTCTTGTGGCATTTTGTAGTTGTAGCTGATGTTGCAAACATGCACAAAAAGGTGTGAGCCTGAAAAACTAAAAACAAGCCTCCCCTAACTGCGTCAAGTGGCTGTTTTGTTTGTGCTAACACAACTGTGACATTTCTCAAGAGATTTCTGCTGCATTTATGTAATCACTCAGTCTTTTCTGGGTAATGAGGCAAGTACCTTTATGTAGAGCAAGTCAACAAATAACAAGTAGACCACAGCTAGAAAGCAGTTCAGTTTTCAGACTACATCAGTTTTCTTAGAAATTTTAGTCATTTTAATAAACACATATTAACATGATCATCAATTAAAGTGATTATGCCACAACATTTGAAAAAATAAAGCATTTAAGTGAAGGAATGAATTGACTAAAACATGTAACCCTGTCACCACGTCTGAATACACTAGGAGCATCTACTGAACTGAAATACTGTTGAAATCCCCCCAAAACAGGGAATATAGGACAACCATAATCAGGAGACGTACAATTTTTTCTGCCTGCCACCCAGATAATCAGCCACCCAGGAAGCACATCTGCAAAAAAGCTGCATGTCCTCAACAAAAAAAAAACGAACCTGAAAAATAGAGCGACTCACAAATGCTCAAATGGAGAGGAAAACTTTCACCAGTATCTGAGTGTATATTGAGCTTGTTATCATACCCTGGAGTCAAATGTTGATATAATATGTTCTTTGAGGAAAAGTGGTTGTGCCTTATGAGCAAGCATTATAATTAGACAATCACGCTCCCTCTTAAATCAAATTTCCACACTCATTCCTACTGATAATCAAGCCTCATAATTTACCTTTTAGGATAGTAGTGTCACATCTTCTGAACAAGAGAGGACTCAAAATGCAGCAATGAATGATTTATTTACAGAACATTAGACAGGGCACAAAACAGTGAAAGTGGTCAGGACTTCAGACTGCAGCAAGCAGCAAGACGTAACATGAAAGACAACGACGCAACAACGGACAGCAAACATGAGGGGAATAAATAGGCACAGGAGGAAGGGTAATTGATCAGGAAACAGATGGGATAAATCAAAGTCAGCTGCACAAAGACAGCATGCAGCTGTTGAAAACCAAACTGCGCGACACAAAAACACTACATGAAAGCACGCAGTCGATGTAAACATGAACAGTGTGCTTACATCACTGAACAAAGACCCGAGAGTTTGCGGTTTAACCCCACTCACAAGTCGTAGAACGTGCAAGAACAAGCAAACACCGGTTCTCGTGCGCTCACAACAAGGACAAACACACGGGTCATGAATGTCCGAACCCCAACACAAAACCGAAACTGAACAAGACCAGTCTGGGGATCGGACATCATAACCCACACACAAGTCCGACCCGAAACCTTGAAGCCGCGCACACACACACCAAACACGAGACATTACTTTAGTGTCAGAGCTCTGCCACAAAACCAAGAAATGACTAGACCGAATGTGGCACGACCCTGACAGATTGAGGAGATAAAGCAGCGGCTCAGGAAACAAGATGCTTGACACTTGGGGATGCGAAGCACCAGACTAGCTGCCAGGCCCGGAGTGTCAACAGCCAGGGTGAAACAGGAGGCAGGGCAGGAACCAACAACAGACAACACTCAAGACAAGAGATAAACAAAACAAGAGCAAATAAAACTGACAAAATTATGACAAAAAAAATGCAAACTAACTAGATGAACTGAATTAGAGAAGTAAACAAAAGAAATATAATTTCTAGAAACAAACTACCAAGAAGAGGTGACAGACGCTAATATTAAGGCAGGAGGAAAACTAAAGCTAGTTTTCAGCTAACAATACTTCCAAGCTAGCATCACACAAAACGAACCAGCAAAGACATGAGTGAAACAAGCACAATATAAAGGGAGCAGAGCACATGAGGGACAGGTGAACACGCTCAAGCAAACAAGGACTAAACTAGGGAGCGTGGTAACAGGAACTGAGGAGGTGGGACAAGAGGACCACATGGCAAACACGAACAAAGACAGAGCCATGTGCTCAAGCACAAGACAAACAAGCAAACATTAAACAAAGACGAAACAAACAAGATAGTCAGAATTGCAACAGGATCATTTTCAGGTACAATTTTGCATCATCTTAAACCAACTAAGAATACAATTTCTGCAACACATCTCCTAATACAAAACACTACAAATCCTAGATTTGTACAAAACACTACAAATTTCTAAATTTGTTAAATAAGGGAAGTAGAATATGTATTGATTCTGTTATATTATTTATTATTATATAAATCATGCACCGGTAATGCCATTTTCATGCATCATTACTAGGCCTAGACTAAATTTCCTGCCTTTTTTTAAATAGAATTTCTGCACCAAGTGAGAACAGATAAAGTCAGTGCCTACTTTATGAAAGCATTATGGTTTTACTTCTCAGAATCCAAGTATTTAGCAATTGCATTGTACATCAAAGAAGGTTCTGTGCATTTTTCTTAACCAAAACATGTTTTCCACTTAACCCAGGATGACTTTCACTCTAAAGTGAAAGAAAGATACAGATGCATAGAGTGAAAATAAAAGAGAACAGAAGGAAACCGATTAGCATAACCACAAAAACCCTCTTGCACAGGCACCACTATACACATCACAAGCTGCTTAGTAAACAACTCTCCATAGTTCTAAAAAAAAGAGTCAAATTTAACTACAATCTGAGCAGACCTCATCATTTATTATGCATCATACACAAGGTCAAGAAGAGCCAGAGGTACAACTATGCAAACTGCATCACAATCACAGGCTTAACCTCATGCTCACATACAATTTTACTTGGAGTTTGTTGGGTACTTTTCTCTGTAGAGTATTACAAGAGGGCACGTCAAGTGCAGCAGAACTCAGCAGTAAACAACGGAGGAGAACGTCATGCAGAACTAACAGTGCTGATGACAATCAATGGCACTCAATTGTCCTAAGTTCTGCTTTTGAACAAATACCCAAAGCCGCTCCTCGTGACACCTGATGTTATGCATGACCTTAAAGGACAAAGCACATGACGCTAGTCAGGTACTACATTAAGTCTCAGTACTCTATTTATGTAAAGGTTACATGTTCCAATCAAGCTAAGAAATCAAACCATAAGAAGTAATAAAAAACATCTGCTAAATGACAAAGAAAACTAAACAAAAAAAACAAGAACTAAGGGTTTTGGTTTGCTGTTATTCTGTGCCACTTGATTAGACAAAAAGATTTTTACTTAAAATTGAATGCAACTTTTCGAATGTTATTGTTTGGTTTTTGCAGTACAAAAAAATCTATGAAAATGTCATACAGACAGTCCATGATTTGTGGAGTATATTGCATCTGAAGCCATATGAGAACTTTATATGAGAGAAATAATGTAGTAATCACAAGTGTAACACAATTTAAGTTATTATTCACGTTGCATCGAAAGGCACCATATTTGAATGCATGTGGTCACAAACAGTGGAGAAAAACATTTGTGTGAAAATGTAACAACATGTCGGTTTCTGTCAGTTTATTACAGAATTTTAATTTTTGCGTGTTCCTATTTTTGTGAGTGGCATTTAAGGAATATACTAAAAGCACATGCTTTGCATAACTAAACTAAAATATGCATGAGCTCATGGATGGATGGATGGAATACAAATTGAGCAACAAAAGAACAACAGATGTACCAGAATGTGCTAGAACAAAGAGATGACAAAATGCAGAACTCTCCTAACTCCATAACATTCTCTCTCCCCTTCTGGCAGAGCTCAATGAAGCAATATATTTGAGATGTGGGGCACTGGACCTCACCCAAACAGACATCATGGTGATGAATTTGTGCCCACTGCAGCTGGAATGCAGAACTGCATAATGACAGTCAATGGAACAGGGAGCAACCAAAATCTGCTTGCGTTTTATCATAAAGATGGTATGTGTATGAGTGTGTGCTATAAACACCACATAGAACATGAGCCTGTGTAATAGTCATGTATCTTATGTCACCCCCAAGGGCTGTCATTTTCTTGAATTTGTTTTTTTTAAGTGTGTATATATACATACTGCTGCATCTTAAATACCACTTTGAGCAGCTGAATATTTTTGAATAGGAAACTTAGATCATTTATAAAAGCATAGTACTCACAATGAGACCACAGGTGTACTTCACAAGAGTATGCCTCTGATTTCACTGGAAAGAAATGTTAATGTATGTCAACCATGTTACACACAGTAAGCTGAACGCACAACCCATTTATAGATGCATCCTGTGGAAACGTCTCTCAACTCAGACACCTGTGTTCGTGTAACACAATGTTTGTTTACAGCCCCATTGCTATCAGACTTATTTGTGTACTGTTGTTTCCTTGCGTTGGATTGTTTCTATGCAGCATGGCCTTTTTCTGATATGTCAGCTTCCTGTTGACTTTTGTGGTTAACATACACACTGCAAAGTGAGATCATCATCATTCAAGACTAAAATAGCTCAAAAGTTTTTCCAACCACTTTCTTTTCCATCGAGCTGATTCACATGGTTTGAACTTGTGAGGGTTGCAGACTTTACCAGACATAACCAGTGTCAACTCCTTCCACCACTACTAGCTTTAACTAATTCTAGATTGATTTGATTTGATGTTTTACTTTGTGTAACATTCAGTGTTAAATATCAGAATATTAATCTTTGTAATAACTTTTCTTGTTCAAATTCAACATTTAAAATGGGAATTTTCCTACTGTACCTGCTGTTTGATTACAGGAATACATATTACGGTGATTAAGACAATGCAAATCATTTAGTAGGACTTCAAAGAGTAACAAAAAAAAGTGTGAACAACTGTTACTAAAGTCATCACATCACCAAAACCAGAGTGATGATAAAGAGATATCGAGGTGCATACCCAGTGAATTTCCTACCCTATTGAAATGCATCACAGGGTATTGACTGAGTTATAGGTTAATGAACATATAAAATAACTTTTTTAAGTACAAATCCTATTTTTAAGAAATTGTGGTTTGTAGCACTAGCGTAGAAATACAGATAGAATATATTTCTCTGTGTGTGTGTGTGTGTGTGTGTTTGTTTGTATGTATATATTCATGTATACACTCACACATATTATATAGTATATGTTCAAACTTTTATGTTACATGCGATTAATTGGGATGAGTCATTTTGATAGCACTATTTGTAAAAAACAAAAAACAAAAAAACAGTTAACACTATTATTCAGCAAGGATGCATTAAACAATTGTTCAAAAGTGACGGTAAACGTATTTATAATATTCCAAAAGTTTTTTTGTTTTTTTTATGTAAAAAAATAATGAGAAGAAATGTTTCATTATGAAATTATTTCTGAAGGATCGTGTAGCATTGAACACTGGATTAATGTTATCACAGGAATAGATTACACTTTCAATTTATTCAAACAGAATATTTTAAATTGTGAAAATTTAATTTACTCTTGTTTTACTTTTAACCAAATAAATGCAGCCTTGGTGAGCATTAGAGACTTTCAGAATTGTGAAAAAAAAATCTATAATCCATATCCATCTATTCTATCATTCTCTCACCCATACATATGTCATCATTCAGACCAACAGCAAAATAAAATGCCTTTGTTTGATTTGATTCAACTTGTTATCATACCCAGTACAACTAATACTAAGAATTCTCCCTCCTAAACTCCTCACTCACAAAGTACTATTACTAGGCCATGTTAATGTCATTCCAAACATAACAATCATAGAAAAAGCAAGTTATATGAGTGAGTTGCATGTATAGTATATGACTGGTTGCATCATGGGCTTAAAGCATAAAATGCTTTAAAGAATGTGAGTACTCAACAGATTTACAAAGTTGTTAAACCTGTATTTAAACAGGTGTGGCTGAAGTTTCAGGAAGAGAGGAAATCCAACATTATGAGTCGACAGAAACATACATGAAGACTGAAACTTCCCAATTATAGGCCTTACAGCTTAAAGAAATGGCATTTCTCTTTGGATCTCACAGTGGAAGACGTCACCCAGACGTCAGGATGTAATCCAGTCACAGTAAAGCAGCGGACATCACCGGATACTCAGGACCCAAAAGCCTTTTACTCATTTCCTGAGCCCAGTCTTCTGACGGGGTTATTTTTAGTGTGCCGTGATTCAGCCATAAGTGCAGTTTGCAGAATTCAGGTCAAGCTGAGCCCGATTACTAATTTCAAGGCAGAAACGTAAAACAGACACGGAAGAAAGATGAATATGGCGTCAGAAAGAGATTAATTTAGATTAATAGTGCAGAAGGTCAGCTCTTCATTTAGGATGAAGCAAAATGAAATTTTGTTCCTTCCTAATCGAAGTTCTTTCGTTCGGTCGCTTTTAACAGCTTTAGCCTAAATTACATTCTTGTACAGATTGGCTGAAATGGAGCTCAGTGACTCTATTAAGATGATATAATTGACTCACACGCCAATACAAGACTGTGTTGATTATCAATCCACTATGATTAGCCTTGGGACCAAGATGGTCGATGCAAACTTGCAATTAAAACATTCATCAGTTACAAAACCAGAGCACTGAACAAAGGAGGGCTGATGTAAGCAGCCACAACCTACATAAATGCAATGGCCTACTGTATTTTAGCCACAAGTGTTTGCTATATTACGGTACCTATCAGTGAAATCTAAGAGGCTTCTGACAACCCCAGGCAACTTAGACTTCTTAGACACACACAGATGTTGTTTTGCCGTTTCAGAGAAGTAAAGCATGACTGCACAGGCTTTAACGGCTCTGTGGACAGATGCTGACAGTCCGCACTTTAAATGGTGAAAACAGCCAGACGCGTATTAATCTCACTATAACTGAGAATTTGAAATGGTTAAGTGGTCTACTGAACTACTTGATGCATGTGGAATTGAATGTGGAATGAATGGATTTGTGTAAAGTTATGACAATTCTAAAATAAAACTAAATGAATCCTGCAATGCACTTTCTGTGTCACTAGAGTACTAGTTCATTTAATGAATGACCAGGTATAAATAAATGTACAAATGTATAAAAATAAAACTTAACCCGAAACATTTAACAATTTTTCACTACAAAACTGTAACGTAATATTAACACCAGCCTTCTGTTACGGAATGAGACTCAGAAAGAAGAGTTTAATAAAAACAAAAGTGTTTATTAACAGTAACGGGGGTAATGCAGGTAAGTACGCTGTTCAAGGTTATTGTAGAGGTGGATTGAGTCTTAGAGGAAATGTTTGGGCTTACAGGAGATCGTGGGTTGAGGAGACTGGCTGACTGCACACACCTCGAGGGAACGTGGACAGCAGGCAAGAACGAGGGAGTAGATGCATGCTGGAGAACAGACTTGGAGTACATGATGGAGAATTCACAGGAGGTAAACATAAACAGTCTGGGTAATCTCACTGAAGAGTCACAGTAGAGAGTCCACTTTGTATAAATGAGACCGGACAGTGAACAGAGGTGAGGTGTGAGCTTGTATACTGGCAGTGATGAGGCAGATGAGGTGCATGTGTCAGCGATCAGTACTCTGGGGAACGCGTGCATGGTGAGAGAGCCTGGCCGATCTGTGACACCTCCCATATATTTCTCTCTTAGGCTTAGCTGACATATGTGATATACTGCTATTCCTTTTCCTCGGTTTGCCTGCTCCCAATATTCCTATAATTACAGAGCCGCATCATAAAAAGTTTCCTCCTTTGGCCTAAAATAGAGCAACTGGAAATATAGCCATGTCATTTATTGAACACACACACGCTACAAATAGACTTCAATGACAGAGCAGGACTTACGGGCAGGTCAGGAGTGGATACTTGAAAGCAGAGTCAGAACCTTTGACACAAATCCATTCATTCCACATTCTTTACACACCACCATTAACACACACTCTATCTGTCATGTGATCGTTCCATGCCTTGAGCAATGCAACTGTTAGTGTGGCATGACACACGTCACTAATATCCGAAAGTAAATGATCCTTCTCCTGTAAAACAGTGAATTCCACCACATAATTCCTTTCATTTCATCTAATGATCCGATGGTGCTAATAATGGACACCAATATACAGAATTGAAATTCCCTTACTACGAAACTAGTCATTATAATTTACCTATTAATGTTTCTGGTTTTACTTAAATGAGGAAGTTCTTGTTTGTTGGAATGTACAATGCCATTACGTGTTGCCAAAAGTATATTTGCATTCGTACAAAATTCCCTGTCACTGTCAGTTGACTTTCCATTGCTTTTTATCATAAGAGAAATAACCTTTGACGGCATCATATGATTTTCCCCGCTTTAAATGAAATATCAAAAATTTACCACAAAAAAATGTCTCTATTCCTCAAAATCTTACTTACTCACATAGCCTACTAACACATCATCATTTTGAGAATTCACTTTTCATTTACAAGAATATAAATAAATCACTTAAAATAAATATTTTATCTTGATTATGATCTTCCTCTTCACTACAAGTCCTTATAATGACAGATGAGAATGTAATGTCCATAGAGAACTTATTTTTTAAGTAGCCTATTTCTTTATGTGTAATGATCCAACATAAGTCTGTTCTATGTTTATTCATATTCCTGGTTGAAATTGCAGCTAAACGTTTTTGGTTTCCAATTTGATAATTACATTCCTCAACAGGCATGAATAAGAGTTGATGCTTCTTTTCTTATTCGTAGAATTTTCTTCCTATGACCGCCATCAATAGAAATAAGTCAATTGTCAGTTCAGTTTAGATCAGATTCTCAGAGCTTCTTATTTCATAAAAGAAGAAGCAGCGACATCTCGCGGCCATTAAAAATAACGCACAAAGTGACTATGCGGTTGCCATGGAGACGAGGCAAGCGCAACAACAACTCTTCCGCAAGTCGTAATGCGGTCAGCTGAGGAGAAAACGGTGTTTTTATGTGCTTTAGAAGATGATGTAGAGGGACTTAAGCATCTTTTGAAAAGCAAAAGTGCCACCGATACTCAGCAATCGGAGAATATTCTGTGGGAAAAGGATGAGGTGGGACGAAATGCGTTGTTTGCTGCTTGTACATTAGGACGGAGCGGCGTCGTGCGCGAGCTCGTGCAGAACGGCGCTGACGTCAATGAATTCACAGCGCGCGGTAATTAGAGTTACTTAGGACTGGATGGAAAATATTACTAAATATTAAAAATATTACTGTACTACTAAACCTAAACTGGTTTGCTGCTCTGAGTTGATTTATGATGGTTTCCGAGCCTGGCCAAGCTGCCAAAAGCCCCCTTAAAACCAACCCCTTATGCTTAATTATGCATAATTACATGCAATAACTCTAAAGTCAGTTATATTACTTAAATATATAATTACAGTGTAACAAAGACGCCTTAAAATAAAGTGTAACCCATGGTTCTTATAAGAACTGTTTATTGAAGTTCTTTGGAGAACCAAACATGCTTCTACATACATTCACTATGGAACCTTTATTTTGAAGAGTTTAGGGTTGTTCACCATTAATGGACTGTGTAAACTTAAATAACAATTCATGTTTCACTGCAGGCTACTCACCATTGCATTGTTCTGCCATGTGGGGTCAGCTGGACGCTTTGAAAACTTTGGTTGAGCTCAACGCTGATTTTAAAACTATCAATTTCCGTGGAGAGAAGGCTGTCGATGTGGCCAGACGTTATGACAAACTGGACTGCGCAGAGTATCTAGCATGGGCAGGTGAGAAAGTGAAATATTTCAGCGCATAAAATCTTCTTGTGATTAATGCAGGTTTTTTTGCTCCTAACAGAGGCCAAACACAGTTTGCAAGCATTAATACAAGAAGTACGAGACATTATAGCTGATCATGAGAAAGTTCAAGGAAAGCTTAGTAAGGAGGACAAGGTCATTCATTATTCATTATATCCATAGTGATATTTTCAGATTGTCTAACATTTTTAGCAAATGCAAAAGTGCCCATTGTCTAATCACTGTTTATGTGTTGCTATAGAACGTGTGTATAAACATCTGTTCGGCAAAATCAGACTGGATACACAACACCAAAAATGCAACAATTCAAGACTTTACTGAACAGGAGAAGCACTTGAAAGACACACTGGCACCTATTCTGCTCAAGCTTAACACGCAAAGTATGTGCTTCATCTGATTTAAAATGATTAATATGATTTGCATATGTTTATAACAATTTTACTGCTTTATATGATTTGCACATTAAGTAAACAACTTGTTATTATACTTCATTCCATATCAAACTGTGCATAATTAATTTACACTTTTTTGTTTTTCTTCAAGATGTTCTCATCTTTTACTTTTTGCTCCCTAAATGAAGTTTGTATGTCTTATTTATTCACAGCTGAAGCCACAACGAAGACAAGAAAGCATTAGAACTACATTGCACCGATTACTATTATGGATTTCAATGAAAAGAAATAAATTGGTCTGTAAAATGGTCTGTTATATTTAATCAATACATTTTTCTGCATTTAGTCTTTTCAGAGATGAATAATTAAACCCTTAGATGAACATAACATAACTGCAACACATTGTAAAATAAAAAAATAACTTACATTTAATTTATATAAATGTGTAATTTAGAACATGCATTGTACTTTTTCTAAATGAACAATAGAGGGAGACAAAGGCCGCTTTTCATGTTCCGCTAAATCATCTTTTCAATATTTCCAATATTGTAGATTTATATTTTTCAATCAGGGTTATGGTTACAAAGTATGTTCACCAAGAATTAAATAAAAAGCCTATTAATAATGTAAAATCAAAAGAAACATGGGTTTTTTTTTTTGCATGAGACTCAAGTCTCAGAGACTCGACGATCAGTGCACATCTGTCTTGCAATGTCGATCAAAGTTTCTGTTCGTCCACGTTCAACAAATAAATTATGTATTTAGGGACTTCTAAAAAACTTCTAAAACTGTACAAGCAGTAAAACCCTGACTGAAGCGGTTTAAAACAGAAATGTGTGTCGATCGGTTCTCTCGGTGATCCTCTAGTCCCCCCTGAATCCCAGCGCACGGGCTGGCAGCGGCATGTGATTGAGGTGGAAAAACGGTCTGGATTTTGAAGTGTGAAAAGGGCTGTCTGTCCTCACCACAGGACAGGGGGAAGAGTCCCAAACAACGAGTCACACTTTAAGTGAGCGACAGAACGATAAATAGATACTTGTTGTTATTTTGATTATTTTTGCCACAAGGACAATGCAGTAAACTCCTGCTGTCGATCCAGGAAAACCGACGCTTGGATTCATTCAATAATTTCTGCCGTTTCCACGACCTGCCTCATGGACTCCAGCCAGCAACAGCAGTTCTCCCGGCCGCTGCTTTAACTTTCCCCCGATGAACACAAGGGTGCTCTAAAACTTCGCTCTTTCGTAATTTGTCCGGCTTTGATAAGTTTTTAAATACACGACCGAAGCTTTGTTTTATTAGTATTTCCTTGTTTTATTGCCGACACCGCGTCATGTAAACACAGAGTCAGAGTGGCGCGTGCATCATTTATATTCCGACTGTGAAAAAAGAAAAATCATGGGAAACTCCAAACGTTTGTCAGACTACCGTCGCTAATTAAACTGTTTTGAGCTCATTTATAGTAAACCGACACACACGAAGAGAAAACACCGCGACTGAGGTTCTCCGGCCACGCGCGTGGAAATCCACCGGACTGGAGTCTTTACCTGGACGTTAGCGTGGAGGTGTTATTGAGCATGGAGACGGATTCAGGAACCGGAGGCGACGTGGACTCCGTTCAGGGAGGCATGATCGCTTTGGACCCAGTGGTCGACGGGATTTTGATGGACTCGTTTTGCCAGCAGCAGGGATGGGTGCGGGTGTACGGTGAGTGATATCCAGTGGCCGCGATCCCTACATCTATTCACCGCAACACCTCGGTGGTTTGAATCACGATTTAAAAACAATTCTGAGCTGAACTGTATCAAATAACAAAATTATTTGGGGTTTTATTTTATTTTTAATACCGAGGGGAGTTCAGAGTCTTATGTTCACCGAAGCATTGTCACACAGGACTGTTTTATGGCAAGCCCTCTGACATTTAGTCAGTTCCTTCTTGTAGGGGGATTTGTGGACGTTCGTCAGTCGTGGGGCACAGACCATTGAGTTGGTTTCCAAATACCCTTTTTTCATTATTGTCTTTTATTCATTCGTTCATAAGATACACACGCAATAAAGAGCTTTATAGGTGACTTGCGATTGACCAAGTCACCACTATATATCCACTATATGTGGATTACTGCTAAATACTATCCACATTTATTCCATTTGTCTCTAGCAGTCAAACATTATATTCTACTATTTTTATACTAGTCAGTCTCACTATTTAGTTTCACTGAGACAAACATTCTAACGTATTGCGATCTAATTTGATAATATATTCATCTATCAATGTATTCCAATTGTTGCTGGTTACATATTCAAGTTTTTCTAAACTACTATTTGGATTTTAGTGCTTATTCTTTAGTTTCTTGTAACTCGGTAACAGTTGGAATACATGCTAGATAGGAGTGAAAGTTGATGAATGGCCTAGAATTGTTAGTATTATAGAGATGCTAGTCACTATTGTATTGTTTTTTTAAAAAGTATAAATATAACCTCAAGATAGAAACCGGTTATTTTATGGAGTAAATATTAAAGTGGCTTGCCATAGTAGCACAGCTCTAATAGGAACATTAATTTTCCTTGCTGTTTGTGACTTTTATGCTTTTGTGACACTTCCAACTTGAAATTATTCTATGATAAGTCCTGTGCTAATACATTAGTGTGCCTGATCACTTTTACTGTTACTCCCTTTATTGTGATTGTTTTTACTGTATTTTAGTTTGTAAAGAAACAATGACTTGATATATGATAGATTCAGATGTGTGTATTACGATTTGTGGTTAAGGGTAGGGCTGTGTAGAAAATCCTGGTTATACATAATGGGTTTGACTGTTGATCTGGTTGTGGGTGTCTACGTCTCCTAGCTGTAAAATAGGAGATGGGAGCAATATGGAATAGACAAAGGTTTCATCACATTGTTGACAAACATGTGTTCTTGTCTTGGGTTCAAGTGGAGTTTTAATGGGGGTTTGTTAATTTGTTAAATAATATAGATCATTCTTTTCTAATTTACAAAACTGTAAAATAGTTAGCCATGGTTACTGGTTATGTTGCCAGAACTGTGTTGTTAAATAAAGCTGCTTTATGGTTGTGTAGACCCTATAGACATGTTGCCAGGGGCTGTTGTCATGGCAGCCTGTTGTCGTCTTATTTAAGGATGTAAGTCGAAACCAGGGACTTCGCATGAAAGACAGGACATCCAGTTTTGTCCATCCGCTGCCACTAACGACTCCTTTAATTTTCTATTCTCCACTAATTCTGAGCTGAACCAACTAGTTCTAAAAAATATATAAATCAACCAAAAAATGGTTGTTCCCCTAAAAATAAAAAGTGTACCTCATTCCATTCATTCCAAATCCTTATGATTTTATTTATTCTGTGGGACACAGACAAATAATAGTTTATTTTTTTCAATGTTTATTTTTACACTGAGCTTTAAAAAAAGGCCAAAAGCACCATACATTTATCCCATAATTGGTCTATATGACATGTGCTCTACATTCCTAGTGATCTGAAATCATATAATAATCTTGGCATATGCTATAGATCTCTTTGACATATTCATAAGTACTAATTTCCAAATGAATTTCAGAAAACATGGACTACTGTAGTAATACGGACAACCTTTATGATACTTTTATTGTGTTTGTAACTCACCATCACGTTCCTCCAAACAGCTCCTTCTTTTGTGTTCCAACATGAGGATGAGTAAACTATGACACACGTTTCATTTTTGTGTGAACTGTCCTTTTCTTTTGAAATACAGAGTCACAAGTTTAGTCTTATTTTTCAAGCCTGCACTGGGAAAAAGTTCAAATCCAAATGAAATGTTGTTGTAATGCGTTACGAATTCTCACATTTCTCTGTTCATGTGCCGTCCAACACCCTATGACATAATTTTTGTCTTAAACTCACTAAAGTCCCAAATGTGTAAGCGCAAACTCACAGCGAGGCAGAAATGAGTCATGACATACAGTCAGAGAGCAGTCAGACCTCTTCTCCCCTCTCACATTAAAGCTGGCCTCAGCATGGATGTCATATCATCCATAATTAAATGAGCGCGGCAGCTGCATGCTCATCATGTTAAACATCACTATCTCTGATAGAGTGGATGTGAGTTGTGGTTTTAAAATAACTGGGAGAGCAGGAGCTTTCGTTTTTGTGTGTTGTTCATTCATTGACTTGTTATTCTGTGACTGGGAAGTCTTTTTTTGTGTTTATGGCTGTATGTTTTTACGTCTGGGGAAGCTAATAACATAACTCTTCTGTTATAGTTCTTGTTTCTCCCACAGGCTGACTGAAGGACCATTTGTGTGCTATGAAAAAATGGTGTTTATGTGCTTTAATTGTGGGTTTGTATTGCATTACACAGTCTATTCGGGACCCTTTTTGGGTTTGTTGTTGCCTAGAGTTCAGCAAGATTTTTTTGGGGAAATGTATAAATGTACTTCCTCTATTCGTTTACACAAAGCTAGTGGTTGGTGGGTGCGTAGGTAGGTCTGTCAGATTTGGCATCTGTTTGGGCCTGCTGGTTCAAAAAGTTCGCCTACATTCACCAAGCTTCTTGCGTCATGCCCCTCATACTAAATGGAAAGGTACGGGACGGTTCTGCCATGGTGGATGAAAGTGAATGCTGATGAATGTTTGTGAAGTTGCTGCTTCGATGTGTTTAATCTTGTAGAGGAAGCCGAGAGAGGATGGGGAGGGGCTGGAGTGAATAGTGGGATTGTGTTAGCGGCGGGCGTTTCAGGATGTGCGCCCTGCTACACCACCTCCCCTCCACCCACCGCGAGCCACTCGTTCGTTCATTGTATCTGTCAGCAGACAGGGCTGCGACTATGATGTAAGCAGACCGTTCCGAGAATGACCTCAGTGGACTGGATTCCAAAATTCCAGAGCAACCGGCACCAGTGCGTTCATCACAGCATTCCAGAGCTGAAATAGCTCAATAAGGATGCTGGTCGGCTTCTCTCCCACTTATCTACTTTATGTATCGGTTAATAATAATGTTTTCCATGCCAATTTGCCTATTCATGGACTTGTTTTGATCATGGCAGTTCTTGTCAGTGATGATTACAAAACATTTCCGTGTGGACTTTCAGTAAGCAGAGCTTCTATCACTATTCTGTCATTTGCATATATTTGAGAAAAACATATAGTAAAAACAGAAATATTATTACATATTTAAATAGCCATTTTAGGTTATTAAATATAACAATAATAAATAATTAAATAATAATGTTTTATAATAATGTATTCCTGTGGTGGCAAAGCTGAATTTTCAGGAGCCGTTACTCCAGTCTTCAGTGTCACATGATGCTGATTTGGGGCCTAAATAACAATGTAATTTTTAGCATTCTTTGATGAATGGAAAGTTAAAAGAAAAAGAAAAAAAGATTTTGAAATCTTTTGTAACATTTGTTTTTACTATCATTTTGATCACTTTTATTTACTTTGTGGAATAAATGTGTTTAAAAAAATGACCAACCTCAAACTTTTATCAATAGTGTATAATACCATTTTTACTGGAAATATCTTAACGACAGCCTCTCATAAAACAGTCACGCGGTTCCAACCCCTTTATCACCCCTTAACTCGTTAATTCTCTCAGCGTCGCTCGGTTTGGGTGCATCATTCACCACAGTGATACTTTTATAAGTGATTTACAGCGATTTTACCTCTTGTTGTTAACATTAATTGTGATCGCTATTGTTCACGTGAAATATATACGTACTGCATATAGACAAAGGCCCTCAAGATGAGTAAGAAAGAAGGTACGAAATTCTCCCTCTAAGCAGTAACACCACTCCTCTCGTCTCCTTCACACCAGCAGCGACGCTACTCAAAGCTAAAGTGCGCGTTGCAGTAAATTGTCAAGTATTTTTAGAGTTTAATTGTCAAATATTAATTAGTATTTATGAGATCTTAATGGTTATGTTTTTGAATGTAATTAATAGGGTAAAACCAAAAAAATATTTAAAATGGGCATTTATGGTCGTGTGGAACGAATTGAGTGATTGTTATTGCATTCTTATGGGGAAAACTGTTTTGGTGTACGAGAATTTTGAGTTACGAGCTCGCTCTTGGAACGAATGAAACTGGTAAACCGAGGTATTACTGTATATGATTCCGTTAATATGCTATTGTTTATTGTATTGTATAATATTGTATCATTTTAATGTTTTGGTCTGCTTTTCTGCATCCACAGTTCTGTATAAAATTCACTTACAAAGTCAGATTTAATTGAGTTTCGGTGACTAAATGTGTCCTTGACTTGCCTCTCTATTAATCCCTGATTTTCAGTCTATTAAGCACCTTATAGATGGGGATTAGGCCCCCCGTTTAATGTGGATTGTGGATGCTCATTTCATGTCATTTACTTGGAGAAAGACCCTTGTGTCTAAGATTATTAAAGTTTAGCTGGAAACAGGAAAATGGGAAGCTTATATTCATGCAATAACTCCTGAGAAACCAACTGGGATAATGACGGTTTTTCAGTGATTTCTGTCACAAAGAGTGATGAGTAGTGAAGAACACATGCTGCCTAGTCAACATCCTCATCAAGTTTGATGCAGTGCCAGGTACTCCACACCAGCATGATGGTAAGTTGCCTGCAGTGCTGAATGTTCAGTTTGAAAAGCCCCTTAATTAGAGAGTCCGCTGAATTGAGTTCACTGTAGTCACAAGAGTTTCACATGCTCGACTCTGATGGTCCAGGCCGCCTGCTTTGCTTCCTCTCACAAGGCCAGTTCAAAGGTGCCTTTGTCTTTGTAGATCTTTCAAAAGAGCATGCTGATACTTCTGGGCAAGTCATCTGTGTTTAAAAAATAATAAATGAATATGTATGTATTTTTGTGTGTGTGTGTGTGTGTGTGTGTGTGAGAGAGTGAATGTTTTGAGTCACTAAAGTGCAGCGCTTGAGTGTTTCCCAGGAGATGAAGACAGGTATCTGTCAGTTCTCCACCCTTTCCTTTCACTCACCGAGTCTGAGTGGCTGGAAGACAATGTCCTGGGATTCCAGGCGTTACCTGAAAACACAGGAAGCTCCCTTTCCTGTTTTCAGGCTCATTCCTGATCATTCTTAGATAAATACTTTGCTCCTCATCTTGTGACAGAACATGGTGGTGAAGAATGTTCTAAGGCTCTCTTTATTTGATTACTTTCTGGAATGCTTGATGCTTATCTGTCAGTCACATCATTCTATGGTCTGACTGACTGTATCCCTTGCAACCAGTTTCCTGCTTAGCTGTGCTAGTTTCAGATCTTTATTACTCTGTGGTCTCTTCTTCTCACAAAATAATGTGATTTCAGATCAATATTTCATGCTCATTTCTTATTTATTTGGCTAGTAGTCATGCGATAAGCAGGGTAATGTACAGTAAGGTGGTCATTATCACAAAAAAGCCCCTTAATATACAAGAATCCTTTGTTTTAATCCCAATGTATCCATTTATGCTTATTTAAGGAACCTGACTGTAGATCTTTTTGTTTTTGAGTTAGCGATGCTCTAAAATATAGAATTACTCAAATTAAAAAAGCTTATATTAAACTAGCTTGATATAAATTAATATTATAACTATTATAAATATAATTTGTACACATTTTAGAATGTTTTAAATACCAATGCACAAACGATTAACAATTAACATGACTTTTGGCTTGTAGTTTTCTTTATAAAATGTTCAGTGGCTAAAATACTGTGCATTGATATGTTTTTCCCCTGAATTTAATATTAAATTTGGCTTTTTTTTCCCCAGTGGTCGATTTTTAGTCACTTTATTAGTTAATAATTATGCGCACAAATTAACTTTGCGATAACTTTGTTACTTTATAAATGACTTGGGGAATGTTTCCCATCTGTGTTGTCCCATCTGAATATTAATTCCATGTGGAAGAGATCCTAAGAAAAAATTCCTGCCGCTCTGGGCTATCGATTAGAGCGTGCCGGCAGACCGGAGGCATGTGCTTCCTTCCTCCTCTTTTAAAGACTGATACAGGAGTGTTACTTGCCCCCTATGCACTCCGGTGGATTGTCAGGATTGATTGGCTTAATTGGTTTGATTGTGATAACACCCCTAAGGTTGAACAACAGCCTCTTGTTAACCAGCTCATGTCTCTGCATTAGAAATGCACTGAGGATTTGGTGCTTTTGACTTTCTGTGGTTGGAATGAGGCTCATCTGTGCCTGTAAGTATCCTAGTCCAATTATAATGTTCCTGAATTTGTATTTATCCAGTGTAGCTGTGCATTCAGAGATAATTCATTAGAAGTTACTCAAGGTCGGGCTGTATCCTCCAAGCAATGTATTCCTTTAATTAAATGCTCTCTTGCCCGAGTTAATGTAACTCATGTGTTTTATCACAGCCCCCTGATGGATGTGATTCATTACGGGTGAGCAGGTCGAATGCAAAAACGCATCAATAAAGCTTCCGCTCATCTGGGATCATCTAAACCAAGCTGTCAAGAAAGAAGTATATCTCTCTGCCCTGTGCGGTACACCTGCCGTAGATAAAGATACACATGGTTTGCAGATATGAGGAAGTAAATGAGCGAGAGCTAGATATCCAAAGGAAAAGATGAGGGATGAAAGAACACTAGAAAGACAAGACTGTCTGATTACAGATAAACCTTCAGGTTCTTTTGTTTAACATTCAGCATTGCTATAATTCATGACAGCTCGTATTTGGTAGCCACTTCCACATCATAAAAATCTAGATGGTAATTTTCCACCTGTCTGCTCTGATTCACTATGACCAGTCTGAGGAAATGATGCCTGAATAAAATGGAGAATAAAAGCCGCAGTGCTCTCGGACTTCCACCGTCTCGAATTACTGGCAGAGACTCATGTGACTCAACCGAAGGTTATTTGATATGTTCTCGTTGGAACCAGAGCCCTTAGTGTTTCGTTTTCTCCACCAGCAGCATCTTCACAACGGTCTGTTCTGACGTTTTTAGTGTTTGGCTTTGTGAGTGTGCTCAAGGCAACCGCATTTGTTTAGGAAGGCTTGGCATATGTAAACATAGAGCCAGAAGGGATTTTGACATATAACGTTGCAAAAAAAATTTTTGAAGCTTGTATTGTAGCGCTTCTTTGCACCCAGAGTTCAGTGAATGGTTTGCTCAGTCCACTAAGCACATATAACGCAACGTCTGTTATATACAATGCTTCTCTTCAGGCTTCGAGGAAAGCGCAAGGGACTGAATGACATCACGATGCAGAACAAGTGCCCTCCCATTAGATGAGCTAGCATTTGATTGGCTGTCACCATCTGTGTGTGTGTCCATGTTTGTGTGCTCTCTTGCATAGTGCGGGTAACATGTTTGTACCATCCATCAGAGTATTGGCAAGTGGCTAACATTACATAATCAGAATGAGTTTTATGTAGTAACAGTAATAAAGCATTTTCACTACAATGTTTTTTCTTATTAGTGAGATTACCATTCTTGTTGCATATTATTATTATTATTATATATATTTTTTTGCTACTATAAAAAGAAAACAAGCAGAGGTTTTTCATGTACAGCACAGAGATCTGAGTAATCCTTTTAATGAAATTCATTGATTTACAACACTTGTTGCAACCCTAATCTGAACACTGCAAATCATCCAAAAAAATAAACTTCTTGTTATAATTTGTACTTGTTGGTGCTGGTGTTATACAGTGGAGTTCACTTATCTCGACCTCGGTTAACTCGCCAACCCTATTATGTCGACGTTTTTGAAGTGGAACCGCCAAACTCCCTATTTGCCTTAGCATTTTCTTATCAGTTATGTCGATTCTTTTATTTCGCCGAACCCTAATATCTCGAGCACAAAAGAGGGACAAATTCACCACTTCACATGGTTATCTCGTGACTAATGATCATACCTAGTTCACTGCGCATGTGCGGAGTTCGCGTTTCACGTATAGTGCTCCGCAGCCGCAGAAGAACTCGCGGAAGTGGCGGAAAAATAAAGCCTTCTAAATGCTATCTTGGAAGAGGAGGCGCAGGAGTTAGCATCACTATCCAGGAATTCCCAGATTACATTGACATTGACAAAGACGTTGATACTGATAGAAGCATTTGTTTTCAAGCAGACCGTTAAAGGCAAAAAGCAACAAAGCTTTTTAGAGTTTATAAAGAAACCATAGTAACCGTGTGTGCAATACTATTCAGAACTGTGTCAGAGCGAAACGACTGTTTTTTTGAGCGAATTTGTTTATGTGTGTTGTGGCTGTGTTTATGCTGTGAGCGAAATTGTGTTTGCAATGTTGGAGAATATAATTAAAGGTTTGTATCGAGAATCGAAGGTGTTTTTTATTGTATACTGGTAAATCTCTGCTGTTAGTTGGTGCACATATGCCTTTTGTTGTTAGCAAACATATACAGTGTATGTACATTTTTATAGCATGCCGATCGCTTCATCAAATAAATCAGCATATTGGCTGTTGGTTATCTCAATCATCGGTTATCTCAACGCTTTTTTGCAACCCCCGAGGCCGTCGACATAACCAGATTCCACTGTATATGCGTTTGGAAAATGACCAATTTTTTTGTATTCAGTCCATGTTTTGCATGGTTTTGTGTGGGTTTTTTGTTTGTTTGCTTTTGGTGCAATTTTAGTTATTTTTTGTGGGTCGTCAGTTGAATATACAATCAAGCAAAACTAGTTTATAACCACAAACCTACGTTCCTTCATTTTAATAGTGAACTATTATCTCTAATCCAGCAAAATCTAGCAACTAATCTCAGAAATGATGGTCAGTTCTTCCCTTAGTGTGTTTCATGCACTTTGCAGACCCTAAGGATATTAGGCAACTCTGAAAGCCTCATGTGATTCGTTGATCGAGGACGGCTAAATGGGGTCGGCCACTGTGGGCTTCGGGAGTTTGACTGACTGACTGAAGTCAAGTGCGGGAAGCATTCCGAGTTTTACCATGTTAATGCACAGCTACAATACCACAACTGATAAAGCTCTACGGTTACTACATAAAAGATTTTAGATGCCTATCACTTAGTCTGAGATAAGACACGTTGATGTGGCGCCTTTGCATAAATAGACGTCTACATCATTAAGATGTTGAATGTATGTGTATCCATTTGTGTACATATTTTAAGTGCATTGTGAGTCCTGTTTGGTGTATGTGCATCTCCGTGAAATGTCTTTCCATGCTTTGCGAGGGCCATCTCATCTATTTTTCACAAGACCTTTAGTCTTGTGTTTCCACTCAGTCTGTTACTATCTTATCAGGGCTCTGCTGCAAGCGGCTTTTGAAAACAGCTCAGGCAGGTGAATCAGAGCTCTTGTTTTTGACATCCTTTTCCCATTCCACCTTAAAGAGCCCACCGGAGACGAGCTACAAACAATAGGTCATCAGTTCTACTCTAAAAGAGAGTCCTCATTTGTCCTCTTAGTTCTCAATTGTAAAGAACTATCTGCACAAAGACCGAAATAAAAATGTTTAAGGGATAGAAAAAACAGAAATTAAAATTGTCATCATAGAGTGCTGCCGGGATGATGTAATTTTTGTTGGCCACTCTGGTTCCCTCAACAAAAACCCATTAAGATTTTTCTAGAGATGCTCTGATCAGGATTTTTGCTGCCAATACTGACTACTCTATATACATTATAAATATCAAGGCATATATAAATAAAATGTTAGTTCTCTATTGACTGTCACTGGTAAACCCTTACACTTACAATGCATTTTTAATGATTTAACATTTGTGCCATGCTCAAAAGTAATGGCTTTTTAAAAGGTTATAAAGTGCATGGTCCCATTTCTTAGCAAACCTTTCAAATTTTTGATGAGAAATAGATTTTGATAATTTTTTGAGGTTCTTATGTTATTTTCCCAGTCAATGCTCCATTTTTGTTGTTATTTGTGATTTAATTCGCCATGAAGTGTATATTGTATGCCTGGATCATAAAATCAAGTTTGGACTTGTTCACTATCATCTCAACTTTATCTGTGTTAAATTTTGTGCTGATATCGGAAAACAATCAAAAGTAATGGCTTTTGGAACCATCGTAGCCTTTTTATCAAAAATCCAAAAACCTTCCCAAACAATGTTTTTCTGAACAATAAGAACTACTTGTATGTGTTTCAGCTCTGCACTCTTATTCTATGCTGCAGGATAAATCAAAACCCGTCATTCGGAGTAATCAAACCAATCCAAGTGTTTTCCAGCTATATATATATATATATATATATATATATATATATATATATATATATATATATATATATATATATATATAATATATATATATATATAATATATAGCAAATTTATTTAAAATATATATATAATATATAGCAAATTTATTTAAAATATATATATATATAATATATAGCAAATTTATTTAAAGTCTATTTAGGTTTCACTTATTTGTTTTTATTTATATACATTTCATTTTAATGCTTCAACTTAAATCTTATTTCTGATTATTGCCCAGGGCAAAATTTCTATTTTTCATTTAGTTTATTTCTGCTTTATTCCAGTTATCAGAATATTTTTTTTTACATATTTTTAGTTGACAATGATAACCCTGTTTCAGGCCTTCATGATCTTTGCGTTATCTTTATCATCAGTGACCTTCAAAGGTTACAGTGCTTTCTAACCCCGAGTATAACTTTCATGCATTGTGGGTGTGTTTTTTTTTTTTTTTTTTTTCTTTGTGATGTGGCCTTGTGTCCCCTCTGCCCCCTCCTGATACTTTTCTGACAGATTTGTAGGGCCTAGTTCTTTAGAGGTGCTATTTTTAGGATGGGGTGTGCGTGCATGCCCCCTGTCCCTTCTGGTTTCCTCCTGCACTAAATAGTATAGAGCTAAAAACAAATCACTCCGACAAAGTGGCGGTAGGTGTAGCCGGAGGCCTTGTGTCATTACTTCCTGTGGTCAGATGTGTGGACAGTCTTTGGGGTTTTTTTTTTTAGGTGATGGGCGAGTGGAGATTTGAGAGAGGGAGGAAGGGACAACAAGCTTTGAGCAATGTCAAACCCGTGAATGTTATCAGTCCTGCATTAGCACTTCTTTTATGCGGTTGTAATGGCCTACATATATTTGCTTTGTGAATAATTACTGAAACACTGAAAGGAAATATGACCTTTGCACTTTGTCAGATCAGATTGTGGAGTTTGATAATGGCGTTTATCTCAGTCTCACGCTCGCAGCGGTGGAGAGGGATACTGGTGTTTAATGATTGCTTTCATGCAAGCACAGAGCTTGTTTGATGGCTGTAACAGGGTGCTAATTGCTACGATCCAGACTGGACTGTCACAGGGAGTCTAAATTCTCATCCAGGCAGGAAATGGCTTTACCGACTTCATCATAAATAGTGTAATAATAGAAGCACATGGATGTTGCTCTTTCGCTCACCTTCATTTAATGATCTGCCTGGTGATACCTTCATTTATACTATATTTTAATTCTTGCACTGAGCACCAAAGAGATTTATTTTATGAGTGGTACAGATTAGAGTAGATTTCGACTGACCAGTTTTGTTTTGTTTTTTTACTGCTGTTACTGATATTTGAGGGTAAAGCGTCCAGTAAAATCAGAAAAATAGATAGTAATCATATGCACTACCAGTCAAAAGTTTTGAAAACGTATTTAACGTAATTTTAGTTTTTGAACGAGGTAGGTATCCAAAATATTGACTGTATATACATAATATAATATCATTAATTTTGCTTGTGTTCACTTGTGCACTTTTCTTAGTTGGTCAGGCTGACGCAATTATCCCCTGGTGCCTGACCCCATAGATCTGTATGATCTCAAGATGAAATTGTAGGCTTTTACTTTTCATAATCTACAGAAGTGTCAATAATCCACTTGCTTAATCTCAGCAGAGATTGTGGACTTTAATATTCACAGCTTTGACCTTTTATACTAAATCCGCCGTTCTGGAAATGTACTGCCCAATCCCCAAATCTGGCATATGACCGGGACTCCTGCTGATAAACTGCTCCTTCTTAGTATCATACAAGGACATATCTACATGATAAGCTGTTTTTCCAGTGGCTCGTGTAGGAATTAAAAACCTTTTTATAATATTCTTGATTAAATGTTATGGAAATATACAAATAGCCGTATTTAGGTGTTCTTTGTTCTGCAGAATACAAAACATGATATGTTGACAACCAAATAGTTTTGGTTACCATGGACTTCTTAAAAACCTTCTTGCATTGAAAGCCGTAGTTATCAGTATTGAAAGGATCAGACTTGGAAGGAATTTTTTCTTTAAATTTCTCATTGGTTCATTGGTCGCTCTTGAGTTCAATTGGGCTTTTGTGTAGATGTGGGTGTCCTGAAGTGGCGTCGACATGCTGTTGACCGCCAATATGTTTGAAAAAAACCTCTTCATGTTATCAAGATCAAGTTTACTTTCATTGTAATCATGTCTCCTTTATTTACGATACTTTTCATCTTCAAATTGCTGTTGTCCTAGATATCACTGCTGTGGTGTATCACAAACATAGACGAGCTGAGTGAAAATCCCAATGCTCTTATGCTAAATCAGCTCTTAACCAATTAAAATATTGTGGTGTCGGGAAATATTAAACTCCATATTTGTTCTCTTTTTTTTCTGAGATTTTATATATATATATAATACATTTGGAGGAAAATATCTTAAAATTTGTCTTATTCAGTCAAATGTTTCACTTTGATTATTATTTTTAAAACCGATACATTTTTATTGCTTGAATGTATTTTTGTTGCTTTAAAATTTTGTGGGACATAAAGTACGTTCTCTCAACCTGATGCTGATTAACTAGATTATCTGAAGTCTGGATTTCTTTTTTGTTTGCTTTTTGTTCGTTCTTCTGATTTTACTCTCATGAAACGGTCGGCATTGAGGCCAACCACAGAATGGGGCCCTTGGATGGGCAGAACATGCGCTGATTGGATAGTGAGGCAAAGTATTTCTACGCACATATATCTGAGACCTATTTCCTCCCAGAAAGCCTAGCAGCAACGCAGAATACAGGAAGTGGTGCCTCACCAGTGAACGTCATGCTGCTTGAGAAAGTCGAGAGACGTTTGCTCAGCATGTTTCTTAAAGGAGATATCAGGGATGTCAGGCATCAAATTTAGAGTATTATGTTCGGATAACTTGATTAGATCCAGCAGAGCTCATCGAGATGAGACTATGATGCAATTGGTAGTGTTTGAAACTGCCTGAAATAGATTTTTGGCTTCCTGCTTCTTGATATATTGTCAAGCTTTTCTCTCCTCGTCAACCATGAGTTTACTTCGGAAAGCCGCGCTGGAGGAACAAACTGGGGCAAACAGGAACTCATCAAGGTGTTCGTCTGGCAGGGAAAGTGCCCGTCGCTGGCGTCTCCTCAGCAGGCCTTGGCTAAAGCATCGTTCAAATTCAGCCCCCGAGGAGCCCTTGGACATGCATAACAGAAGGATCCTGGCTGGTCCGGACATGCGCACACAGAGCTTGACGTGGTCCAGAAGTAGCAGCAGTATGGCTAGGACCAATCCCCCAATCTCCAGGGTCCACAGTCTCCCAGATCCTCACAGGGTCACTAACCGCGGTGTCCTACTGGAGCATGCTAATCTTCAGAGGGACTGGTTATCTCGCAGCTCAACCCCTTATTTAAGATCTACGTCTGAACCGGGGAATGAAATTCGTACTGAGACTCCACCGCTCAGACGGGTGCCAAGCTCTCATGCGTTTTCAGGGATTCTCCTGTCCATGTCAAGACGAATTAACCAAATTTTAAATGCCTCTCCTGAGCCAGCTGTTGGACAACTTTCAGATAACGGTAGGAAGTTTAATTTAAGTTTGAAGGCACATCAGGGAGGCAACCACTCTACTATTTGCACTAGATTGTTTAAAAACTAGAGTATTTCTTTTACGTATTAGTGTTGATATCACCCGCTACATAAATGTTCTCACTTGGTTTAATGGAAGATTACTGACGTAAAGGCATAGTTCACAAAAATATGTAAATATTCACCCTCCTGTCATTTTAAATTATGACTTTCTTGGTTCTGTAGTACACAAAAGATGCTGTTTTGAGGAAAACTTTTATTGTATGAACAATAAAAACACTTAGACATTTCTCAGTTTCTACTTTCATGTTCCACAGAAGCAAGAATGTACGTTTGGAACAACTTGAGGGTGAGGAAATTGACAGTTTTTATTTTTAAGTGAACTATCCCTTTAAGTACAGCCTCCACATTGATTTGTTTAAAATTTGGTTCTGGCGTTGGACTGGTTGAGCACTGATGTTGTCCGATATGGAGCATGTATTGTAAGTGATGGTTTGACTAACTTCAGAATGATTAAGCCCAATGAAACGTTTAGGGGCTTAAGCCACTCATTTTGAGTCACATGTATCAGTGAAAGAGAAATGGCACTTTCCTTTTGAGTAACATGATATATCCTCTTTAAATGGAGAAATATAAGCTATTGAGCATTCTTGTATTTTTCCCAGTATAGATGTTGCTTTATTGTAAGCATGTGGTGCTTGAGTTCAATCATTGTGTACCAGAAAACACACTTCAAGATCAAGCTGTAACTATGGTAGCAATAACTTTAGACCTTTAGAAACATCTTTTAAGGTTTCCATTCATTCTTTCTTTAGTTCTTTTAAAGATTAAGATATTATTTTTTGTTTGTGACACTTTAAGAATTGACCATAATATCAAACGCACAGATCTGAATACTCATGGATTCAGTTTGAGATCCAAAAAAGAAAATTGTCGTTATTTACACACTCATACTTTTATTTTACCTTTTGAGATTCAAATGATATTTTTAATGAAAACATGAGAAATGTTTGTCTCTCCACGAAAGCTGTGATGGTTCATAAGACATTTCGTAAAATAATTCCATAAGAATTAAGCAGTTTAATTTAGATGTCTTAAGACTTCACTAAAAAAATCTTCATTTTGTATTTTGAAGATTAATAAATTCGAATGGGTTTGGGTCGAAATACTGATAAATAAATGATGACACAATTTTTGTTTTTTGGGTGCACCATCTCTTAAAAGTTTTGACTTTGATGGCCAAAAATGACGGCCTCCATACAATGACCTGCTAAATTAATGAATTTTTAAAAAAATTATTCATTTAAAAAAAATTATTAATTTTTTTAATAAGGGGAGAATTTTTTGAGTAGACTTTCAGAATGGCTATTGTTGTTACTGCTGACCTCCCCATTAACTCTGTTTGCATTTGGAAGTGAAATTGAAAAACATTAAACCATACTTTTCAGTATCTGATTTAAACCTTTTCCTCTTTTAGATTTACTTTCCAACTTATCGCTCAACTTCCCATCACTATTAACAAATGTTAATTAGCTAGCATCAAAATACATAAATTTGGTGCAGCGCTGAACCGAGTGAAAACGTTCCCTTTGAGCTCAGAGCTCCACACTGGCTCTGATAAAATAATTATTTCGTTCGGCTCCTATGATTCAGATCTCTGGGTTTGCATGGAGTGTCAACAAACCTTGGTGAGTTTGACCTTCAGCAGGAGTTTGACCCCTTCATAACTACAGCCATTTTAAGTGTTTCCTCCATTCTCTTAGAAGCAGCTCACTCACCTCCTTTTGTATACTAATGTTCACCTTTTGGCCTCATTACACTTTGAAAGGCTGGGTCAGAGGTGCTCCACAATAATCATTAGAACTTTTTTTAAACCAACTCTACCTTCGACAAAGGCAATTTCCGTGTTAAAGTGGAATGTAGAAAATGCTATTTGGGTCTTTCTGACAGAAAACCTTTGGAAGAATTGCTTGGTCTTTCTATGGAACCACTGTTTCATCTTTTAGGTCTTCTCATCATGAGCTGGTTTCTCCAGGAATGCCCCATCCTGACGCAGTGGGTGATGAGAGCAGATAGTCTTAGTTCTGCAGCTCAAAATGGGGCGCTGAATTTGCAGTCCCAATGTCGTGCTTTCGTGCTTAGGATAACTTTGTTCTGTTGTGCAGATACTCCCCTAAGAGTTGGCACACAAACCTTTGTCATTCTGTCTTAAGAATGAGAGCAAGCAGGAACAGTAAATACAGTTAATCCTTTAGGGTGGGAAATGCTGCCAATGAAGAATCGACTGGTAATGTTTATTTAATTTTTTTTTTTTTTTTTTACTCCATTTTTACTTTTGCTCCACAGCAATTCCAGGAACCAAATAACTGTACTTAACATATCATTTCTTAAGAAAGGAAAGACAGGATATAGAATTTGACAATTTATACTATAAAACAGCCATTATTATTATTATTATTATTATTATTATTATTATTATTATAGTACAAATAATCATAATAATAGTCTAGATGATAATTGTTTTGTTGAGGTTTTTAAATACATATTTTTAAATGCATTTGTGTTGTACAAATAATTTTGATGAAACAATATCGCAGTACCTATAGAATAAAAGTGATCAGTTTCTAGGCTTGAAGCAAATACGCAGGAGGTGAGTCTATGTAGGAGTGAGGGATATAAGAAGAGAGATGCAAATGGTCCAGGCATGCTGACAGCAACCTATTTAAATATGTAACAATGTGTGTCATTTGGTGGTGTGTCGTATTTGTGAGGTGGACAAAAGCATGTGAGCTCAGTGCCCTGCCTTGAGCACTGCCTCGCTGTAATAATGGACGAGAGGGATACCAGCACTGCTGATTATTTAACATGACAGATGTCGGCCTGTGAGAAATGCATGACCTCCTCATCCAACATTAACGTTTGAAGAGTGCAAGAAAACACGTAGCCAAGTCAAAAGTGCTAATTGTGCAGAAATTTAAAGAAGTGAAAATGATTTTCTTCACCACTGTTTGAAAAAATTTAAAAAATACATTCCAGTACTTGCAGAGTCACGTTTGACAAATATCAAATTAAACAGTCTGAATTGCACAATAACGCAAGTAATTCAGATTTAAGTCAAGTCAAAATGTTTTTAATAGTTGCATTCAATTAATTGGGTCTAGTGTCTCAACAGTGCCTGTAACTCATCCCTCAACTGTATGCACATATTTAGATGGGTTCAGCTGGGCGTAGAGTCAGAGTACTGTAGTGTTTTACCATCTACAGGGAGTCACAACTGACTGAGCAAATCCAGCTTTTCAAATTTTTGAAGAGTAAAATCTTTGAGCGTGCAGATTAAAAAGACGATGACGTGTCGTCTCCGACCTCCTTCGCTAGAGTGACACGATGGTAAAAGGCTTGTGACGCTGATGATGTGAATTATGAATGGCACGAACCACTCTCCTGTCACTGTAATGGCACAAACCCACAAGCCCCATTCTGCTATTTGGAAGCATTTTGTGTAATTTTGCTTTAGTGAAATGACCTGAAAGGGTACCCTTTATATTTCTAAATTAAGTTAAGGGCTGTTTGAATAGAAAGTTAATCCATTTAACAGCAGGTGCTCTGTGGGTGAGATTTTTTTAATAATATGTGTATGTATATATGAAATGGTCATTACATTTCTATTAAAATTATTAAAAAAAATAAAGTTAAGCTCATTAGGTTTAAATGTTAAGTGAATTTAGCCATCATGTTATTATAATGTACATTATGAAATTGATATTTTGATATTTTCTAAATATTACATTTAACAGGGTTATTCGATTATCTAGATATAAAAATCAGGGTAATGAGCATGCACAATTAAATATGCATATCTGTTGTGTGTGGGTTTGTTTGTTTTTTATCAGAAATTGAATAATCACCTTTGTTACTAATGCATGCCTTCCTGCTTTTAAAGCTTCGTCTTGGGTTTTTTGTGTGGTGGAACAGTGTCTAAGTCCCTGAGAGTCTTTACGGTCGTGTGTCTGTCCTTGCATGTCCTGAGGTCATCATGGGTAAGAGGAAAGCACTGCCCCACCTCGCCCCACAGTCAACAGCTGTTCCTCCCGGGCTGGACAAGTCCCTGTTAGATTACTGATTAACCCGTCCCATCATATTACATCCTGCTTAACCAACTGTGTCAAAACAAAGTCGCAACTTCCCATAAGCATCCCCACTTTGTTCCTTCAGCTGGAAGCTCCACAAAAGCATCCTCACAGAGCTGCAATCATAGCCCAATCTGTTAATTGCAGTCATTTCCTCTCTCTGTAGACCCAACTCCCCCATCTCCCCAGACACCAATTAAAGCTGCTAATTTGAAGGGCTTATGAATTGCCATCCCAGAGTGAGATGGCTATAGATGCGTCTGTAGTGGGCCTGCGCTGAATTTAAGATCTGTCTTAATTTGATTCCTTCACTTTTCTGTGCTTTTCATGTTCAAAAAAGTGCCGTGGTATTGTTTTTTTTATTTTTGACATGCCGAATCAAAACAATTGAACATTTAATATTAATATCAATTTATATTTGAAATTTGACCCAGGTTTAAATAATTCACTTGTTAATTTAGTTAATATAATGCATAGTTTTATATATTTATTTATATAGATAATATAGATGCCAATTTATGTGTGAAAATGATTCTTCGTATTCTTTCACAATTTGTGCATGATGAATCTTGACAGTGTCATCATGAAATATGGCCGTGATGTGTCTTCCAATATATTTTGTTTAAACATTGTTTAAAGCTGCACACTCCATCAATTAGTAGGACGGTTGCCAAACATTTAACATGCTAGAAACAATCACTGCATGATAATCCAATTATTGACTCTTAAACATTTGCCTGTTTAAAATATTTATGCCTTTTCTTTTTTTTGGGGGGGTCAGGCAGTATGTTTTATTTATATATATATATACAATATGAAAAGTTTCCTAATATATATATATATATATATATATTAGGAAACTTTTCATATTGTAAAATAAGATTTTTGTCAAATCACTCCTTGTAAATGTTAAAATACCACGTATTATCATCTGAAACCCTCACTATGCAATGCGATTGCTGTGTGAATATGAGCAGAAATGCTTGACGGAAACATGGTACTGAACATTTTTTCTTTTTCAGTGCTGCCGTTAGGTTGTGGTAACGGTGGTAAAACATTTTCTCTCTCACGGTTTCTTGTTGGCTATTTATATAATAGTGGAGGAGCAGTCATTCAGGGGTATATGGCAGCCAGTTTCTGTACCACACCTTTCCCCCCCTCCATTACATGCACACTATATCACACACAGCTGACTCCAATGTTCTTCCACATGAATTGTCAACCTGCTGTGGCCACACCCCTCTCTCTGTGCTGAAGCATTGTTATTGGACGGGCTGTTTGTGTTTAAGAGTTGTTGTGGAGACCAGGTGGTTGGGCACTGTGTGGGCTCATGAGAGGGCAGGAGGGGTGCTGCTCCACAGCCTACGCGGCATAGCGACACAAAGCATCTTCTGTTCTCCTTCGCGGTCTGTTTGTGTGTTTGTGTGTCAGGGTGTGCACACACCTGGCAAGGACTGTGGGAATTTGGCATTAGGACGTATATGAAACTAATGAAAGTCCAATGTAATGAAAAGACTCAATTATGTGAAAGATCTTTGTGTGTATTGGCTAATTCATGTTTCTAAAGTCTGCTATGGACTGGATGTTTGAGTGTCTGGTTGATAGGGATGTAATTTAATTTGTTTTACATGTATTGAATGTAGGGTTGGAATCAAGAGGACTATTATGTAGAGCTAGTTCCATTAGAAAACAGGATAAATGATTTTCTGTTGAATGGCATTGATATGAGCTTGTCTTGAACTTGATGAAAGCTGATATAAAGCTGTAGAGTAAAGCAAAGGCAAATAACACTCATAAGTTGTTGTTTTTAATGAATCTGCCCAAAAGGCATATGAATCAGTTGCAACCTTTTGAAATTTTTAGTTTTTAACCATTCTAACTACTCATTCACTCACAGAATTGTATTTCAATACCAAGAATTATCTGTCTCGGAGTGGAAACAGATTTGCATTTTGCAAGGGTAACTTTTAAGGGATTTTGTTCCAAACCCATAAGATTTTCATTCATCTTTGGAACACAAATTAAGATCTTTTTGATGAAATCTGAGAGCTTTCTTGACCACTATGCAACTAACACTTTTGACGCTTCAAAAAGTTCATAAAGAGGTCATAAAAGTAACCTATATGAGTTGAGCGGTTTAATCAATTTTCTGAAGAGCCCCAATCGCTTTATATGAGCAGAATGAATTTAGGCTTTCATTCATATAAACTTTCATCAACTCGCATCAGTTGTAGTAAACGGAAACTCAAGCATGTTTGTTTGACATGCAAGAACCAATGAGGTTTGTTCTCATGCGTCAAGCGGTTTCAGTTGTGTTTCCGTTAATGTTCTCTGATCAATGTTTAAATGGGAATAAAAGCCTAAATTAAATCTGTCCATCATATAAAGCGATCAAGTCTTTTGAGAAAATTTGGACTAAACCACAATATGGATTATTTTACGATCTCTTTTTAAAGCATGAAAGTGGTAGTTGTTTAGCTGTCAACGGAGGGACAGAGGGCTATCAGATTTCATCAAAAAGTTTTGGGTGAACTAACCCTTTAACGAGTCCAGTATAAACAGCCTCAAGTTGCAGCAATATTCACATTGTAAGTGTAAGGCAAAGCCTTTCAATACAAATGTCAAAACAAAGGAAAATAAAAAATTGCAATGCAATGGTGCCTTAAGAGGCAGTTATGGCAAATGTGATAATATACAGGCATTTTTAAAAAATAAAGTAAATCTCTGTGGTTTTTGACTTTCAGAAAATTCCTGTGATACAAAGGGAATCAGTTATTTAGTGTAAAGAGAGCTTCCAGTATTATACTGAGTGATATAGTAAATAATTATACAAATAACAGGAATGTCTAACAGTGTAGTAAGGACTAAAATAGTGCAACACAGATTTATTTTCTTTAGCAATTGTAAAAAGACGCCGTACCGTCTACATCCGTATTTTAGTTCTGCAACAGCTAATGCTTCCCTGTTGCCTCACTTCATTACACTTCTGCTTTCCTCATATTTCCACAATCTGCTAAAAGCCACTTTTATAGTGTGGTTTTTCGTGAGAAAACACAAGAGAAGCAATGTTTTTCCATTTGTGCTCAAACTATCAAATTAGCTTAAAGTGTTTGTGAATCGATCAACTATTGGAACCGCGTTTGCAGCAAAAACTATGAGTGACGTATGTTTATCATAACATCTGACACTACCCATTTAAAATAGTTGATATCTAGTCTTGAATTAACCTCTTTTATATATCATACATACAAATATAAACTCCATGTCCACAGTTTGGTAAATTTGTCATTCTTCAGATGACTTGGAATATAGAAAATAAGTCTCATGGGCCAGTTTTATTATGCTTTTTGTCATTTTTGGAGTAGCAAAGCACACATTCTTATTTATTTGCCTTTAAAAAGATCACTTAAAGGAAGTTCACCTTGTATGTTCCCCAGAAAAAAGTCAGTCATGAGTTTTGCAACAACATGAGGGTAAGCAAGTGGTGTTAAATTTTACCTGAGAATGTCTAATTATTCTCTTGTGTTCTGTTCCTACCAGTATAAGAAATGTAACTTTCAAGGGGTCTTTGTTTGGGCGAGGAGAGTTTAGTTTCTTGACAAGGTGGTGTTTTAAAAGCCGGAGCCAGCTGAGTTTTTTCAGTGTTGGCAATGATTAGCGGTCCCAGGCATTCCCTCGTCTGAAACCTCATCCTGGACAGGTGGTATGACCTCTCCTTCAGCTGAAGACATTCCAGGCAGGGCTGCAGGGGTTAGGATTACCCTTCATCTAGACACATGCAAGGCCATTCTGGGCCTCAGTGGGTGTCTGACCCAAAGTACATCTCTATGATCACAGTGTCATACATATGTTCCTCACCGGTGTTTGATCTGTTTATGACACGACTGCGTACCAAGTTGCTCTTGCACACGATGTGAAGAATGCGGTGTACCACATATGCAACACTGGCTTGACTCATCCGTTTTACCATTTTCATACTTTCCTGCACACGCACAAATCCATTGCATTGCCTCCGATGTCTCACAAACATGATATCGCATAATCATTCTGTATCAAACATGGAGCTTTGATTTAACAAATATACGTTCACTTCCTGCTAGTCTGTCTGAACCTTTGCTGACCTCTTGGGTAAGCGCTATTTGTGGGTTCCAGCTCCATTACCGGGTCACAAACTCCCAGCTCTTGAATCAGCTGGCAGCCACCCTGTAATTGTTTTCAAGCAGTGCTGCTTCACAAACAAACATATGGGAGCGCATATAGGACCCATTTACAGGACACACACATGGTTTGAGTCTTCTTGCACTCTTTCTGGAGCCCAGGTGTCTTTCTGTACACCACGGCTCACTGCTGTTAATAGAATTGCCCATATCCATATTACTGTAGTTAGAGGGATGGATCACAACGGTTCAGTAGTTAAACATCTAAACAATAATAAAATGTAATTTTGTCTATATTTTCATTTATTATTAAAAAAAATTAACATTATGTAGTCATTAGTAAATAAATGTGATGTTTAAATTTGTAATTGTTTGACTTCATATTTTATTAGACTTATATATACATTTAAATATATTATAAATAAATGTCTAATAAAATATGAAAAACGCTTCCAAAGAAATATAAAAAATATAACACTAATAAATGCTTTCCCTATAATCATTGTTTTATTTATAAGTTATTATTTTAATAATAATTGTTGTTATTGTTGTCTCTGAAAAGTTGTCTTTCTTTTTTTTTGCATCTTCTGCTTTTGCATAATATTGTGTGCTTCTAGCTGCTAAGGTGTCGGGTAAATCCCAAACAATCCTAATTTTACAGGGCTTCCTTGACACCGATTAGTCATAGTCATTCAGGCAACCCATGCATAGTCATTTTGAAATCAAGTTTTTCATTTGTTTCATTTGTGTCTGTCATTTGTGTTTCTCTGCTGTGGTGACCTGATCTAGCCTTTTGGTTCTGTGGTTGCATTTCCCTTCCAGAGAAGTGTTTGTTCTCTACATTTTTCATGTCTGTCTTATGAAATTCTATGGCAATAAATTTTTTTGGTTAAAGATATACTGTCTGTTTTGTGGGGGTTTTGTTATCCCCTTGTCTCTTGAAATTTTTACTGACCCTGATTTCATTTTAAGCTTTGATTAGTTTGTTTTCTCACTCCAGAACTGCCGCCCGCCTCACAGAGCATGTTGGGTAGCATCCTTTGCCTGTACTTTGTCATTGCTGACGCTGTGCTTCAATTTAAAGAACATTTGGAGTGAAAGATGAGATTGATTGAGGATGATGGAAATGCTGAACTCTGCAAAAAATGATATTTGTGATAAAATGAGTTTCTGCAAAGGTTATGTAGCAGGACTTTGAAGGACGGATGCAATTTTTTTTTCACCCTAGATTTCAGATGACATGCACTTAACTACATGTTCCCTTGTGCAAACAGCTCAGGGAGGGGTCTTTATACCTCTGCTATATTTAGCAGAAGATCACAGTAATTGGGTTCCTGAGCAAGTGTGAAATGTTTTGCCTTCTCAATGGATTAGTTGTTGTTTTGCTATTAAGTATTCATGGTTAAATGTAACTGAAGCTCCAATGACATTATTTGGTGTTATGCTTTTAATTACCACAGAAGATAATTTTTTGTCCATTCATGTTCATCCGTATAGAAATTATTGCATGAGCATGATTTAGACCACTGCTTCTCAAACCTTTTAACATAAAGGCTTAGTTGTACGTGATTAACAATTAAGGATTAGGATTTCTTTTAAATGTATTTTTACTCTATTTCTAAATCTAGAAATCAGAATTCTCATATCAAGGTTTTTCAAGACATGGAAACCCTGAGTTTTCAAAGAAAAAATGTTTTAGAATGGGTGAATTAAAATATGAGCTTAATTTTATGGTTATTTCATCTTATTTTAAATGAGAAATGGAAATTTACCATGTCCTCTATTGGCTTCTGGCCTCCTGGTTACAAATGACTTATTTAGACACCATTAAAGATCAGTATGATCAAGATGAGTATATTTGTGTACTTAGAAACTGAAGTCAAATTATTTCTGTGGCAATTGACACTGTGCCTAAGATGCTGTTGATAGAGCTTGCATTCAGGGTTCCCATAAACATGGAAAACCTGGAAATATTAAGAGGGCTTTTGAAATATTCATACCCAAGCCTGGAAGTTTCATAAAAAAAGTAAAATGGTGTTATAAGTTATGGAAAATTGTTTTATGGAAGCTCAGTAAGCTGAATCCTCACTGATCTCAGGCTTTACTTGTGCAACTTTTGGAGACTTATTTATAATTTCTTTAAATCTTTTAATTCCAATAATTGGTACCTAAAATAGAAATGGAAATCTTCCTCAACAACCTTTATTAAATGAACGTAGATGTACTTGTTCAATCATGAATCATGGAAATGTATTGATTTTAAAAAGGGTGGGAACCTGTGTATTTTGCGTTGCAACCAGAATATTTGTTTATCCTGGGTCTCTAAAGCTTTCAAATAATAATGCTACAAATTAAGTTAAATAAATGTATATGCAATGACTAGCTTTCCATATTCAATCAAGACCATTTCAGTGAGATGTAAATGAGAATCCTCAGCTCTAAAAGCACTATTGAGTTCTTTCCAAAGGCAAGAATAAAGGCTTTTGAGAGGCTGTTCCATCTGGTGGTTTTGAGAAATCTCTGATCCTCGATGTTCACTGGCCTTTTTCTCTCCCCAGAGAGAAGCAGTGATTTGCACATAGCTGGTATAAGCAGACGCAGGTGAAGCCCTCGTCCTCACTAGAATGTTGAGGTGGTGAAACTTAATGGGATGCAATTAAAAATCCTAATGATAAATCTCCGTTGGCACAGGACCTTGTTGATGATGCTGGCTGATGAAGTTTAAATAACGATTATTAAGTTTTAGTAATGATACACAAGTGCAAGCGGTGCAGAATTTACACTTTTGTAATGCAAATATTGGTGTTATTGAACGTGGTTATTTTTGAATGTCTCACGCCTGGAGAGTATCGATATGGGTAGATAATTATAGAAGATATTGTGTTTCATTAGATGGAGTTGTCAACTGCTTTCCCAACAGCTTCACACATCTCATAATGGCATATGAGATCTCTGGAGAAGCCACTTTATCTCACCCGTCCGTATGTTATATTCTGCCACTGTGCCGTTGAGCGCGAGCTGTCGTCTCCAATAGACAGCCTTTAGATTGGACTGGCTCCCTCCACTCCCACACATTTCACCTCCATCTTTCCACAACCGCCTTGAGTGGAGAGCCGCCAGTCTCCCTCATTTTCCTTCCAGCACTTATCCAAACACCCATTAAAGCATGTCTGTTTACACAGTTGTATGTGTGTTTGCAGAGCAGTAAATAGAAGAACAGTTTGTTTCCTTGTCAATGTTGAGCTTGATCTCTCCGAACCTCTTTTGTTCATACACAATGGGCGGGCTGATTATAATATTACACCCAAATATTACGGTACATCAGTCATCGTTTAATCATCCTCATGTCATGTCACAAAATGTCAGTGTATGTTACAAACTGAATCTTATTTGTGTCTCTGATTCATTGTTTAATAACAGCATTAAATTCGTTGATTTAATTTTTGAATGGTTTGATTAATTCGGCTCTGTCTGAATCAAAGAATCATTTAAAAACGTATCTATTTTCCTTAACATTTTTCATAAATATGCTAACATTCAAAAGACTGGGGTCTGAAATAGTTTACTGCTCTTGAAAGAAGTCTCTTGCGCTCCAAGACTGCATTTGATCAAAAATACGCAAAAAACTGTAGTATCGTGCAATATATTACAATTTAAATAACTCTGTTTTCAATCATTTTAAAATGTTATTTATTTCTGTGATGGTAAAGCTAAATTTTCAGCATCAATACTGTAGGCTTCGATGTTGCATGATCCACATGATTGTAATATGATAATTTGCTGCAAAATATATTAAATGTATATTTTATAAAAAAAAAATATATATATTAAACCATTTAACATTAATATTTTTAAATTTCTTTAAAAAAAATCTGAATATTCTTCATTTGTGTGGAAACTGCTATTTTTTCAGAATTCTTTGATTTAAAAAGTCGAAAAGAAACAAATGTTTTTGTAACAAATGTCTTACTTATATACAGTAATACCTTGGGATACGAGCGTAACTCGAGTTGCTCGTATCTCAAATAATTTTTTTCTCAAGAAATAACAGAAAATAAAATTATCCTTTCTGGCCCTCTAAAAAAACTCCCTTAATAGTGCTAATAACATGTTTTTAATTGCTATAGAGACATTCACACAAAATTGCAGTATATTAGGATTCCTGTGATTTATAAAATAAAATGTGGTTTTAATTATGAGTTTTTACCTTCGAGAAAGACAATAAAGGCATGTGTGTTCACAACGGGGTGCTGCCGTGTTAGTTTGTGCAGTTCAGAGAATCTAATCTGTCTGATTTACAACACGTAAATTCAGTCACGTCTCCCGAAATACATGACAGTAAGTGTCCGGTGAAGTGGGAGAAGAATAGTGTGAACTTTATAGTTACCTATGCAATGTGTATCTGATATGATTAAAACAACTACCGGTAGTCAGTTTATAATTGAACGGATTGTGTATTTTTCAAACTATGAATGTTGTTTCAAACATTGTTTTGCGAGTACTGTTGAGCATTTAAACGTCTTAAACTTACAATAAAGGTACATGGTTGAAAACATTGAATAGGTGATATATGACCAGCTCTGAGCGCGTCCGTCTCTGGATCAGCACCAGCCAACGTGCACTCACAATAGGTGTGATCGTACTTTAAAGGGTTAAATGTAAGATCAATACGTCATTTGAAATATAATATCTTGTGGGATGTTTTGTGCAGACGAGGGATTGGAGGCAAATCCATGCCAAAAAGAAACGAGCGCAAAACTGATGTTTGTCCGCGAGTGGATAACAGATCTACACACGTAAAAATGGCAGCTCATGAGCTCATTTAAATCCCTGGCACACGCATTAAATCATTTTTCTCACGCAAACACTTTTGAGTCTGCGAACACGTGAAGGAGTGAGGCAGCATGGGCTGCTCTGAGTGCTCCACCACTAGCATCGCCGTCTGTAAGCTGCTCGTATCTCAAGGTATTACTATGTATGTATGTTATATATACGCTCACCTAAAGGATTATTAAGAACACCATACTATACTGTGTTTGACCCCCTTTTGCCTCCAGAACTGCATTAATTCTACGTGGCATTGATTCAACAAGGTGCTGAAAGCATTCTTCAGAATTGTTGGCCCATATTTATAGGATAGCATCTTGCAATTGATGGAGATTTATAGGAAGCACATCCAGGGCACGAAGCTCCCGTTCCACCACATCCTAAATATGCCCTTTTTGGTTGAGATCTGGTGACTGGGGACCATTTTAGTACAGTGAACTCATTGTAATGTTCAAGAAACCAATTTGAAATGACTCGAGCTTTGTGACATGGTGCATTATCCTGCTGGAAGTAGCCATCAGAGGAGGGGGTACATGGTGTTCATGAAGGGATGGACATGGTCATGGTCTAAAGTGTGCCAAGAAAACATCCCACACACCATTACACCACCACCACCAGCCTGCACAGTGGTAACAAGATATGATGGATCCATGTTCTCATTCTGTTTACACCAAATTCTAACTCTACCATCTGAATGTCTCAACAGAAATTAAGACTCATCAGACCAGGCAACATTTTTCCAGTCTTCAACTGTCCAATTTTTGCTTGTGCAAATTGTAGCCTCTTTTTCCTATTTGTATTGGAGATGAGCGGTACCCGGTGGGGTCTTCTGCTGTTGTAGCCCATCTGTGTTCACAAATGCTTTGCTTCATACCTCGGTTGTAACGAGTGGTTATTTCAGTCAAAGTTGCTCTTCTATCAGCTTGAATCAGTCGTCCCATTCTCCTCTGACCTCTAGCAACAAGGCATTTTCGTCCACAGGACTGCTGCATACTGGATGTTTTTCCCTTTTCACACCATTCTTTGTAAACCCTAGAAATGGTTGTGCGTGAAAACCCCAGTAACTGAGCAGATTGTGAAATACCTTTTAAATACAAATATATATTTATTTGATAGATTGGCAATTTCACCAAGCTCAGTTCTCACCAACTTGGCTTTTTTTCTCTGTCTGTTTTTGTCAGTTTGCACTCTTTTTAATCTTTCTGTCAGTTCTCTCTTTTCTGTATCTCCTGATCTCACCACATTCAGTGCTTTTTCCCTTTCTCCCTTGTGTTTTAATCCTAACATTGCTTTAGGCTGATAGCTTATGTGGAAAATAGTCGTGGGCAAGACGACTGCGTTTAATAAACCAAGCAGGGATGCAGTAGTCACACCCGTCCTCTTGAGACACATTGCGTCATTTTCTTCTGCGTCTGTGTAGTGTTCGTTTAGTCATGCGGCCTGGGAAAGCTGAAGGACGGCCACAATTAGCCCAGTCTCCTGATCTAGTGACATCAGGGTTGGCTGACCTCTGACCTTCAATGTTCAATCTATGTCTCGCTCTGGTCAACCGTAAAGCAAAACTGTCTGCCAGAACTGATTGATGAAGCTTAGTGAAGGTCTAAATGATCAACTAATAGACAAGGAGGACCGTCAGGCTTTTTGTCAGTGATGTTCTCTGACAAGTGTTTCCACTCGTTGGTATGTGATGTGTGACCATTCCCAAAATGCATTCTTCTTGTGTTGCTCTGAAAGTGACATGAAATGTATAACGCATCTAATCACTCAGTTCTTGCTTTCAAGAAGCAGATGTTTGTCTCTAACAGGGTTGGTTGGTTTGCTTTGAGAATTATGAGTTTCCTGGTGTCATTTTTCTGCCTACTGAGATTGACTCCTTTAAAAGAGGTGGAATGTTGAAGCGCATGAGCAACATCATAAAGTAGTGTAATGCTGCCTTCTACAGGCAGCAGTGTGCAGAACACGTTATGCATTTGCTCTTCAAGTGTGAAATCTAAATCTACATTCTTAATACAGTTCTCTGAAATAATCTGCTAAACCATGCACAATAAGACCAAAGAAAAATGTCTCTGTAACTACTGATTATGGCCCAAAATTTTTGGAAGCTCTCTAAACAATGGAGGACAATATTGGAGACTCGTTATTTTTAAGTTCGTTTGGTGCTCCTAGTAATGCATAAATTGCTCGCACAGTGGTGTTTAATGAGTCCAATGTGACTCATTTTCTTATGAACCGCATCATTGTCTGGAGTCTATTTTTGTGAGGTGAACTGGTGATTAAATAAAGAGCGAGTTTGTGCCTCTCTGAGGGCTTGTGTCTATTTCTGCAAGATGTGAGGGAATATATATATAGGCGCATTTTTAGACGTCCCATTAAAAGCGTTGCTCATTCCTGAAGTTTTAGTCTGAAGACAAACGATAAAATGAAGCGAGCCTGTTTTTGTGGTGTTCCTTTTTTGTGGCAACCCATTTTGAGGTGTCTTTTCTGTCCTCTGTGCACAGATGTGAAGGGACCAGCCAGCCACCACTTCTCCTGCGGCCAGTCTCCATTCACGGAGCCCTGCGTTTGGGAAAGGAAATACTGCATCCTGACCGATAGCCAGCTCATCCTGCTTAACAAGGAGGAAGAGGTAAGAGCACTCCTTCCCTATGCTTTGTCCCCTCATTCTTCTCTCTTCCTCTCACTCAGAATGAAGAGCAAATGACGTTTAAAGAAAGACAAGCAGATGATGTTTCTGCTTTGTGTTTCCCCTTTTGAGGGTTAAATGCTTTGCTTACGGATGCAATTTATTGATCTGAATGGAATTAGTTTTCCAAAGACGTTTGAGTTATGCACATTATAATGTATGTGATTTAAAATAAAATCGTGAAGCATGTTTACCTGACCTTCTTAAGAAAAACTAGTCTCATCTAAATTGGTTTACTATAGACAGTTAAAAAGCTTCGTTTTGCAGTTTAATGATTAGACGTCTTCTGTATTGAGTTCCAGCGCATCGCTCTCTCTGTGCAGGGCAACCGATTTCACCTTGAGGTTATGAAAGGGAATAATCAATTCAGTTAATGCATTGAAATAGTTTCTGATTGACAGATTGCTTTCAGATTCATTTTAACGGTTAGTTAATTAGTAGCAATGTTGGGGAAAAGGATTTTCTACCCTACTGTTAGAATGTGTACCTCTGTGACCTCCACCCACTGACCTCTGACTTGTTCCCAGATGCCATCGGAGGTCCATGAAAGCCCCACAGCATCCTCATCAAAGGGCCGCAGCCTGAGAAGGACAGTCAGTGTGCCCTCTGAAGGACAGTTCCCAGAGTATCCACCAGAGGGAACTTCCATGTTAGGTAAGATCCATTGTGGTGCTTCTGTTAAGATTAACAAACTGCACTATGCACTCTATCAGGCAGAAACACAAACCATAACAAAAAAGGGTTTCCCTTAAAAAAAACTGAATATGTTACAGAATTTTGATAAGGTTATCAGATGGTATATTTAGTTGTTTTTGCCCATTTCCACCTATTTCTACATTTAGATTTTATTTTCAAGAGTTTTTATTTTTAGAGTTTATTTTCAATGTAACATTAATAAATGGTTACATTTTTAAACGTAGTTGTATTTACGTGTGTGTGTGTGTGTGTGTGTGTGTGTGTGTGTGTGTGTGTGCATATATATATGTATATGTACACACACACACAGTCTTTTTATGCTCGGACAAAAGTTATATTATTGGCTAGAGACTTCTCTTTTGCAGTCTTTAAAAAAAAAAAACCTTTTTGCCATTTGGTTCACTGGTATAAGCTTCATTTTTGAAACCCTATAGGCAAAAAAAAAAAAACGGTCAAAAGTAACTTGAGGTCCTGTTATTTTTTGAATCAGCATTTCCACACCTTTTGACCAACGACACTTCCAATAGTTCGTGATTAATGCATTTTAGCATTTACTGTAGCTTTAAGATGTTATTAAGCAGGCATGCTCACACTGCAGCTTATGGAATATGAATTTACGCACTGGCTGGCAGAGCATGAGTTGAATCATGAACGAAGTCATGTCAGTAGGTACAGTTGTAACACCCTGGCCATTACTCTGAATCCACTGCCACGAGCATGCAGGATCAGGATAACAAAGCAGTGGATTTAAAAGGCAACAATGCAGGCAGGGCTTAGAGAAACATCAGATTGGGGGTGGAAATATGCATGCTTAAAACTGAATTATTTGACGATGACAAAGATCAGTTGTGCAACAGAATCGAATAATTCTTTGCATATACACGCTTCCCTCATTGTTACGACATGAGACTGTTTTTGTCTTGATCTTGTCAGCTTTTGCTCACTGTCAAGTTGATCCAAATCTGAATGTCTTTCTTCAGTGAAACACAAAAGAAGACATTTTCAAGAATGTTTCAACTGTTTTTGTTCATATAGTGAAAGCCACTGGGGTCCAAGACAACATTAGACCCCATTGACTTCAATTAAAAAAACCCGATGAGGCCTTTTTCAAAATCTCATTGTGTGTCAGAAGAAAGAAAGTCAAATCATTGGAATGGCATGAGGATGAGAACATGCTGACACAATTATTGAATCAACGATCCCTTTTAATGGAAACCTTCCCACTTTCAGTTCTGAATGCAGATTAATTAGGGGGAATTCATAGTGGTTGGGAATAAAGAATTATGAATCACACCCCATCTGTATTTCACTTTTTATTTCCGTCTTATTCATCCCTCCTTTTTCTCATAATGTGTTTGAGGAACTTTGGTGTGTTTGGAGAGATTTGATCCCACGACCTCTGTGGGCTGGGCATGCTTCGGCGAGGAGGAGTTTAGAGGAATGTAATTCCATGGAACAAAACTCACTGTTGTCAATTTGTTAGTTTTCTCTTTACGGACAGTGTTGCTTTCCCTCCCAGGCCTGGGGGAGCAGGGGTGGGGGGTGGCATGGGTTCAATAACTGAAGCTGCCCTCTGACTGGTCTCGCATTCAGCCCTAGTACGTGCGGGGGTGCGGACATTGACCCAGTGGGCTGGTTGCTAAAGGCAGCGGTCAGAGAAATGCACAAATCTCTGTGACTAAGAGAGTCATTCATTCTCCAAACCCTCCTAAGCTGCACCGCCACGGATTCAGAGAGCGAGAGGAGAGGGTTATTTATATGTTAATGTTCGCTCTGTTTCACAATGAGGATTTCTGTGGCCATTCAGAACAGGTTGAGTCTCGAGAGGCTGTTAGATTCACTGCAACAAAAATTTAGTGTGATCATATGTGGGTTTTTTTTTATTGTGTTTTGATCTGTGAAACATACATATTTTTTTCTTTTGTTGAAATGAGGAGCGATGTATCACTTACTGAAGCTTCAGCTCCAGCTTTCTCACAGTTGTCAAGACAATGAGTTTCTGACATCTCTCGCATATCAAACAGATATTTATAAAATATGTTTGGATTGTGGATGTTGGCTCTTTTTTTCACACACATTTGTGGTATTGCAACAAGGAGAAAATCTGATTGAAAAGGTTTGCTTTAAAAAAAATCTGTTTACTTATCCTCATTACAAAGATATTTTTAAGTTATTTTCTTCTACAATGAAAGTAAATCTGGTCCAAAACAACATTAGACCCTCCTGACTTGCGTTGAATGGACAAAAATAAATGTTTTGACATTTATCTTGTGTATTCCACTAACAGAGGACAGTAAATGATGAAAGAATTCTTTCTTTAATTATATTAAGAATATTTTCTTTAATTAGATAAACTTTCCTTTTCAAATTCCATATTTGAAGTAATATCATGTTACTAAAATGTTCTGTTTATAACATATAAATGTTCTGTTAAACCTCTGTGATAAAAGTAATGAAGCATTTAATAGAGACAAAAATAGAATAATGGATATCTACTTTGGAATATGAAATGCATCTCGTTCTATTGTTGCACTACCTAATATGTCCAATTGATTTAGCTATTAATACATGTTGAGGCGAGGAGAATGTCTCAGCTTTACAGACCTACTAATATTGTTCCCCAAGTCTGTTTTTCCCTAAAGGTCTCTGTGCAAGGTTTTTTTTCTATTTTTTGTATTTTCTTGAAAGAAATATAAAAGATGGAGATAGTGAGCAGTGTCATGGGGCATGCTGTTCTGGAACATTCACATTTTACGTGCTGTACGAGACTGATCAAAAGACCTTCCTGGCGTATTTAGGTCAAGAAAAACTGCTACTAGTATGTTGATCGTCAAATATCTTTGTTTGGCTTTTTGAAGGAAGGAATGAAGTTCTAGGGTATGTATCAGATTTAATATTAGTATCTGCTCTTTAAGATTAAAATCATTGTAATATTTGCATAATGATCTGCGATTGGTCTTCTTTCAGTTGTGATTGCCATCTTAAGTCCATCATTTTCCTCCTAGACCATGTTATTAGGAAGCCATTATTTCGAAAAAAAATCATTATGTTTACGCATATTTTGTTTTAGGGTGAATTTTAGAGGAGAGTAAAACAAAATTGCAGTACTGGGCTTTTAGGGTTACAACATTTCACCACATAGGATATACAGTATGCTTTAACTTTCTCTAAACCTTCCCAGCAAGTTAAAAGGCTGAGTTTTGGATTATGGTCATCATCCCAGAGCATTCCTATGTCGTTCTCTAAAGTATCGGGATCCTGTAATATTCCTGCAATTCACAGACTCCCCTGTAAAGTAACTCCAAATACATAGTTATAGGCTTGGAGTGCAGTTGTTTGACCTCTATAAAAGCTTTTCCAGTGACTTAGAAAACAGAAGCTTCAGTCTGTTCATCTCTTAGCAACCATCGTGCACTCTAAAGTTGATTCGATCTATGTTAAAAATAATTTGATGTAGTTGAGCTTTGATTGATTGAATTGAATTGACTCATTAAAAATAACATAAAAATTTTTACAACGAAGTGTGCGTTTCTGCAGAATGCTTGTTCTGCAAATTGTCATATTTTTGCACATTTCTTTGCAATATTCCAATATTCCTACCACTAAGTTTCCTTCGACTTGGAAGGGGAAACTACAGATCAAATACCTGAAGATTACAAAATTGGATCTAAAACAGCTATGATGTTAGTCAGGAATGACCATATTGTGTGACTTTGTCATGCTGGGAGATTCAAATTGCAAATATTTCCCTGCCAGACTTGTTGCTATGATACATTTCACAGTGTGAGCTGTTATATGTAGCTTTAATAATATCCCATATGAAGTGAAAAACAGGCATTGTTTAATTGATTTAAACAGCAGGTCTCTGGAGGTTAACAAGGCTATCAAGAACATTTTACACTGCAATCTAATTATGTTTACACTGAACCAAAACCTAAATCCTAATCTTATTTAAAACCTAAACTAAACTTGAAATTAGACAATGTCTCATGACATTAGGCTCTGTTGGTTTAATTGACTTATTTTGAATGCAACTGCAGTATGAAATAGCATTCAACACAATGCTGTTGCTCAGAAAAATAAATGATTGGAGTTGTGCATCCAGCTGTTTCACTTCCACCATTCATTCCACAATATTGTTATGCACCACTGAGAGTTTCGGGTCCTTTCTCATGTAATGGGTGAAATGTCTTTCTTGCACAGTGAGTGAAATACAGTAGTGCAACCCTACTTGTATATATTTTTTGGTCATGTCGATTATTATGATCAGTGCTATATATTTACAATGACAAAATGATATCTTAGGTACAGTCTTCATTGTCCTTGCATCCTTTTATCCTCATACAATAAATCTGACTGAGAATAAAGAAAGTGAATGTGTGTGCGTAGTGTTGGAAGTGTGATATAAGTACATTAGATGGACAGTATGCAATCGTGTGTATTTATATTTTTATTATATATATATATATATATATATAATAAAAATATAAATACACACGATTGCATACTGTCCATCTAATGTACTTATATATATATATATATATATATATATATAATAAAAATATAAATACACACGATTTATGTATTTGTATTTATATTTTTATTATATATATATATATATATATATATATATATATATATATAATAAAAATATAAATACACACGATTGCATACTGTCCATCTAATGTACTTATATCACACTTCCAACACTACGTATACACTATGTATATATGTGTGTGTGTGTATGTATACTATATATGCAACACACACACACGTACATACACAGACACATAAATATTAACAAATATCACAACTATGGCTGTCCTTTCTTTCAAAGAAAGGACAGACATAGTTGTAATATTTGTTGATGGACACGGAAAAGGACGGAGTGGGTTTGACTGGCTCGGGCTTTACTGCATTCCTCAGTGTATCGACTGAGCGAAGGAGGTGTGAGAGGCTTCACTCACTAAACACCGGCTCCTCTCATCTGCTTTCTGGGATTGTTTCGTTTTGTTTTCGTGGAGGGATGTGATAACTAAGTGCGGGATCGAGATCAAGCATGGAATTTATAGGTATGTTTTCTGAAGCAGTTCATTTTCAACGGTGGTTGGGTCGTACGGCAGTTAGTTGTAAGAGTTTGAATTGCCGCCGGATATTTGATCTTTTACTAAGGATAGTTATTTCTCCATACAGTTTGAGTAACACATTTATATTAAGATTTCCACCCTCGTTATTATTTTCTTCATTATTGCAGCCTATTGACGCTGTTGTGTGTATTCAACAGTTGTCGGAGTTTAAACTTCTTCACGGTTGTAACCGACAGTCTTTAGATTTCCGTTTACGATTCGCAACCGATAAGCGGTTCTTTTATATTTCATGATGTGGACGTTTTATGTGTTTTCCCGCCATTTCGGACGGAACATCGTATTAAAATAGCCTGCTCTGAATCTAGTCTTTGAAACATAGAGCATTACTGCTGTAGTCCAATTCACCAACGAATGATTCGTATGAGTCGGTTCTTTGAAGTGAATCACTAACGCAGAGCCCAACTGAAGTAGTTCGACTCACGAACAAATGTCTCTTTTGAGTCGGTTTAAAGTACGATTCACTAATTGAATCATTCAGAGAGGTTAATGACATACTGAATCACATGTAGTTATTTATATTGTTTTTTTAAACCAATAATTGGTATTGCCTTGTGTTGTATTTAAAATATAATACATTATTACATAATGTAATAATTTAATCAGTAGCGTCTAAAAAGGAAATTAATGAAATATGACGTACCCTAATTGAATCAGAATCGTTAAGAAGCAGAAATTTTAAATTCCTTACGATTTCCAAGCCTCGTTTTTCAGGGGCCAGGTTTTTAAAGTGGACATTTTCTTTGTCCGGTTTAATTAGAGCCTAATTTATATTAACAATGGCTCGTTGTCATCGTGCTTTTAGCATCAAGTAGAAGAAAGCATCGATTCTTCCGCTTGCCTGCACCACTGTCCTTCATTAACGGTCACCCCTCATGGCGTCCCTGCTGTTATTTATTTATTTACGCCTTTAATGTCACCTGTCTTTTTATGCTCCTGCATTACAAGGCAGTGGGATGCTTCCTTGAAAGCACAACACCCTGAATTTGAACTATATTAATTACTCTATCTTTCTAATCACATTTTATTATTTATATGTATGGAATTGATAAGATTTGGAGTAAGCTGGTTTCCCGCAGATATTGCTTTCTTAGAAATGGCACCAATTTTTATGGCACCTTCTAATAGTTTTGCATGCCGAAACGCATGAGTGCCATTGCTGTGAGTTTTCTATTATACGTATTATTCAAATTCCCTCAGAGTATGAGATTAAAGCATATTGAAATATTGATTCTTCATAAATACTATTTGGATGTAAACTGCTGCTTGGAGTCATTCAATCTTTATTGTTCATTGCCCTGCCCCCATCAGACAAGATTGTTAGGCTGTCGCTGAGGCCAGAAACTTGCTTTGTGACTCTGTATAGCTGTATAGTATGACACAGTCATCATATATTTGTTGTGTATGTAGGGGAAAGGAAGTGTGTAAGTGCCGGATGATCCTTTGCTTAAACCTCATCACTGTTTTAATAGCTGATATTAAACTCGAAATACCTGTCTGTGTCCTTCTGCCATTTTCAACCAAACCGGTTTGACCTTTAGATTCTGAGCCATCCCAAACTAAAACAATGCAATGTAACCGTGAGTTGCAAGGATCTTAAAATAGTGCACCACACCTGTCTGCCGAGTGGAAAGGATGTTCTTTGTGCCTCCAATGTTTCAGCTTATTGTTGTGACATTACTACATTCCAGACTTTTGGAATCACTTGGAAACAGATAAATAAAAATGTAAATAGTGAAAGAAGTGTTGTCATCTGGAAAGGAAGAAAAAATGTACTTCCTGTTTCATTAGCTAACACATTCTCGAGAGCAGTGGTATTTAAGAAGGTGCATCAACCCGAAATGAATTGGCTAGGCAAGAGAGAAATCGCTGTCTTAGTCAGCAAACACTACTGGAAGTGATCTGTGGCACCACCAATCTGTTAATTATTTTAGTTTAGCACCACAAACAGAAGTTAGAAGTATCGTAAACCCAGCAATAAAAATAATTATAACCGCTCATAAAATCCTCTTGGATATCTGACTGAAAAGAACAAAACAGTCATTGGGATAAAAGGATGATGGATAAAAAGTAGTTCTGAGTAAATCCTGTCCGAGCAAAGTGGTTTCCAATATCAGACTAAAACCCCTCTGCATTTTGCAGTGGCTTTCATAAGATCTTTCCATAACTTACCATCTCTGAGCATTATGATACAGAGAAATGCTGCAGTTGCGTGTGGCAGAAGCGTAGAGCTTTGCTCCACTTCGCTGTTGCCTCTGCTGTTCCACTAAATATGAATAATTAATGCCTGGCCTGCACATTTCATATCAGGTATCATCATCTTTACAATGATGGTGTGGAGCAGCCTGACAAGCAACCTTTTCATGTATTCCATACTGTTCATGCATGTAGTACTGATAAGTTTGAAGACTTTTTCTGTTCTGTAAGGTTTTGTTGGGATAGTGAGTAATGATTGGTAATGCTCATCTTGGTCAGGGCTCAACAAGGAAGCATTAACAAATTAAGTGTTAAATGTTCGCAGGTTCCCGCCGTCTCCTTCCTGGACTACGAACTGTGTTTTTATATATACACGCAGTTCGTAGTTCAGGAAGGAGACAGCGGGAACCTGCGAACATTTAACACTTTTAATTTGAAAATAAAAGGAATACAAAATAAAACTACAGGCGGCGGACCCTCATGGACTAAAATTGATGCTTTGTGCTTAGTAGGGCATTTCTGCACGAACTGACCTGCTCTTACAAATCGGGTAGGCTGGCTCTGGGGCCTTTTGTTTGTCATTGCCTTTGCTCTTTCTGTGCATTCTGCCAACTTCCAAGTATGGCACTCCTTTGCACCACTCGCTGTTGCTTCCAGATTACCCTCACAATCTTCCATAGGTGTTTCTGAACTGGAGGACACCTTTTGTAAGGCTTGTACATCATGCCATTTGGCCCAGGAGCAGAGCTCAACCTTAACATTGTCTATCTCCATCACTTTACTCAGTTTTTTTGTTGGCATTACCTCAAAAGACAAGTTTTCGAGCAGCTTGTTGTGGGACGTGCAACCAATGTGCTTACTGTCTTTGTCAGCAAACTGCTTTTTTAAACATTCCTTAAGGACTTCTTTTCCATTGCCAATGATCCACTCTTCTCTTCAAGCAAGTCTCTTGCTACCTTGTTTCTCTTTTGTCCTCCTCCACTTTTTTAATAGGCTTCGCCCTCCTGAGTGATGCCAACTGACCCTTTGATTCTTCGACCATTTCCCTTTTACTCGTAGTTTTGGGCTTGGTCACTACCTTCCTTGCTTCTCCAAACCTCTGAATGCATTAGTTGTAGATGACTTTCGCAAAAGATTCTGTTGCTTTCAACTTTCCCTTTGAGACTGTCAACATTCTTGTCAGCTCATTGTCCAGCTTGCTTCGTGCTGATTCGTCCTTGGTCGTTGGCCACAAAATTAGCTTCTTTCCTGGTTATTTTTCCTTCCTTCCATTTTCTCTTGCGGGGCTCTGTTCAGGGGTTTGGGAAATCACCAGGTGAATTGTGTCCTGGGGATCTGCTGTAATGTGCCCATCAGCCACTTTAGGCTCAGTAGCACTCTGGTACTCAAGGCTGTGCAAGGCTGCCTCAGGTTATCCTGGGGTCACTTAATTTTCCCTTGGTGAATCCTCAAGCCTATAAGAGATAAACCTTTGTCCAGTAATAACTGCATAAACTAGAAATCTTCTTGTCTGTTTCTGTTCTGTACAGTGTCATCTGTCCTGGTTGGCCCTTCTTCCAGCCCACCTCTCAGAGGGTCACTGGGTTGTCAACTCTTAACTGTACTCATTGTGGTTGGCCTAAACTAGCCCACCTATCCCACTTGCATTCTTCCCTTTTGCCAGTCAGTCTCCTCCAGTCTTCCCTGGACTCCAGCTGGTCTATTCTCCACAGTCACTGGTTTTCCAGAATGTATAATTAGAAACAGGTTGATGGTAAAACATGCTGGGCTTTACTGCCTGACACATCTCTGCCGTTGCCATATTGCCAACCACAGGGTCATCAGCTGGGAGCCACCCTTCATTGATGTTTTGACCCTTTAGTCCCTGAACATCTCAGGGTGATGGGGCAGCAAACAGGTACAGTCCCTGCAGCTGGACTTAGATCTCAGGTCCTTTATGCCTTAAGGCTTCTCAGTACCCCAGCTCTTGAAATTCCTCCTTCCCAATAGCCAGAAGCTTCCTTTCTCTACCTCATCGGTAAGATCTTGTCCCTCTGGAAGGGTCTGGTCGACTGTGCAACAAAGTCACAGCAGCCTATCTCCACTGTGTAAGTTCTTGCTCTCTATCCCCTTCCCTGGTTTTCCACTGCCAGGTTGGCGTAACATGACTTTTTACATGTCTCCTGTAATAACATTAAATTATAATTCCTACAATTAAGTTTATATACTTAAATTGAGTCCACTGAGGATTGGAAAGCCAAATTGAACTGTTCTTGCATATATATTTTTTTCTTTCTTGGGGTTGATGCACAATGAAACGGTTGAAAAAATCGTAACCCTAGCATTATGGCTTAGAGTTTTGCACAGACAAGCTCCACACAGAAAATATAAGAATGTAGTTTCACAGTGAATTCTCTATTCTATTCGTATATCAGTACATTTAATGATAGTCTTCTCATCCATGCAGAGAGTGATGGATAATGTTAGTGCAGTTATGCTTAATGTTGCAGGGAGTTTGGGTCTAGAAAAAGCTTTGTGGCAAAATCATTGTCTTTTTTTATCAGCTAAATCCATATTGATTATTTTACACCCTCTAAATAGCATTTTACCACCAATTGATTGCACAACTCGGAGGGCAATAAAAGGCAATACGGTGGTGTCACGCTAACTAGGGACCACCCTTTCTCGCCATCCCCCACCCTCCTATTATCCACCAACATCAGAGCACCCACATCACTTCTAATTACAGCCAGGGTCCTTGTTTCAGGTCCTGGTGTGTTCATTTTAACCCCTCTGTTATCTCCAGTGCTTTATTGATCCGAGGAAGGGCTGGGCCAAATCAATGCAGTAAGTGGATTTTCAGGGGCAGTCACAGCCTGGAGGGTAGGAGAAAAGGAGAGACATTAAGCTGTGCTGGCTTCACAGAGGGGCTGACAAGGAGACCTGTCGACTCTGACGCCACAGGACAGAGGACAGTCAGGGACAGTCTGACCTTGGGCTGCACATAGTGAGGAGATGGATGGGCTGAGAGCTATAGAGAAAGAGAGAGACAGGAATAATTCTAGGTGTGATGTAATAGCTGTGATTTAAGGGAACTAAATGAATGTGTAGACACTGAGAATAGCTGGTTTGGCCACGCTGCCTGTTTCTGTGCTTTTTTTAGGCTGACGGCGTGTACAAAGTCATACAGCTTTGGATTAAGTTGATCTCTATTTGCGTTGCTAAGAAGTGAACATTTTTTGCTCTGGCATTAAGACTGTCAAAAGAAAAAAATATGTTTTTGTGTGTGTATTTTCTATTGTGCTTTTTGGGTGTGTGGAGTACATTTTTAGTTGTTGCTGCAAGTCATGGTTTATTTACACTAAAGTAAAAAACAAATTAAGACGTTAATACATTAATACAGACGTTAATAAGAAGTAAAATTGTTTTAAGTTAAAGGTTTGTATTGAGAATCGAAGGTGTTTTTTATTGTATACTGGTAAATCTCTGTTGTTAGTTGGTGCACATATGCCTTTTGTTGTTAGCAAACATATACAGTGTAAGTATATTTTTATAGCATGCCAACAAATCGCCATATTGGCTTTTGGTTATCTCGACGCTTTTTTGCAACCCCCGAGGCCATCGACATAACCGAGTTCCACTGTACTTCTATTCAATAAGAATGCAAATTGATTAAAAGTAATAAACATTTTGTAACTAAATATTTCTGTTTCTAATAAGTGCTATTCATTTGAAGTTTTGTGAAATGTTTCTTTATATGTAGTGTAATTAAACGACTTGTTTTCTTTCTTTTTATATATATATATATTTTTTTTTTTTTTTTTTTGGGTAACACTTTACATTAAGTTCTCTTTTGCTAATGCACTAACTAACATGCACAAAGAGAAAGACAGGTAGTAAAATATCTGTGGTCATGTTAGCTCATGCAATAACTAATGTTAACAGATACAACTTTAATAATGTATTACAAAATGTTGCGATTAAGATTAATAATCCTGTTAAAGTCTTATTCATTGTTGGTTTGTGTTAACTAATGCTAACAAAATGAAACTACTGTAAAGTGTCACCATTTGTTTATTATACAAAAAATTGTCCAGAGGAGTGCAAAATTAATTCAAAATATGAGGAATCTTACACTGGTTTGAACTAGTCTACTGTATTGTACATGTTTGATTTATGTTGAAGTGTTTAGGACATGGCTTTTAATGGTGAGCCTTTTGTTTTTGTAATCAGGCTCTCAAAGTATATAACATTTTTGAGTTTGGTTTATCGGTCAAAATATCGGGTATCGGCTTTCAAATATAAAGTTATCGGTATCGGCCATATTTTTCATATCGGTGCATCCCTAGGATCAATAACGTTTGGGCTGCGCTCACACTGAAAATTCAGAAAGAATAAAGTACACTTTCAATTTAAAAATTAAATGTGAAATGTTGGACACTTCTTGCACAGCTTCAGTTATGAAGTGGAGGGGGAGGGGCTTTCAGACTCTGATGTTGAATGACTATAAAATAACCTTATAAAATCCATGCACTACATGGTTGAGTACATGGTGCATAGTGTATAGTTTGCCATTGGGGAAAACTAGCATCATCTTGGTATGTGAGCAACACAAACCAAACTCTTCAAGACCCTTCGTAAGCAGCCACTGATGACAATATGACATCATGCAAATTTGTCACATTGGTATGTAACAGGAAGTGAGTCTGAAGTTGCTAACAACTCATTTCTCCTTTCTTTTAGGTGGCAGAAACTTGATTTGTTGCATACTTTAATCTTTAAAACTTTGCAAACAGTTTCCATTCACACGCAGCTCTATTACACACTTCAGGAAAGATAATATTTGTAAAAGCATAATAGGGCCACTTTAAGCTTTGAACTTCTGTGGTGTAAAGATCCCAACAGGTTTATGATGATGAAGTGAATGTAATTTTTCACCATGACATTTATTGCAGTATGATAAACTATTATTAATTTGCATGTTTAACAGATCAGATTGCAACTGATATTGCTTTATATGATTTTAAAAAAGGGTTTGAAGGATGTGATAAATATAGAGCATTGGGTTGTGCACCAAACCCTTTCATTTCAGTCCACATGAAGTCCGGTCTAATTTAAGTTGGTCACATCCAGCTAATAGCTAACTTGCTTTGACCCGTGTAATCTGGCGCATGCTTGTGTTTCCTATCTATTCTTTTGCTTCTCTGTTCTTTAATGACCTCTAAAACACACCTCATGCCAACGACACACTCTCACATGCACAGTACAAGCCTCCAGAGCAGTGTCCCACATGAAGTACAGAAACAAAAGTCTTGAGGCAGAGCGCCTCTTCGTTTTTCCTTCTGTGTAAGGCTGCAGCAGGCAGACAGAGCCAGATGCGCCAAGGAGGGGGGAGGGGGGGGGAGCAAATGAGAGAGAGAGAGAGAGAGAGAGAGAGAGAGAGAGAGAGGGATGGGAAGTGCTTGCAGTTCTGCTGAGAGGACCAGAGGAGTGAGGTTACAGCGATTGATTGAGTAAATGCGGTAAAATCTCTTCCGCTGGTCTGCCAAAAAAGAGAGGGAAGTGGCTGATAAAGTGAGAACTAAGATTGCTGCCCGGAGATACGGATAGAGAGAAGAGGATGGACTGAGAAGAGAGAGAGAGAGGTTTAGCAAGGACGTTTCAGTCTTTGAGGGAGAGCGCTGGAGTGCTGGTACGGAGAGAGAGGAAGACGGTACAATGTGGCAGTGAGCCACAGCAGGACAATGAAGAGGCTGCAGTTTATCAGTGCGGCGGAATCTCTCTCAGAATGATGGACAATTAAAGGGAAAGCGCTCGAGCTCATTGGACGAGGGCAATGGTCACTCTCCAGCCAATCCAATGGTGACCAGCTCCATTTATTCAGCAGGTGATGGGCAACAGCTGTGATAGAGGTATCTTGCTCTCTCTCTCTTTCTCTCTCTCTCTCTCTCTTCCTCTTTCTCAGCTGTGTGTTATTAGATTAACTTTAATAGGTTAAGTTATCGTATTGCTCTCAGCCTTGAAGGGTCATTAAAAAATCCATAATGATTGAAGTTGAATATACTGTTACAAGTCATTTCCTGTTTGATAAGTTGTCTGTGTACATTCAGAGGCAAAGCAAGGTGGTGTTTTACTCGTTTGATTAGCATTTTCCCACTTTTTTGCATTCAAATTGTATGTTTTTATCACTGTGCTTTACCCGGGATTTGAACCCATGATCTGGGTTTCACTAGCGCCAAGATCGTAATATATAAGTACCGCTGTGCTTAGTTATAGGGATTGCTGCGATTTGACTCTGCAGAGCTCTTGCGCTAGCAGCAACTTCATGGAGAGTGAGTGATGTACGTAAGAGTTTGATCCGAGGAGCTTATTAATACAACAGGCAGTCTTCAAAACCCAGCTGTGGCTTCAAAGAAGAAAATGTGAGAAGTTGCTGTTTTTGTGTTCTAAAAATAATGTTCGGATCTCTTATGTTTTCATACAAATTTATCTTATGCACACATATTTCAGCTAAGCAACATGAGATGCTATATTCATTTTTTCATGCATCTTGAAATATCAAAAAGTCGGACAGACTGCATGGAATTTGATTGGGCTACTCCTGGGTGGCAAAACAGGTTCAACGTCTAAATTTAGCCGTTAATCAATGGTTCTCTGGAGATCAGTCAAATATGAGCATGACTAATTCGTAGTTTAAGAGACATTACGCTTTGTTCATTTCACGAAAGGTTTGTTGATTCAAGGTTGTAAATGTATTCTTTGGATATTAAAGCAATAGATCAACCAGAAATAAAATTATACATAATTTACTCAACCTCATATTGTTCCAAACCCGTATGATTTTATTGTTTCAATGGAGCATGAAAGAAAATATTTTGAAAATGTCTTCAACCACTCAGCTGAAGTCAAAAGGGATGCAGGTTTTGCGGTTGATTGTTGTGTCCTAAAGAAATATTTTGTTTTGTATCTCACATAAAAAATGAAGGGTTTGGAGTTTTGGAGCAAACTCTCACTTTAAGCTTTTTTTGTGAGTGGAGAGTTAGATTTTTGAGCAGCAGTGGGCAGCTCTCCAACAAACCAAGCACAATCTGTATTGTATGGATCCACTGAGGCCTGCAAGCTGAAACCAGAACCAGCATCTTGGCCAAAAGACCTCCGGGTCAATTTCAACAGTATTTCTTGATTCAGCGCAGACGCTGAGAGGCGGGAGTTCTACTTGATGGACTGGGTTTTTATTTCTCAGGGTGAATTAACTCATTACGGGGTGATCTACACTCCAGTGAGGACGGTCGGCCCGAGGGGTGCATTTTTGGGAGGCTGTGCAGATGTAGGTTACGTCCTGCTCCATCCTTGACACACATTGACTGCGGGCTCCATGCAAATGCAGAATAAATCGGTCTGAGGAAACCTGGCTGTGAAAGGAAAATGACTAATATATGTGAGAGCACCGGGCATCCATCTGAAAGTCTAGTGGTGGCAGGTGGCGTGAGCGTTTATGAGTGGTTTATTAAGAGGACTTAGTGAAAGCTTTGGGTTAAATCACTCTTTTAAACCTGTCTGATTGGCACTTTAGCCCAAGTGTCAGCTCTCTGTTAATGACCTGCTGGGCGTCATTTGGGGAGAGGTAGATTTACAGAGGACAAGTGACATTGTCAGTTCGGAAGGCACACCTATCTTTGTAAAGTAATAATTAGGAATCCTTCATTTATACGTTTTTAGTCATGTTTTCGAAAGACGTCTCACCAAGGCTCCATTTATTTGATCAAAAATACAGTACATTTAAAAAATATATATTACATTTGTTAAATAGTACAGTGGAGTTCACTTACCTCGACTTTTTTGTTTTCGGTAATGCCGATTCTTTTATGTCGCCGACCCCTAATATCTCGAGCACAAAAGAGGGACAAATTCGCCATTTCACATGGTTATCTCGTATCTCATGAACGTACTGGGTTCACTGCGCATGCGCTGAGTTTGCGTTGCACGTCGCTCTGTCAGTGACGCTTCTCTCACAGTGCACTCTCTGAAGTGAAAGCACAAATTGTTCTCAAGTGCTGAGCAGAGCGCGCGTCAGAACAATCTAGTACAGCGTGATGACCTCACAAATATGTTGTGACTGTTTACGCTGTGAGCGAAATAATGTTTGCAATGTTGGAGAATATAATTAAAGGTTTGTATCGAGAATCGAAAGTGTTTTTTATCGTATGCTGGTAAATTTCTGCTGTTAGTTGGTGCACATATGCCTTTTGTTGTTAGCAAACATATACAGTGTATGTACATTTTTATAGCATGACGATCGCTTCTTCAAATAAATCGCCATATTGGCTGTTGGTTATCTCAATCATCGGTTATCTCAACGCTTTTTTGCAACTCCTGATGCCGGATTCCACTGTATTAACATTTAAATTAACTGTTTCCTATTTTAATACTTTTCACATTGTGTAATTCATTCCTGTGATGGGAAAGCTGAATTTTTAGCAATCAATAATATCTTATCAATGTTAAAAACTGTTTTTTTTTATATATTTTTGTGCAGTGTTAGAAAACAGATGTGAACCTATGATCATCCAATCAGACCCAGTGCATGGTGAATGTGTTCATAATATAGATTTTAGCTGTAACATTATAAAATAATTATTGATTTTGTGTCAGCCATAATTTCTAAATTAGTGCATCCACCGTAGTAGTGTAATGCTTGGTACGAATGTTGATTCCACTTATAATGATTCCTCTGCCTGCAGTATGAGTAATTTATCACTAACGTCAAACTCCCTCCTGGAAGCGATCCACAGTGGGCTACACCTCTGTTACAGCTCTCCTACTCAATATTTTCATAGTTCTCTGATCATTATTGTGCATATTAGAACATTTAACGACATCTCCCCAGTCTCTTTGAATACTTGCTGTGGTCTAATCCGTCCTTTCCCCTCGTCTCTCACAGCAGAAGAGTCTGCGGAGCGCTCTCCCAGGCGGAGGAGCATATCAGGGCTGGGCAGCTCGGAGAAGAACATTTCCATGGATGGCTCCAACTCGTCACCCTTCAAAGTGCCTGTGAGTTCATTCTGCAAAACTCATATTAGCATTACACCAGCTCATCATCGCATCTCATTGACCTCGGTTACTTCTCTCAGTCTGCAGTGCCAGCACTCTGTGTCCTTCAGCCATTATTTCATTTTTTAGAGCTCAGAATCTCTTTTTGTGCGCTATTGGAGTTATTGGATATTTTCCCTGCCTACCATTGTACAAAAAATTGTTAGTTTATTATTATTATTTTGGTAACACTTTACGATAAGTTCTCATTTGGTAATATTAGCTTATGTAATAGAGTAGTTCTCCAGAATTGGTGACTACTATGATGGACAGATGTCAAAAATTAAAATTATAATGCTGTTGTTGCATTTTTGTTTATTAGAAGGTCCAATGTACAGAGAATCTCTTGTAGAAACAGAAAATCAGTGAGTGAATTTGTTTTCACGTACTTGCGACTTACTTATAGTGAATGCTAAAGTGTCACGTGTTACAGTGTGACATAAAATACATAAATACTTACAAAATAAGACCATATTTTAAGACCTTCACTATAAATTCAAATAAAACGCATGGAAAGGAAGATTTAAAAGCAAATCATCAAATTCTATGTTGAACATTTCTTATTATCATCATCAAAAACTTGATTACTTGAAAACTTAATTAACTTAAACTAAAAGTGAGCAGTATTTTTTTAATACAACATTTAATAATCTTTGTTAATTAATAAAAGTATAATTGTTCATGTTAGTTCACAGTGCATTAATGTTAACAGATACAACTTTTAATTTTAAAGATGTATTTGTAAATGCTGGAATTAATAATTAATATTAACTACGAATGAATGCTGTGGAATTAATGTTAGTTCATGTTAACAAATGAAAGCTTATTGTAAAGTGTTACCATTATTTTCAAAACAAAAATGAAAATTGCCATCATTTACCCACCATTGTGTTGTTGCAAATCCACATGACTTTTAAATGATGAAGGACAATACTTTTAACAAACCGAAATGTTCAACTTTTTTTCACCCTCATGTCGTTCTCGTCCGTGTAACACAAAAGAAGATGCTTTGAAGAATGTTTCAACTGCTTTTGTCGATACAATGAAACTCAATGGGGTACAAAACAACACATGACCCCTTTGAATGTTATTGTAGACACAAAAACACTTTCAAAAATTATTTTCAGAGTAAATGACTTGAGTTGTTTCATACTAGTGTCACTACTGTTAGAGATTCCCCGCCACTGATCATTGTCTTTTACAAGAGGCTGGTTACATGTCATATTGCACTGATTTAAAAGTAGACCAGAATTTTTGCTTGGGATAAATGCCCCACTTTAATTACCCTCTCGAGCCCTTGATTAGTGAAATTTCGTCCTCCTCCGTTTATCTCCAGCCACTAATGATCGTCCTTATTCCAGACCAGTTCATGCATGAGGACAGAATGATATACAAGTACAATACTAATTCATTCCTTTCAGAGTTTCCATGTTCAGTTTTTGTGTGTGCCGTTTTCAACGCTGCATTGCATGAACAATGAGCAAACGCTTCCTCCGATATGTGTATTGTAACAAAGGCAAAAATTGGAACTAGTCTGTGCCTCAGAGATGCATTAGAAATCGTTTGATGATATTTTTAACCAGGCAGAAAGTGGGACAAGAAAGATATTTATATCCACGGCATTTTTGTGTCATTTTATTAGTGATTAATCTTGCATATTTGTCTCCCTGTCACAAATTTCCTTGACAAATAAACTGAATTGGTGCACTGAGATTAAAGACTTGGATGTTGGATGTGTCTTTCTTAATCTGAAGTCTCATTGCAGCTCAAGTCATTTTCTATAAGGAATGTAGAAGCATTGATTGACAGGTGCACAGGGATTAATGGGCTTTTTGAGGCAGAATATGATTAATAACTGAATTGTGTGAAGACTATATTGAAGCCTGTCAGTATAGTAAAGTACCTTTTATGTTAAGAAGCATCAGCAGTCGTCTTGTCACATGATCCCCAGAGGATTCAACACTATTACTCTCCCTATTAATGCCAATTATTTTAAGATGCTTTTTAAATGTTTTGGTGTTTATGTCCACATACCTCCAAGAGGGAATTTGACTCAGATGCCCATTCTCTTTCCTAGTTTTCTCAGACTTTATCCGGCAACTCCCTCCACATTTCATTGTCTCGCAGTGCTTCATTGCTCTTTCTTCTATCTTCCACCTTTCTCTCTATTTCACCTTTCAAACAAAGCTTTGTCAAGTCAGTTTTCTAATGAGTAATGTCTAAATGATCTCATTCTTTTCATCTCGCCACTGCTAATGGCCCTTTAACTTGCCAAACGGTCTCCTACTTTAACGTACAGCCGCTGTGATTTACTACAGATTACTCTCGATTTTTTTTTTCTTGTCTTCTCCTTCCTCTTTTGATCAGAATATTAATTTCACAGTAAACCGTGTTAGTCTGCAGTAAGGCCATGTGTTAGAGCTCTACAATTAAAATCTTTTTTTCTTTTTTTTACTGAGATCACAATCCTCTCATGATCCTAAACAAATAAGATGTAATTTACTAGAGGTTCTAACAAAATGTTAGTTGCTGTAATCTATTTTTAAAATATCAGTTTGAAAATAATGTTTCATTGGCCCCTTTCACACATACAGGACCTTTTAAAAATAATACTAGTAAATCGGGTTTTTTACCAGTATGAGAAGCTGTAACATAAGCTTTCCTGCAGCTCAAACAGTAGAGTGTGGCACTTGCAACACCAAGGTCATGGGTTCAATCCCCAGGGAAAGCAAGAACTGATTAGAATGTCAATGTGTTTCTTGAATGCAATGTAAGACGCTTTGGATAAAAGCATCTGCCAAATACATAAATGTAAATTAGCAGTATGTTTACTTTTCTTGCTTTCCTTTAATTATGAGCTGCTATTGTAAAATGCTGCTGGCTTATATAACAAGCCACGTTCTTTTATATTCATACATGTGTCTTATATAAAACTGCTGGTTATAAAGCATGCTGTGCTGGTTGGACCTGGCATTACATGAAAACCGGTTTATAAGAAAATTTTAACCAATACTATAGCAACTGTTATGCATCTTGAGTTTTTAAGAGCAAATGCACATTCTCTATGACCATCCCCTTATGCCTGTCACTCAGAAGATGAAGAAAAGTAACTAAAAAGAAAAGTCAATTCCATTTATTGGCATCACAAAGGTCACTGGTATTTTGGCGCTGATCTGTGAATGGGATCTTACCGGTAAAAAGATGGAACGCCGTTGCTTGTGTGAACAGCACAGCACATTTGGGTTAATTAAAATTTTTTTTTTATTAAATTATTTTAAATAGTCACTTTGTCACAAATATGATTGTTATAGACTTTATTTGAAGTTTAATAGACAATCAAATCATTGTAATTTAAGAATAAGATTGCGTGGGTGTTTGAATCAACGTTGTTTTTTTCAGTTGAGGCGCCTTGGTTGCTAGACATTGCGAAATTGAATACTTCTCAACTATATCGTCTGTGAAAATCAGTAGTATGTCCCAACACAAAAATAGTAGGTGACAATTTGTAGCTCCTCCTATTGACTAAAATGAGCTCACACTAGACATGAAAGTATTTTTCCCTTCCTGTTTTGCCGAAACTAACAAGCCTTGTAAGAACAGCTCATTCTGTCCCAGAACCAAATATTACTCGCATATATATCTGAAGGTGGCCGTTTGAACTCTCTGACTTGGTTACTTATTAATATTTTGTTTTCCTCCAAGACATTGAGCAAGCACTGACTGTGTTACAAGCAGACAGGAAACTATTCAGCCAGCCTTGGCCGCTCTTTATTAGTCTGTTCAAATGCATTTTTACCGCCAAGATAGACTGATACGTCTGCTGAATTGGTCTGTTGGATTTTACTTCAGCTGCCTCTCCTCTGTTCAAACATGCTTTTCAAAGGTCAAAGCAGTCTTCACTAAAGTTTACATCTGCTTTTTTGTGAATATGTCATTGTCTCTGTTATATGTTCTCAGGGTCTCCATGTATAATTGATCATGCCTTTAAAATTGAATATACAGACGCTTACTTTTGAGCAACCTTGAGTCATGCTAGGCAAAGCCACACAATCAGCCGTCATTCAGCGACTGAAGAACCTGAGTTTCTTTAGGGAACACATCTGACTTTCTTTGTTCTTCTGCTTCACAGGGCTTTTTAAGTAAACGACTGAAAGGATCTATCAAAAGGACAAAGAGTCAGACAAAACTGGATCGCAATACAAGTTTTAGACTCCCATCACTACGACCAACAGAAAATGACAGGTACAACTTGTGCTGGTTTGTTTCTCTTAAATGTATTCAGAGGGAACTTTGACTGAACCCCATTCAATCTCATTCAGGTTTTTTTTTTTGTGCGTCTCCGCCCCGAACTTGGAGACGTGTTTATCTGTCAGATTAAAAAATGCAAAGCCGATTGTATGTCATATAACACTGATTGAATAGATGATATTTGAATGGATCATCATCTCAACTGACCGTTAATTAAGTAATATGCGTTTACTTTTATTCCTTTCCTTTAATTATGCAAGCAATTGGAAAAACTGTGCTTGCTGATATTACAAGACTAGCTTCTTTTAAATTCATGAATGTGTCTTATATAGAACAGCTGGTTGTAAAATATGCTGTGCTGGGACCTGGCATAACATGAGATCTGTTTTAAAAGAAATTTTAAACCTTTCAGGCAGTCTGACAGCTCTCTGGCAGAACCGTCCTGGCAGTTCGTCCCTAATGAAGCTAATGCGTCAAAGCTGCGATTTTTAAACTGCTCTTGCTCTACCAGTCAAAAGTTTGGATACACTTGACTGAATTTATGTTTGACATTGTCTTAAAAACCTTTTAACTACACTTAGTGTTTGCTTTTTTACTTCCCCATAGTGGACTGTACTGGCTGTCTGATGCATGGTTTGGCTGGTTCGGTTTGCCATTGATCGCAATTCAAAAGTTCTGACAAAACGTTTGTCTTGAGTTTTTTTTGTGAGACGATGGACAGCTCCTGATTGCAGATGTTTTTTGCTCTGTTTATGAGTTTAAATTCGTTCCAAGAGCGAGCTCGTAACTCTAAATGCTCGTACACCAAAACAATTTTCCCCATGAGAATGTAATAAAAATCACTCAATTCGTTCCACATGACCATAAATGCCCATTTAAATATTTTTTTGGTTTTACCCTATTAATTACAGTTATATTATAACCATTAACATCTCATATAAATACTAATTAATAATTAACAATTAAACTCTAAAAATAGTTTAGCTTTGAGTAGCGTCGCTGCTGGCGTGAAGGAGACGAAAGGAGGGGGTTTTACTGTTTAGAGGGAGAATTTCCTACCTTCTTTCTTACTCATCTTGAGGTCATTGTCTATATGCTGTACGTATACATTTCACTACGTGAACAATAGCAATCACAATTAATGTTAACAACACGAGGTAAAACTGCTGTAAATCACTTATAAAAGTGTCACAGTGGTGAATGATGCAGCCAAACCGAGCGACGCTGAGAGAATGAACGAGTTAAGGAGTGATGGGCTTTTGTGAGAGGCTGTCGTTAGAATATTTCCAGTAAAAATGTGCGTCAAGATGCTGAGCGTTAGAAGTTTTTTTCGCAAATTTTTCTTGTACACCGACTTGCTTGTATACAAAGTCACTTGTAAACCGAGGTATTACTGTACATTTAACATTATTAATCAGCATATTGAGAGCATTCCATAATAAACAATGTTATAATTTGGCGGCGGAAGACAAAAATTACTAGTTAACTTTATTTTGTTCTCATGGTGAGTTTTGCTTATTAGATTTTATGTGTTTATTGCTTTGAGCAAAATATAAAAATGGTCCATACTTTTAAGACCCTGCACCCCCAGTGTGTTTTCCCAAAGACCTTCTGTGTGCCATACATGTAGGTGTCTGAATGTTTATATATATACTGTATATATATAAGTAGCCCGATAAAATATCTAATCTAAACTTTTCACATTTATTAATTCTTAGACATGACTCCCTTATCTCCCGAGGACCCAAGATTCTTATCTTTGATGACCATTTTGACAGTTTAAGATTTGTTTTATTTTACAAAGTACTATGGCTGCTCCAATGGACATTGTCCGGACCTCCTCTGAGAAGGAAATCTAGAGAATAGATATCTTGGAACTTTAATTTAATATTCCTCCTAAACGTATTATAGACTTACTTGGTCCAACACCCATAAGACGTTTAATCACTTGGAAAGTGACTCTGTTATTTATTTTTATTTTTTTGTCTTTTGATTTGTCAGTATTACTTTCGAGAATTCAGAATTCTTCGCAGTGCTGCGGTCGGGTGTGTAAGTGCTGTAAATCTTACTTTAGCTGGAGGTTTAATGGATAAGCAGGGCTGTTAATAGCATTAGGGAAAGTCACTTTTGCTTTATTACTACACAATCAGTATGTCATAGGCCCGAGGGATGAATTAGGGCTGGTTACCTGTGGTGATGAAGCAGAAGTTGCATGTCCACCCTTTTTGTTTGTGGTAGTACTTGGTGCAGGAAGGAGACTGTGATGTTTTTGATGTATCTGATCTCTCTGTATACTCTAATGGCCACAGCTGCTGTGGTTAGACTACAGATGAGGAGGAGGTGCGACTCTAATCATGCTGATTTTTCATGCTGCTCCTTGTGGGTTGAGTGCATCTGTTTGTGAGGAGCTCTTGGTCATAAAGTAATGCTTGAAAGGAGTGCATGTGAGAGTGTGTCTGTGTCACTGTAGCTATGACAGAGGAACTGCATGTGACGGTTTGATTGACATGAATTATAGCTGAACTCTCAGCGGACATCTGTCACTGCGTTCACGTGCATTTATGAGTATGTGTGTAGGTGTTTAAAGTGATACTTCACCTAAAATTTAAATTATTTTACTTTATATATACTTCCGTTCAATTTAGTCAGTTAAATGTTTTTGAAAGAAGTCTCTTATCCACAAAGCCTGCATTTATTTGATTTGAAAATTCAGTTAAAATAGTAATATTGGGAAGTTTTATTACAATTGAATAATTGTAGTTTATTCCTTTTGAAAGCAAAGCTGAATTTTCAGTATTGTTACTCCAGTCTTCAGTGTCACATGATCCTTCAGAAAGCATTCTAATACGCTGATTTGCTGCTCATGAATCCATGTTGAAAACAGTTGTGCTGCTTGTGGAAACGAGTGATGCATTTTCTTTTAGGATTCTTTGAGAATTAAATGTTGGGGGAAAAACAGCCTTTATTTATAATAGAAATATGCAATATTATATATTTAATGCAATAAAATGCTTTGACTGTAGTAACTATTAATTTCTTTCTAAATCAGTTGTACTGATCCCAAACTTTTAAATGATAGTGTATTGCATTGTTTACTTTGTGTATCGACCATAAAATTATCCCATGCAACTTTCTTTTTTTCTTCGCACTGCAGAAAATTCTAATATAGTTTTAAAATCCGATCTTTAGACTCCCTGAAACTTAGAGTAGCTGAGAGTAGCTTTCAGGGGAGGAAGAGAGACATGCACGAGATTTGCACGACATCTCACCACAGTGGTGAATTCACAAACAGCAACGTTTAATGCATTCGTGCATGTACTGTCCAAAACCGCTGACTCATTCACTCATTTACTATTAACTACACTATGTAGTGAATTGTCATATAATTCGCTATATGATATAAAAGTGAGTGTATTGTTTTATTTATTGCGGGATGACATATTGGTGCCTTTATATTATCACATTTTTAATTTTTTCTAAAAATGAACTGAAAACCACCATAATACAGATGGTAAAACAAAATATGTAAGCATTAAATGACAAAATGTAACACACAAACCCTGTTGTACATTATTGAAAACAAAAATGAGAAGAAACAAAACTATTTATACAAGATGTATTATTAGTTTGTTTTCACTGTACATATGACTTTTTCTTTTACTTTAATGTTTATATAAATTCGTCAGTATTATACTGCGAAATTAATTTGACGTTAAACCATTTACAATTTATAGCTACCGCAAACCGAATTAAAGGTTTTTACAGCAGCTTTTTTGTTTTTCTTAATTTTAATGTGCAAAATTACTAATATTTTTTACAATGTATTTGAAAGAGGTTTGAAAATTCATATTTTATGTTGGGATTTGTTTGTTTCATTCTACGAAATGTTTTGTTAGATGTACTGAAAAGCTAAAACTTGGTTGCCATGTATTATGAAAGTGCCAAGAGCATCCAGCTAACTAAACCTCTCTTCAGATAAGGCTGCAGTTTTATGCTTTCTTAGCTTCCCTGAATGACTGGCTATGGGAAAACATTTGAACTTGTGCTGGAAAGAAAATGTAAATAGCACATTAGAGGCTTTGAAGTAATCGACCTGTGCTGTAGCTGAATCACCCCTCACTATGTGGTCTGAATGAAAATACTAGTCATGTATTCATAGTGGACTTGGAAGCTTTGACTGTAAAGAGCTTGAATGTGGCACCGCAGTCCCGGTGGACTGATCAGATTTCCTGGATAATGTGGGAGAGCTGTGTCCGGATACGGGCTGACTGTGCACTGATCTGCTTAGCTGTCCGAGTCAGCGCAGGTGAAACGTATCGAGAGCTGGAAGTGAGCCCTTCATCAGAAGTCACCCTGCTGTTTCTGCATCAGCTGTTCGATTCAATGTACCACACCTCTGTAAATGGAGACGGATAGAGATCCTGGTAGAATGGATAGATGGACTGTTATCTTTAACTTCATATTGTCATATGCAATTGCTTTCAGTCTGACAAGCCGCAAACGGTTCTTTTGGGTCGTGGCTGAAAGTCAAATTATGTAGTTTCAGTTAGTCAGATTAGTAAATATCTGGTGAATGATTCATTAGACTGACTCGGAATGATAACTTAAAGAAAGAAAAGAAAATTGACTCATGAGATTTGTTTGTTCATAAATTGAGCTATACTGGTTGTGCTGTGTTTGTTTTTTCGTCCAACCGGACAAGACGTGTTGTCTTTTGTGTTATTCCACTATATCTGGGCTGTATAACTGAATTTTATTTTATTCCAACTGGCAGATCACAACTCAGGGAAAATATCGGAGAACATGATGGACACATAATGGATGTTTTGGGGGAAGTGATGGGTCTTGTGTTTGAGTTCTGTTGGGATGTGAGCCAGATGAGAGGCCAATCATTGTGGTGATCTGGTTTTTATGTCCGCAGGCATCGCCACAATTTCTCATAATGAGAGAAATTGATGCCAGCTGATTTACTGGGCATTTATGCCAGGGTCTGACTTTGTCTTTCAATGTTCTTTTTCAGGACAGAGCCCAAAAAAATTGCATCATGGTTTCTACACAAATATTACACAAAACAAATGTCACTTGAGCAGCAAATCAGCGCATTAAAATGATTTCTGAAGGATCATGTGACACTAAAGACTGAAGTAATGATGATGAAAATTCAGCTATGCCTTCACAGGAATAACTTACATTTTTAGTAAATATTATAACAGAAAAGAGTCATTTTAAGTGATAATAATATTAATGTTTTTATTGTTTTTTTAAACAAATGCAGCTTTAAGCATAAAAGACTTTCAAAAACTGTGTGTGTGAGTTTCTCTAATCTCATCTAATGACTGAATCCTCATTAATCCTCTGCAAACTAACCATGTGAGTAATGTCAAGGTGTGGGTGTTGTTCATGTGTGGCGTCAGTGCAGGTGTGAGGTGTATATGTGTGTGTGGAAGTGTTTAAGATGTTTGTGTAGTCAACTCATCCCTCACTCCTCAGTTCCTCATAGGGTGGTCACCATAGAAACATTCTCACAGGGACTTTGTATTGGCCAGCCCTCTTTCTTGTTTATCACATCAGCTTTCTACCTTCCTCTTTAACCTCACCTGAGCTACAAGGAAGTAGCTCTACACCTACATCAAAGAATGAACTGAGAACGCGTAATACCTGACTGGAGTCGTCATTTCTTTTTAGGAATGCAATAATATCCTGATATGCTCTTAGGATACTCCTTCAAGTGGATCTTTAGTTGTTTTTCGTAGGTATAAACTTTCTTTCTATAAGCCATGAGATTCCGGAAATTGTTTTTTGAATATCAGAGATTGTATAATGCATATTGCTTTAACTACAGAAAAGAAGTATAAATGGATTGCTCCGTGTGTGTGTGTGTGTGCACGCGTGTAAGATATAGTTTCCGTAACAACCAGAAATTCTTTGTATACACGCACACACACGCAAATTCATTACTTGCATATATATATATATATATATATATATATATATATATATATATATATATATACACACACACACAAAAATTCATTACATGTGTGTGAGATAAATTTTTGCTTTTGTCACAGAAACTCTCACTCTCTTACCTTTGACTGCCTCCCTGTGGCCGTTCTCTGTCTCTGTCATGACTTCATAGGAAATTATAGTGAATCTTTCTGAGCAGAATCCATTTGTTATGGTTCTTATTTGCATCTCAAATCTCTGAGGACACAGTGTAGTGTGAGTGGAAGTGAGGAAGGAGACTGAAATTCAGAATCAGAAGGATGCAATTATTACTAATTGATGTGGTTGAATCTTAAGTAATCAAGTTAAGATTTCTGTTATTTCTGTGTGCTGTTCTAGATCACGAGGCCTGCCCAAATTGAAGGAGTCCTGTTCCCATGAATCTTTGCTAAATCCAGGCAGTGCTGTTGAAGCTTTGGATCTGAGTATGGAGGAGGACGTCTATATCAAACCTTTGCACAGCAGCATTCTAGGACAAGACTTCTGCTTTGAGGTACAAACATTGCTTCTTAATATTATCCCCATGATCACATTGGCATTTATATGTACACTGCAGTTCAGAGGTTTAAGGTTTGTAAGATTTTTTTAAATATAAAAAAAGTATTAGTTTGTTCACCAAGGATGCTTTTACTATTATTACAAGTATTATTTACTACTATTACAAGTATTATTACAAAGATAACCGTTTTCTATTAATATGTTTTAAAATGTAGTTTGTTCCTGTGATGGGAAAGCTGAAGCCTTCTCTCCGCTCTTCAGCGTCACATGATCCTTCACAAATGATTTTTAGCATTAATTCATGTGAATGCAATCAAACTAGACCTTGGTACTGCCACAGTGTTATAGTGGATACAGCTATGTATAACATATGGGTTAAGTGAATGATTTACTTTAAAAATGAATTGCTGAATTTCTTCTTATGTAGGTGGCATACTCAGGTGGAAGTAAGTGCTTCAGCTGCGCCTCTGCTGCTGAACGGGACAAATGGATGGAGAACCTTAAGAGAACTGTCCAGCCTAATAAGGTGATTTTTAGTCCATACAAAATCATACATGCTTTATACCTAAAATGAGCTGCTGTGATTTAATCAGTGTCATTCCATTACCAGGACAACTGCCGGCGGGCAGAAAATGTCCTCCGCCTGTGGATCATCGAGGCCAAAGACCTGCCGCCGAAAAAGAAGTATTTCTGTGAGCTCTGTCTGGATGACATGCTGTACGCCCGCACCACCAGCAAAACCCGCTCCGACTGCCTGTTCTGGGGGGAACACTTTGAGTTCTCCGGCCTTCCGCCCATGAAGAGCATCACTGTACACATCTACCGTGATGTGGATAAGAAAAAGAAAAAGGATAAAAACAACTACGTGGGTCTGGTGATCATCCCTGTGCAGGGAGTGATGGGAAGGCAGTTTGTGGAGAAGTGGTATCCGGTCAGCACCCCCACCACCAGCAAAGCCAAAGGTGGAGGCCCCTCCATCCGCATCAAATCTCGTTTCCAGACAGTCTCTATCCTGCCCATGGAGCAGTACAAGGAGTTTGCGGAGTTTGTGACCAATAACTATACCATGTTGTGCTCTGTGTTGGAGCCCGTCATCAGCGTGAAAAACAAAGAGGAGATGGCCAGCGCGCTCGTGCACATACTGCAGAGCACGGGACGAGCAAAGGTATTGATGCCGGTTAAGTTCTGATCAACTAAAACGATCCAAAAATCACTTGTTCGACTGAAGGTTGACTAAACTGTCTTTTATTAGGACTTCCTAACGGATCTGGTGATGTCAGAGGTGGATCGCTGCGCTGACCACGACGTGCTGATCTTTAGAGAGAACACGCTAGCCACCAAAGCCATTGAAGAATACCTCAAATTGGTGGGACAGAAGTACCTACATGATGCACTAGGTGAATTAAAGGATTACTCTGGTGTATTAAAAGGAGGTTGATTGCGCTACTTGCCTGCACTCCTTTGGGAAAAGGTTGCTAATTGAAGCTTGTATGACTAAGACCCTTTACTGTATGTGTGTGTTCTGCTTTGTAGGAGAGTTTATTAAAGCTCTGTATGAGTCGGATGAAAATTGTGAAGTAGATCCATCAAAGTGCTCCAACAGTGAGCTTCCAGAACACCAAAGTAACCTGAAGATGTGCTGTGAGCTGGCCTTCTGCAAGATCATCAACTCTTACTGGTAACTTTCTTTCAATTCCAAAACATTAGTTTTTATATAGCATAAACGTTTCAATAGTAGCTGAGCAGAAAAATTGAATAACAAAAACAATGGAAAGAACATATTATAGTGTATGTTAATGTATGTTTTTAAAAGAAGTCTCTTCTCCCCAGTAAGACTGCATTTATTTGATTGGTGACAGTGTAATTGTGTTTTATCTTTTAAAATGTTCATTTTGTGACATTATACACTACCATTCAAATATTTATTTTGAGAGAAATTAAAGAAATTAATACTTTTAGTCTGCAAGGGTGCATTCAATTGATCAAAAGGGACAATAAAAACATTTATATTGTTATAACAGGGTGTCCGCGGGGTTGTAAAAGGTAGTAAAAGGTAGTAAATGAAATCACCCAAAATTAAGGCCATTAAAAAGTAGTAAAAAGTAGTAAACGTCTTTTGACGAGGTATTAAATTTTCGAGCCCAATTTTTTTAGATATATTTTCAATTTGTCTTAAGTGCAGGCCTTTCTTTTAAAATTCGCGAGGATTTATTTAGATGTTGAAACTAGGACCTGAGCAATATCACGTGAGGTTGTGTTTGTTCGCGCGCACGCGCGCGCGCCCAGTGCATTGCGAGCTGAGGTGAGTGAACAGCAGAGTGAACAGACTACACTGCAGCTGAGGCGTTGTGGTGTTTATGTGCGGCGGTAAAGTCACTCTATTCTTCTCCCACTTCAGCGGACACTTACTGTCATGTATTTCGGTAGAAGTGACTTAATTTACGTGTTGTAAATCCGACAGATCAGATTCTCCGATCTGCGACACAAACTATCAGCGAACAAGTTGAATATTTTGAATAAATAAGAGAAACTAAATGCATGCAATACTTTTTTGTGGTTGCTGTGCGTCACTTGACAAGCATGACGCGTCGCCATGGAAACACACACACACATAAAACAGCAGTTTTGAGACGTCACAAGGAAAGCATGTCGAATAGCGGCGCGGGGTACAAAGTAACACTTTTTGGTTTTGGCCAAATAATGAACAAAGTAATAGGATTAGACAAACCATATTTTTATACAAACAACATGCAAGTCTCTCCTACACATGAGCACTGTTTTCATGTGCGTGGGACCCAGGGCTAGTTGTAACAGACAGGGTTATTTGTAACGCATGTTATGCAATGGATGTTCATTCATGTATTTTTATTTCTTACAAAAAGTTGAGTCTTGATGATCATAAGCATAACTTATGAATGAAATATTATATTTTTATTTTATTTTGTTTACATTTTGTTTATGCTTTGAACATTAAAACTTTTTAATAGGTTAATACAATGCAAAATATCTGATTATTGATATAGGCTATGCAATGTGCGGCTTAGTTGTAACATCATGTTACAACTAACCCTGCGGTGTCGTGTTTACCTCAGGACCGGCTAGCAGTCACTATGTGTTTTTCACATCTTTCAAAATGGTACCATCTTTTAGCCAAGAAGATGGTAATTATTGGACTAACATACTTTCACACACTTTGAAAATCGAAAAACAACTACTACAACAAAAAATATTTATTTGCTGCCAAAAGAGTTTTTCCTGTGGTTCTCATCCAAGTTCAGCGAAGTTTTCTCGAAAGATGGCCAGAAGACGTGTGCAAACAGTGTGATGAAAAGCCCGTTAGTACATCATATTTAATCCTTTGCAACTATCTAAAAAGTCTGCGGTACCATTTACCCCGCGTTACTTTGTGCCCCGCGCTCCCCTAATACTGACCTTATTTCAGCAAAATTCATTATTATTTTACTTGATTTATAGATTCAGTATTTTAAATGTATTATTGATGCATTTAAATGTATTTTTGACTGTCGTCTTACTTTTAGTCTAGTCGTCTAATCAGTTACAAAACTTTAGTTTAAATGACTCACAAATCAGTGGCATTTCGACTAGTCCGTAGTGTTTAGATCTAGCAACTAAACACCACTCTTTCAATTCAAACGATGGCTTTGGAGAGCTGTTTAGAAATGTTTCCGGACTCCGACATAGCGAAATCCTTCACTTTAGGCAAGAATAAGTCTGCTTACATGATCAAATTTGGTATTGCACCATATTTTAAGAAGAAAAACTGGTGGAGACCGTAAACCAAGCAGGGCTGTTCATCCTAATGTTTGACAAGAGGCTCAACCAATCCTAAAAAAAAAAAATCCTCCTTTTTTGGAGGATGGTTATGTCGGTCAAGATAATCGCAGTGACGCTGGTATTAAAAAATATTTTGAAGGTAGTAAAAAGGTAGTAAATTCAACTTAAGAAGTTCCGTATAAACCCTGTATAAAAGATTTCTGTTTCAGATAAAGATGTAGTTCTTTTGAACTTTCTTTTCATCAAAAAAATCCTGAAAAATGTATCACGGTTTTTCAAAGCATTTGGAAAAAAATCTTACCAACCCTAAATGTTTGAACATTTGAATACGTAAGATTTTTGCCAGGATGATTATGTAGTTTGCAATGCTTCTCCTGGTGACTACAAGTACAACTACAATGCTCTTGTTTATAGTTTGTTTGTGTGTTCATGCTTGCAATGCATTAGTTCCATCCTAACCTGCTACTGTGCTCTGGTCAGTGTGTTTCCACGGGAACTGAAGGAGGTTTTTGCATCATGGAAGCAGCAGTGTCATGCGCGAGGGAAGCAGGACATCAGTCAGCGTCTGATTAGTGCATCACTGTTCCTGCGTTTCCTGTGCCCTGCCATCATGTCCCCATCCCTCTTCAGTCTCATGCAGGAATACCCAGACGACCGTACCTCTCGAACCCTCACACTCATCGCCAAAGTCATCCAGAATCTTGCTAACTTTGCCAAGTATGTCATTCTCGTACAGTACTAGATCTTCAGATGTTTCACTTTTGGGCGGCTTGAATTTGAAAATAGTAGAGATTCACTGATGTATACGACGGTTTTTGATTAATTTAAAACCATTGGCATACGGGCTATGAAAAAGCTGCATGAAGGCACAGCAGTTGTATAATGTCTGTTGCATAATCCAACATTTTTATTTGTTAAATAATTAAAAACTTGCTGAAACAAAATTAAACCTGTACAAAATTAGAGCAATGATCAACAATATGGATTGGCAGGTGTCCTAGTAAAACACAGATTGCTATGGCTTCAGTGAACGTAAACAAAAAATAAATGTACATGTGTATCAGTAAATTGGATTCTTGCAGGTCTTAGTTACAGCAGTTGCGCTGCTATATCTTTTAATGTAAAAAAGCGTTGCTAACTGCTTTAAATATATATTTTTTTTGTTTGATAAGGATTTCACACACACACGCACGCACACACATATATTTATATGTATGCATGTACAGTGTGTGTATATATATATATATATATATATGTTCAGTGCAGATGGTTTGAATTTGAATTTGAGTCATATTTTAATGTGAAAATTTTAACTTAAGTCAACTGTTTACACAATACCTACATATTCAGAATGTGGCCAAATTTTACATTTATATTTATTCATTTGGCAGACACTTTTATCCAAAGTGACTTACATTGCATTCAAGAAACACATTGACATTCTAATCAGTTCTTGCTTTCCCTGGGAATCAAACCCATGACCTTGGTGTTGTAAACACCAATGCTCTACTGGTTGAGCTATAGGAAAGCTATTCCTGTATAACAATAAGCCAGAATTCCCAAATTTTGTAATATTCTTGTGCATGTAAATGCAGTCATTTTGAAACTTCAGGGTCTGTCTGCCTTAGAGCACATTTAGAATTTCTCATGCATTTCTTATTCTCTGTTACGTCAGATTTGGGAACAAAGAGGAGTACATGGCCTTCATGAATGAGTTCCTGGAGCACGAGTGGGCCGGTATGACCCGTTTTCTGCTTGAGATCTCAAATCTTGAGACTATCTCCAACACCCCAGGCTTTGAGGGCTACATCGACCTGGGCCGCGAGCTGTCGGTGCTGCACTCACTACTGTGGGAGGTAGTGTCTCAGCTGGACAAGGTACTGCAATCCCTTCAAACTATTATACTGCAACAGTACCTCTAACAGTAATATCTACCCTAAACTAAAGTCTGATTTTACAAAGATTAACAACAGCTGAGGCTATATTTGTTCATTAGACATGACAACAAAAGTGCACCTGCTTACCACAGAGATGTTATGTAAACGTCTTCGACATAGATATGAATACCGTATTTTCCTGCATATAACCCGCACACATGAATAATCCACACCACCATATAGCCCGTAGCTTTGTGTAAAACATTGTCGGCATAACCTGCACCTTTATATAACCCGCACCCATAGATTTAAAACTTTTTTGTGTAAGATTTCACATTTCGAATTTCGGAAGTCAGAATCAGAACAAAAAGAAAAAGCAGTTTCTCCTGCTGTGCAGCAGCACGTCCCTTAAGAAGCATATTGCACTGGTGTTGATCATCAGATGAGATGAGAAGAGCACGCCCTCATGGCAGCACAGCCAATCACGTCTTCTTGCATGATTGACAGGTCAGACAGCCTATCAGTGCCAGCTATCAGAGTGATAGTACAAGCGCCAGAGACAACAACCCTTGCAAGAAAGAAAAACAGAAAGAAAATACTGTAGAAAAAAAATAAAACTTACATCCTTAGGGACATAACAAATATATTTAAATATTTTTACGTGCAAAAAATGTGGGATATAGCCCCCACCCTTATGTAACCCGCACCCCCCCTGCGGAGTTTGTAAAATCTGGTAAAACCCGCGGGTTCTATGCGGGAAAATACGGTATTGCCCACAAATAATTAAATGCAACACGAACGAAAAGAATATTACTTGACATAAACAAAACAAAATTGAGTGCAACCTTTATTCATTTAAATCAGGAAACACATTTCAAACCTTAGAGATATTGCTGCAAATGTGTTATGTTGAGCTGTGTGCTTTATGTCAGTAATGCTTGATCTCTACTAAACGTGAGGTTGTAGCTGATTTTAAATGTGATCAATGTAGTACTGTCAAAGGGCTGTGTGTGGTCAAAAAAGCTTTGCCCTTGTTTGCGGTGTTGTTATTATTACACTAACTCATTGTCTAGGTTATCCTCGATGCTAGTGTCCCTGATTAAACTGGAACAGTTTGTCTAATGGCATTGGACGCAGCGTATTCACGCATTCCCTCGTACCCTGCCCCTAACTCTTGCTGACCTGTTGGCTCTGGAGCATGGATTTGTTTGTCTGCGATTAAAACCTCCCTACACAATGTTTGTTTCCTGTCATGAGTTAATTCATCCCAACCTTTCTTTTATCTTGTCTCAGACATAACCTTCTATTGTTGTTTGACGCATGCCCTGTGTTTGACCATTTTTACCTTTTGTTTTTGTTTGTTTGTATCTGACCATTTGTTTTGGTTTGTTGTTTTTGGAATGGCTTTTGTCATTTTTGTAGAAGCATGTGTTTGGTTTTTCTTTTATTTATCCCTAATTTGACTTTTTTCCTTTTGTTTTCTCCTCTGTTTACCCATGCCACTGTACATTCCACCCTTTCCTGTCCGACACACTGTGTCTCCATGGTAACGCTGTCCTACCACCAATGCATTATGGTGCCTACTATCTCGACCAAAAAAAAAAAAAAAAAAAAACTCCCGCCGACCCACCAATCTGCCATCTGCACCCTCAAACTCTCGGGCTCCATGTGGTTGCCCTCTGTGGTCCGTAATGTGGTTACCATGGTAACGCACCAACCCAGGGTGACAATTCCTTCCTGCAGGCGACGGTGGCCAAACTGGGGCCCCTGCCGCGAATCCTTGGCGACATTACCCGCTCGCTGTCCAGTCCCACCCCCATCCAGCAGCAGCTCAGGCGCTTCCAGGACCATAGCTCCACTCATGACATCAGTGGAAGTGTGTCCTCAGGACTGCAGAGAATATTTGAAGACCCAGCAGACAGGTAGGACATCATTTTCTTTATTTTGATATCTAGTTCTCTTGCGCTACAAATCTCCTAAAGCCATACTTAGGGAAGATGTATCATAGAGATTCACAGATCTTTAGACCATCACTTTGAAGTTGGCTTGACATGAAAATTCACCCTATCTGTCTTCTAAAGGCATGTTATTGATCCTATTGTGAACCATTCATTTATGCATGTTTCATTTTTTTTGGTCCCTTGATTTTTTTCAATAAAATTGACTTCGCTTAAACCTCATCCCCTTGCTTACAAGTTTGCATTCAGATCTGCCTCGTCCAATCAACAACCGATGAATTGAACCAAGTCCCTGCCCTATACTTTGTTCTTTGATAATCCATTTCACTCAGATGAACTTAAAATACAGAATAAAGGATCTATTGCAACGCCCATTTCATCACGACTTTGAAAAACGGCTTCCTAATAGAAATGGATTCCTAATCTTACGTATACTACCCTGAGAAGGCCAATGTCACACCAATGTATTGTACCTGTAAATTTCATTGACTCCGATATCTGCTTAGACTGAATTTGACTACTAAATCATCTGCAGTAGTATGACTGCATTATTCTCATTTATTAATTCTTTCATATCTCATTCCCCAGTGAAATGAGGAGCATCAAATCTCCTGTCCAGGAACACATGGAGGCCTTAGTCCGAGGGAAGCATCCATTATTGGGTCAGCAGTCCTCCACGCACAGCATTAGCTTCTCTGACAAAGAGGAGCGAGACAGCCCGCTCCCAAATGGACGCAGCATATCTTTAATGGACCTGCAGGACTCTTACTTGGTACAGGGGCATCCAGTTCCCAACCCTCTCAACGAAGCCCCTTCTAGATTAGGCCGAGTGGGCTCTCAAGCTTCCATCGGCCCTGTCCCTCCTCCACACCTCCACCAGCCCCCCGTCCATCCGAAAGTTCCCCAGTTGAGGGACAATTTGCCCCAGAGTGCCCCGCAGGTGCGTCGACCCATCCACCCCTCCCTCAGCCAGCAACGCAGCCTGCAACCATTGTCTTTTCAAAACCCTGTTTACCACCTAAGCAACCTGCACGCACAGTCCACACACTCAACCCAGTCCACGCACTCCGCCCAGTCCCTGCAGCCGGACTCCAGCTCTGAGAACCTGAGCACAGGCAGTTCTCGGAGCGCCAGCCCCAGTGCGTCAGGTGGACGTGGAGCCACTCCAAGAGCCCGGATGCCCTCCACCAGTAGTGTGGAGGAGGAACTCAGCCGCAAAAGCATACAGGGGCAGGAGACACCTCCTCCCACGGCACGCTGGCACCTGCCCCTGGCAGACCAGCACTTGGGAGCCCAGGTGGTGGCTGTACCAAGGCAGAGCAGCACGGGTACTGCACATATAGTGAAGGTGGAGCAGCAGAGCCGAGGTGTGGGGCTGGTGGCTGTAAACACAGGGGCACGAACCCCAAGGTCACTCCCTCACAGCACTTCTCTCCGTAGTAGCAGCAGCATCAACACAGAACCTATACAGCAGAGCGGTGAGAGGTCCAGGCAGCAGTCCACATGCTCTAAAGACAGCTCGGTACCAGGAGGACGAGGCAACAAACAGGTAAAGACCGAAATGAGCAAAGAGTTTTTTTTTATTTGTAAATGTATAATAATATCCAAATAATACTTTGTTTGCTCGTCTCAATTATCCAGTCACCTGTAGAGTCAGTCACCATGTCTCCAGTGGAGCGAACCGCCGCATGGGTCCTGAATAACGGACAGTATGAAGATGAGGAAGAGGAAGGCCCAAGCAAAGATGATGCTAAGCATGTAGAGAAGGTACTAAACATAATAAAGAAAAATGCCTTTAAATATGCATTGGTTACACTCTGTAGAAGGTTTTAAGATGTTCTACTCTTCTTCTGTAAAGTACGAACAGGAAATCTCAAAGCTGAAGGAGCGTCTCCGGACATCTAGCCGGCGACTCGAGGAGTATGAGAGACGGCTACTGGCACAGGAACAACAGATGCAGAAGCTGCTCTTGGAATACAAGGCTCGATTGGAGGACAGCGAGGACCGTCTGCGCAGACAGCAGGAAGAGAAAGACAGCCAGATGAAGAGTATTATCTGCAGGTAAGTGTATAAACAGGAGGAGTATTTTATATATAATATATTAAAATGGATGTATTTGTCAAGAACTGGAAGTACAATCTAAACATTTAGTATAGATCAAGAAAGATCCTTTGGTATCTGTACGTTTAACCATTTAAAGGCCATCTAAGCATTCAATCTGCGGTCTGGAGACCCAATTCTATTCCTGTGATTGTAAAGCTGAATTTTCAGCATCATTACTCCAGTGTTCAGTGTCACATGATCCTTCAGAAATCATTTCAATATGCTGATTTGCGGCTCAAGAAACATTTATTGTTATTATTATCATCATCATCAGTGTTGAAAACCGTTTGCTCAATATTTTGGTTGGAACTATTTGATTGGTCTTTGAAAAGAAATTTCAAACGAAATAAACAAAGAAATTTATTTAAGATTTAAATCTTTTATATCATTGTAAATGTCTTGTAACTGATCAATTTAATGTAGCCGTGCTAAATTTTTTTTTTTTTTTGCCCTTTAATTTGTCTTGTTCGTTTGTATATATACAATATATGAAATAAAGTTTATCGAAACAACAAAAATATCTAACTTACCAAAAAACCTGTGTGAAATCTGTCATTTGTGGTTCATAGGCTGATGGCCGTGGAGGAAGAACTGAAGAGAGACCATGCGGAGATGCAGGCGGTCATAGATGCCAAACAGAAGATCATTGATGCACAGGTACTGCAGATGACCTTACTAACCAGCATGATAAATGCAAGTGACCTTTGAAGAGTGTGAGTTTGGAGATCATCTTAGTCAATTGTCTGGCCTGTATGAGCTGCACAGTGGAATGCTTTGAACTCCCTGCTGAACCTCAGGTGGTATTAAAGCAGGCTGCTGACTGGCTCATTGTTACTGTGTCCTACTGAATTCCAGGTCGCTAATGGAACTGAGGTAATACCAGCAGGCAAGTACAAGCAGACAGTTTTGCTAGGCCTGTGTAAGCGCACCCCTATCCAACACCCATGCCTGGCCTGAACCTGTGCAACACTCAGTCCTCTAAGCCGTTTAGTTTCTCTTGACTTCAGATGATATAATAAAACTAGGGTTAAAGGTGAAGTGTCGTTTTTCTGTTAAAAGACATTTTAGCCAAATATAATGAGTTTTTTTTTTTAAAACAACAATATTTTTGTTATAAAATGTTAGATATGTAATATAAATAATAGATTACATTTTTAAATCTTTTAATTACTTTGATTTTATGATTGAATTGATTATTTAGTTAATTCTGAACATTTAAATTTGAATGTTATTAAAGTTACATATAATAAAGAGAATTTTCTTTTTGGAATGGACTATACCTTTAAGTAATGATGTTTAAAGTTATATTAAATTTAAAAGGCGTTAGTGGCTGTAATAACATAAATCTCATCTCAATATTGTCAATCTCATCAAAGCAGGTTTGAGAAATCATTAAAAAATCTTTTGGCCAGTGAAATCGTTTTGGGATTGTCAACAACATTAGTGGCAAAATGATACACTTCACCTTTAATTTTGATACTTGAATATGTTCGCACACTTCAACCTTTTGGTCGTAGCCTGTTTTGTCATTTCACTTTCAAAATTCTCATTGAAGTTAGTTCATGCTTTTCCCACTTTTCAAAGCTGTACAAATGTTTAGTGCTGTTGAGGAATGTGTGTTGATGGGATCGCTCGTTGCAGATTCAGTACCTGGTATCTGAGCTCTAGCTTTGGCTGCTGTTTTTTTGGGGGGAGGGGGGTTGTTTCTCTCCTTATTTTTGCCTAGTCACTACCTGATTGCTTATGCTACCACACTCCCAGCACCCGAGTCGGTGTGTGTGTGTGTGTGTGTGTGTGCGCTCCACACAAATTGCTAATGCCCTCTGCAGAAAATTATTTTAATGTTGTAAGGATGGTCTCGTTTTTACTTCTATCTTTTTGCTGTCCTCACAAACTTGCCCTTTTGTGTATGTGTGTGTGTTTGTGCGCGTGTATGGTCTTTTGAAGGCAGATTTTTGTAGCACGTGCCTGATACTTGCCTGACTGTTTTTCAGACTGCCACAGATTATGAATGGGCCCTTTTCATGTCAGTTATTATATGCCTTATTAAATTTATCTGCACATTGAATTGAAAATGGTTGATTTGGTTATACTTTTAAAGAAATATACACATAATAAAACGGAAAATGTATTGATTTTTGTTTTATTTTTAATTTTTGCAAATGTTTCATTTCGCCGTGTATGTCAGCAATTTTCACTTTCAATATTTTTATAATTTCAGATTCATCCTTTTACTGTTATTTTATTTGTAATCAATCTTTTTTAAAGAATATTTATGGTTAAATACAAATAAAAGTCATAAAAAATATAATAGAAATAGTCAAGTGTGTTAGAATTTGATGCATAATCAAAGTTCATTCTCCTGGAAAAGTAACCCTACCTTTAAATAATAAACTGTGTATATATAATGAATAATTTGAACATTTAATTTGTCTGCAACTGTGACTTTCTGTTTTTCTTGGCTGGGTTGTTATATTTAACCTTGAATATTCCTTTAAGTTATGTTAAGAAATAAGTTTTATTAATGTCACCTGTATGTTACATCTGACCTCGATTTTCTCTCCTCCCTCTCTCTCTCTCCTTTGTAGGAGAAGAGGATCAGCTCCCTGGATGCAGCTAACTCCCGGCTGATGAGTGCCCTCACTCAGGTGAAAGAGCGATACAGCATGCACAACCTCCGCAATGGCCTGTCGCCCACCAACCCCACCAAACTCTCCATCACTGAGAACGGAGAGTTTAAGAACAGCAGCTGCTGATTGGTGCTCATGGACTAGATCCGTGCCGATTAGTGCTCCGAGACAGATCCGTGCCGGATCGGTTGAGTTCAGCAGGGACAGAGTACCCAGACTACATGCCTATAAACTGACTAACTACTGTATAAATGCGATTGCAAGGAATGTCTGGTTATCAATGTATATAAAAGTTATCTAATATTGGTTATGTACAGAAATGCTACTGCAGAGGAGTGTTTTGAATTTGCGTGGGAGAGTTAAGCGTAGCGTCGGTTCTGAGTCAATGAGTTTTTTGTTTTGTTTTTTTAAATGCTGTTTTATGCATAAATGCAGATTTACGATTGCAAAAAGATTTTTAATTATTGCCGAAAATATATGAAGGAGATGTACATATCTTAAAATAGAATTGTTTTAAAAGAAAATATGAAGAAAAGCACATAGGTAAATGTAAATGTCCACAAGTTGCAGAATCTGACAGGCAGAAATAGATGAAAGGCAATTTTATGCACTCAGTTTTTTAACACAAATTTTCTATTTTTGTTTTATTATTATTATTTTATGTTATCATCTTGCGAACGGTTGTTACAGCAGATTTTTAGGTGACTAACTGAAAGGACACGGTTAAGGCAGCCACCGTTCAATTGCAAAAATTACAAAAGATCTTGAAAGTGATATTCAAGACGAGTGTGTCCATTACGTGTTACTAAAACGACGACTGAATAAACGTTTTTTTCTTGTCAGATGTGTAGGCTAATTGACTATCACTCAGCTTAACTTTTTGTTTTAATTTGTTTTGCCCTCTGTATCTGACCAGAGTGCTGTGAAGCCACCAATCTTCAGTCTCACTGCCCTCTTGTTCTAGACAGCTTCACTGCCCTTCTTCTGATCCTGTTTATTGGTTACCTTTATTGAAAGTCATTGTTTTTCCACTGTGTTCTCATTCTGTCCGTATGAGCATCAATGCCTTTAATCATTTGTGGCACAGACCTCCTCAATGTTTGCTGTTCTTTGTAGCGATGTATTTGATGGTCAGTCTCAAAGCTGAGCATTGAATAAAGATGGATTGTGGCCTCATTGATCATTTTGTCTGTGTGTGACCTGATTTATCATTTCTGCTTTCTCTATCCTTTCATTCTGCAGGGTTTGTACAAGGTGCTTGAAGTACTTGAATTTGACTTTTTTTTAAATATTTAAATACTATAAAAGCCTTGAAAACAGCTATGTTTTTAAAGAAAAAACTTCATTTTCCAGCATGATGGAGCACCTTGCAAAAAGGCAGAAGTGACAACGAAGTGACTCAAGGAACAAAACATTGAAATTGTGTGTCCATGGCCAGGAAACTCCCCAAAACATAATCCCATTGAGAACTTGTGGTCAATCCTCAAGAAGCAGGTGGACAAACAAAGACCCACAAATTCTAACAAACTCAAACAATTGATAATGCAAGAATGGGCTGCCATCAGTCAGGATGTGTCTCATAAGTTGATTGACAGAATGACAGTGTGAATTGCAGAGGTCTTGAAAAAAGAAGGGACTGCAAATATTGTCACTGCATAAACTTAATGCAATTGTTAATAAAAAATCTTTGACTGTTATGAAATTATTTTTCAGTAGACCACAGTAACATCTGACAAATTGATTTAAGAACTCTGAAGCATGTATATCTGTGTCAATCTCAAAACCTTTGGCCACGGCTGTATGTGATACAGCTTTCATTCTTCAGGTCAATCATACATGCATGGAAACAAAATCAATTTGAATGAGGAAAGCGATTTCTTTATCATAGCATGCTTTCAATGCTTAAGGGGATTTTCCATGAACGTCAGCGCTGATCAATGGATTGATGTTGAAATTAAGTGAAATTTAAGATACCTTAAATCTGTTGTTTAAGTTTTTTTTTAAACGAATAAAGATATGCGCTGATTATAGTCCTTAAAATCCAAAAAAAGTAGTGCTTGATAAGTGCTAGAATTTAATTTTCAAAAAATCTTCTGCCTTATTGGTTTTATTGCTCATTACTGTTGTTGTATTTATTATTATAGCAATTATTATTATATTCTTATTGTTAAATTCATGGTTATAATGATATACTGTTATTTTTAAGTGAATGTATGAATATAGACATGAATATTTCTAAATATGAGAAAGATGAATATTAAGGGAACACTTTTGTTTGTTAATGTTAACATTAATATGAAATATGAGCACTGCGTTTGGTGCTGTATTTGCTCATCTTTGATAATAAAAATATATAATATAGAAATAATACAGCTGTTCATGCTACTTCACAGTACATGCATTGAGGTTAAAAAATTCAACTTTTTGATTTTAATCATGTGTATGTACATTTTGAAATTAATATTTACAAAGATGAATAAATGAAATTGAAGTGCAGTTCATTATTGGTTCATGTTAACAAATAAAATATTTTAACAAAATTAGAAAATTCTCCGTTACACCAAGGAATAACCTTCAGTTGGCCCATTAAAAAAACCTTCATAGGCCCAAATAAATAGGAAATAACATTAGATTAAAAAAAAAAATTCTTACGCTTTAAACAACAGAGCAATACAGCAACCACAAATAGAAATACTAAGAAATGGGGCTTTTTGTTAAAATATTTACACTTGTGTATATGAAACTTGACTAACAAAATTAATAGATTAATTACAAAGGCTTCCTTATTCACACTATTATCAAATTTTGAGTAACCAAACATTACATTTTCGAAATATCAATCAAAATTGAAAAGTATATTTTCCTTAATAAATACAGACACATCATGCCATAACGTTTTCACATGACAACAATACCAGAAAATGGGGTGTTTCCAAGTGTACAAAGATGCCAATGTCTTTCTTAAAATTACTAAGAAAATGTTTAACAGGGTAACATTTGTGTATTGTCTTGAAGGATATTTCTTTCACCTTATTTGTAACAAAGAACACTTTTCCAGTCAAGGTCATTAACAAATCTATTCCAGTAAACTGGAGAACCAGACTTGGTGACAATCTCCTTTAGAAATAAAGAACGGATAGATGTATTATTGTTTTTGGGCTGTAAAAAGCTAGTTTTACCACATACTGTCTCAAATGGGTTAATTATCAACCGATGGCAGCACATATTTACATAAGGAAATCATACCAGAAGTTATTGCAAAAAATACAAGAGAGAATTCGACTAAAACAATACGGTACCCTTGTCAAACTAGTAAAAAAAACACACACACACACACACACACACACACACACAAAAACATTGGTTATTCCAAATAAAAGACAGACAATTTCACTGGCAGTTTGTCAACTTTAAAATCACACATTAACAAAAATTACGAATGCAATGCTTCCAAAGAAAAGGAAATAAAATCAGATCAAGATTAAAATTGTGTTGAATCTGCAGGGCTCAATGTGGCGCCGCGTCACTTCCTGTTCTCCCCTTCGTCGTTGTGCGTCTACTGCGATGCTAATCGTCCTGTAACGCGCACTTTTCCCAAAATCGTCTACGTCTTGTTTTGGATTTGTGTGAGTGTTGTTTTTTCCTGGTATGACACAAAAATTAGTTCATTTTAATTATATTCAATAGTTTTATTGTATAGTCATTTTTTATATTTCTTGGATACGGCTGCAGGAAGCTAACTAACGTTAGCCCATTCATTGCAGCAGAAAACCTGTAAACATACAGCCAGAGAAATCTGTTCAGAGTTCTCTTTTAACTGTACGATCTGTTTTCTTCTGCTTGCAGTTTAACTTTTTAACCATCATATTATTGAGTAATGTAGATGGATAGCGTTTAGCTTGCGCTCGGATCAGAGTTGCGTATATCTCAGAGAAATGTTTTCCCCTAATATTAATATTAATCTAATTCACAGGCAGGCCGTCAACGATGGCGGATATTAAGAACTTCCTGTATGCTTGGTGTGGAAAAAAGAAGTTAACACCGAACTATGACATCCGAGCGGCCGGGAATAAAAACAGACAGAAATTCATCTGTGAAGTGAGAATAAGGCTGAGGCCTCTGTATCATATTCTTCATACCGCCATATATATATATATATATAGAGAGAGAGAGAGAGTGTTGTTGTAGTTGAACTGTTTTTAAATCATGTTTCTTCTCTCAGGTGCGTGTGGAGGGTTACAATTACATGGGCATGGGAAGTTCCACCAACAAGAAGGATGCTCAGTCCAATGCTGCCCGTGATTTTGTGAATTATCTTGTTCGGACGAAAGAAATAAGTCCTGGTGAAGTTCCTGCTCTAGGGGTCAGTGTCACATCTGTATTGACCACAGCTCTGTTGAGTTATGGTGAAGGACTGAGTTTACATTTATCTCTTTCAGGCCAGTGTACCTGATGGTGTGATTGAAGAAGGCGGTGGTGGTGGTGGTGGGGAGTTTGGAAATCTCCCATCCAGCTGTCCACTACCTCCACATCTGGCTGTGAAGAAGGAATTGGGTGAGAGACATTAAATAAACTCAAACATCTAATTAACATCTGTTAATGGAGAAAGATGCTTGTCCACAGATTGGTGTAGTTATGGCATCTACCAGCATGGGTTAGTCAGATCAGTGTTTTTCAACCTTTTTTTGAGCCAAGGTACATTTTTTTCATTGACAATAAAAATCACAAGGCACACCACCAACCGAAAATGTTAAAAAATGAAACTCTGTAGCCTATATTAACAATATAGTCATTCCTATCAAAGTATCTTGAATGAGTATCAAATAAACACAAAGAAGAAAGTCTTTTATGAATGTCTTTAGTTTTCAAGTTACGTTTTTTTTAACCAATTAGGTGAAATTGACTATTTTTCCACGGCACACCTGAAGATCTCTCACGGCACAGCGGTTGAAAAGCACTGAGTTAGTTGACACACATTAAACATTGACTAAAACAACCATTTCTAACACCGAATTCTTCCTGTATCTTAGAAACCTCTGAGGTTTCTGCACCCATTCCTGGAGTCACCGGTTTGGGCTACTCGGGTTTCGGTAATGCCCAATGGGAGCGAGGAGCCAACCTGCAGGAGTATTACTCCAAGAGACAGGAGCAGGATGACAAAGCGGTAGCTCTTCATTTTTAGACAGTTTGCTAGCTAATGATCACCATTATAGAAGGTGTTACATATTCCTGTCGTTGCCATTCTGGGGTGTTGGAAGGTAACAAAAAAAGGAATTAAAAGAAAAATGTATTGTCATTTAATAACGTCTGCTACCAATGAGCTGTATGGTGTAATTAATGAGACAAAGACATGAAAAATGTTTTAAGCTAGAGGAAAATTTTCCACTAAGAAAACACCCAGTTTTATTTCACCCAGTTGTTTTTATAATATCAATTAAATTGAGTTTCTGAGAATTTAAGTTTTTTTTTTTTATTATTATTGTTATTATTATTTTTTTATTCCTTTAGACCTTGGAATCAGAGGAAGTTGATCTTAATGCTGGCCTGCATGGGAACTGGACTCTGGACAATGCTAAGGCTCGTCTGAACCAGTTCTTTCAGAAGGAGAAAAACCAAACTGACTACAAGTACAGCCAAGTGGGGCCTGACCACAACAGGTCAGAACATTCCCATAAATAACACCTGCTGTTTGAGAGAGGTATTCAGTTGTAACAATGTTTTCAATGGTATGTCTCATCAAAAATTTTACTTTGTAAACTTTTAATACAATGTATCAAGGGTTCGTTTTTCTGCTGGACTGAAACAATCACAGAGAACTCCTTGATGTACATCTAACCTCAAGGAGATCTCAGACAACAAAAAGACAATCTCATCTTGGATGTTACCTTACAAAATCAACAATGTCATATGGGTGAATCTCACGAAAATTGTCCAAAACATTTCCAGGTCATATTTCACTTTGAAGTCAAAAGAAGTGATTACAGTAAGGAAATTTTGTAGGAATTATGTACTTAATTCCCATAATATCATAAAACATAATGGTTAAACAAGCACTATTATTAATAGTAAGACGGTGATGTCTATTTAAATATACTATAATAAATATCTTCCTGTTGTCATAGCACAGGACTGATTATTATTATAATTATTTAATAACAAATATTATTATTATTAGATTTTCTTTATTTTGGGGTCAAATGTGACCTGGGCATGTTTTCGTGAGATTCACTCATGTAGTATGTAATCTGGACGATAGAGATGCCAGAAATCACAACCTTACATGGGGGAAAACATGTGACATAACTTAGGCTACACTAAGAGGTCACATGGTAAAGTATGTGATTGGTTGGGTTTAGAGGTGGGAAAGACAAAGTAATGTCTGGTTGTGATTTCTGATGTCACTCGTCCATCAGGGGTCGAGTTCTCCAGTACCTTGAGAGGACTAACTCCCTGTTTAGAAGTCTGGCAGAAAAACAAACCCGCTCAGGATGGGTTATATGGACCCAGCGCTGAAATGTCACACTGTTGATTACCCGGTTAAGAGGTCAGTTTGTGCTTGAGCTTGTTTGTGCCACCATGTTCAAAGAGATTTGTGGGCTAAATGTCAAGTTTGGCGGTCTTGATTTTAAATCTTACTCTATTATAGGAGTTTTATTGCTGAGATGACAATCTTTGTAAGACAACTTGGTAGAAGTAAGTATCCGAACACGGGGCAACCTTCTACATACTAAATTATAAGGTCAAGGGCAAATAGAGTCCCATCAACACTCAGAAGTTTTGAGCTTGCTAATGCGGTCCTACTTTTTTAGAGGTTTTCGCCCGTGAGCATGGCTCAACAAAGAAGCTGGCTGCCCAGTCTTGTGCACTTTCTCTTGTCCGTCAGCTTTACCATTTGGGGGTTATAGAAGCCTTCACAGGACTGACCAAGAAGAAAGAGGGAGAAAGTGTGAGTTTAACACCACAGTTCAACTATCTTTGAGGTATGTGTGTTTATTCACTCCTCTAACTTCCTGTTTGGGTTGCTATGCCAGGTGGATGTATATGAAGTGAATCTCAGTGATGATGTTCAGCACCAATTGCACAGTATTGTGCAAGAACTTGGAATCCAGATCCCTCCTCCTGTAAGTGTTGGACAGAAAACCTGCATGAACTGTTATTAGTGACAAATGAATATGTACCAGCAACTTTGTTTGTCTTGTTTTAGCCTCAGGACTCCAACAGTCCAGTATCTCTGGTACAAGGGAAGTTGGCTCACTTTGAGCCCTCACAAAGGCAGAGCATGGCAGGAGTGGTGCCTTGGTCTCCACCGCAGATCAACTGGAACCCCTGGACCAGCTCCAACATCGACGAAGGACCGCTGGCATTTGTGAGTTTGCTGTACTCCAATAAACTTTTGTAACTGAATGGCATCAATTGAGTTTAGTGTTATATACTTGTATACTAAAACTGAAAACATGTTGTATATTTTTGGTTTGCAGTGTACCCCAGAACAAATCGGCACTGACCTGCTACAGGAGCTCAACTATCAGCTTGAACAGGACAAAGATTTGCAGACAGTGAGCTAAAACTGGCTTTAAAGATTCCATGAAAAAGAGTTTTGTTGGTTTTACTTTTAGCCTGGGTATTAACTTTGAGGGTATTTACATGTTTTGAATATTTTATATACATTAATACCTTGAGATATGAGCATAATCCGTTCCAGGGCGGAGCTCGTAATTCGAATTGCTCGTATCTAGAATCATGTTTTCCCATAAGAAATAATAGAAAACAAATTGGTCTGTTCCAGATCCGTAACAATGGGAAAAAATATATATTTTTATTGGTTTAGACACACACACACACACACTCACAATTATAGTACATGAATACAGTATAAGGATTTGTGTGATGCTTAAATATTCAATATAAATAATAATAAAATAAAAAACTGAGTTTTTCTTATGCAGTTGTTATCGTGAAATCAACTAGCAGCGTGTTCTTTTCACAGATTCTAGGGGAACGAAGTCAGCTGCCAGTCAAGAACTTTGAGCAGCAAATCATGTCCGCCATTCACAATAGCCCAGTGGTCATCATTCGCGGAGCCACTGGCTGTGGAAAGACCACTCAGGTTCCTCAGTACATCTTGGATGAGTTCATACAAAGAGGCAGAGCGTCTGAATGCAATATTGTTGTTACACAGGTGAGTCAGTTGAAATACTTCATTATTTTGTGTTTGATCACCTTGAGGAGACAGACCCGTTTTCTGACCTGCTTCTGTTGCCGTTCATCCTCCTAGCCGAGAAGGATCAGTGCTGTGTCCGTGTCAGAACGTGTATCTTTTGAGAGAGGAGAGGAAGTGGGGAAAAGCTGTGGCTACAGTGTGCGTTTTGAGTCTGTCCTGCCCAGACCTCACGCCAGCATCCTCTTCTGCACAGTTGGTAAGTTCCACTTCTGAATCTCTTGACTAACAGGGCTGGGCGAGATAGCTAAAAATATTTTATTCACAGGGGTTTTGCTGAGGAAGCTGGAATCTGGTATTCGTGGCATCAGTCATGTGATTGTGGATGAAATCCATGAGAGGGATTTAAACGCAAGTCAAGCATTACCATATTATATCATATTAACGCAGGTTAAAGAGTTATTCTGTCTCACTATATTCACAAGTGTGTTTTTCCGTCCAGACTGATTTCCTGTTGGTGGTGTTGAGAGATGTGGTCCAGGCTTACCCTGATGTGCGCATCGTTCTCATGTCTGCCACCATTGACACCACCATGTTTAAGGAGTACTTTTTCAACTGTCCTGTCATTGAAGTGCACGGACGTGCACATCCTGTACAAGGTCAGAAGCAGGTTTTTTGTTGTGCACTATTATAATGTAATTAATTCTTTAATGTTAACATCATCTAACATATTGCATGAAATTTTCCTGTGTGAATTTGGAACTAATAATAGAGCGGTAGTTTTGAATATGTTGACTATAAAACGCTGTTGACATCACTTCAACAACCTGATTGATTATCGGTTGTGTTTTTTGATTTCCAGAGTATTTCTTAGAAGACTGCATTCAGATGACTCAGTTCGTACCACCACCAATGGACCGGAAGAAGAAAGATAAAGATGACGATGGTGGAGAGGAAGAAGTATGTTTTTAGAATGGGTGCAAATAAATGTAAATGTTATTACACATATTTAAGACCATTGACTAAAGTTAGTAAGACCAATTATTAAAAGATTAACTGGAAATAAGTATTAATTCAGAAGAGAGGCATTTTTTTAAGGAATAGAATTTCTCCTTTAATGCTGTTTTGACCTTTCTATTCATCAAAGAATCCTGAAAATAAATTGCATCACATTTCCACAAAAATAGTAAGCAGGACCTTATACATTTTACAAAACATTCCTTATAATGAAAGTTTTGTAAAATTTGAATATTACACTACTACTGTTTTTGTTTGTTTTTATCAAATGAATGCAACCTTGGTGAGTATAAGAGACTTATTTATCCTAATTATCCTAAACTTTTGCATAGTATACACACTAAATAAAAAGCCCTTTGTGAAAAATATTTGGCTACATTAGTCTACGAACAAAAGTAGAATTCCATACTGAAGCTGTTTAAGGACATAATGTGTTTTATAAGATATTGCAATTTTTTTATTCTGTTTAATACTGCAATCAGTGCATTTATGTAGCACAAAAATTATGGTGATGACTAGAAATTGAGTTCTTTTTTAACAAGTACAACTAAAACTGGTTTCAAAAATATAGGTGATGTATTTAACTAAATAAACATTAGTTATTCAACAATCATTTTCAGGTGACAGTTTGCTTGATCATTTCATTAAATTAAATGATCCCGGAAAAGCTTGACTTTTTAATTTCTTTTTTCTACAGGTGAATTGTAATGTCATCTGTGGACCTGAGTATAGTCCTGAAACCAAGCGTGCCATGTCTCAGCTGAATGAGAAGGAAACTCCATTCGAGCTGATTGAGGCTTTGCTGAAGTACATTGAAACACTGCAAGTACCAGGAGCTGTGCTGGTCTTCCTGCCAGGCTGGAACCTCATCTATTCCATGCAGAAACACCTGGAGATGAACCCACACTTTGGTCTGTAATTTAATGAAATTCTGCTTGAAGTATTGACTTGTATCCCCTAATTTCGTAATATGACTAATAGTTATTCCTGCAATATTGTGTCCCTCTAAGGCGGTCACCAGTACAGAATCCTGCCCCTCCACTCTCAAATCCCCAGGGAAGAACAGCGACGAGTGTTTGAGCCCGTCCCTGACGGCGTGACTAAGGTCTGTAGAAGTTTTATTGTTCAGTTTAACAATCGATGTGTTCATTTGTTTTAAACCATTTTTTTTCCCTATCACACCACAGGTCATTTTGTCCACAAACATCGCTGAGACCAGCATCACCATCAACGATGTAGTCTTTGTCCTTGACTCCTGCAAGTAAGCAGTTTCTTTAATTAAATAGTTTGCATCATTTATTCATCTGTATGTCGTTCCAAACATGTATAATATGAGATGTCTCAGTATTTATTTTTTTGTCCTTACAATGGAAGTCAATGGTAAAACTGTTTGGTCTTTATTTGTGTAATGCAGAACATATCAATACAGGTTTTGGATGGCATGACATTCTATAAGATTTATTTTTAGGTGAATGATTTATTTCTCTATATGCTCTATTTTGTCCACAAATGGTTTTAAAATCCCAAATATGTGTCATTTAGGCAGAAAGTGAAGTTGTTCACTTCTCACAACAATATGACAAACTACGCCACAGTGTGGGCCTCCAAGACCAACCTTGAGCAGAGGAAGGGACGAGCTGGCCGTGTCAAACCTGGCTTCTGCTTTCATCTCTGCAGCAGAGCTCGTTTTGATAAGTATGAAATGTCATTCTTCAATTCCTCAAACTTAATGATTCCTCAAACTGTATCTGAAATGATTATTGCAATGATTATGCAGACTGGAGACCCATATGACTCCAGAAATCTTCCGCACGCCGCTTCATGAGGTGGCCCTCAGCATTAAGCTTCTGAGACTGGGTGCCATCGGCAATTTCCTGTCCAAAGCCATTGAGCCGCCTCCATTGGATGCCGTTATTGAAGCTGAACATACACTGAGAGGTACAGCTTTAATGTCTTAATGGTAATTGTTGAAGTGAACCAAATCCAACAAGCTGCTGTTGTTTTCCAGAGCTGGATGCTCTAGACTGTAATGATGAGCTGACTCCACTTGGACGCGTTCTGGCCAAACTGCCCATTGAACCACGTCTGGGAAAGATGATGATAATGGGATGCATCTTTAAGTAAGTCTATTCATCCAGCTTTAGCTGTTTATGAAGTCATTGAGTTTCTCAATCCTGTCAGAATAAATTTACCCCCAAAATGAAAAAAAGATACTTAGATATGAATAAACACTACTGTCAAATATTTGGGGTCAGTAAAGTTTTTGAAATGGTCTCTTTGTTCATCAAGGCTATTTATTTTATCATAGATAATTATTTTAATGGTAAAGCTGAATTTTCAGCAGTCTTCAGTGTCACATGATGCTTCAGAAATCTTTCTAATATGTTGCTTTGCTGCTCTAGAAACATAATTATTTGACATTATAAATGTATTTACTGTCTCTTTTGATCAGTTTTAAAGGTCCTTAATATATAAAGTTCTTTTAAGTCTTACTGGCACCAAACTTCTGAATAGTAGTGTACATATAAGCAAACATATTATATAATATTTAAATGTTAATTGTATAATTGCTTTTTTGTACTTAGCTGTTTTCCCCCAATTCCCTGTTGTATTTACTTGCATTTATGTGTGTTATTGTACTGTATAGTGTTGGAGATGCAGTGTGTACCATCTCAGCTGCGACCTGTTTCCCCGAGCCCTTCATCAACGAGGGAAAACGTCTCGGCTTTGTTCATAGGAACTTTGCAGGCACACGTTTCTCAGATCATGTGGCTTTACTCTCTGTCTTCCAGGCCTGGGATGAAGTCCGGTGGGTCCACAGGGCATTGTACTAAATTTAGAAATGTGACTGTATATTGTTGTTCTTGTCTTTATATTTTATGTATATGTACTGGATTTGTATCTTGAGGAATTTGCAATTTAAATGGATTCTAATTTGTCAGGATGGGAGGTGAGGAGGCAGAGATCAGGTTTTGTGAGCATAAGAGGCTGAACATGCCCACTTTAAGGATGACCTGGGAGGCCAAGGTCCAGCTAAAGGAGATCCTTATTAACGTTGGCTTCCCTGAAGGTTATCCCATACTTCTAAATACACTTCTGTGTTGGGCTACTTTAACTACAGTCCACTGAGTCTGAATTGGATTTTGTTTTCTGCATTTCTTCTAGAGTGCCTCTTGAATCAGATGTTTAACAACGTGGGACCAGACAATAACTTGGATGTGGTGATCTCTCTGCTGACGTTTGGCTCTTACCCCAATGTGTGCTACCACAAAGAGAAAAGAAAGATCCTGACCACAGAGGGACGAAATGCTCTCATTCACAAATCCTCAGTCAACTGTCCTTTCAGCAACCATGATATGATGTATCCATCTCCCTTTTTTGTATTTGGGGAAAAGGTTGGTTTTAAAGTGTTGCTTGAAGAAAAAATGTTTTCCCCTACTAATTTAGACTCAGGACTTAGGTTACATCACAGGATTGATCTGTAATCTTGATCTTTCTATTTGCTAGTCAATTTAAATGATTTGAAGAAAAAGTTTTAAATCTGTACACTATAGTTCAAAAGATTGGGATCATTAAGATTTTTTTTTTCCCAAAGAAATTAATACATTGGAGTTCGGTTATGTTGACAGCCTCGGGGGTTGAGGCTGAAAAAAGCGTTGAGATAACCGACGATCAAGACAATCAAAAGCCAATATAGCGGAGGGGGGGGGGAAATTTCGGCGATCAGCATGCTATAAAAATGTACTTACACTGTATATGTTTGCTAACAACAAAAGGCATATGTGCACCAACTAACAGCAGAGATTTACCAGTATACAATAAAAAACACCTATGATTCTCCATACAAACCTTTAATTATATTCTCCAACATTGCAAACATTATTTCGCTCACAGCGTAAACAGTCACAACACACACAACCACATTCGCTCATAACACTGTCATTTCTGACACAGTTCTGAATAGTATTGCACACGCGGTTACTATGGTTTCTTTACAAAGTCTAAAATGCTTTGTTGCTTTTTGCCTTTAGCGGTCTGCTTGAAAGATGAATTAAATGCAAGAAAATAAAAGAAAGATGCATTAAATTGATCAAAAGTGACAGTAAGATTGTTTAAAAAAAGTTTTATTTAGTTTCCACAAAAATATGATGCCACAACTTTCAACATTGATTATGTGAAATGTTTTTTGAGCACCAAATCGTGTGAAAAGTAGTTTAAATCTGCCAAAGGTTGTGTTGTGTTTTCTCAACATTTAGAAGTACACAAGTGTAGTGTGTCTTTTGTAATTACAGATCCGAACTCGAGCCATCTCTGCCAAAGGAATGACTCTTGTCAGTCCTCTTCAGCTCATTCTCTTCGGCTCAAAAAAGATCACGTCCAATGGAGAAATTGTGGAGCTTGATGATTGGTATGTTTCTCATGAAGCTGAACCACCACCCCCCCACCCCCAAAAAAACTCCTTGATTCTTGAGACAGGAATTCTGGGAGCAAACCAAATATTTGCATGGAAATCAACAAAAGTAAAGTGTTCCTTGATTATAAAGAACATTCCTTCCTTATGTAGGCTCAAACTGAAGATTCCTCATGATGTAGCTGGTGGTGTGGCAGCTCTGAGAGCAGCAATGGAGGGCCTGGTGGTGGAGGTGACCAAAGACCCGGAATACATCAGAAATTTGGATCCCACCAATGAGCGCTTGTTGAACGTAATTCGACTTGTGTCTAGACCCTCGTCAGCTGGCATCAACCTCATGGCCACTAACCCACGGTGAGGGAATTAAAACCATACATTTAATTGATCTTTTTAGGATGTTACAATTAATTTAACGTGTCATATTTTGGGATTTTTACAGATTTGGAGATGGTCCACGTCCACCCAAGATGGCCCGTACTGATTTTGGAGGTGGTGGAGGGGGCCGAGGAGGAGGATACAGAGGTGGTGGTGGTGGAGGGTACAGAGGAGGTGGAGGATACCAGGGTGGTGGAGGCTTCAGAGGATCAGGAGGTTATGGTGGGGGTGGATACAGGGGTGGTGGGGGTGGATACAGGGGGTATGGTGGGGGAGGGTCTGGTGGATACAGAGGATCTAATGGGGGTGGAGGATACAGAGGAGGTGGAGGGGGAGGATATGGAGGGAGGGGATTCAGAGGCGGGTGGGGCGGAAACAGAGGTGGTTATTAAAGTTGAATGACTGTACATAAATATCTGAGATGGTAAAACTTTGTTTGTAGTTTGTTGCTTTTCGTTGGTTCTCAATGTCTTATTTTATGTAAATAAAAATTAAAAAAGCATGAAAAAAATTAGCAGTGACTACCATACTGCCAGATAATAATGGTTATTAAAAATAGCTCATTTGTGACCAACAATGTATTCATTATTTTTTAATAAATGGCAAATACATGTTAAGTGCTGTATTCTATTAAAATCATTTCTTTATTATACTTTTAACCGCTGGTGGGAATCAGAATGTTTCCAGATGTGTGATTCTCCAGACAAGTTTTTCTTCTACAGCTCATGGATTGAGACTGTTTTCAGACATTAATTCATGTGAAGCCTTACAATAAACTAATATTTACATTTCATAATCATGGTCGTCTTCTTGATGGATGTATTAATGTTGTATACTTTGAAAAATGCATTATTTAAGTTTATCAGAGATCGCAAAATGCTAAATTTGTTGCATAATATTTTTGCAGCTGGAAGAGTGCATGTTCCTATTAAATTGTTGACATGTCTATCTATATGTATATATCTGGTCAGTTACTGGGATTTTCACACACAACCATTTCTAGGGTTTACAAAGAATAGGAAAAAGAGGCTACAATTTGCACAAGCTCACCAAAATTGGGCAGTTGAAGACTGGAAAAATGTTTCCTGGTCTGAGTCTGAATTTCTGTTTTTGGCAGAAAAGTCTCGAGTCAGAATTTGGCGTAAACAGAATGAGAACATGGATCCATCATGTCTTGTTACCACTGTGCAGGCTGGTGATGGTGGTGTAATGATGTGGGGGATGTTTTCTTGGCACACTTTAGGCCCCTTGGTGCCAATTAGGCATAGTTTAAATGCCACAGCCAACCTTAGCATTGTTTCTGACCATGTCCATCCCTTCATGACCACCATGTACCCATCCTCTGATGGCTACTTCCAGCAGGATAATGTCACAAAGCTCAAATCATTTCAAATTGGTTTCTTGAACATGACAATGAGTTCACTTTACTAAAATGCTCCCCACAGTCACCAGATCTCAACCCAAAAGAGCAGCTTTTGGGATGTGGTGGAACAGGAACTTTGTGCCCTGGATGTGGATCCCACAATTGCAAAATGCTATGCTATTAATATGGGCCAACATTTCTAAAAAAAAAAATGCTTTCAGCACCTTGTTGAATCAATGGCACGTAGAATTAAGGCAGTTCTAAAGGAGAAGGGGGGTCAAACAGTATTAGTATGGTGTTCCTAATAATCTAGGTGAGTGTATATAAATTAAATATTAGCAAACAAGCCTTTAATTTTACCTTTAGTTGTATCTATTTGAAGCATTTGGTGGTTAAAATTAAAATGTTGTCAAAACATGTATTTACCTATTTAAATTCTTATTGATACCTGAAGTTTTTTTTGGGTTTGTGGCAGTTTAGGGCAGAGTTTTTTTTATGTTGACCGATAGAGGGCGCTTTAAATCCTCAGCATATGATTTTATGTCATGTGGAATGTCAGCCTATGGAAGTTAACTTCTCACATCAATTATTTAAAACGTAATTAATTGCTGCTATTTAGTTAATCCTTGAACGACTAACCTAAGCTGTAAGTATAATTGTTTTTCGTCGTGTAATTGTAAATATAATGGTAAATGCACACACACAACCTTTACATAGTTCTTAAATAGGATTTTTTTCATTTAAGCGAATCTGCCACCAAAACAAAAAAACGAGAGGATGCTTGGAATATCTCTATAGAGAAAATATTCGTAGCCTCTGGGTAAGATAAGCGTACATACCTTTAGAATCATGGATAGACTAAGTCCTCTTAGAAAGTAATTGCTGATGAATTTGTTGAAGGTTTTAAGTTAGCAGGGAGACGATGCAAAACCTGGGCATGCCTGAGCTAGTGCAGCAGGCTACTGTCTCGGTATGGGAGGCTGGAATGAGAACTTGACAAGGTGTTGACACTTACATTTTGATATAGGAATGGATCCTGCTTTCATTTCCCCTGTTCTGGGTGAAGTAACACTTGGTGATTGATGAATGGACAGGAGTCTAGTAAAGAGCTCATTACGTAATGTCAGAGGTTTTATAGTACTGCTATAAATCAAGATTGTTAACAAAAAAATGTAAAAGCATCTCTGTTTTATAACCTTTTAAACAGGTCTATCATGTGAATTTTTTTTTACAATGAGCTTTCCCACTTGAGCTGATTTTATCCTGTGGCTTTCCTGTAGCTCAGACAGTAAAGCATGGCACTTTCAACACCAAGGTCATGGGTTTGATTCCCAGGGAAAGCGAGAACTGATTAGAATGTGTTCCTTGAATGCAATGTAAGACACGGTCTGCCACATGCATAAATGTAAATGCTAATTTACTGATTAATCTCCACAGCTTGGAACTGATTGATTGCATTATTTAACAAGAGTTTTTTTGTTCTTTGATCACTATTTGATTAAATCGAACTAGTGTTATCTAAAGAATGTGTCTGAAGACTAGATCTGATGATGACCATTCTGCTCGCTGGTAATAGGTCATTGGGTTCATACATATCAGTATCTGCTATGGATACCCATAAGTCTTATCATTGGCACACAAATATTTGCTGATGATTCAGTATTCAAACTCTCACTTTCCAATCAATCCATGGATAAATCTTTATTTAAAATATTTTAAAATATCATGCAAAAAGAAAGGAGAATTCAAAAAAACTCTCTCACTCACACACACACACACACACACACACACATATATATATATATATACATACAGCAATACAAATAAATTTTTTATTTTCAAATCATATGTTGCTTTGAACTCCTTTCTTTTTGCATATATATATATATATATATATATATATGCTTATCTACATAACAAAATCACATAGTTGTTGTTGAGGTAATTTCATTTTCATCCTAATTTTCATCAGTCTTTCTTATGTACAATTGTTCATATGATATTATGACAGTTTTCTCTCTTTTTTTCTTATCGTTTTTTGCCTTGAGCAGTGTTTTCTCAAAACATTGTGCCACGGTACACTAGTGTGGTGTGAGAGATTGCCAGGTGTGCCATGGAAAATTATTCAGTTTCACCTAATTTGGTCTAAAAAACAATTTTTGAAAACGAATTATCCATAAAAGACTTTTTTTTTCTTTGGGTTTATTTGATTCCCATTCACTTTGACGACACTTTGATAGGAATGACTATATTGTTAATATAGGCTACAGAGTTTCATTTTCAGTTGATGGTGTGCCTTGTGATTTAAAAAAAAAATGAAAATATGTACCTTGTTTCAAAAAAGGTTGAAAAACCACTGGTTTATTTGTTTTTTTGTTTTTTTACATTTGTTATATGTTTATTTTATTCGTTTATTTGGTTCTCTATTACATGAAACCATGCTGGTAACGTTAATAAACAACCAACAAAATGTAACAATCAGCTATTTAAAGTTTTCGTATACACCCTTGCCTGGTAGATTAGGTATATATAAACCTTGCTCTTTGACTTCACTGCTCTCAACCAGCAACAGTTATCATCCCCTAGTTATTCATAGCACGGGGGGGTTCATCCAGAAAGCATGTCTGAAGATACCACAAGATAAATGTGAAGATAGAGACCTCAGAAAAGAGTTTTTAATGACTGAAAGTTTAAGAAGGCCGACTTATCTTCCTGTCCGCTTATGGACAGTTTATTCAGAAGATCTCTAATGGGATTTAGCCTTGGTTTGACACACATATTTGTTTAAATATTTACGGGTAGTTAGTCAGTTCACCGCTCTGTTGAGAATCTGTGAGGTATAAAATTCTGTCCCCACCCACTCCAGGACTTGACTAGGAAACTGACCAATTGGGAAGTGCAAAGCCACGCCCTTATCCCGTCCGCCACGCCCACACATGTCTCCCTGTTCATTCGGACTTGCCTTGTTTAGCGGGTCGGCGGTCCATCAAAGCATCCTTCAGGCGGAAGTAGACGTAGGGATTTTTTTTGGAAGTACTTTGACTTGCGCACTAGCTGCCAGGGTGTAGTCGGATATAGTTCCTTTTCTCCAAAAGTTTTTTTTTCCATGGCGGTGGTTACTAAGCACCAATAAAGTGAAGGCCTGCGAGAGAGAAGTCGCGAGGAGATTAACCCACGACTATTACTTTTTTTAGAGGTGAAGCGAGTACCACCATTTTCCGCATGAGTTTATTTATTAAGCCACAAGCTCGGTAGCTGGCGAGTTACCGCAAACTTTTTAAAGACTCCGAGGACTTAAGGGATCAAGACAGTGACGGTAGCAACGTGAGGTCGCAGAAACTAAAGGACACAATGTCGTTTTTTAGCTATTTGTTATTATGGACTTTGTGGGCAGCGTGTAGTCATGCAGCGATGGATGATTGCATAGACGAGTTCAATCGGCCTCAGCGCTGCCTGCCAGAGTTTGTTAACGCCGCTTTCAATGTAACCGTGGTGGCCACCAACACTTGCGGCTCGCCGCCTGAAGAATACTGCGTACAGACCGGGGTCACGGGAGTCACTAAATCATGCCACATTTGCGATGCCGGGGACCCCAGACAGCACCACAGCGCTGTTTATCTCACCGATTACAACAACCAAGCGGATACCACCTGGTGGCAAAGTCAGACTATGTTAGCTGGCATCCAGTACCCGAACACAATCAACCTGACCCTTCACCTGGGTAAGCAACTTTCACTCACCTTCTCCTCAGATCCGCTTACGAAATGCTTCTTTCCCTGAGCCGTGAAGAAGAGTTGTTCTAACAAGTCCGCTTAACATGTGCTGCTTCAAGTTAACCAAACAGTTTTTAATAGTAAATTATCTTTGAGTGCTTTCCTTTTTACAATTTTCCTGTAGCTCAAATAGTAGAGCATTGGTGCTTGCAACACCAAGGTCATGGGTTCGATTTCCATGAAAAGGAAAAACTGATTAGAATATCAATGTGTTTAAATGCAAAGTAGCTTTGGATACAAGTGTCTGCCAAATGCATAAATGTAAATGAGTGATTAGTATCTCATTTTCATTAGTAGAATAGAGTCTGTAGTCACTATTATAATATTTAGTGTCTATACTATTCATTCTGTTAGTTTAGTGTGTATTCTTTGGATGCTAGCAACGCCCTTTGGAGAAAAGAACTTTTTCTTTGCTATTGGTCGCTGCTTCATTGTTACTGGTAACACACTGCAATTTTCTTGTATTGAAATCTGTAGAGGCCTGTGATTCAGACATTAGCTATTCTCTTCTGACTATTCTTTCGTTACTAGTAAGTAACTATTCATTGTATATTATTTATTTATTTGGCACTTGTGTGTCTTTTTCAGTTTTCGTAGTACGTAGTATTCTATCTGAATAGACACTAGTAGGCTACCTATTTATTAAACCCTAGTGTGTTTTTAACCTCACTAGAAAGTTCTTTTTTTTATGAATGAAGTGGCCATGAAAAGTAAAAAGCAAGATAACCACTTTCAGTAATGTGTCTTTATTTGAATTAACAATGAACAGTGCTCATACAGCATTTATTGAATGTTCTTTCTAAATTGTCTAATATATTTTTAATATCAAAAGTTGGAGCTGTTAACTAAGATTACCAATAAATAAATAAATGCCAATTTATACCAATAAATGCTGTACAAATATTATTAATTGTTAGTTTATCTAACGTAATGCTGAAGTTAAAGGGCCAGTCACACAGCCGATCATGCACGAATCACTCACAAATCACGCACAGATTGGGTTTGTGCGTGCTTGTGCGTCGAGAAATTGACCAAAGTATTCCACGAACATTCGACGCACGCCCGACGCATGAATCCCTAACGGAGCGCGTCCAAACGCACACGGTTCGCGAACGTTCCACGTACAAGCCCTTTCAGAATCCACATTGTCAGTGGAATGAACGTGATACGTGTGCGGTTCATGCGTGATGTGAAGGTGGGGCGTCAGTGGACGGACGTGGACGTGCGCGGTTTCGAACCAGTTCCTACGCATAAGCACTGACGGCCGACGCGTGTCCCACGCATAGTCATGCATACTCGACGTATAAACTACGCACAGCGACTCATGTTGTGCGTCGGAAAAATTTTGAACCGTTCAATCCTCAAAATCACGCACAAACCGCCTTTGACGCACATCCACTTACAATCACTGACGGTCCACGTTCGTTCCACCGACGAATTACGCATACGACGCACGCTCCGCGCAGAAACGAAAATCTGTGCGTAATTCGTGCGTTCTTCATGCGTTTTCGCTGTGTCACTGGCCCTTAACATATAAAGCCATAGAGTAATGTTTCCAAAAGTAATTGTAGTGAGACATTAACTAACAATAGATGCTAGTGTCTCGTAAACATTTGTTACTGTCAAGAAAAGAATCTGGATCAACTCAGATGTGAAACATCTGGCAATTGTAGTTTTTAACAGTCATTGAGATCTGATGCAGAAATCTCATTATGAAATTGTTATTTCATAACTTTAGGCTCTACGTATGTTTCTGATTGACATGTTTCAAGGTTACTTTTTTATAATGTTATCATATACTGGGTGACTTTTTGCAAGGCACGTTATTTCTTAATTACATTTTATTTATTTAATATCCTTTTCCATTTTATTCCCCCCAGAGCCCCAAGTATAGGTCGGTTTAGAGTTAGGGGTGGGGTGGGGTTAGGATTAGGCATCCAGGTAGTGGGCTCAACGAGGGTTGTAATAATTTGGCAGGGAGATAAAATTCGTCTCAACACCAGCAAAATACCAGATGTGGAAACATTCCACAGATGAAAGTCAATGAACTGTTTTATTAGACCGTTTTAAAAAGCTGCACAATATAGTAAAACCATGTAAAAATCATAATATAGCATAGTGCTATTGTGAAATCAATTCATTTAAATAGCGGCTCCTTTCACAGTAAATGCTGCTCTTACGAAATCAGTCTCTGCATTTGTTGTTTGCTTTTCCAATAAGTTGCATTTGTGAAGGCATAAAGTGATGCCAACACAGGAGATATGTTTCAGGAGAAGTATGGCAAATTTATAATAAAAGTTTAAACCCTCAGTCTGAATTTGCATGTTTTGATGTCCACATAATCTTGTCCAAGATATTACAGTGACTGTAGCATTTGTATCGTAAAGAAGAGGCCAAATATTAAAGATTAAGTGGACATTTGAATTAAATGTTGTTTGGCCGATATTAAACAATGATCATGCTGTGTGTAACAACAACAGGAATTTGTTATAATTTAGTCTATAAATATTCAGCCTCTGTACTATGTATATGTATTATATCTGTTATTTAATAAAACCATATAATTGCTTGCTTTTGATAATTTATTTGAAACTACGATTATTGCAACATTGTTATATAAATGTATTTTAAGTAGTTTTAATGGTTGTTTTCTATTGTCTACTATACTGTCTACTGTTGTCTATTTTTATTACCACAACAAAAAAAATCTGATTACTTGATTAATCATTAAAATAATTGACAGATTACTTGATTACGTTTGTAAGAATCGTTAGTGATAGCCCTAAACCATAATCGCTGACAGTTCTGAGGGGCTTCATGGAGAAGGCTTGCCTAAGAAGGTCATGTGAGATACATACTCTGGGTTGAGATTCTGGGTTTTAGACGATATAGATCCTCTGTTAGACTTGGCATGGGGTGGCCTCTCTATTAGACGATGAAGTTGTGCGCATTACACAAATAATTGAATTTCTGCCAGCCTAAGCAAAATTATTGTGTTTAAGGTGGAGGTTTTTCTGGCTGTGGGAAAAGAGCACTAACATAACCAATTAGTAGAGTCCCAGCAAGCCATGCCTATGGTATCTTATCTCATTCCCAGCTAGATGCTGCTATAACAGTAGACCTGTAACCAAATGTGAGTAATAAGCATGTCTAATGAGCTGTAATCAGCGTTTCAATAATATATTTGCATTTAGATAATGTAAAGGCTTTTAAAGTTCTATCGTACACTTGGCTAATTAGAAGCCGTTTGTTAGCACGTGGACTATAATGGGCCAGTTTAGTCAGATCTCTAATTCATTCTCGTTAAATTAGACATTTTGCATTTGAATTGTGTCATTAAAACAGTGTGAAACTGACTACAGTAATCCCTCGCCACTTCGCGGTTTAAGTTTGCGGCCTCAGTGCATCGTGGATTTTTCAAAAATATTCATCAAAATAAACATTCAAAAATACCACCGTATCGGCAGCTGTATTGCGTAAAGCAGCGTTGCGGTTTCCCAGGATGCCAGACAAAGAGAGAAACTCTCTCTGACAAGGCACATGATTGGTTCCCGGCGCGAGATCGACGAATGAGAGCACGAGTGGAGTGGGAGCCTCTTCACCTCTCTCAGAAGCAAATGTTGACGATCCAGCGCCGATATCTGACGATGAGGCGCTTCCCGAACTGATTTAAAGGCCTCATTATACCAGTGCAGTAACACCATCATCATCAGATTCATCAAACCGCACAGATCTGTCATCGTTGTCATTACTGAAGTCTCAAGATACTACTGTCATTGATGAGTGTAGAGCACCATAATAGTATCATATGAGAGAGAGCAAATGTATAATATTAAGGTCTTATAATTGAATAGATTTAATTAAAATATATTTAAAGTATAAATTCATATTCATATTGTTACCTGCACACACATATACGGAAATTCTTAGGAGGGCCAATCCTACTTCGCGGATTTTCACCTATCTCGGGGGGTTCCGGTCCACATTAACCACGATAAACGAGGGATCACTGTATTATATATTACTTTTACTGTTATATATATATATATATATATATATATATATATATATATATATATATATATATATATATAGTCCTCTATATGAATAAAATACATTTAGCAAAAAACTTTTTAAACATAGCATAAACGTTTTTATGCAATTTGGGCAATTTTCTCCATACATCGTTTTAATGCAGTATCCCAAAAATATTCTTAAAAATGCGTGGAAAGGGACATACAAATACTGAAATTTGTAATCACTCGACTGATGGACTGAAGTGTATATGAACCTCTTTTTTTCACCTATTTGCTTATTTGTAAGTCGCCTTGGATAAAATGTCTCTTAAATGTAAATGTGTACCGAGAAGATTCACAATTGTTGCTTTGCATGTTTTTGTTTTCTCTTTCTTTCTTTCTCTTTCTTTCTTTCTCTAAAGCAACTACATAGGTGGGAACCCCCAAGAAGTCTGGGTCCCAGCCATAAGCTTTTATTTTATGTGCTTTGCCTTTGATGGCTTTTATGTTTATTCTGCCTTGGTTTGGGATGGTCGAGGCGGAAGCAGGCATGTCTTAACTTGACACTGCTGAGTCCTGTGAGAGCGTGGAGATTTGGCCTGGCCAAGCAGACTCTGGGGGGTGGGGGTGTGAGGAGAGATGGAGAGGGTAGATTTACAATTGAACATTTCTGTATGTTCCACACTAGTTCTTTATAAACCAGTTCTGGCTGGCCTTTCACGTTCCAAGAATGTGATGAGACTGAGAAATGTGAATCATCATTCAGACACGGGCTAATGGAAGATTTGTAATTGTGAAGGCAAATAGATATAATTTAGTGGTTTGAAGAATGGTCCTGTTAATGAAAGATTGCTGATGCTCCCTGTTTTAAATTGGTCTGTTTGTCAGAGAGAGCCCAGAGGGATTGCAGACATAAATTTCGCCTTGTCATACCTAGCTAGAAGTGCCATGTTATATTTCTGTAGTTAGAACGTTGTTTTTCAATGTTATATTTAGGGCTCAAGACTAAGGCCACGTCCACACGATGCCGGCGCGTTCCTTATCCGATCTTTTTTTTCCTCGTTCAAAAAAAAAAATCTGCGTCCACACGATACCACTAAAACCGACTGAATCTGGTGTAGTTTATATGCCAGACCAGTATGGGGCGCTGTAATTCTGCCACAGATAATACACTATACACAGAGAAGACTTTGAGCATGCGCATTGTTGTTGCTGTTCAGTGTTGCCAGATTGCTATTTACATTTTTGTCACGTCCGACCGGGAAAACATGCCTTTTAGCTGGTTGATAAAATGCAGCTGGTTTTTGATGCATAAAATCGCTCAACATTTTTCATTATTTATAAGAGTACGCACTTTGGGCTGGTATTTTTTTTAATTGGAGGGTTTTAAGCTGTAGCTGCGCTGGAATCTTCAGTCCAATCTGGCAACACTGTTGCTGTTACTGTGACGCAGCCGACACGTGATGTGATGACATCATCGGTAAACAAAAAATATACGGATTGGCCGTCCACACGAGTCCGCAAGGGTGTCGGATTCAGATCTATCCACTTTAGGACCCGGTATAAAAAGTGAGCGGATTCAGTCTCCCAAATCGCCGGATGCGTCTGGACGGAACGCCAATCCGATAAGAAATGTATGCGGATGCAGTGATCCGCGTCTCCGTGTGGACGGGGCCTAAGACAATGACTTGGGAGCTATAGGATTTTGTAAAGCCCGAAGTATAATTTAGGCATCCACATTTGGCACACTGGCGTGATGTAATTCTCGGTATCAAGAGGGTCTGCGGACAATTTTTGTGTCTGAGCGGATGGTGCACGAACAGGATAGAAGAAAAAAAGTCGCAGACTGAGTGCATGTCCTGTAAATCAGTGGTCCCCAACCCCCGGTCCGCGGCCCGGTACCGTGGCCCGTGAGCTGCTGCAAGCGGCTGTGGCGATGTGACTATGGAGACGTTTTAACAGTCTCGTCTGTGCTTGCGCTCGCACCCCCCCCCCCCCCCCCCCCCCCTGATTGGCTGATTGGCTGATCCTACTTCGTGGATTTTCACCTATCGCGGTTGTTCCGGTCCACATTAACCGCAATAAACGAGGGATCACTGTATATGTTTCCTAAAAAAATAACTCATAATTTTTCATCAAAATGTCATAACATTAACATAACAATGTCTTCCAATACAGAGTTCTTTCTGGTGACATATGCCGAACTTCTCCAATCATTCTGTCAGCTTAAATTGCAACTCTAAAACCTTTTCATTGCCTCACAAACGTCTGCAGTTTCCTCATGAATCTACAGGGGTTCACAAATCCCAGATTGGAAACGATGCATTACATGAATGTTTCTTTGTTTGTTTTGAAAATGGCTCTGGAGTTTGTGAATTTAGAAACGGCTCTGAATGATTCTAGAGACTGACTCCGATTCACTCTCAAGTGAGTTCAAAGATTTTTGTGAATCTTTTTCATGGACTCAAAAAAAAAAAAGTTTATAAAAGTCAACTAGTTGATTAAAAAGGATCTCTAAACATCTAAGTATATTGATAGATGTCTTGTAGAGTATGATCATGGTCAGCTCAATGGTTTTTGTATAGAATTTCATTAAAGGTCTATATTTCTTTTTTAAAACCTCATAATTCTACTAGTCTGTTACTTCCAGCTGCCTTTATTATCTGGAAAGTTCATCTTCAAAACTTGAATTGGCTAAGTGCATTTGAGATGCAGTCTTTCTCCAAAGCACCCTTGGGAGTGTTAGTGGAGAGTGAGAATTTCCTTTCATCTGATAAACTGCAGCAGTCAGTGATTCATTAACTTGAGCTTATGAATGGCCCTTATCGTGCCACATTTCCTCCCTCCCTGGTAGAAAAAATCCCCAGTGCTTTCTGCAAACTGTCAGTCTCAAACATTTTACTCTGCGTCATATTGTTTTGAATGCCTGTTTTGAGTTTGGAACTGTATTAAATTTGTGTGCTGTCCTCTTGTGTTGCTTTAAAGGAGCTGTCCTTGTTTTTACTTCTGTTTTCAGGGAAGAAGGCTGGCTGAACATCTGCCTTTTAATTGTTTAAATCTGGGAAAACTCTGGCGCACACGGTCTGGAGTACACTGTGGACTTTTTAATGCTGTCTTCCTTTAAGATTCGATGATTATTTATGTGTCAGGAAACAGCTTGTTTTACTTGGAGCTAATGGGCATTTACAGTATGCTAAGAAGGTTGACCCGGGTTTACTTGACAAGAGACAAACTCTTGGGAGAAGAACTTGCTCTCAGTTCACGTTTTCCTCTCTTTTTCTCTCTCGATCCCTCAAGTGAGAGGAGACTATGAGTGTTAGCAGTGTGGGAAACTGAACAGCAGAATGTTTCCTGGGCTCTGGGGTCCTCGTCTCTCATCCCTTAGAGGCGCTTTTTTCCCAAACTCCATCAAAGAACTTGTCATTTCTCAAGGACCAGATGGTCCAAATTATACCAATCTGAGTGTAGGGGGTTGGAAAGAGGAGCGTGCTATCTGGTTTGAACCTATTGTTACTCTGTGGAAGGTATGATCTCAGTGTGGGAAACTTGTGTTTATGAAACCTTTGTTGTGGAGTTGTTCATGTAACTGCACGATTTTGTTTTACTCCAGTTGTCATCGGGAGACTATGCTGCTTTTGTCCTTGGAGACAAAATTGGCAGTTGTGGTTGAATTTGTTTGAAATTCTATCACCATAGTAAATTCAATCCAAGCTAATTTGTTGTTTCCACATTTACAATGCCAGCACTACTTGAAGACAATAACTTGGACTGTTTGGTTGCTCTAATTGTACAGCCAGGGGCAGGATTTGAGCTTCGGACCACCCAGGGTGGATAAAGTGGAGAATCTCCCTCATTTCCTGGTGATAAAGCTATTGTGAACCACTAGTCCTTTCCAGATTTGCAAATCTGACGTGAAAGAGCCCACACTGGGTCCGTGGTGCCAGTGATTGAACCTATCAGATGGGGAGCTGTGGTTAAGGTATCACAAGAGAGTGTTGTCCAGTCTCCTGTTCATCTTTCAAATAGTGGAATAAGCCCTCGGGGGGCCACTGTTTTGCTGACTGGACATCGTTAAAAGTTAAGCTGTGGAGATTTTTAGTTTGGCCTAAATAAGCCTGTCTGCATGATGGGTGATCATTTCTACATGCCACTGTGCTACTTTTCTTTTTAAGCTTGGAAATTGAGAAATGTTTCGGGTTTATTCTCAATTTTCCTTGTTTGATCGTTTTTACAGAAAATTTCCCAAATGGAGTGAGATGTTTCTTTGGGATGAAGTGAATTCTGTAAATTGTAGATATCATGCTGATCATTAAGTTCAAATTAAATTATGATTTCTGTAAAATCCAAAATTACAGCTTTCAAGCTGTGGTTAAAGACATGTGGACTTAAATTGATCATGGCTCTCAGAACAATAAGCAAGCTAATATTCAATTATATTCATAATTCATCATTATTCTATCTATTCATTATTTTTGGAATTTCTACATTTTAATATATCTTTGTCAACAGTCAGCCCATTTTTTGAAAATTGCATAAAATGTGCAAGGGATCATCAAATAAACCAAAGTGACAACAAAATGTTCATTACAGCAGCAACTTGGAGAGCTCAAATAGATGAATCCGCAGAAGTTATTACTCCTCCAACTGTAATACTTTTTAATGTATGTTTGCAATGTAAAAGATGAATTGTAATTGGAAAACTATTTGTTGACTGATTATACAATTTTGTACTATTTGTACAGAATTTTAATATCTGTACTATTACTAACTGTATTGTACTAGAAATATAAAACAATTAGTAAAATCAACCAATAACCAAGATGGTGTCTAAATATTTAGCAAGCTTATGGAAAATCTGTGCACCTCTTTTGTTTTTTGTTTTTCCCGTACAGAGACTCTACAATTGCTGCTGTGATGTGTGTGTTGTTCAAGAAAGAATGGAAACTTTCCCACAGTTGACCTCACTGTACTTGGTTATCACCTTTTTACGCATACACTGCAAGTACATTATTTGTCCTTGGCCTTTCAATACCCTTGGCTTAGTGCACTCAATGCTTTCAGCTCCACCTGCAAGTAGCATTCATCTTGTTTGGATTTAGCTTTTCTCAGATTTCTTTGAATGGGCAAGTAGCATGCAGGTACTAAGATATGAATAAGACACCCTATTTAAGTCTTTACAAGTGATAGCATGCATTAACCTCCAGTCCAATGACGGCATATATTTGCAGATGTCTTTGTTTCCTTTCTGCCAGTGCTATGTTGTCAGAATCAATCATGCAGTGTCATTCTTCATTGTTTTGCCCCGTCTTTAATTTATCTGGAGTCTAGACTTGCATGGAAATGTAATTCATGCTGAGAATGTGACAGCTCAAACACGTGCTAATGCATGAGTGGAATAAGAGTGTCCAGTGGTTATTCTCCAATATTGTCTGTCACAGAAGTTATCAGAAGTAAGAAAATACTATCATGATCACAAGACGCACAGCAAATGTCCTTTGGGTTGATGCCAGAATTACAACCTGTTGTGAAGTTCAAAAAAATGACTAGCAGAACTCTGATGTCACCTGATAGGCCAGATGCCAAGCAATTCATCTAGCATTTATTTTACAATGAAATATGGCATTTCACCGTTGGAAGTATTTGGCTCTTTGCTTTAAATCAAAAGTATTCTTATAGAGTCATTAATTCAAGTTTAGACAATGTTCAAATTTAAATTTCCCAGAAGCAGGACAGTGACACTAGTTTGTGGTTCAATTCTCACTATTAACTACCGTATTTGCCTGCATATACGCAGACGCAGATAACCCGCACACATAGATTGATGAACTTTTTTTGTGCAAGTTCACATTTTGAATGTTGCTCACATGACGTCAACTATCCATAACTGTTCAGGCTCGGTACACCGTGATTGTGCACGAAATTCAAACAATAAGAAAACCAACATAAGTCAGAATCAGAAAAAAAAGAAAAGAAAAAGCAGTCGCCCCCGCTGTGCAGCAGCACGTCCCTTAAGAAGCGTATTCTACAGGTGTTGATCATCGGAGGAGATGAGAAGAGCACGCCCTCATGGCAGCACAGCCAATCACGTCTTCTTGCATGATTGACAGGTCAGACAGCCTATCAGCGCCAGCTGTCAGAGTGATAGTACAAGCGCCAGAGACAACAACCCTCGCAAGAAAGAAAAAAAAACAGAAAGAAAATACTGCAAAAAAAACCTTATGTCCTTAGGGACGTAACAAATATATTGAAATATATATTTCCCCCCCCCAATGTGGGTTTGTAAAATCTGGTATAACCTGCGGGTTATTTGCGGGAAAATACGGTAGTTACATGTATTATCATACATATTACTAGAATATTGTTTGTTTATTAGTACTTATAAAGCACATATTGATGACATTGTTCTACACTTTTAATCCTACCCTATTTTTACAAAATACTTAAACTTAACTACCTTTGAGGCAAGTCGTAGAGTTTGAGGCAAAAGTCGTAGTTAAAAGTCAAATTCTCACTATTAACTGACCGAATCTAAAGTGTGACCAATATGAAGCAGCTGTGTAGTTTACAGACAACTCAACTTAAAATGTGCTCTTCAAACACATCTCCAGTGTCAGGCTCTCTGTTATTTTCCAACAAAAAGTTCTTCAGAAGCTTCAAAGCGTTGCATCCGGGTATTGAAATGGGAATCCGATCTCTTGGCTTCCTTGAAGATTGTCAGTTGCCAAATACAGCTGGTTTCACACATAAACAGAGCTTCACAAGCCAGATGGGAAGAGAAATGTTGTCCCAACACAATGGGGAAAAACTTGTAAAAGTTTATTTATTTTTCTTCTTTAGTTCTTCTAACACCGTCATGCAAGGGTGCTTGAGTGAGCTGGCAGTGTATTCTTCACAGCTGGTCCATACTTTATGAAAATACCCTCCCTCAGGCATCGGTGATAACACATGCTTTTACAGTGAAGCATGATTTGAAAGTAGAGTAAAATATGAGGTTTACAATCGGAGAGAGAAACCCTTGCTTCCTGCTTTCAGTCACAAACTCTTCTCTCTTTTTTTCCTTCAGTGCATGCTACAATAATGTACAATAAAGAAAATGTTCATGTTGATTTGTTACAGGCAGTGAGTTTAAATGCACACCTAACAATTTAACATATATCTTTAGATTTTTTTCATAATGCAAGCATGAACACCAGTAGATTTTACCATGAAGCTGGAGTAAAAGTCAAATCCAGGTGTGCAAATTTAAGCAAATCATATTTAACGACTAGATGGATAAATGGTAGTAAATTCGCTGTGTTGTCATTGAATTTTCCATTGGGAAATCTGGCTTCCGTTAGTATGTTATTTGGGGAAATATCAAATATCTTGTGGTTGGGCCAGTAGTTGTTTTAGTCCGCCGTACCTTATGTTATACGGTTTCCTGTTATGATTTTCCTGAAGTGCCTGGAAAAATATAAACTCAACCCTTCTTGACAGAATGTTAAACAAACAATCTGTTGTCAGTTTATTCCATGTGAAAAAAGAATGTCATTTGGCAAACCATGATTTATTGTTTAAACCATGTTGTTTATTGTTTAACTCGCCAACTATTTGGCAATAAAACTATCGTTTAATTGTAATCATTACTGTACTTTCAGAGATCTTTTTCATTTATCTTTCACAGTGAGAAAACTGTGTAAATTATATAATAATTGTATGTGTCTTGCCATCTTTTTTTGCCCTTCAGTGCAGGCCTTGTCTGAATTTCATGACCCTAAAGTCCATTGCATGAGTCAGATTTTAGATGGTTCCTTCACACATTCCTTTCAGATTATTTGTCATGCCCAACTTGCATAAAACTCATTCATCACTTTGTTCAGCAACACTTACCTGTCAAAGGAAGAGTTTTATTTATCCAGAAAACAAGTCACAATATACAGCCATGGCCAAATGTTTTGAGAATGACACAAATGTTAATTTTCACAAAGTCTGCTGCTTCAGTGCTTTTAGATATTTGTCAGGTGTTACAGTGGTCTACTGAAGTATAATTACAAGCATTTCATAAATGTCAAAGGCTTTTATTAACAATTGCATAAATTTTATGCAAAGTGTCAATATTTGCTTTTTCAAGAATTCTGTCAATCTGGGCCACGTCCTGACTGATGGCAGCCCATTCTTGCATTATCAATTTGTGAAGTTTGTTAGAACTTGTTGGTCTTTGTTTGTCCACCTGCTTCTTGAGGATTGACCACAAGTTCTCAATGGGATTTATTTTTTGGGAGTTTCCTGGCCATGGACACAAAATTTCAATGTTCTGTTCCTCGAGTCACTTTGTTATCACTTTTGCCTTTTTTTTTTTTGCAAGGTGCTCCATCATGCTGGAAAATGCATTGTTCGTCACCAAACTGTTGGGAGAAGTTGCTCTTGAATTTTGTTTTTGTACCTTTTTTTATTCATGGCTGTATTCTTAGGCATAACTATGACTGAACCCAATCCCTTGGATGAGAAGCAAACCCACTCATGAATGGTCTCAGAATGCTTTACTGTTGGTATGGCACAGGACTGATGGTAGTGCTCACCTTTTCTTTTCCAATCCCTGTACCTCCTGCAGAATATCAGTCTGTCCCTGATGTATTTCATGAAGAGAAATGGCTTCTTTGCTGCTGCCCTTCTTGGGGAAAAGTCTCCAAAAGTCTTGCTGGACTTTCCTGCGTGCTGTGAAGCCTCCTCAACAATTGAACCTCTCTCATTGAAGTTCTTGCAGGTGGTTGATTTAGGCGGCTCCACATGTTTCCTTGCTGGTAGCCATGGTTCAATCACTCGTCGTAACATGCTGGAGTATATGCAAATTGCCATCATGGAAACTGAGGCAGTAGACTTTGTGAAAATTTATATTTGTGTCATTCTCAAAACGTTTGGCCACGGCTATAAGGTCAGCTAGACAGGTGGAGTCTTGGCGTCTATCCCGTTTTAAGAAAGACCTTGGATTCCAATCCATGAAACAGTTTACAGAAACTCAATTTACCTTTTGTTAACACAGTCCTAAATATTAATAGCTGCTTTATTAATAAAGATGACTCACTTTGTTTTATGTTTAAAGTATTCTATTAAAGTTTTACTTATTTTTTAGGATTTCTAACCTTGCTTTTTAAAGCAGGTCTTGTAAAGATTTCTCATGCATACTTTGGTTTCCGACACCCAGAAAAAAAGGCAGAGCCACTATTGTAATCGGAGTCTCAGCAGTCACTTCCTTTTGTCTCCCCTGTCCAAACACGATCTCCTCCTGAGGAATAACAAAGCAAATTCTGCACTTTGTTGTGACATTCCTCCTGCCTTTTGTGTTGGATAATTGACCAGAATGCTAGTTTGCTTCAGACTCTAGAGAAATGCAGAGATGATGTATAGTCCATTGTCTGCTCTACTCCACTCTGTTATCTCCTTTTCATATTCATTCATTATTTTATACCCTAAACTCCACTAATATTTTTTCCCTAGAGAGAATGACTTTATTGCTCACACCTGTTGCTATGTGATCAGAACATATAGATTTTATTTAGATGTATTTCAGGGTTAAGTAAATAAATGCATTGGTTTTTTTTGTATAGATGTACCAGCAATCTTTGTAACTTATAACTTCAGTTTACTGTTATGCATGTATTTTGTGTCATATATATTTTAATAAAAAAAATTGTTTTGGATACTAATTTGATCATCACTTTTTGTATCCAGTTCATTGTTTACCAGGTGCATATCTGTGCTCTTGTTTACATTCGTGTTGAGATCTAGTGCTGATTTATGTGCATAAGAACGTCGTCCGCATTCATTCCAGTTCGTTGATGTTTGTTCTGGGAAAGTTTGTTGTGCACAATCTGAGAATCTTGGAGCTGATTTACTTCACTGCCCTGCTTTGATTATGACCGCCTGAATAGCAAAGATAATCTTAAAACGAGAACTGAAATCGCCTTGTACGTAGTTTCGACTTCAATCCGCATAGACTTGTCTTCAGCAAATTTGAGACCAGTAAGGATGAAGGGAGCTTATTAAAGTAAAAAGGTATAGCCGCTTAAGGAATTTCTTGAATGGCTGCTCTCTCCTTAAGCCTCTTGAATGAAGCACCATCCCACCGGAGAAGCCTCAGCCATGTGTGTGTGAGTGGATGTCAGGGTCCTATCTTTAGATCTGAGGCATGGGCCAGTGCTCCCCCTCTATCTCTAGCCCACCCTCGTCAAGTTCTACTTCACAAAACCCCTTTGTCTTCTTTTCTTTACACGGGGGAAGGGTTATCCAGTAACTGGATTAGTCTTTTTGTTTGGTTATTCCTACTTCTGTTCATAACCCCCTCCCCATTTCAGTCTGCTTGTTTTTTCCCGTCCATCCCATCTTTCTTCTCTTTTCCCTCTTTCTTCTCTTCCTGGCTTTCTTTTTCAAACGGAAAATTCTTAATTAGAACTCACTCTCAACTTCATTGCCCTGTCTTAGAGAAGTCTTCATCTGGATGAGATGTTAAACACCAAATTTACACTCTAAAAGCTTAACCATGGCCTCTGTTTGTAGTCCATTCATCACTGTTTACTTTGAAGTTGAATCTTAACATTCCTGCTGTTGAGAGTAAATTGACAGGCTGGGAGCGGCTTTAAGGGGGGGCAAAGTACTCGATCTCGGCAAATTAGAGCACCGTTTCTTCAACGTCAATGGATGTCACCAGGGCGTTGTGTCCATCTCTCCCTGTTGTCTCAGAGGGAGGGGAAGCACGAGAAGCCTAAAACGGTTTTGAATCGGACAGCTTTCCACAAGCAGGGTTATAAACGAACACTTGCCAAATATCAAATACGAGTGGCTTTGGCAACTGTCATAAAGTTTTTGTGAATATGTGTGAATGCTCTTATTTATTTTTATGCTGTTAGCAGATGCTTTTATCCAAAGCAACTTACAAAAGTGGAATGACAGCAATTTATCCTTACGCCACCAAAATTAAAATATGTGAAAAAAAAAATCATGATCTGTCTGAAAACATTTTTTGGCTGGCACAATGAATTTTTGAAGGGATCTGAATACTTGGGGCCATGTGATTGTTATATTTCAGTTATTGTTTTTTTAAAATTCCAAAAATGTCAGCAATTCTGTGTTTTTCTGTCAATATGGGGTGCTGTGTGGGAAAAAATGTAAGGGGTCTGAATACTTTCCGCACCCACTATATATATATATATATATATATATATATATATATATATATATATATATATAACAATAATAAAAAAAGTGCAAAATACAGTTTCAGGGCCAAAATAATATTTCTTATTTTATTTATATATTTTTTTTAATTTCCTAAATCACTGACTATTGCCAAGAAATGTGGAAGTTTTGATTAATTCAACATTCCTGCAGTCAAACTATCCGAAACATTCAGAAACACTCTATCACTTGTGTATTTTAAGTCCTTTCTGTTGTGAAATTAGCTAGGTACGGCACACTTTGCAGTTATACATTACCTACTACAGTTAGGGATGAGTCCACACTGGAATGTCACTGAACTTAATGTGACCCATGAGATTTGAATTAGTCATTGCCTTTGTATCTGATAGATGGTATTCGAGCCTAAACACGCTATACTTCAGGGTACGGTACCCTCAGGACACACTTGACTTGTACCTCTACGCCCATACTCCCTTTTTCACTGGCTCATTATTGACTCCTGACCCCTTTTAACTCAAAACACCTTCCATGTTAATGACTGAGCAGTATTGGTGTTGGAAGTATTTATTTGGTTTTGCTGAAAATCCCTGGCTGTTTGTAATTGAAGTAAGAGGACATTAATCTAAGGCCAGAGTTTCCATTTGCTCCTGTTGGTCATTTTGGTAGTATTGATCTCCGCGATCGCTCGTCATGTGGAAGTGAAGTTTAGCTCTCTATAGTCTTCCTTTCTTATAATTACATGCATTAGTTCAAGATGGATTTAAAGGCTTTGCACAACATGCCTTCTTGACCTCATAAACGCTGTGAGTTCCTGCGGAAACAAATATTTAAACACCTGTACCACACTGTATGTTTTTTTTTTGAAGATTTTTTCATCAGAATATATTTTCATGTCTGTAGTGAGTTACATTGTTAATATGGTAATAAAATTGCTTTAGCGTCTATAGTAATGGTTGATGTGTTCTGGCCAATTAATATGCCAATACCCAGGAATTTGATAATTTTGGCATTGAAATCTGAATCAATATTGGGTAAACTGGGTATGTTCAGAACTCAGCAGCCAGAATCTTGACAAGGTCCAGGACAAGTGAACACATCACTCCCATCTTGGAGTCTCTGCACTGGCTCCCGGTCAGGTTTCGCATAGATTTTAAAATTCTAATGCTCACCTATAAGGCCTTGCATGGTTTAGCGCCACAATATATGACTGAACTTTTAACTGCATACACCCCAAGACGTAATCTCCGTTCATCTAATTCTGGTTTTTTAATTGTTCCTCCAACTCGTTTACGCTCTATGGGTGACCGGGCTTTCTCTTCTTTTGCTGCAAGACTCTGGAATGCTCTGCCCAATGAGATCAGACATGCTGACTCTTATAGTGCTTTTAAATCTTCACTTAAAACTTATTTTTTTAGACTTGCATACAAGTGATTATTATTGTGTGTTCTGCCTTGCTTTTTATATCATGCATCTTTTCTTTTAAAATTAATTTTAATGTATGTTTATTGTATTTATATGTTTCTGTGCAGCGCTTTGAGATGTAACTTTTAAAGGCGCTATATAAAATAAAATTTATTATTATTTATTATTATTATTGGAGAATTTTCTTTAGTAATAAAATTAAATTTATAGATTAGCACAATTTCAATGAACAGCAGAATTGAAAAGAGAGCATGCATGTCTTGGTAATTTTTCAAAATTCTACAACTTCATTTATTTCCAGATTTCATGTGTACTGTACAATTTGAACCCCATTGTATATGAGTAAATATCAGCATTTTAATTAGCAATCATTATTCCAGCCTTGATCCTTCAGAAATCATTCTAATATGATGATTTTGTTTTCTAGTATCATTTCTTATTTTTATCAATGTTGAAAGTTGTGCTGCTTAATATTTTTATGGAAACCATAACGATTTGTTTTTCTTGAATTATTTGAGTACATTCAAAAGATCAGCATTTATTTTATTTTTTTATTTATTTTTTTACCTATTAGTGTCTTTAGGGGTCACTTAATCAATTGAATGCATCTTTTCTGAATACGTGTTCATTTTCCTAATAAACTCATGAGATGTTTTGCTGTGAGAAACTTTTGGCCTTTGGTCAGTATCTTGTGCTCACTCAGATAAGCTGAGCACAGACGAGGCATCGGTAGCGTTAAGGATCTTGTAGCTGTCAGATGATAGCGTCAGAGGTTAGTAATTAACATTCAGGGTCTGCTGAAGCTCTGCTCTTCTGTCCGTCAGATGTAGCCTTGTGATTACTCCGTTTGGAAAGATTTTTCCTCATTGTCCATTGAAGATATGAGGAGCAAGAACAATGTATCACAGTGTTGACTGCCTACAGATGTCACCAAATAATCTCTCTGTTCAGCTTTGTTTCTGCTTCAGGCGATACAGACACAAAGAGATGTCATTTACAATCCAAGACATTTCAAAGTGAAAAAGAATGTGTCTTCTGAAGGTGATTGCAGTGATTTATGGTGCATGTTGTGGCTCAATCATGCTTTGAGATAGAAAGTAGGAGTAATTTTGTCACTCTCTGCCTGCATTTTTGCCGTTTTCCATTCCTGAAACTGTGGATACTTTCTCTGTGCATTCCTGCAGCCTTGTTTTAACCGTAGCTGCTGTCTTTAGCACTCTACATTCAGTTCGTTTTCGGGGCCAAATTTAGCCCTGGCAGACCGATCTAACCTGACTTGTATTGTTTATTTTTTTCACTTTGCTAACATACCATGTGTTTGACGTTCTGCCTGGCACCAAACAGCAATTTCAAGTTTCTGCTTATTAGCATGCCTGGCATACTCTCCTGAGCCTTCACACAGCCAGAGACAGTGAGGAGGAGACTGACCACTCGAAGAAAAAAGATTGGGAGATAGATCATCTGTCTGTCTTCACAGCTATGTTATTTACAAATGCGAATACTGAATAACCATTAACCATGCTCACACTGAAGCTAAACTTTAATAGTCAAAATACATAGTAATAAATAGTAAAAAGAAGCAAATAAATGTTGGGTACGCAAATTTAGTTTTTTAAATATGTACACCAATTCTGGTATGACTTCTATCAGGATGTTAAGAATTGTTTCAACCAGTATAACAAAAAGTGTCTCATCTGTTATTGATCGAACCATTGTTTAAATCCAGGTGAACACTGTCGATTTTTGTTCATGATTTTGCAAATCCATGAGACAAGGTTTTTTTTTTTTTTTGATCAAATTGGCCATCTTTTATCTTTTTATTATTCCTTTAGCAGTGAATCTTAGCCTCTGGTACAGCTTTATGAACTTTTCACGTTGACAGAGTTGCAAAACATTTGACATTTACACTTAAATTATCCATTAAAATCAAAAATCAACCTGCATCTTATGTAAACAAATACAGGGTTAGACAGTACTGCATACTGTAATATGATTGGTTAAAATGCCAGTTCTTCAGACTAAACATCAAGAAAATCTTCAAAATCCTTCAGCCAACATGTACAGCTGTGATAAAAGCGGCAAATGGATGACTTTGGATGATTTTGTCTATTAAAGTAGAGAGATAATGAGATGTCTCCTCCATCTTATCACTCTCAGAAAGGAACCTTTGAAAAGAGCAATTATCCCCTTTGGATCTGTGTTGTATCTTTTTTGCTCTTATGATGGCTGTTATCAGTGGTCCTGCTGGCTGTGTCTGCGCTGGGCTTTATTACGGGAACAGCTGAGAGTGACAGACAGGAAGTTGCCAGCTGAGTGTTGAACCTGTTGGAAACAAACACAGTGATGGTCCCAGTGTTTTAAATATCACACCCAGGAGGCCAGCTTCTATGTATTGATGCCTCTCAATGTTGATAGTTTGACATCTTATTGCTTAACCTTAAGCTGTCTTGTAGCTCAGACAGTAGCAACGACTCTTGCAACGCCAAGGTCATGTGTCCAATTTCCAGGGAAAGCAAGAACTGATTAGAATGTCAATGTGTGTCTTGAATGCAATACAAGTTTCTTTGGATAAAGCGTCTGCTAAATGTAAAATGTAGTTTTGTTACTTACCCTCATGTTCATTCCAAACCTATATGTCTTTTTCTTTTGTGGAGCATGGAAATAAAAAATTGTTTTTTGGGGGGTGTTTTTTTGCAGTTGTTTTGTACGAATCATTTATCCTATTCATCTTGAGTTATTTCAAAGAAATAGTACCATTTATTTTCCACATTACCACAATCAGACAAAAGTTATCTGTTTATAATCCCATTCCCCCTCATCCATAAACACTGACCTGATAAAACCACAATCCCAGCTATAGCTGAACCCTGGGCTGTGGGAATGGGACCGAATGAGTGGTTTAGACTTTAGAGAGGCTCCTGACCTCCTGAGGCACCGTCGAAGGAAGTGCTCTGGACTGTTTGTGTGTGTCTGTGTGTTCTTCTTTGTCTGATTTGTGTTGCACAGGAAATTATTAAATGCCTCAGGGAGACCTTTCTCCTAATTATAGACACAGTCTGTCTGTTTATGTGTGTGTGAATGTGACAAGATGGAAAGAGATGCAATGCGTAGGCATGTAGATGCTTGCAGTCTAATTTTGTGTAAGGAATGAACCTCGTATGGTAGATGTAAAGGAGGCAGATTGGAAAAAGTTGAGGAAGCCATAAACTGATAATTATGGACAATATAGCTGACATTCAACATGTCTTACACACAGGAGACTGAAACTCTACACTAATAGTCCTCTTGTTAGTGTCACTCGTGAAGACCTTTACCGCAGCTGCTCTCAAGAAGTTCCATTGACCAGACACATTTTTGACTCGTATGACCTTGAGCTTTAATGTCAGCAGGTAACTCAGTTAGCTGTCGTTATGCAAACAGGATGTTTGTCTGTTTTGCTACAGAATACTTGTCGCTTTGCTCTTTTGACACATTCTCTGCGTATTTAACTAGTGATGGACTTGAGTGCCCAAAACCTCTTAACAGCAATGATTAATCTTGTATCAAAGTTCACATAATTAAATGTTTTTTCTCCAAAACAGGTTGGCCACAATTATTGGCACCTTTTTATTAAATACTATTTGCAACCTCCTTTTGGCAAGATAACGGCTCTGAGTTTTCTCCTGTAATGCTTGATGAGTTTGGAGAGCACCTGAAGAGAAACCATTCCTCTATTCTGAATCTCTTCAGATCCTGCAGAATCCCAGGTCTATGTTGATGTTTCTCCTCTTCAGTTCACCACACTCATTTTCTATAGGGTTTAGGTCAGTGGACTGGGATGATCATTTGTGATCCTCGTTTTGGATCATTGTCCTAATGGAAGATCCAACCACTTCCAATTATAAAAATAGGAAAATTGGCCTACAACATTAAAGATCCAGCAGTGTATTTAATAGGTGGCATGGGTTACTTTTTGTCCTTGTGTTTTCTAAACCCATCTGGCGGGTTTGCTGCCAAAAAATATCCTTTAAGTTTCATCTGACCATAGAATCCCTTTATTAATCCATTTATTAAGTTCCAGTCCTGTCTGACAACTGAATGTGATGGAGTTTGGATTTGGGTGAGTGTGGAGGTTTTTTCTTGAAACCATCCCAAACAATATGTGGTGATGAATGTGCTATTTGAATTTTTTTTTTTTACTTTTCTGACCCCAAGATTTTCTGCCATTCTCCTTCTGTAGTCTTTGGAGAGTCTTTGGCCACTCAAATCTTCCTCCTCGCCGTTCATAAAGACAATATAGACACACTTCCTCTTCCAGGCAGATTCATAACCTCTTTAGTGGATTGAAACTTCTTAATTGTTGCCCTAATGGTTGAAATGGGGAATTTTCAATTATTTATTTGTTTTCTATTTGCTGCACATCAGAACTATGATCTGTGGTTTTACTCATTGTGATAAATGATTACGGGAATTTGACTTTTGTGTTTCCTCATTTTTATATTGTGGAATAAGAAGTCATGGCTAGATAATTTCATCCTCCTTTTTGCCCTGGTGTGCTAAACAATGAAATGTAGATGTACTTCAGAGATGTTTCACCCATTAAAAAATTCCAAGGGTACCAATAATCCTGACCATGACACTCTCGTCTTGAAAGTTTATTGCTCAGATAATTTTTTTAGTAACCGCTCCAAAAATATCAAGGTTTCAGAGTTGACCAATTTCCCCCGATGATGCTGTAACCCTGAGAAGTCGGAAGTTTAAATAAAGGATGTAGTAATTAATATCAGGGATTGTTATTTCTTTGACCCTTCACTTGGACTGTGGTCCATCTCCTCTTGAGAAAGCCCTTAAAATATCATGTACCCGGGACAGGGAGGGTTATTTGAGGAGGAGGGCTGAACGCCGAGCTTGGCAGCACTTCAGTAATTGTTTATGCAGCTGTTGCATGTCCTGCATCCATGTTTAAACATGCATCCTCGGACCACAGTTTAACAATGTCCACTTTTTCCATGCATTATATCGAATAGGTTCAAACCAACACCTCCCGTTTCCCAAGTTCAACTCCTCTGGAAAGATTTGAAATTGTTGTTGGTTTGGAACGAGGTTGTTGCATGCCTTGAAGCCATGAAGTTAATGAACGGTGAAGTGAGTTTTGAGCCAAGACATCCTGTGGAATAGATTTGTCAATGTAAAGTTATGAGTGTTTGTGAGTTTATCATTAACTCTTCTGTGTGCATGTGCAGACCTGAAAGAATGAGAAGAGGCGTTTCCTTGTTTTACCTTCCAAATTAAATGGGGCCCATTTTTTTGAGACTTCATTCTAGAAGTTAAAAATTGAATTATTATTAACATTATTTGAGCTGTGAGGTCTTTCTTTTCGTTTTTACGGTTATTTTAGGGTTTTGTACATTGGCCTGGAAACAAAGTTGTAAAATGTAATACTACTTTACTATGAAAGGGATAGTAACTGATGTTTTTTACACTAAAATCATGTTAACATGCATATTGTTAGTGTTGTGTGGCTATATATTTGAAACTAAGTAATTTATTTTATTTTTTTAATATTCATTGAGGCTCACTTATGTTAACAGTGTTTTTTTTGCACAAAAAGGCAAATAAATGTGCAGAAAAATATTGGACAATGTGATTTTGCTCATGACTCCCTTAAGTTTATATTCTGTAATTTGCAGACATTTATTTGCATTTCCTGAGTTCACATTCTTACTGTCATGCTCACTTTTACTATTTTTAACAGTAGACTGAACAAGACCAGACTGGTTAGCGCTTCGCTTCTCCGGCTGTCTAGAAGTCGACAAGCTACCACCATGTGTGGAGTTACAGCACAAGAAAATCCCATTGTTATGACTAGTCGACCACAAAGACGTGTCTATGAACGCTGTCTGATGTGGTTCGCAAGAGGCTGTGATGTGCGGCTTGTGTCACTGTGCGTCTGCACTGCGATGTGGTTTGAAACGCATCAGTGCCTTGAAGCTTTGCCTTAAAGCTTCCCCTAGAATCAGTGATGATAGCTTTTGGTTTCGTGCAGTAATATTCAAAGTAAACCACATCTTTGATTTTACTCAATACTCTGCAGTGATTATTGGTTACATTTTAATTAAAGCAATGCCATTAAAGTCAACACTTCTTAAGATTATTTTTTTCCCCAATAAGATAAGTGTAAATAATAATAGATGAAATATGTGGTGATCACACATTTTTGTTGTAGCTATAGTTGAAGCACGCAATTTTCAGCAATATTATTTATTTGACTGTCCTGACTTTTGAATGAGAACCGTTTTCTACAGAGCTGCTTTATAGCTGATTAGAAATCATTTCATTTATGTTGGTCTTTACACTGTTATTGAACGGAAGTGAATCAGCACTGAACAATGACATTTTTATTTTAGAGCTACTTTACAGCTAAAATGTAAGATAAACTGAAACAGTTGATTCAGCCACTGTCTTGCATGCTGTCTCTCTCTCTCTCTCTCTCTCTGTAGCGCATAGTTTTACCTATTTAGATGCAAGAGCAATGTAGTGTAACGTCATTGCGTTGCTCAACGAGACGGTGGCACTATTTCTCTGTCCCGTGCACCAGCTCCGTTCAAGACCAATTTTTAGGGCCTGAGTTGAACCAATCTTTCCTTTCCGGGACCTCTTTTCTGCGGTGGAAATGCATGGTTCGAGAACGACAAAGGCTGGGAACCAACACCAGAACCGTGCCATTGGAAAAGGGGTATGAAAGACACATAGTGCTCCATGTGCTGGGTTCCAAAACAGGGTCTAGTATGTGTGATCTATTGCAGTGTTGGAAATGTTTGATGTTTGTGCCTTTTGATTTCTAGTCTGTGCACTCAGGGTGGGCCTATTGACCTTGTTTTACTGTGTTTGTCCTGGTTTCCCACACTATGACACACAAGATCCTAGGTGGCCATGGGTGTCAAAATTCACATCAGCTTGTTTTCCCATTCACAGTTCTCCTTTTTACCTGGAACTGTGCAAGGCCACTTCTAACTGGTGTGAAAAATCTCTTGATTTGTAATAAAAATCTTCAAAATCTCTTGATGTTTTAGTATTGAGTCTTAAGTAAAGTGAAGTATTGTGTTTTTTGTACTATGCTGCTTGATTTAACCTTTCATTCCCCAGAAGATGCCCTCCTAAGAGAGGTTTGGGTATTGTTATCCACCAGCAACACTTGCATGCTGTTTCGTGTCAACACCAGCCATTAGTGATTCTCACACCAATGGTCCCATGGTCTGCCTGCTCTGTAATGAGTCAGGGGGCCTCGGGCATTAAACTCAAATGATTGCTTCCCACCCATCTTTCTGTTTTTCATCCTCCCCCCTCCAGCGAGTCCCCCCACACTCCCCTCTGAGCTCAGCACTCCCAGAGCTCAACACCGTAACGCTGTTGACTTCTCTCTAAAGACCAAGCAAACAGCAGGTCCTCAATGGGTGCTTAAGTTTAGGTGAAGATAGATCAATGAATACAGGGCGGCTTAAATGGGGCTTATCAGAATTAATTCACAGGCTTTAACATGCTAACTCCTAAGTCCATAAACTTGAATGGATCATGTGTAAAATGTTTTGTACTCATGGCAATGGAAAATGCCTTTTATGAAGTTTGTTTTTAAATGTTTCTGTCTAATCCACTATTAATGCTATTAAAAAAAATCTCATTAAAAACTCAGTGTACTTAATGCTTTTACAGTAGTTGCTATGTAAAACCTAACATATTTAGCTGTGGAATTTGGATTTCACAAGTTCTCAGCGTAGATAATAATTACTGTAAACTGTCACCTTTTTACAGTAAACTCTCTTCTTAAAATTAAAGATTAATTCTGTTATCAATCTTGCTGAGATGTTTTACTCTCACACACGCTTGTTATTTGACTAAATATGTACTTAAATACTTAGGAATAAAAAAAAAATTTTTAAACGTTAATAAAATGAGATGCATCTTCACTCTTGCACTGTTCCCAGATCAAAATAAAAGTCCTCTTTGCTTATGACCAAATCAGCCAAACATTTTCATTCAAATTTAAAATGTTAAATATCAGCTGTCTTCCAGTAATGAGGATTTAAGGTGTGGAGACGCTGTTTGTGCTCTATTTGTACCCCTTGCAAATGCAATGGTGGAAAAGCAAGATCATGCAAAGAAGTTAGTCTTCAACTCTTGGTCAAAGTATAGTATGATTGCGCCAAAACTTGTCTTTGATCTTTTGATCTGATTTTTTTTCTTTACTTTATCAAATCCAGCTCTCTGATTTGTTTTGTAAAGGGCTTTCTGCTTGTCTCTATGTATTCTGCGGCATTCCTCAGATTCCTCTGTTGTAATTCAATGCATGCCACCCTCCTTTGCTATTCCTACCCGCTGTAAAATCAATAGTGTAAAATGGTCAGTTCCGGTACTGATTGTAGATGGGATTCAATGTAAATTCTTTTTATTCCTTCCTCACCATCTTGTTCTCACCGTTTCTTCCAGACGAGCTGTTGTAGAAACTATTTTGCATTCGTAACAGAAAGGAGGTTTCTGTGTTGCTGGGGTTGCAGGTTAAATTGAGCTTGACTGTTGTCGGGAAATGTGGCTTTTTTCCATTTATTTGGCTAATGTGCAATGGTCTCTTTCAAGACTTGGAAGTTACTCAAAGGTTAATTAGAAGATTGAGCAATGAATGTTAGATCAACAAGTGTTAGAGTTATCAAAACAAAACTGATATTTAACAAGATTAGCCTAAAGGTCTCATGAGAGGTCAAATCATTTGTTGGTTTGAAAATCAGTTGCGTGAACTACAGAAAGCTGTTCACATCATTTGCTAGCAAGAAAGGCTTGAAAGTCTGTGAAAATAAAATCCAGAACATTTTGTTTTCTTCAGGTTTTGCTTGATTTATGTGTAGGCTCCAATGATTGAAAAACTGGCAAACGACAGAATAAGCATTTTGTTTCTTCTGTCGAAGCGAAAAACTAAGGATTTTAAGCATATAAACGAGCAGCTGTGCCACAATTCTTTTTTTAAAGGTTAAATGTATATTTCTTTCAATTAATTTGAATACAAATAATTATTTTATACGCTTGCAGTGCCAAGGTCATGGGTTTGAGCCTGAGGGAAAGCAAAAACTGATTAGAATGTCAATGTGTATCATGAATGCAACATTAGTTGCTTTGGATAAAGGGTCTGCCAAAAATGCATAAAAAAAAAAGTGTGTGAACATTTTGTCTGGTCACGCTGTATGGGCTGACTGTAGTGTGTTGCGGGAGTGTCGACACTAACAGATGTTCAACATGTATCTCCCAGCAGGCCGATGGGCAGATGGTGAAAAATTATGTACAGGAAAAAAAAAACTGTCATGCCCACACGTTTAAAAAGTCAAAGCCGTCATTGTTCATCCCACCATGGAAGAATGCAGTGAGGTCATGAGAGGAAGTTTAATTGGACTATAGCTTTGGGCTGAGGCTTTCCCTCCGGATAGCTCCCCCTCACTCATACAGCAACCCCTAATCCTTCTAGTTCCCTGAGGGTCTCTTTCTCTCTCCTTCTCAACGTCTCTCCCTCTTGTGCACCTCTGGCCGTGTTCGAGAGGTTTGGAAGAGTGCTGGAGGAATGCAGAGAGGGGTCCAAGCTTACAGTTCCCTGTCTTCCTCCCGGAGCAAACGGGCACACCTTGAGATGTTCATAGCAGAGTAGAAAAGGTGGAATTTGCTTTTCAAAACCTGAATACAATTGTGTTTTGTTTGTAGCCAATCCATGTTCTTTCGGGGTCAGTTTCACAAGGGTCATTGCAACTGAAAATAGATGGTTGTGTGATTTGTGATGATATGCTAAAATACGGCAAATTGTGTGAGCATCATTTTTGGCCAGGTTGTCATACAAAGAAATTATGAACACATGAAAACACAAGAGAGCAGGAAATGCTAATTATTGATTGTAGAGAGGTTAATAGTTCTGGGAAGGAGAAGGCGGGAACTACAGTTTTTGTGGTGAAATTTTGCATCAACTTTAAATACAAAACGAACGTAAAACTGCCATATACACACAAACAAAACATAATGTAAATGTCCTAGGCCTGGTCCTCATCACTTGTCCTTTTATTCTTCAGGATCTCCTTCCGTGAGACTCATGGCCACTGCGTTGTGCAAGTGACGCTCTTTAGCAATTGCTCGTTCCCACAGCTCTTGTCCTCTGTCTTTGTGTCGTCCTCTGTCCTTGCCTCACTGATTGTTGTAGTCAGTTCATGCTTTTTGTTCTTCTATGCGTTTTTTACAACTACCTGTAGCTGCAGTTCTCTGTTTTGCTAAATAATTGCGTGAATTAGCAAGATTTAGTGTGAATTAACACGTCACTAGAAATATTTAGCGTGAATTAGCATGTTGCTAGCAAGATTTAGCATGTTGCTAGCATGTCTGAGGTTTGTCAGTAGTGGATGGAAAGTTATTCTTATTCTGACTTGGTGTGCTTTAACCAAGTGTAGTGGTTTTGTTCATTCCTCATAATGTAAATATAAAAAAAGTATATGAATTTTCCTTATTTCAGACGAGTATTGTGCAAAGTTCAACTATTGAGAAATGACAGAGGACTATTGTAAACTGACCAACGCCTCCCCTCAGCCATGCCAGTAGAGGCAGGCCCGAACATACAGGGTGTAGCTCAAATCCAACTCCTTGATCTCATGGGGAACGCCAAACAGAACAAATGTTTTTCCACACCATAAATTTCTCTCTGAGAAATCTCAGTCCACCACGTGACATTTTAGAATGGCTTAAAATCGATTTGGCTACGATTAAAACATTCAAACAAACAGTAAAACTTTCAGAGTTGTTTAGATAATGCAGCCACTTATTCAGAGCTTTACCCCATCCTGTAAACAGCTTTGTGAATTACTGTCGTCTCCTGTAAAAGGCAGCCGGGTCCCCGAGAATCCCATTTGCTGCCGTGTTGAATGGATGCATCTTTCTTTTGTTTGAACAGAGCTGTAGCTCAATTGTTGTAGGTCTTTATCACCTCAAACATCTCCAATACGGCTTGAAGGTAAGCTGAAAGGTGTGAATTCATAGCATGGCCTTTGGCAAAGCGCTCCACCCCCTGAACCCCCCTCCCAAACCCCGGAATGTCAATAATGAATGGAATCCTGATCTCGCATTTAAAACGTATAAATGGGCAGAACTCTCCCCTTACCCCCCCCCCCCCCCCCCCCCCCCCCCCCCCGTTGAGACCTGTGCGTTAGTGTTTCATTTGTGACTGGTGGTTATTTTTGTTTTAAGAGGATTTAATTGGGGTCATGTGACAGTGGCATACCAACAAGACTGACCATGTTATTGTGATGTGATTTTTCTGAGCCGGGCCTCTTGGCAGCGCCTCCTTTTGAAAGAAGACTAGTGGACGCCTCTCCATTTCAAAGGGCTTTTCAGTTTAGTCATTTCCCCCATAAAACTTGGGTTTGCCTTCAGCTCACAAATAAATGCGTTTGACATGTTTCACAAGTTCTTTGAGAACAAGCCCCTCTTCTTCATTGGACAGGCATTCCTAACAAAGACATTGTTTTAGTTTTTGTGTTTTCTTTTCACTCGCCCTAATCAGAGTCTGGCCAGGGAGGAACTCCTAAGCAGTCATTGAAAACTCAAGGATGAAGAGTATCTCTTGTTTTGTTATTTTCTTTACTCTCAGTTCTTGAATTTAGTCTCTCTCTCATGGCTGATGTGTTCCCATCTCAAGGCTCTATCGTTCCCCCTGTACGGTCACCGTCTCCTCTCACGCTTGATTTATAGTGGATTTCTAGCAGTCTCTTTGGCAGCTGCTGCTTTTCTTTTCTCACTATTCAGTGTTGGACTCATTCTGAGATATTATGATATATGGCTCTGCAAGCACAATGCACACATCTGTCTGTGGTGCTGATTTAAAATTCAAGTGATCGTTCTGAAACATAAAGAAAGTTATTCAGATTGGACTTTCAAATGTTTAGAAGGACCGAACGCAGGGCCAGCTTTGTTTATTATAGCTGAAATGGTTTAACAGAGTAAAAAATTAACTGGAATGCACTAAAAAAAAAATCAAGCGCAATACAATGTACAGTGGTACCTCGAGATACGAAATTAATCCGTTCCGAGGCGGCCTTCGTATAATGAGTTTTTCGTATCTTGGAACACATTTTACATGTAAAATGGCTAATCCGTTCCAAGCCCTCCAAAAACACTCCATTAAATTTCATAATAAAGCTAAATTGACCTATAAACAATGAAATAACATAAAAAGTCGAAACTTACCTTTCAAGTGAGGCTATATCCGAAAGTGGCGGCAGAGGAGGAGGAGGACAAACGGCAGATAACGTACGTGTATAACGTTGCCGGCAGGATTCTGCGCGGGGAAACCCCAATGGATTTCTAATTCGTCGCCTTAACCTCTCAACCACGTTTCATGTGCGGAGTGGCTGAAATAAAGAAGGATCTCATGGCTTGGCTCGCATCGGGAACCAATGAGAGAGCAGGAGGATGGTGGCGCTTCTACTATAACTAAGATGGCGGCGTGCAGCGCGAGTTTCAAAATTGTTATGGGGCGAATCTCGGACTTTCAGAAACCTTTCGTATCTTGCAAACTTTTCGTATATAGAGCAGTAAAATGTTTCATCTTTGCTTTCGTAACTTGGATTTTTCGTAAGTTGAGCCTTTCGTATCTCGAGGTACCACCGTAGTTAAAAAAAATTATTTGTAAGGAATGTTGTTTTCTATATACTCTACTGTTCAAAGGTTTGGGGTCGGTAAGATTTTTTTAAAAGTTTGGTGCTCAAGAGTTTCTCTCTTTCAGTCTGCCCCCCCCCCCCCCCCCCCGAACACACGTAACTATGTGAGGAAGCACATTCCGGTAAGTTCAGCAAGTTCTCGCACTCCTACCACCTCAACGGCTCTTGTCCTAAATTGTCACACAGTCTCAGTTTTGGTTACAGGTATGGGACTGAGAGAATCTGCAACTTAATGAGTCTGTTTACAGCAAAGGCTCAATACTTGAGGCTGATAGCCAGAGATAGTGTGAGCAAGGCACACAAACCAAGGTCACCTCAAGGATTGGTATCACCCGAAGGTCGCCTGATATCTTAGTATGTATACTAATCACAAAATCAGAAGTTATTCGAGTTGTGGAGAAGGTTTTTAGGCCTGTTCAGTTTTACTCTGGGTTGGGCTACACGAGGCTGCAGCTGTTTAGTTTAGTTTGTATATATTCTTGCTCTATATATATGTGTCTGTGTGAGTGAGGACAGATTGTGAAAGAGTGAAAACAGAGTAGAAGGTCCCTGTCTGATGATTGATAAAGCTGTGCCTGACATATCCAGAGATCTGAGTGTTTTTTGTTATATCTGTTTTCTGTCTTTTCAGCCTCACAATGTGAATCCCAACAAAAAACTTTTTTTTTTTAAAAATCAATACCCTCATTGTTCTCGAGTGAGTGGTGGGATTCCTCTTGTTCTTCTGCTCAGGGTGGTCTTGAAGTTGAAGGGCTGGTTAAAGCGGTCTTCATGGACTTTGACTACCCATTTTATTTTATACACATTTTATTTAGGAAAATACCTAGTAAAAAACCTGGTATAACCTGGTAAAAAAGCCCCTCTAGCTGTTATTATATTTATATATATATATTCTGTAAAATGTATTTAAATTGTAAAGATTAAAAAAATTAACCATTTATGAGGGGTTACAGAACTTTGCACTCCTTTCTAGATTTAAGTCTACTTCATGTCTGCTTTCAGAGGCAGCAGTAAATGGATTGAGTACAAAGGTATGTCCCATTAATAGTGGGATAAAATAGCCTTTCAATTTGCTTCCATATGAGCCTAACTAGGTAAGTTTTGTGAAAAGATTCAACTCCTGGAGTAAACCTCGTTTATGAACAGAGTGACTTTTCGCATGATGATTATAAAATAAAGCCAGTAATCACACAATAATGGTTAATAATAAAAAGAGTAAACCATTAATTTCCACAAATCTCTGATATTCTGAAGTGTAGACTAAGACATTTTTAATATGTTCTAGTATGTTTTCCATCCTAGTATGCACATAGTCTCCAGCTGGCAGTCTCCTGCTCATCGCTGTGATTTTTCTCAGCTTCTGGAGACACCTGTGACTACTTCCCCCACAGCTGCAGCCGATGATGGTTTAGGTCTGCGTAATGTCTGCTTTGTTGACCCAAAGGAAATGATTAATTGCCCATAGGATGTGCAATAGTTTTGGGATCACGAGAACATCCGTTTCCAGTCTGTCTGCATATATATCTATCCTATTTTGACTTTTTGGTTTGTTTTTGCCCTGATAAAAGCTTTGGTACTGTAGTATAATGTAATTGGACATAATTTTTGTATTAATGTCTGCATATGTTTGAAAGGCCTCCACCTTAATTCTGTCAGTACCCTGAAATCACTCCCTCTCATTCTCCAAAGGCTTTGTGACAAAGATGAGATGTCATCAAGTATAAGTTCAAAGACAGTCCAGTACGGCTTCCCCCCCCCCCCCACAGGGCCTGACCCTTTCTTCATGTGCGCGCTGGCTTCAGTCGTGCCTTTGAGCTCCAGCAATGCTCCAGTGAGCACTTCGAGTCAGTACTCAAGTGCGCTTTGTCTGTTCTTCTGAAGCGCGTTGGCTACGTGAAGGGGCTTTTTTGTTTTCCTCTCAGCCAGCTTCTGGCATGATTCTTCACGGCTTTGCCAACTGATTTGGTTCGTCTTGTTTTGCGAGGATGCCGGGGAGACTTCAGAGGTGAGACATCAATGATGGCACTGTTCACCACAATGCCAGAGCAGCCAGCGAAGTACACGACAACTCTCATGCAAACGCTTTAAGGCATTGCATTGTTTGAGTCTTAGGTTTTAAAAGTCATCCTGCTGTTGTCGGATCCATGGTGTAGCGGTGTCATGTGGATCCCTTGGATTGTTCCTGGGTTCAAAGCAGAAAATGGTCCTATCTGGTCACAGAGTTCTTTACTACCACAATTGTTCCCAGCCTTTGTTTCAGTGAACCTGAACTGCAATGAATTACGGTGTGATCAAGAAACATCTGGATGAGGATTGTGAGTAAGGGTGAGTCACCCGATTGTCGAAAAGAGAGCAGAATTTGAAAGCCCCATAATAAATATGGACAACTATTGGAAAATGCATTTGACTCACTTTTGTGGTGTTTGAATTTGTGCATGCATGGGAATATGCATGACCATCATCTTTTTCACTCTTTTGCAAGCCCAAACCCTTTCTTTTTTCTTTTTTAAATGAAAAATTCAATCACTCACCCATATCCAAATTTTATTTCATATGTTGAATACAATAGATGTTTCGAAGACTATTTTAGCTGAGTTTGACCATACGATGAAAGTCAACGGGGTCCACCTTTTGAGTCACTGTTTTTATAAAGAGCTACGTGTGGTATTTTCAGCTCATTTACTAACAAAAAAGCAGAACGCCTACACCCTATTGTAAAAAATCTTTCCCACTTCTGTTGAACTTTGACCTTGTGCACTGGAGGCTCCTAAAAGTCAGCAAGTTCATCTTCATGTTAACGGCCATAATACCCTCAGAGACTGCTGCAAGGATTGACTCTGTTTGTCATTGCTTTAAACCAGATCTAGCTTTAGCTGTAGTTTAACTTTTTGATGCAATCTCTGTCTATTTACTTAACACACAGTTGTCCCTAGTTTTTGCGGATTTGTTTGGAGAGCAAATTCTTTGCTAAAGCAAACATTGCTGCCGCCCCCCCCCCCCCCCCCCCCAATGGCACAGCTGAAAGATAGTGTCTTTTTCTTCGCACTAAATAAATGGTCTAAATTGCCCTTTCTATTGGTCCCTGGTTACAGTCTCTCCCAAATGCACGTAACTTGTTCAGGCATGCAAAACTGTTTTTACACACTGTATAACTGCTGGAGGACCTCGCAAAACTGCTGAAATTCAGACTAGCACGCTTCTTGTATAGAAATGTTTGTTTTTAACCTTGTTGTCATTTTACGAAAATGTTGGTTTGTAATTTGTGTGTTAAAGAATAGAAAGAAGAACTAGTTGAAATGATTCCAGTCATGGCAGAGAGGTTGTGGAGTCATATCAACAATAAAGAAAAGTGGAAAACTAGTTTAAACAAATGTACCAAGCTTTTATAAATGTACTCTTTTTATTCATGCTGATTTCATATGGTTTAAAAAAATATTATGCTGTTTTTCACTAAAGGTTTAAAGTTAATTAGTTTCAAATCTGCATTTCTGAAGAACACATGACTGAAGATTGGAGTAATAGCTGTTGAAAATCCAGCTGTTTATTATTTCAAATTATCGTACCTTTTTTATTTCATATTTATTACGTTTTGGGGGTAGTTACACCATCTGACAATTTGAAGTCTGGGTAGTCCCTTTGCATTTCTAAAGTGGTTATGATTCCTGCAACAGCTAGAGGAGGAAAATAGCAGAACAATAGAAATTTGAGGATAAGGATTTGTAGATCTTATCAGACAGGAAGGAGCTCTGAGGTATTTTGAGTGGAACAAAATTATGTTTGCATGGCACTATTCCAGCTGTGTGTAATATCAGGCTTAACCTTGATCCACTTTTTTTCTGTGCAATCCTTCAGAGATGTCTGGATGTTTGACACCTGCCGGGCTGATTTAGTGTCTTGTCCAGTCCTTGAATCCATCTCTATCTTTTTGTGGGTTGTACTGAAGCACAGATTGTTTAGTAAAGAGAGCGTATGGCATTCATCCAGTCATCATCTGGCTTTATCTGAACTCTGTTCAACTTTTAGCTAGAATACAGATACAGCCAACAGTTTGTGTGATATCTGCTTTTCATTCTCTGTACATTATAGAATGTCAAATCTCCTCTTCTGTGTTTACCTAAATAATAAATATATGATCAGATATGGGGAGTATACACAACATACGTTTGTCTGTGACTTTCCCATGCACTGCATGCTGATTCTAGCTATTTTAAAGTGACTGGATTTTCCAATTGAATATTAACGATCCATTCATTTCTGTATCAGTGTTACATTTTAGTGTTTTTAATGTGTTTTATATAACAAAAGGAACAAAGTATTCAGTGCCTCTTATTGGCTTCTCTCTTCTTCCAGGCAAGGCTTTCGACATCACCTACGTGCGTCTGAAGTTCCACACTAGCCGTCCTGAGAGCTTTGCCATCTACAAGCGCACCAGTGAAGACGGGCCCTGGATTCCCTACCAGTATTACAGCGGCTCCTGCGAGAAGACCTACAGCAAGATAAACCGCGGCTTTATCCGCACGGGCGAGGACGAGCAGCAGGCTCTGTGCACAGATGAGATTAGCGACATCTCACCCCTCACCGGAGGAAACGTGGCCTTTTCCACGCTGGAAGGCCGACCCAGCAAATATAACTTTGACAACAGCCCTGTACTACAGGTAAAATCTTTTTCTTGCTCTCATTTTGTGATGTCTCCTTTGATTGCCCTAACTCAATCATCAAGTATAAAGCAATCCCATCATTCACAGTCTCAGACATGACATTAATTTATTGTTGGGAATCTAAATCTCAGATGGTTGGTTGATCAATCGCGCGTGAATGCAGCCAAGTTACTTTTCCAAGATTTCAGATTGAGCAACTTTCAGAAGCCTGTAACAAACAACTCATAATTTAGAACAGTTTACGTGTGACAGATGGAGTTGGAATTTGCAAAATGAAACAATAAAATGGCACCTTTCCACTGGAAAATATGTTGCTGTTAAACTGCAGAAAATACTATTAAAAAAGATTGTAATGGTAAAATAGTAGTAGGCTTGCACATTGTGTACATTAATGTTAATTATTGTGTCAACAATTGAGCAATTTAATGTTAGTAATGTTTATGCTCACTAAGGCTACATTTATTTGACAGTAGTATTGTGAAATATTACGATTTAAAATGGTGTGCTGTTGTGGTTCAAGGTCTATAAAAATCTTAATTTTTTTTATCAATGCATGCTTGCCGAATTAAAAAATGTGACTTTTTAATAGTAGTACAGTGATCCCTCGTTTATCGTGGTTAATGTGGACCAGAACCCCCCGCGATAGGTGAAAATCTGTGAAGAAAGATTGGCCCTCCCTAGGAATTTCCGTATATGTGTGTGTAGGCACCAGCATGTTTAAAATGTATAATTTATACTTTAAATATATTTGAATTAAATCTACTTAATTATAAAACCTTAATATTATACATTTGCTCTCTCTCATTTGATACGTATTATGGTGCTCTACACTCATCAATGACAGTAGTATCTTGAGACTCCAGTAATGACAACGATGACAGATCTGTGCGGTTCGATGAATCTGATGATGATGGTGTTATTGCACTGGTATAATGAGGCCTTTAAATCAGTTCGGGAAGCGCCTCATCATCAGATATCGGCACTGGATCGTCAACATTTGCTTCTGAGAGAGTCTCCCAATCCACTCGTGCTCTCATTCGTCGACCTCGTGCCAGGAACCAATCACGTGTCTTGTCTGAGTGCCTGTGGGTGTGTACAAAGCCTCTGAGAGAGTTTCTCTTTGTCTGGCATTCTGGGAAACCGTTTCTCTCACATCACGATGAAGTAACGCTGCTTTCTGCAATAAGGCTGCCGATATGGTGGTACTTTTGAATTTTTATTTTTCAATGAATTTTTTTTTTAAAATCTGCAATGCACTGAGGCCGTGAAACTTGAACCGCGAAGTGGCGAGGGATTACTGAATACTTTGACTATTTTGTTTTATTTTTGTTTTATTTATTTATTGTTGTCCATGGCTGAGTAGTTTGCACCATTATTTTGTGTTGCTCCATTAAAGCATTTATTTTATTGTTAAATAGGTTTTACCATGTTCTTTTAGCAGGTTTCAGCCTGTTCCACGCCACAGAAATACTGTTTGGCAGAAATACTACTGTTGCAGTATTTAATTTCACCAGAACTTGATATACTTCCAGAGACCACAACCACACAAAAAAACATTTTCAGACTAATTAGCTGTATAAGAGACAGACGCTCAGCCCAAACTGAGCTGAGTCAGTCCTTCCGTGTGCTGACTATGGAATTTGTTGTCAGGCTGGGAAAACTGACGCCATGGTTACGGGGAGGTGAGAAGAGGTTAACTGTGTAAGACATGAGCAGATAATGTATGGCTGAATTCATGAATGGAAGCAGGCAGGCAGGCTGATTGGTGTGTTCATAAGTCCCGTGGTGCGACGTCCAGGTGGTACGCTGCCTCCTGTTCGCTCAGCATAGCCAGCAGTTGCTGCATGTTACTAGTCGACACCCCCAGATTTCCCACCCCGGTCTGATTGTGCTTGGCAGCGCACATACACAGCTGGGAAAGGGTGCGTGTTGGGTGGTGTGCACTGCAGTGTGTGCAAACGAGAGCTGGGACACTGGGATCATATTTGGGTTGATTTGTGTCTTTTGAATTATCTTTATCAGTTTCATTTCACCGTGTTCTTTCATATTTTGAACATCCAAGTCAGTCTGCATATTTCTAACTTCACAAAAGAGAATCTAAAATAAATAGAGGTCTACTGTATATTCAGGTCAGAGTTTATTGTAACGATAATACAATATTTGTTACTTGAATTAGTACATTTCACTTACATTTCACTGAATTGAATTTACATTTCACTTAAGCGGTTGTCGCAATATAATTACGTATCATCAAAAATAGGGCTTTATTCTGGTCATGTTTGAATACAAAATTCTGCTGTATTGTTTTTCAAATGTAATGTTACCTTTACTGAATGTACAATTTTAGCACTGTCGCCAGATGCCTCCATATCAGACATCTCGTATGGCGCAAAACTATTAATATCAAAGCCCCGAACTCTTTTTATAGGAATGGATCTGTTTCTGTGGGTTTATGTGACTGTCATGCCTGCTCCAATATAGAAGTGTGTCATAAGTGAAGATGACTGTTTATTTGTGGACTTTTGGAAATGATCCACAACAAGTTTCTTCACTCATCATCTGTCATTATTGTTAGTAGTTGATAATAAGGTGTTACTTTTATAGGTTTTATGCTTCCAAGCAGTGCTGATGGTAAGATTTTGTCACATTGGTTGGGGATTGGAAAGGGTTAAAGTGAAAGTGTGCTCAAAAGTCACAATCCTGCCTTTTATCATGTTGCTATGTGTTGCGAAATACAGTAACATGCATGATCTGCAAGAACCAATTATGTTCTAGCGCATTGCACACACGCATTCGAGCTTTAGTGTTTGGCATATTTAATGCACTTTGTAACAAATCACTCAAAAGTAATTTATTTGCTGTTAATTTTTATCCGATGTCAAACTCTGATGACCGTAGATGTTGATACCATAATGCATTGCTTTTGGTCCTTTTGGTACCAACATTTTGACTCCGCAAGCTTCATGCTTTCTATGCCTTCTAGCAATTATTCTGCTTATTGTGCTTGTGATATACAAGTTTATATCAGTACTCCCATATTCATAATTGACCACAATCTAAGTTCTGTCTGTTTACAAGATCTAAGAGGTATAGATCTGGATAAGGTGTCAGAATGGCTTAAATTTCCTTCTCAGTTCAGAAGGAATTTAGTGGGCTGAAGATGTTCACCACTGTTACTGGTTTGCTGGACTCCACTTTAAACCCCTGTGCTATTGTCAGGTCGCTTGTAAAATAGCAGCTCACACGGTTTATAGCAAAGCTGGAGGAAGTGCTCGCAAAGCAAAGCAGTAAAGTCATGTTTTCTTTTGGTTTCTGAGATTGTTCCCATTATCTCTCAAAATATGTGGCCAAAGTTGCACTGCAAGTAATGTGCAACAACATTCTGAATGACATTTACAAGCTAATCGTCAAATTGGTTGTTTTTCTCTTCCCATGAAGCCTTTCTGCAGACATTACAGTGCCTCAAGGTTTAGATTAGAGGTCTGAGGATTTATTTTCTTTAAACATCTGCACACCGAATAAATGGGAAGAATCCTTCCCTGCAAATATCGCTCCAATATCTAGTACAGAAAAAAATGGAAGTCGTTACATGCTCATCTATGACTTACAATTCCCTATCTACATTCTTGCTTTTGTTTTTCCCATATTTTATTTGCCTAATTTTGTAACACATCTGTTGTTCTCTCTCTGTCAGGATTGGGTGACTGCCACAGACATCAGAGTGACCCTGAACAGATTAAACACTTTCGGAGATGAAGTTTTCAACGATCCCAAAGTTCTCAAGTCCTACTACTACGCTATCTCCGATTTTGCTGTGGGAGGAAGGTATGTTTTCAGTTTCCACATCTACTCCCTAAACACAAGTTTAAATCAGCATCTCCAGCTGTTCTGGATGTGGTTCTTTGTGTTGCTTCACTCTCCAGTGTAAATATGTCAATATGCAGTTTAACGTTCACTCATCTGCCTTGTGCTCCAAGACCAAGGATATCATCAGCTCTATCTGGAATGCAGGACATGTGACCTGAAAGATGATATGAGACTTTTTTTAGTTTGCAAACAAAAGAAATGAACCAATGCCCTGAAAGATTAGATTATTGCAGTGTGAGTTTTGGTACTTTGAGAGAATTGGTTGATTGGGATGTCATTTTTTTCACCCTTTTTGGGAAGAAGCATTTACTGAAATCACACAGGTCAAAAATCGCACAAACATTCCTTGTTTTACACCATTTTGTTCAATTGTGTGTATATAAAAGAACCAAAAGGAGTTCTTATGCAATTATCTTAACTCTAGGCACAACAGTGAAAGTATTACCTCTTAGTCTGGGGAATCTGTAAACTATGAGAGTAAGATTTTAAGACTAAGGATATGCTAAAAAGCCCTTATACGGGATCAGAGCACTGTCGAGTAAGTGTGAAACATCTTCTGGTGCTCCATTGCATATCTTTTCACCTTAATCTGTTTGAAATGTGGAGCAGATTTCCATTACACAGCCCACATTCCCTACATTCCTGCCTGGGAGTGCTGGATTACAGAGCACAGAGGAACTGGAATGGGGCGGGCAGAGAGTCTGGAAAGGGAACAAGGCTGAGGCCGAAGGGAATAATTGACACCTGCTGCCTCAGTGCTCCTGTCCAGCAGACACATCAGCGCTGAATGGCACCCGGATGTTCCTCATGATCTAATAACCAGAAACAACATCTTGGGAGTTTTAATGCCTATGTGATACATTTATATTAGGGAAGAATGCATGTCCGATTAGTGCATGTCGTCCAAGTTATTATTCCACACGTCACCTTTTCCATTGAACACCTGAAACGATGTGGCTTCAGCTGTACAAGCCCTCTCTTGTTCTGAGTTCTCTTTCTTGAGCATATTCATCTACAGAGATACTTTGACAAAGCATAAGACAAATAAGTCCTCTTATGTGTCCAAACTGTGGGCTTAAACTGATTTTGGTTATCTGGAAAAAGTTGCAAAGGAGCTTAAAAAGGAGCGTTTTTAAAATTGCCATGTCTTTGTCATGTTTGTGTAGCTTTCTTCCAAATTTAAGACTATGGAAACAATTGGAACATCATGCAGATAAAAGCAACATTTCAGTCCAATGTATTAACAGAGAAAGTAAAAAAAGACTTTACTTCTTTAAGAAAACTGTCACTTCCGGCAAAAAAAAAAAACATTTGAATCCTGAAAAATTGAAGATGAGGCAAATGACACTTATCAAATGTTCTACATTCTATTAAATTATGGATGATAGACGTTTTGATTAAGTGCTGGTAGTAGCCAATCACTGGAGCGAACTATTCAGTCACATGACTTTTTTGATGCACGTATTGTAATTTATGCTGTAAATATGTTTCCATTTTGTCATCTTAATGGATAAAAACATTATCTCAAGCAGTTTTTATACTTTTACTTTTTCCGTTTTGGAAATGTATTAAATCTGTTAAAAATAAGTGTATTGGAAGTAACCCCTATGCATTGAATTTACAATTCTCAGTAAAGAATTGAAATGTAGTCATATGGACTGCGTTTACGATGCTTTTGTTCCTTCTGTTGTGGCAATTAATATGAAAATACAAATGAAATGCATTTCCAGCTGGATGTGCTTTTAATATGCAATATTTGCTGGTTAAAAGACTTGGGGATGAAAAGCGGTCTGTTGAAAAGCACTGCACTATTACTGTACTCCTGCATACTCCTGCCCAGCCCACTGTATCAAAGGACAGGCAGGATAAAAACACAGACATCAGCCTCTCAATCTGACAACAAAAGGTGCTGTGACGTTTCAGTGATAGGCTCGACAAACATCGTCAGAGCTCTCTGTTTGAACAGCTTTGCGGCACTTTTGTGCTTGTTTGTGTGCCCCTCAACAGCGACAGGATGTGTACACATACAGTAAGTGTGCCCTATCACCTGACCTGTCTGCTACCTTCCTCCCCCACCCAGGTGCAAGTGTAATGGCCATGCCAACGAGTGTGTGAAGAACGAGCGCAGCAAGCTGGTTTGTAACTGCCAACACAACACCGAGGGAGCAGACTGCAACCGATGCAAGCCCTTCTACAATGACCGTCCCTGGAGGAGAGCCGCTGCTGAAAATGCCAACGAGTGTTTGCGTAAGTTTAGTCAGCTGTTCCTCAAAAAAGGGCAAACTTCTTTTCCGATGGCTTTTCCTCGTTTAAAATTCAAATTCAAATCATTTGTGATCATTTGAACACCACCATGTCATTTCAAACCTGTATAAATAAAAATGACCTTTTTATGATGACAATTTTAATAACCATTTAAGAATATCATAAACCTTTGTCGAAACAGACCTTTTATGTATGTACACTTGTTCAAGTGGTTACCGTTACTGATTTTCTTTATTTTATATTCTGCATTAAATTCATAAATGCTGTTCTTTTGAACTTTGTTCATCAAAAAAAATCTATCAATTTTTTACACAAAAATATTTACCAGCAAAATTTATGTGTGTCAAATTATACATTTTTAAAAATATTTTCAAATAGAAAACCGTTATTTTAAAACATTTCAGTGTATTTTTGAAACTTCTGTCAAAACAGCCAGGTATATACAGAGATATATTTTAGTATGCATTTATTAAAAAAAAAATTTGTTAAAATGTTATTCACTGCTAATTCACTGCTACCTGTTGCATTTAGACGGGTTGCACCAGCATTTTTGTCATTAACACAGAATTAGTCCTCACTAATTATGTGACTGATTCATCAATAAATAAATGAGAGTGCAAATTCTATTTTTTTTTTTTGCTTCAGAAGATTTAAAAATAGTTGTAATAAAAGTAATATTTGATATCAATATCAATATTTTAATGGTGCTTTATCAACCTTTTGGAAGCTAGTACTATAAATCCTTTTTCCATGTCAAATAAATCTACTTTCAATGTAAAATCAGAAATCCTGCCTAAGATCATTTCTCCCTCCTTTCGTGTAATGCGTAGGAAGATGCAAAATCCCACCTGTATATGTAGAACTCGTCTTTCCCCACAGATTAACCTCCTCCATATGGAGTCATTTTTGTTTTCTTTAAACCTTAGTCATATTGGGAGTGCAAGGGGTTTCTGGTGTCCTTCATCCCCTCATTTGGACACATGTATCCAGGCGCTTCCTGGAAATGCATGACTAATATGGCAGCCTGAGACCCAATGTTCTCACACCCACACAGTGTGTCTTGTGTACACTAAGTATCAGGCAGAAGTCCTACTTGAAATCTTGATGATTGCCAAAGCGCATCTGCGTAATTCTGCCTAGTTCCTCTGTTATCACCCCAAATATGACTGTCTGCGTAATAGGCACATTAATGCCGCCCTTGGGAGTTTTTACATTTAAAGGTCTGACTTGAGGTTGTGTCTCTCTTTCAGCTTGTAAATGTAACGGAAAGAGCGCGGAATGTTACTTCGACCCCGAGCTGTATCGTGCCACCGGACATGGAGGTCACTGCCGCAACTGTGCTAACAATACAGATGGGCCGAACTGTGAGCGATGCTTGGACAACTATTACAGAGATCCTTCTGGCCAGCGCTGTCTTTCCTGCAGCTGCAACTCTGTTGGTGCGTAACAGCCATACTGCAGAACACAGGTGGAAGATGCATAAAAAGCCATGCATATTTTGGTGGGGGTCGGAGGAAGAGGGGCGAAGGGGTGGGTTTATTCAAGGAACTAAGATCACAAAGGATTTCTCAAAACCTCAAAAAATACTGTGCTCGCATACAATTTCAACTAAGATTAACACATATATAATGATATGCGAAGGTGCGAAGAGGGACATTTTTATTTCATTTTAACATCTTTTTTTATTTGGTTGGTTCTTCATTTTCAGGTTCTCTCAGTACTCAGTGCGACGACAATGGCAGGTGTAGCTGTAAGCCGGGAGTGATGGGAGATAAGTGTGACCGATGCCAGCCTGGGTACCACACGCTGACTGAGGCAGGCTGCAGGTAAAGTGCTTTAGCTCATTCATGCTGGCATGCAGGGTATGAAGCTAATTGTTCTGCCACATCTGACAATGACCAGTGTTCCGCATTCACACACCGTCTGGACCTGCTCTTCGGATGTTTACGCCACACATGTGTAATGATTTGAGTTCCCTTTTGCGTCTTGCGCTTGAATATTTAAATGGACAAGGCTTAAACTTTCATGACGATGCAGCACTAGCCGATCTACTGTCCCATGCCTTGTTCATGTCCGTGTTCTCAAAACATTGCATTAGTAGGATTCATTTCTGATATCGGCCAACTGGCAATTGACATGGTTTCATATACCTGCCAATACCGATTTTTACCTTCATTTAGCACTTGGCAAGTGTTAATTTAGGCCCTGCTGGTATGACTTGAAGCACCAACCTACCACACTTTTTTCTTTTTGGGACCCTAGAAGCGGTCATTCTTTTCTAAAATGTTATGTTAGAATGCAGACTCAACAATCAGTGTATTTAAAGTTTATACCTTCCCCTTTTCTTGTCTAATTGCTCCCTCTTTTCCCTCTACAGACCCTGTTCTTGTAATCCATCTGGAAGTACACAGGAGTGTGATGTACAGACTGGACGCTGCCAGTGCAAGGAAAATGTGGATGGATTCAACTGTGACAGGTCAGACTAATTACTTTACAAAACGTCCATGCTCAAGTTCACCCCCACAAAAAATAGTAACTGTTGTGGCTTTTTTTTGTGTGTGTGTCCATTCTTGACTTGTTCATATGGAAAAAAGTTATAATTACTAGGTTTGTTCAATATGTTCTCAAATTAGAAGCTAGTCATCAACAAAATTAACTCTTCAGTAGCCCCATAAAGAGGATCTACCTTTCAGCTCCTGCTGTTATGAGGCTGTCTGTCAAAGCTTTTATAAACCGAAGTTTAAAAAGGCCGTCTGACGTCTACACCATTTTTTTTAATGGAAAGTCCCTATGTGGGTTTCACACAGAGGATCTGAGGCTGTGTGTGCGTCTGAGAAACAGAATTAGGACTCTCAGTGTCAGATGGAAGAGAAAATAGCTCCGGGATGGCAAAGGTTTCCCAGCTGCCTCAGCCAGACCTTGTAGGGCCTCCAGACTTGCAGTCACCAAAGTTTAACTAGCTTGGTGTTCTGCCTGTTGACTGTGACGGGCCAGCTTTACATATTTCATATTACGTATTATTTCACACTTACATATGCGTTTAATTAAGTGTGATTTAAAATGTTCAAATAAATAACAGTTAAAAAAAGACTACACACTATCGTTCAAACATTTTTAAATCTCATATGCTCACCAAGGCTGCATGAAATACTATTACAATTTAAAATAACAGTTTCCATTTTTAATATATTTTAAAGTGTCATTTATTCCTGCGATTGGTAAAGCTACATTTTCGGCATCATTACTGAGTCTTCAGTGTCACATGATCCTCCAAAAATTGAATGCTGTTTTGCTGCTCAAGAAACAATTTTTCTTATCAGTGCTGAAAAAAGTTGTGCTACTTAATATTTCTGTGGAAACGATGCAAAAGAACAGCTTTTTTGTTTGAAATATAAATTATTTTATAACATAAGTTATGAATTTAATGCATCCTTCTGAATAATAATAATAATAATAATAACTTTTTAAATAAAAAATTGACCCCAAACTTTTTAATGTTTTAATAAGAAAAAGTTATAATAATGTACAGTAATCACAATATTTTACATTTATGTATTTGGCAGACGCTTTTATACAAAGACTTGTATTGCATTCAAAGATGCACACTGACATTCAGTTCTACTAAAACAATTTAGTATTATTTTTGCTCTTCACAAATATTGATATTTAGTTGATTAGACAGCATATTGTGATATTTTATTAATAATTGCCAACCACTGATTTAAACTAGCATCCTAAGTATTTGATTTTGCATAACCCCAGCGTTCCTGTCTGTCTTTGCACTTTGCATTAAAAAAACTCTTAACGTTTCACTCATATGTCAGCTGTGACATTCCTCACAGTCGCTGAGTTTGGCCACACATGGACAGGATAATCCCTCCTGTATATACTCATGAGACACAGACAGAGAGGGAGAAATGAAAAGACAGGTTCAGGAAGGACTAAAGAGAGTGTGGCTGAAGCTCCAGCTCTTGATTTATGTGTGACTTGTTTATTTTTTAGAGGCTCAACGATGATCTCACTGATGACCCGTTTACTTCATTCACTCCATGTTATGACTTAACCCATAGGGCCCACATACAAATCCAAAAATTGTTTTTAACTTAATGCTGAATAAATAACATTGCACAACGTTTCACAACACCTTTAGTGAGAGGGGGGAAAATAGAAGTGAAAAAGGTTGTAAAATCTGGGTGAATAAAACAATAACTGTATTTGTAATTCAAATAATGCCTCCATAGACCTGCCTTGAAGTTTCCTGTATGCTTATACCTTTATTAGCTAGTTCAAGTGAGTTTAATTGAGGTTGGACCTAAACTCAAGATTAGTCAACATTACCAATCATCTAATCTAATAAACGTTTGCTTCTTACCGTCAGGTGTAAACTGGGCTACTTCAATCTGGACCCCCAAAATCCTCAGGGATGTACTCCATGCTTCTGCTTCCAGCATTCTACTGTGTGTGATAGCGCAGAGGGCTACAGCGTACACAAAATCACCTCCACCTTCGACAGGGGTTAGTGTACATCCAATAGTTAACACCCTTTTTACACTTATTTCTTGAATATGGTTGTCAACAAATGTGCCAATGTAAAATCAACCAAATATTTGTTATATTTGTCACTGAAAAGATGATGAGGGCTGGAAAGGACAAGAGAGAGATGGGTCCAGCGTTCCCGTGCAGTGGTCACCCAGCTCTCGTGAGATCTCGCTTATGTCAGATGACTACTTCCCCATCTACTTTGTGGCTCCAGGTATAGTAACCGATGTGATTTTCTCTCTGTGTGATAGAGGCAGAATATTGATATATATTAGAGGTGTGTTGATCCAATCACCTGGGATGTTATTTTGTTTGTTTCCGTAGAGAAATTTCTTGGTAATCAGCTGCTGAGCTATGGTCAGAACCTCACGCTGAACTTCAGGATTCAGAGGCATGACGCTCGACTGTCAGCGGAGGATGTTGTGCTGGAGGGGGCGGGGCATCGTGTTGCGGTGCCACTTATTGCCCAGGGAAATTCCTACCCAGGAGAGGAGACGCAAACCTTTGTGTTTAGGTAATGTATTTGATTTTCTTTTTATTTAAACTAGGGCTGGTGTTGAATTGTTCAAATATTGAATTGCAGTGAATCTAAATTTATTTTCTTCTTTAAAATCAACACATACAAGTACTATACAATGGCTGCAGTGTCCATTCTGTGTTCTCAGTAATAATAATAATTGTCTGGTATTTTTAAGTTTTTTAAAAGATGCTCACCATTGCTGTATCTTTTTGATACAGTAATATTAAATATAAATGATAAATATTATTATAATTATAATTTAAAATCAGTTTTTTTATAGAGATCAAAACAAAATAGGTCATTATTATTACAGTCAAATAAAGATAGAAGTAGTCATTAAAATACATTGAAGTTAATGCATGCTTGTGTTTAGATTTTCATATTCGACTCAAAGCTGTTGATTCATGCACATATGTTGCTTATTTGCTGTTCAGTTGCTCGAAATGTTAAATATCTATTTTGTCATTCAGACTCCATGACACCACTGACTACCCTTGGAGACCCACAATGAAACATGCCGACTTCCAGAAACTCCTGCACAATCTGACATCTGTTATGATACGTGGAACCTACAGTGCAAGAAGTACGGTCTATTAATTCACTGACGGAAATCTTTTGTTTTTAGTGGCTTTGTGATTAGGAATTTGTTCATGATGTCCTTTTTTTAACAAAATCTTATTACTAACGTAATATTTGTGCTGCAGGTGCTGGTTATTTAGACAACGTGTCCCTTGTGACCGCCCGCCGTGGCACTGGAAGTCCAGCTCGTTGGGTTGAGAAGTGTACGTGTCCTCGGGGTTACGTGGGGCAGCATTGTGAGAAGTGTGATCTGGGATATAGGAGGAGTCAACCTGAACTGGGCCGCTTTAGCTCTTGTGAGCTGTGCAACTGCAACAGACACAGTGACACCTGTGACCCTGTGACAGGTTTGTCGTCACAACTGACTTATTTGTATTGCATTGCCTTAGTGTTGATATATCATTTACTTATCTTCTCAAGCTGACAGGGTGGATATTGGTTTCATTATTTATTATCTGGAAATTAAATTACAGAAGCTCATGTGCTCTGGATGCATAAAACATAAGTCATTGAAACATATTAGATGTGATAATGTTATTATACCCAGAACATTGGTATAGAGATCTAAATCCATTATAAAGGCGCACCAGAAAGACTTTACATTTAAGATTCAGTATTAATACTCAATAGAAGCTGAAATTCAGACTATATTTAGATGTAAACTTTTGTAGGTATTCCCTGCTTACCCAAAATTCACTACATATGAATAATCAAAAGAGCTTCTTTTGGCTTTAAGTGATGTTGCCATCTTGTGGTGATGTGTGGTGTTACAAAGTGTGTTACTTTTGTACTTGCAGGAATGTGTGACTGCCAGCACAACACCACTGGCATGAGCTGCGAGAGGTGTAAGGATGGGTTCTATGGTGACTCTACAGTTGGCTCTTCTTCAGACTGTAAACCCTGTCCCTGCCCAGCAGGTGCCACGTGTGCTGTGGTGCCCAAGACCAAAGAGGTGGTCTGTACAAACTGCCCAACTGGAACCACAGGTACAAACTCAGTCTCAGTTCAACCTGTTTGGAGCTTATACAGTATGCAAGTTAAATATAGTAAGCATTACAGCACATAATATAATTTCCAAACTTTAACTGTCTCCAGGTAAGCGATGTGAACTATGTGACGACGGCTTCTTCGGGGACCCTCTTGGTAGAGGTTCAATCAGGGGATGCCGGCCATGTAGTTGCAATAACAACATTGACCCCAACGCTGTGGGCAATTGTAACCGAGAGTCGGGCGAATGCCTCAAGTGCATTTACAACACCGCCGGCGTCTTTTGCGACCGTTGTAAAGAGGGTTTCTACGGCAAAGCCCTTGCTGAAAATGTAGCTGACAAATGCAAACGTAAGTTAAACGCATTTAGACCTTTCTCAGAGCTAGAATAAACAGATTGTGCCAGCTTAAAGCAATATTCTTATTTTTTATAGATAGATACATAGATAGATAGATACATAGATAGATTGATAGAAGTTTTTTTATAAAAGAAATTATTACTTGGATGTTAAATTGATTAAAAATTGACAGTAAAGACATTTATAATTGTTAAAAAAGATTTATATTTCAAATAAAAATCTTCATTTCAAATAAAGAACATTTCAAAAATAAAGAACATTTCAAATGTTCTTTGAAATATAAATATTTTAATATATATATTAAAATAGAAAATAGTTGTTTTTTATTGTAATAATATATATTTTTAATTATCCTGTTTTTATTGTATTTGTTTTATCAAATGTGGCCTTGGTTAGAGAAAAGAGAATTTCTTTCAAAAACATAATCTTTCCAGACCCAAACTTTTGAATGATATTGTATAATTTTATTATTGATATATAACATATTTATTTTCCACCACTGCAGCATGCTCGTGTTCTCCATACGGTACAGTAGACAGGCAGACGACCTGTTCTCAGACGACGGGCGAGTGTCAGTGTCTCCCACATGTCATTAACAGAGACTGTAGCGCATGTGAGCCCGGATTCTACAACCTACAAAGTGGCAAAGGCTGTGAAAGGTATTTAATTTAAGTCTCTTCATATATCAGTACCATATTGCAAACAGGGTGTTGAACATACCTGCACAGTTTTAAAAACTTTAAAATCTTTTTATTTGTTTCCTCAGATGCAACTGCAACCTTATTGGCTCCACAAATGGCCAGTGTGACATCGTTAGCGGGCAGTGCGAGTGTCAGCCTGGGGTCACAGGTCGACAGTGTGAGCGCTGTGAGGTCAACTTTTTTGGATTCAGTCCGTCGGGTTGCAAACGTATGTTTTCCTACCGTTTTATCAGCAAGTCTACTAAATGCAGTATTATTGTATAATTCATCTTGTATTTTAGATTTGCTCCATTTATCATAGTTGTGTTTTTTTGCAGCTTGTGACTGTGACCCAGAAGGCTCTCAGTCCTCACAGTGCAAGCAAGATGGCCGTTGTCAGTGTCTTCCAGGCTTTGTGGGAAATCGCTGCGACATGTGTGAGGAGAACTACTTCTACAATCGCTCCACGCCAGGCTGCCAGCAATGTCCCAACTGTTACAGCCTTGTCAGAGACAAGGTATGAGGGGTTATCTCATGAACCCAGGACTTTTTGTTTTATAAAAAAAGAGATGGCTTCTAATAATCTGTTTTCATTCTGTGCAGGTGAACCAACAGAGACAGAAACTTCTTGACCTACAGAATTTGATCGATAATCTGGACAACAGTGAGAATACTGTGAGTGACAAAGCATTTGAGAACAGACTTAAGGAGGCAGAAAAAACAATAATGGACTTACTGGAAGAGGCTCAGGCTAGCAAAGGTATTGTTTCTCAATTATGGTAATTTTATTTTTTAATCCAAGCCATTTAGTAAGGCCTTTGACTGATTATATTTTTACATAATAATTCTGTTGTCTTTCACTATTATCATACAGAAGTGGATAAAGGCCTTTTGGACCGTCTAAACAACATCAACAAGACCCTGAACAACCAGTGGAACAGACTGCAGAACATCAAGAACACTGTGGAGAACACAGGAACGCAAGCAGATAGAGCGCGTAACCGAGTCCGCGATGCCGAGAACCTGATCAACACCGCTAGAGAAGAGCTAGACAAAGCCAAGGAGGCCATCAGTAAAGTGGTGAGAGTTCCACTGTCACCAAGAGAGCGTGTCGTAACATTCCACAAACAACTTGAGCTAATGGTTATGGAGTGCATTAAAATGTCTCTTATTTGCCAATCCTATGTCACTGTTCCCTTAGGACATTAAAATACCCACAACCTCTGGAGATCCAAATAATATGACACTTCTGGCAGAGGAAGCCCGTAAACTGTCGGAAAAGTGAGTTACAGTATTTCAGTCAGTGTTAATATGTCTATTTCATGCCACCCAACACAGTTTTAGATACCCTTTTCTGTGGCTCTTCTGCACAGGCATAAAGCAGATGCCGATCAGATTGAGAAGATTGCGAAAGATGCCAATGACACTTCCACAAAGGCTTATAATATGCTGAAGAAGGCGCTCGATGGTGAAAACAAGACGAGCAACGACATTGACGAACTCAACAGGAAGTACGTCCTGGACATCACATTTTACGTGACATTCTTTCCAAAGCTTCTTACAAAAGGATAAAATGTTTGTTCAGCCAGGAGCTGTGGATATCAAGTAAACTAGAATAGGGTGCAAATATTATGATTTGAAGGTGTTTGCAAATGGTCATGCTTTTCAACAAGATGCTGTTCTTATGTGGTCAGATATATTGAAGCAAAAGATCTGGCCAAGAACCTGGAGAAACAAGCTGCTAAAGTACATGCTGAAGCAGAAGAGGCCGGGAACAAAGCTCTGAAGATCTATGCTAACCTGACCAGCTTGCCGCCAGTTGACACCAAAAGTTTAGAGGTGCTGATTTCAGAACTTTTCTAATTCTTGCTTAATTTAGTCTGTCAATGTGGATGCATCTATAATCAAATTATCTTGAATTGTGTTTCCTACAGGATGAGGCCAATAAGATTAAGAAGGAGGCATCAGACCTGGACAAACTGATAGACAAGACGGAGAAGGAGTACAATGACCTGAGAGAGGACCTGAGGGACAAAGAGACGGAGGTCCGCAAGCTACTGGACAAAGGAAAGACTGAGCAACAGGTACGTGACATTTGACTTTTTAGTGTACTTGTTTTGTCTCAGATGTATGAAATTAGTTTTTTCCACATGTTCATGGTGATCTAAAATAAGAAAAGATGAGAATATTTAGTTGCTTTTTAGTTTCACATGGTTAATATGTAAGGGTAGAGCACACGCCACGAGTCCCAGACTCCACATAAATGATGCTGATGAGAGACGAGTGATTCCACTGGTCATAGTCCATAGTCTCATCCTAATCTGATTGAGTTAAATGTCATGTTCTTAATGAAAGAGCTGAACCATGAACTCAAACATTGTGCTTCTGAAACCTGCTCGGAGTGTAAGTTACTTTTTGAGATGTTTGATAAAGTTTGGCATTTTAGAAATGGCACTTTCGTGTGTTTGTTCACTCACAGTATTGCTTTGCATTATTAAGGCCCTTTTATACTGAGGGCAACGTGATAAAGCTGAATGAATCTCCAACGGATGGAGCTTTTACACTGAATGCGTAACAGTTGATTGCCTTCAGCTAATTCCCGCCTGCACGATAGGTGGCGCCATCCGGGAATTCCTCATGGATGCATCTAGAAGGCTTTAACCTCTTCCACTGCACATCATACAATAGTAAATGGGGATAAATACAGATTGGTACACCATCGAGTGTGTGTAATAAAGTGGAATTTGATTAAATAATGGGAAGATGTGCATTATTTGTAGTATTTTATACTAAATCGAATGCTAGAGCTGCTTAGCAGTTCTCATTCTCCGAATGAACGCAATGTTGTCATTCAGAAGGGCAGGACTTATGATCACATGATATGATTGACAGCTCTAGAGCAAATGAGCTCTCTCACTTATAACAGCATTCTGTTCAGCGTTTGAACCTTGTCAGATCACATAATGTATAGAAAAGAACATTGTATAAAGATTGACGGGTAAGATCGACACCGATAATAACTCTCAACATCTATTCCCTTCTCTCTTCTGGAATAATTTTCTTTGGCGTTTACACAGGTTTTTAAAACGGCACCACCACTTACACTTTTTTCGCAACAGCAGTGGCTCTAGTAAGCTCGAATCTAATTGGATGGCGTGTTTCATCACAGGGCAACAGGGAAAAAATAGACAAAGCACAATAAACAAAGGGCAGGTGTGAACAGCTCCATGGGGATCTATTTTTTCCGATTCAAGAGCGCAATCGTGACGTATCTTTGCTTTACTTAATCACGCACATGTGAAAGGGACTTGACAAACCATACATTTCTTGTCAGTGGAGAATTTCACTTGGAGAGTGTTAGCCAGTCAAGTCATTGAAGAAAGCGGTGCAAAAACCCAGCATATTCTGTGTTGTCCAACTCTCTTTCTGCCTGTCTTCTCCAGACGGCTGATCAGCTGTTGGCCCGTGCAGACGCAGCGAAAGCTTTGGCTGAGGAGGCAGCAAAAAAAGGCAAATCTACCTTCCAAGAGGCCCAGGAAATATTGAACAACCTCAGAGGTAAGTGGTCTTGGTGCCTTTTATATATATATATATATATATATATATATATATATATATATATATATATATATATATATATATATATATATATATATATATATATATATGTATATGTATTTAATGTAACTATTATATTTAATAAAAATATCTAAATAATTTTTTTCATTAATAAGCATATACTTTTCTTTTTATTTATCCGGATATTTATTTATATTTGTGATTTCACTTTTAGACTTTGACCAGAGAGTGAATGACAACAAAACTGCTGCTGAGGACGCCATGAGACGAATCCCAGAAATCAATGCGACAATCAATGAAGCTAATGATAAGACCCGACGTGCAGAGGCAGCTTTGGGCAACGCTGCCGCAGATGCTAAAGAGGCTAAGGCAAAAGCAGAGGAAGCTGAGCAAATCGCAAATACCGTACAGAAGGTACATGTTAATATTCAGATGAAGAATCTCATAAGCATAAAGTCCTGGGATATCTAAATCTTCATCAAACAGTCACACAACAGCTGCAAATGGGATGTTTTGAGCCATTTGGCTCTTCTTTATTAAACAGTACCTCCTTTGACTTTTTTCCTTTTTTTGCACTTTCTAAATCAGGGTTCAGCACAAACTAAGGCAAATGCAGAAAAAGCTTTTGAGGACACCATGAAACTGGATGGAGAGGTAAACGATATGATGGACCAGCTCACAGCTGCTGAGAAAGAGCTCGAGAAGAAGAAAGCAGAGGCAGATGCTGACATGATGATGGCATCCATGGTGGGTTATGTACTTTTTGTGTACCACTTTTTAATACCCCCTTGCAGACTTTTATTGACTTTGCTGTTCTTTACAGGCATCTGATAATGCTAAAGAAGCTGAGGGCAATGCCAGGAAAGCCAAAAATGCTGTCAGGACAGTGCTGAACACAATCAATGAATTATTAAACCAGCTCGGTAAGACTATCTAGTTGCTAATCAATAATCCACATTTTACACACACACGTGTATGTATGTGTATATATATGTTTATATTTATTTATTTATATATATATGCACATATGCACTATATATGCACTAAAATTAAAACATTCAAATTAAATCAATTTTAAAAATAAATAAAAAAACAATCATAGAAAATTACAATTTAAAAAAATAAAATAAAAGCTTAGTCAAAATATGATCTATAGGAGTAATATAGGCTAAGCAAAGCTCTTCCACTGATGGTATCGGTATTAAATAGAATTTTTCCCATTATATTGTGCTAGAAGAATGTAGTTTTGTGAAATCTATTGACGTCTTAAGACATATATAATTATAACACCACCTAATCCTCATCTAGGCAACATCGATAAGGTAGATCTGAGCAAGCTGAATCAGATCGATAACGCTCTAAAAGACGCCAAGGACAAGATGTCAGGAAGTGAGCTGGACAGGAAGCTGAAAGAGCTGAATGATGTCGCTAAGAACCAGGAGGACATGATCAGCGACTACGATCGTCAGATCCGAGAGATTCGAGCGGACATCGCTAACCTCAACGACATCAAGAACACTCTGCCTGAAGGCTGCTTCAACACTCCATCTCTAGAGCGGCCTTAACCTCCACGCCACACGCTACGTCTGCCTTACACTCCCCTGTGTCCTTCTCCATCCCCTCATTCGACACCACCCTCAACCAAAACAGGCTTTGTTTCCTATCAAATGCTTTTAATTGCATTTTATTTCTTTTTATTTGGTTATTGTTAGTTTGTATTCCTACACGTTTCTTCGAAATCATGTTTTTACAAACAGAAGAAAAAACGCTTTTAAGTTTTTTTTGATATGCAGAAATGCTACGTGAAGAGAAGTCCAAGCGATGGCGCTCACCAGCCGTATGTTTGTTTGTGCGTGTTTGTGTTTGTGTGTGTGCGCTGCAGCCAGCTTTTAGAGGCCATGAACCCACATGACTGCACCTCCTCTAGCTCTTCCTCTCAAACCTCTCTGATCTTTACAACAGAATCAGAAGCCGGGAAGTTTGCTAGTTAAGCTAGTGTATATCATCATCGGTAATGCTATCCGCTCAAAGCTAACAGTGAAGGAATCTTAATTTGTTCATAATGCACATCTACTTTCGTCCCTCATGCTAGATTTGGTACTGATAATGTGCGTCGAGAGGGAGTTGTATTCGTAAATACAGTATTTCAGCTCGTGTATATAAATCGTTCAGTACTAGAAGTCCCTGCATGGCTTAGCTTATTTCATGGTTGCGAAACATTTCAGTTGTGTGTTTGTTTTTATTTTTTCAGACGCTGCTGCTTATTACAGGTGTCCCGCGAATCACATTAACATGAGCAAAACTCAACACTATGCAACTTTGTACATTGGCGTAGCAAGACTTTTATCTGATACACTGGTGCTAATAATTATTTCAAATGTTATATTTTTGTGTGAATGTTTTTTTTTTCTTCTTTTTTATTATAATATAGAGTTGAACTGTTATTTGTGTAAATATGCTTAAGTGATTCAGGAATGGCTGATTTTTAAACCCAAGATCTAACCAGCCACCTCATCAGTTCATTCATTCGTGAGAAAAAAAGCAAAAATCAGCCAAAACGTCTGCATAAAATATATATATATATATATATATTAAAATGATATATATAATGTTCTGTGGTATAATACGCTTGCCTGTATACATGGCTCAGTGTTGCATCATAGCTCGATCATTTATTGTATTTGTGGTTCATTTTCAGCGGATGGTGATGCGTAATGTCTTGACCCTTGAACTTGTACATCCCCCCCCCCCCCCATTCATGTCTGAACATCCACATATGTTTCTAACATTTCATATTTATCGGAATGATTTGCTTTACTTGAGATGGTGAGCTTAATCATGTGTTGCTTGTTAACCATCTTTTTTTTAGTGCCTAAATAGTGGACCTTATCCTCTAAATGTAGACTTTGCATCTTAAGTTAAAGTGGTCTTTGAAGTCCAAACGATGGTCTGGTACATTTCACTGTTTGTTTCTTACTGTATCTGTAGTTCCTTCAGTTGCAGTCTTACTCGGACAAGTTTGTTGAGTTCCTCAGCTGACAATGCCACGTCGAGAGATTCAATTATAGAAAATGCCATTATAAAACAGACACATTATAGACCTCCCCTCTCTACCACTGTGGACATAAGTGCAACACATACACGTTTATGTATAAAACAGTATTTTTAATTTATAATGTATCAAGTATTTGTGACTTGTTGTTCTACCGTTAGAGTATGTGTTTGTTGCACAAGTCTTTGTGTGATCCTTTGGTTCTAGAGAGTGTAATGGTTTTTAAAGACTCCCTTTCCTCTGTTTTAATCAAGGCATTCACAAACACACTCACAGAACCTGATACACCTCTGCTTGTTACCCATTTGCCTGTAAATTCGATTGTAACATTTGAATAATAAACAGTGGTTATTACAGGATTTGTCAATGTGTGATTCTGCTTCATTTTCATTATAGAATTCAATTTGTGTGTGTGGTTCGAGGTATTCCTCGGGTTGTGAGGACACAGTGTCCCCATAAGGATAGTAACACCAGGACTTTTGTTTGTTTTTTGTCCCCATTAGGTAAACTCTTCATACTAAATTAATTGCAGAAAGCTTTCTGTGATGGCTAGGTTTAGGTTTAGGGAACCAAGAACTCCCAAATATGATGTTGTGAGAAGCCTCTATTGCAGGGGTTTTCAATTAAAGTTCCAAGAGGTCTGGTCTCTATATTCTGTTCCTAGCGGATGTCTGTACAGTACTTTTTTGGAACAATTAAACATTTCGATTGGGGCAGCTGCAGTACCTTGCAAAAGAAAAAAATATTAAACACTCAAAATAGGCATCAAAGATGAAAATATTGCCCACTGAGAGCCAAAACAGTGATGTCTATAAATGTTTAACACACACACGCATATATATATATATATATATATATATATATATATATATACACACACACATACATAGGCTCACCTAAAGGAGTATTAGGAACACCATATTAATACTGTGTTTGACCGTTTTCACCTTCAGAACTGCCTTGATTCTATTGATTGCATTGATTCAACAAGGTGCTGAAAGCATTCTTTAGAAATGTTGGCCCATATTGATAGGATAGCATCTTTCAATTGATGGAGATTTGTGGGATGCACATCCAGGACACGAAGCTCCCGTTCCACCACATACCAAAGATGTTCTACTGGGTTGAGATCTGGTGACTGTGGGGTCATTTTAGTACAGTGAACTCATTCTCATGTTCAAGAATCCAATCTGAAATGATTCGAGCTTTGTGACATGGTGCATTATCCTGCTGGAGGTAGCCATCAGAGGATGGGTACATGGTGGTCATAAAGGGATGGACATGGTCAGAAACATTGCTCAGGTAGGCCACGGCATTTAAACGATGCTTAATTGCCACCAAGGGGCCTAAAGTGTGCCAAGAAAACATCCCCCACACCATTACACCACCATCACCAGCCTGCACAGTGGTAACAAGGCATGATAGATCCATGTTCTCGTTCTGTTTACGCCAAATTCTGACTCTACCATCTGAATGTCTCAACAGAAATTAAGACTCATCAGACCAATCAACATTTTTCCAGTCTTCAACTGTCCAATTTTGGTGAACTCGTGCAAATTGTAGCCTCTTTTTTCTATTTGTAGTTGAGATGAGTGGTACCCGGTGGGGTCTTCTGCTGTTGTAGCACATCTGCCTCAAGGTTGTGTGTGTTGTGGCTTCACAAATGCTTTGCTGCATACCTCGGTTGTAACGAGCGGTTATTTCAGTCAAAGTTGCTCTTCTATCAGCTTGAATCAGTCGGCCCATTCTCCTCTGACCTCTAGCATCAACAAGGCATTTTCACCCACAGGACTGCAACTGCTCCCTTTTCACACCATTCTTTGTAAACTCTAGAAATGGTTGTGCATGAAAATCCCAGTAACTGAGCAGATTGTGAAATACTCAGACCGGCCCGTCTGGCATCAACAACCATACCATGCTCAAAATTGCTTAAATCACCTTTCTTTCCCATTCTGACATTCAGTTTGGAGTTCAGGAGATTGTCTTGACCAGGACCACACCCCTAAATGCATTGAAGCAACTGCCATGTGATTAGTCAATCAGATAATTGCATTAATGAGAAATTGAACAGGTATTCCTAATAATCCTTTAGGTAAGTGTATATATTTCTCCAAACTGGATATGAATATAAATGATTAGATCAGATGTGTGTATGTATTATGTATTATAATATATTATGTATATATTATGTAAAAAAAAAACACCCTTTTAACAGGAAATGACACAGAGAGATACACTCATGAGATCAAATCAATACTATTAACAATATCATTTCAAATTACATTTAGTAAGACTTCGCCATGACTCAACGGTCATCGTCGTATGTGGTTGCATACTCATACTCGTCAAACTCAATTAAATGTGTTTTTCTCTTCCACAAGCCTCAAAGTACAAAAAAGTGAACTAGACCCATAATGAAAAGCATTGTGCCAGTTTTGGCCTTAACAGACTGTAAGCAACTTAGTATTTCCAAAAGTCATTTACATCTTTGACATAAGAGCCTCTCTTTTAATATGCTGGCAGTCATGACTCTAAAAAAAGAATTTAGAGTCATGAAATTCTCTAAATCCACCAGACTGATGACTAGATTGAAAAGAGCTATCATGTGAACTATCATCTGCAGAGTTCATCATTTCTATGGTTAAGTTAAGTTTCTGCTCACACAAAACAACTGACTTATTGCAATAGCAAACAATAGATCACTTTAATAAAAAATATATAAAGGTTCTTTATTTGGCAATTCATGGTTCCATGATGAAACTTCAACATCCATGGAAAAAGTTCTGTAGAGTTTTAATGTTCTTCGCACTAAGAAAAAGGTGGTTCTTTTAAGAACTGTTCTCTAAAAGGATCTTTGGGGAACCAAAAATGGTTGTATGACATCCCTGAAAAAAGCGAATTTTGAATATTATATATATTCAAAACATTTTTTACACATTTTGTTTGGAAATTGTAGCTGCGTTTTTCTTAACAATAAATGCCTATTTTATTCATTTTATATTGTATTTTAATATTTAACTTGAAACAGATGCCATATTTAATGCACTGATATTCATGTATATTTTTAAGTGTTATATAAATTTCTAAAATCCTTTTGGGGACACAGATTGATTCATTCACTTCAATCAATCTGTGCAGAACTGATAGGGAGCACATTAAATGAATATTGCAGCTTCAATATTATGTCTGCTTGACGTAGTAGTTGAAAGGCAGGTTATTTCTTGTATTTTGATTATTCTAAGTGATTTATGAGAGAGCTTATGAGACTTTGTCGTTTGCTGTTTCTCTATCCTGTCCTGTTATAGTGTGTGTGAGGGTGTGGTGTTGGCAGAGTCCTGCGAGAGCTAGATAGGCTGTTCTTTGCGGCCGGAGGGAAAGGGTATGAGCATGTTCACCTGCAGAGGTTTTAGGTGGGGCTCACTGCATCTGTATGAGGAACAAGGTGTGGAAGATAAAGATGTGTGGCACTGGATGTTTGGGTGTGTTTTAGTAATGCGTAGCTGAGACACCTCTGACTCAGCCCAGCGTCTCTCCTTTCCACTTGGAGAGTTCATCACAGGGCGTAGCCGATTGCATGCACCAGGAAAATTCACTGCCCTGAGGCTTTGGATTTTTCGTGATTTGAATATACTGTATTTGCAGTGTGACTCTTCCAGAGCAGTTCAGTTTGCTCCGGTATTTTGGTGATAGCTGTGGTTTTGATATCTAAGCAACGGTCAAACAATTAATGGCTTTTTTATTTTTTATTTACTACTCATTTTCAAGATACATAATTAAAAGATGGCAAGCGTCATATGATTCTACACCACAGTAAGTCAGTATCCGTACACCTAGTTCAACAGTGATTCACTGCCAATTCAGATTAGACTAGACATTTCTAGACTAGATAATTCATTTGCAAGCCACACACACCAAATACTAAATTCCTCAGAAAAAAGTGATGTACTTTAAATTCCTTCAGTTTGTTCTTTAAACACACTTGATGTATTGAAAGTTTTTCATGTGTCCAAACTTGAAATGCAATCTCATTGCGGATGAGTTATTCTATTTAATGTGCCCATAGATTATTGTGTGGTAAAGATGAAAACTGCAATATCAGACTGTTTATGATTGCTACATTTCTATGGCTTCGGTTAGGTGGTTCTGTCTTTTTTGGGTGTGGTTCTCTTGCCATGGCGTTAACTTTTAACAATTCAGTGAAAAAACAACAACAACATACATACAGATAGATAGATAGATAGTTCACGTTCAAGTTCATTTTATTTCTAAAGCACATTTAAAAACGGCCAAGGCTAACCAAAGTGCTGTACAATAATAATGGGGGGAAATATACATAGAAATAAGAAGAAAAAAAAGGAAAAAAAATCAGTTAAAAGACAAAAAGGTAGAAGGCAAAGTGTATAATCAATATTTACACATATACATATACACACACACACACTCACACATATAAAGATAAATGCATGTACACATACATGTACATACGTGTGACATGCATACACATACACTATGTAGACATAAGGTCATACACATATATGGACATACACACATATGCATAAAACCACACATAGATTAATATCCTCAAATGCGAAAGAGAACAGATGAGTTTTAAGACAGGATTTAAACTCAGATAAACTGGAAGCCATTTTGACTGAGTTTGGAAGATTGTTCTGTAGCGTGGGTCCAGCCAATTCAAAAGCTCGATTTCCCCTTGTCTTTAGGCGTGTTCTGGGGATCTTTACACTCACAGGAGTGTAAAAGTGAAGAAGATCAGTTAGATAGGAGGGAGCTAGATTATTTAAAGATTTAAAAACAAGTAGTAGGATTTTATACTCAATCCTAAACTGGGTGGGCAATCAGTGTAGAGAACGCAAGAGGGGCGTAATGTGATCAAATTTGTTGCATCTCTTTAGAGATCTAGCAGCAACGTTTTGAATAACTTGTAATCAAGAAATGTGCTTCTTTGAGATCCCATACAGGGAATCGTTTAGACATGCTGATAGAGTATGGAGAGTAGATTTGTCTTTTCTTGTTACAGGCAGATAAATTTGCATATTATCAGTAGCAATGAAATGAAAAATAGAGCCTAAGGGAAGTAAATAAAGAGAAAAAATGGTGGGAGCTAGAATAGAACCTTGAGGAACACCGCAACTTAGATTGCCTAAGGAGGAGGTGAAGCTACTGACTTTTACTGAAAAACTTTGATTTGTTAAGAAAGATTTAAACCAACTTAAGACCTCCCCCTGTAGCCCAACGAAGTAAGACATTTTCTTGTCTTACAATAATGTTTATATTTAACAAAAATAATGAAAGTTGTTTACATATAGGCCCATTAGTTCAAAAACCAAACTTGAAAACCTTTCAGAAAAATCTGAATTAAATGTTGTATTCATTTGTTGAGAATGTTTTAGTACTTTTTAAACGATTATTTCATAAATGTTTTCGAACATATAGTATATAGAAATTGATTTAAGTCATACATTTCTAAGAAATCGTAATTTAATTAGCATCAATTCAGTTTGTATCCTCTGCTGCCTGTTGGATTATGACTTTGTTAATAACAACATAGGCCTGCTGTAGATTTTGCATATTAATCACAACAGAGCACAGCCTCAAGCACTAGTACGTGTAATATCATAGTGCACACTTAGATCTAAAATAACCGCATCATCGATGAACAATGGGTTAATTGTTCTCGTGCTGTGTTCTGGACGTCTGGTAGCTAGGCATTAGATCAAACACGTCTTTATGTGAGGAATGGCATGATACATTTCCTATTAGGCACGTATTCTCTGAATCACTCGTGAGTAAATATACAGTTAGGACACCGAACTTGACGTGCCCGCGCTTGTCAGGCTGGGGAGTTTTTAAATGCGCGCGCAGGGATCAGCTGGCACAACCGTTAGGTATACGATCTCGCACAGACCGCCAACATCATTCACATCGACCAGACACTACAAAAGAGAAAACGTGCCGTTAATTCTTGTTTCTTGGATGTGGAAAATGAAGAGCAGTTGGATCTTTCTGTGCGCAGTTTGCATCACCTGGTCTCCAATTCACGGGACAGTTCGATGTAAGTGAAGTTTTGACCTGCATACATATTTAGATATATAAATGAATGTATAGTATCTAGACTTGACTTAATTTGCTTGCTATGTATGCCTGTTGCTGAAGTCTGATTTATGAGCACGACTTTTAATGACAGTAATCACTGAATGCAAATTGCAGAATAAATTCCAGTCTAAGACAGCTTTAATAAAGTGTCAAAATGGGAAAACTGGTAAATTCAGGTTTTGTATTTAACATTGTATTTCCTCCCCTGTTCTCTTTATATACAGTATTTAACCCTGTAAAATTATTCTGTGTTATTGAGGGTAGGCTATCTGGGATCGTAAATACCAGTGACTGATCAGAAAACGTCCCATGTTATCTCAGCATTTACTTGATTATAATAGTATAAAGGACATTTAATTGCAACAAACTAAGAGACGTTGCCTCATATATCATATAGCAATAGCCAATAAGTTTCATCGCAAGACTTTCCATAACCATAGTCTACGAGATTTTAACCTCGTATGAGTTTAAAGTGATAGGACGTGTAATGTCAAGCAGTGTTCTATTCCATTCCATAATTATCATACATACAGTGTCTATGACGTAGGACTATTAAACGTAGGGCGATTAAAAATATCGCGATTAAATTCTTGAACAGAAAAAGTCCACGAGAACGTTTGCATTCCATCGCGCTGCTTTAACTTTGTTGTTCTTTGTAAATATTCGATACAGTTACGCGCATGCGCACTTCTTTTCTGTGAGATCGACGCCAAAAATGTCAACAACCCACTTAATTATGAAGTTTATGTGCCATTTCCAGGTTCCTCAGAAGTAGGCGACATCAAATATGACTTGCTATAATAACGAAAGAATTAAACAGAGTTGCCACGACTTTCCAAAATGTAAAGAAGCAGAAAAATATTTAAAAAATACATCAGTACCTCAGGTCTAGTTGGCACAGAAACACCCTTGCAGAATTTTAATTTAATACCAATGTTATATAACTGTTTTAAACGTACATTCAATTGGCATATTATCAGTAGCAATGAAACGAAAAATAGAGCCTAAGGGAAGTAAATAAAGAGAAAAAAATGGTGGTAGCTAGAATAGGACCTTGAGGAACTCCGCAACTTAGATTGCCTAAGGAGGAGGTGAAGCTACTGACTTTTACTGACAAACTTTGATTTGTTTAGAAAGATTTAAACCAACTTAAGACCTCCCCCTGTAGCCCAACGAAGAAAGATGTTTTCTTTTCTTACAATAATGTTGATATTTAAAAAAAAATAATGAAAGTTATGTTTACATATAGGGTGATTATTTCAAAAACCAAACTTGAAAACCTTTCAGAAAAATCTGAATGAAATGTTGTATTCATGTGATGAGAATGTTTTAGTACTTTTTAAACGATTATTTCATAAATGTTTTTCGAACATATAGTATATTTTGACATTGATTTAAGTCATACATTCTAAGAAATCGTAATTTAATTAGCATCAATTCAGTTTGTACATTAACCTGGAAAATCATAATATCAGTCTGTACAAATATCAATGTCTATTTTGTGTATTTAGATTTCGACAACAATATCTTGAACAAGCATGTCCTGTAAGATGAACCTTGTCTTAGTCGCTCACCTGTGAGGAACCCTTATGTTGCCACATTAGAAGGAATGGAATGTCTGTTCAGATTGGATGAGGTTTGCTTCATGCTGACTTGATATTACCGCATTATAGCTTTCAGATAAATTACCTACAAGAGTGAGCTTGTCCTACCCTCAAAGCCAGTCTATTATCTAACATCCATTATCGTCTGTGTGTTCAGCAAACTGTAGGCCTGACTGAACATACCCAGTCGGTTTTATTGCAGGTAATCCTACATGATCAAATGTGCTTACACAGCTGAGAGCATTTCTCTTTCCCTGTTAAAAGTTGTCCACCCTGGATGTCCGGCGTGTCTTTCAGGTGCTTGTTGATCCTCAGACATTTGTGGTTTTGTCATTGTATGCTCCGGTAGCTTATGGTTTGCGGGTTTGAGTAATTGTCAATGTAATATCCTAGAGAGTGAGTGGATATACCTTAGGGTGGGGTGTTATTTACTGCAGCGGTGGCAATCGACGGTCTTTAGATGTTACTTTCCCATGCTCACAGCAATACCACTAAAACGCGACTGGCGCCAGTTAACTTTAACAATGCGATACTTTCTTTTCAAAGACTGTATTAAGTCTGCATATTCAGCAGGATCCTTGACTACAAAAAGTTAGGGACGTTTTTATAGGGGCCCCTCTTCTTTTACCTCTTTGAATAGGGAAAGGTTATTGACACCATGTAACCCATCTTGTTTTGCAGCCTCCACTCGTTGTGTGTGTCATGGTAAAGCACAGTACTGCAAAGCAGACCGTCTAGGACTGTACTGTATAGACTGCCAAGGAAACACTGAAGGGAGGAACTGTGAAAACTGTAAGGAAGGATATTACCATCAGAGGGCAGGAGACAACTGTGTGCCTTGCAACTGCAACAGTGCAGGTGAGATAAGCTTTCATTTACTCTCCTGAAATATTTTTTTATTTTGAGAACAAACCTTTCTTTTAGAATGGCTTCAAAGCAATTGATTGTTTTCTTAAAATAATTGAATTTTTTTTTTGAACATCCAACACCTTTAACTTTACATATTTGGCAGATGCTTTTATCCAAAGTTACAAGGAACACATTGACATTTTAATCAGTTTGCAAATTGCTTTCTCTGGGAATCGTTTGAGCTACAGGAAGTTTTACATTATAGTTACATATTAGCTACATTATAGTGCCTTTACAATCATTTACAGTCAATCTTTCTTTTTCTAATGTTTCAGAATCTGCCCATAAAAGTATTTGGACAATTAAACCACACTTTAAAATGTCTGCAACATATCAAATCATGTGGCGTCTGAAAACAAATGATTCTGAAGCTTTTTTTCAGGATTGGCCCCTTTTCTAAGGCCCCTTTTTAATTATTTTTAACTTATTGGTCCCAAAGTTTTTTCTTTTTCTTTTTTTTAGTACGAAATTAGTTCTCCTCAATAATCACTGGTGTAGTTCATCATATTAAAGTACAAACATGTTCCTCAAAGTCTTACAACCAGAAAATATCCAATAGTTCTGATCATCATTTTGAACAATATATTTCTGTTTTCATATTTTGATTGAAATGTCTTCTTGTGTTCTCTTGGGTTTGTTCTTCTGCATATATAAAATTAATTAAAAAATTGTGCTTGTATTAAATTTCTGTAAAATAATTACCTCTTGTTTTTGATATTTTGTTTATCATGTAAATATAGTTAGTTATACGTTTTTTTATTATGGCTTAAGTGCCTCAAATGTTTAATGGTAGTTAACTTGTTCAAAATGCATGTATGTTTGTTCTGTTCAGGTTCTCAAGGACCAAATTGCAACAATGACGGACGGTGTGTGTGTAAACAGGGATTTCATGGAGACCAGTGCGACCGCTGTCATGATGGCTCTCAAGTGACTGAGAATGGATGCGAGTCTTTGAGGTGAGAATAATGAGCCTTACATCTCTAAATGTTATCTACAGGTTTGTTTAGTTCAACTGATGTTCTTCTCATTCAGGCCAAGATGTCGGTCACGTAACAATGGGCGTCTTACATACAATACAGAGGAGTGTCTCCCCTGCTTTTGCAACGGCCATTCAAGCGTGTGCTCCTCAGCCGAGGGTTATTCCATTCACAACATCACCTCAACTTTTGAAGAGGGTGAGCTTGCCGTGTAATCTCGGGTTTTAGTAAATCACATTTAGTTTTAGCTGTCTTTGTTAACCTGACTTATCTCGTCTCACAGGACCTGAGGGCTGGCGGCCTGCCACAGCTCAAGGTGCGAGCTCCTCACAAGTCCAATTCAGGTGGTCTCCCACTCATAAAGACCTTGAGGTTATCTCTAAGGAGATCCTTCCTGTTTATCTGTTTGCTCCCGGTATGTTGATTTTTTTTTTAAATGATTACTTATTGGCAATATTAGTAGTCATCATTGATACATTGTAATTTCCTTCACATCTGTTTATCATAGCATCTTACCTTGGGAATCAGGCATTGAGCTACGGTCAGACGCTCACCTTCTCTCTGCGTTTGGACAGAGGAGTCCGTCGTCCTTCCGTTGCTGATGTCATACTAGAAGGAGCAGGTCTTAAGGTGTCTGCTTCACTAGGGGACTTGAGAACTGTGGTGCCCTGTGGAAAGAAAATCTCCTACACATTCAAGTGAGTAACATCATCAGTGATAACTAGATCTTTATGTTTTCTAAAGAAGTGTAAGTGCCTTGGTCTCTGCTTCTATTTAAGACTATGGAGTCTTTAGGGATGCATTATATAACCAATTTTAGAGATGTTTTGATTGTTTTGTTTTCTTCAGTATTGTATATATACTACCAATCAAAAGATTGAAATCAGTGCATATATTTTATATTTTTTGAAAGAAATCTCTTATGCTCACCAATGCTGAGTTTGTATAATCAAAAATACATTAAAAAACAGTAATATTGTTAAATATCATAACTATTAAAAATAACTGTTTTCTATTTAAGTATATTATAGAAAGATACATTTTTTAGCACCCAGTCTTCACTGTCACATGATCCTTCCAAAATCATTCTAAAATGCTGATTTGGTGCTCAAGAAACATTTCTTGTTATTATTATCTATTATCAATTAAAATAATTGTGCTGATTAATATTTGGAGACTGTGATATCTACGATTTTTTATTATGAAAAACTTTATTGCATTACATTAATTCTATAATGAATAGTAAGTTCAATCTTATTTTCCATTTTTTTATACTGCACATTACAATGTTGTAATCCATAAATTCCCTTGTAACATTTATAATGATAGAATTTTTATTTGATAGAGTGTAGAATTTTTTAGTTAGCTGCCATAAACATGAAAATTATAATCGCTATAAAAGTTACTATTATCTGTAACGATTTGCGCAAGGATCGTGTGCAATGCGGGAGAACGAAGCAGAAGCAGGATTCAACTGAAAACTCACTTTAATATAAACAAAAACAAAACACTTTAAATGCAAAATCAAAGCAGCACATCTGTGCATAAATTGAACTAAAATAAAACTCTAAACAAGAACCACGGTAGGAGAACAGAAGTGATGTTACGCTCAGTGCCGAGGCTTCGGAGCGTGTGCCGAGAAATCCTGTAAGCTTTTAGTGAAGCGCGTATCGAAGCCTCGCTTCCGCCTGAGTGGTTCAGTAAGCGGGCCCTAAAAACAGTTGAAAAATAATATTCTTGAATAAACAATCCTAAAGTATATACTTCTCATTATTTTTCTTGTTTCCAAAAATCACAGTCCAAGATACACAAGCACATTCACTGTCCTCTGCCCTGTTAAACCCAGGCACTTATAAAATTATAATTTTGCCCTGTCTGCCTATGACCAAACAATTGATTTACATATATTTGATTTATTTATCCTTTATTTATCTGGGAAAATCCCACTGAGATATCATAATCTTTTCCTTCAGGGAGACCTGGTCAAAAAACGGCAGCACATTATAGTTTCAGACAAATTATAAAAACACAGACAATCCAACAATAGTTGGAAGAGTTGATAGTCCCATAAATTTCAAGCCAAATACATTTATTAAGTTATGTTAATACAATCATTATATACCACAAGAAAATATACAATATATATACACAATGTATCACACACCATTTCAGGCACATCTGTAATGTGTCTGATTGTTTTATACTCTTTGGCCACTAGATGGTTTTGTGAGCAAATGAGGCTTTGAGAAATGAACCCTTTTGTGAACCACTTGGCTGAAAAGCTTCAATGCTTCATGAGGCTTCATCTCGCCATCACTAGAGAACAGGCAACATCCACACCCGATTAACATAGACATTACAACTTCAACAACCGACAAACACAAGGGAAATGCAAGAGTGATTTGTACACAAGGGAATGACAAACACCTGGAAGACTAACGATTAAGTGACGACACAACAGGTGCAGTGAGTGAAACGATGACACGATAGACAGGAAGTAAAACAATGATAAGACTGACAGGAAGTGACAAAGAAGACCCAGACAGACAGGAGCAAGTTTTTAAAGCTATATGGCTTATGCTGATAATAATTATTATCATACTTCACAGATTGGACGAACAGCCTGGTAGCAAATGGAGACCGCAGCTCTCATCCACAGAATTTCAAACACTTCTGAGCAATCTTACAGCCATTAAAATAAGAGGAACATTTGGTGAAAATGGTGAGTGTTTAATCTCTCCACTCCACTACTGTTTTAGACATGTTCGCTCCACACAGAACATAATGAATGTGTGTCTGGTTTCACAACAGGGCGTGGTTACCTGGATGATGTCTCTCTGGTGTCAGCTAAACTGGGTCCCGGCACCCCTGCAGTCTGGGTAGAACAGTGCAGATGCCCTGCTGGTTATGATGGGATGTTTTGTGAGCGCTGTGCCACTGGATACAGGAGGCGTTTCCCTGGTCAAGGCCCCCGAAGCCCCTGTGATCCCTGCTCCTGTCAGGGTGGAACATGTGATCCAGAAACAGGTTTGTTATTTCAATAGTTAATGCGCATTTGTGTTTCAGTTATGATGAAGAAATAGCCAGACCTGAGAAAGGTGGATTTGTTGTGTTTACAGGAGGCTGTTATTCGGCTGATGAGATACCTAATCTGCAGATGTGCCCGAAAGGTTATTATATCAACCGCAAACAGTCCAATATCTGCCAGAAGTGTCCTTGTCCCGAGGGTGAGGCTTGCTATGTTGCTGCAGGAACCCAGGATGTGATATGTGCCCGCTGTCCCCAGGGGGCTACAGGTGAGGAACACACAGAGGAAACAACAGGAAACACACAGAGGAAAAACAACAGGGAAACATCTTTTCCATTTTTTCATCTGAAACCATTTTTTTTCTTATGGCTTCTCTTTAATATATAATGAAAGTAAAAAATAAATGAAAGTAGTTTAAAAGTAATCCGCATGACTCATGCCCTATATTGCAAGTCTTCTGAAGTCATGCAATGAGATTTAGCGAGTAACTTTAACTTTTTTTAAATATACAAAAACGGTTTAAATCTCATTATTTCTATTTGTCACATTTTTAAAGGGTACCGTTGTGAAACATGTGATGATGGTTTTTATGGAGACCCCATGGGAGAGTACGGCCCTCCCAAACAGTGCCAACCCTGCCAGTGTAATGGCCACGTGGATCCGAACGCCATCGGTAACTGTGACACCCGAACAGGGGAGTGTCGGAAGTGCCTGGACCACAGCACCGGCCCCAGATGTGAAAATTGTGAAGATGGGTACTACCACAGTTACCCCAGAGACCCATGTCAGGGTACAGAAACACACCATAACCCTCACAAGACTAAATATAATGTTGCAGGCAGTAGAGTAAAATACAAAATACATAAGAGTGAAAGTCAACAAGTTTTTGCTTTCTTTTCTCATTGTAGCCTGTAACTGCAATCGCCTGGGCTCTCTGTCCAATTCATGCAGTGATAGAGGCCAGTGCAAATGTAAGGAAGGTTACGATGGACTCAAGTGTGAGAAATCATCATGCCCGTCCTGCTTTAACCCAGTTCAGAGAAAGGTAAGACATTGCAGAACTGAAAACAAAATAAAGAAATGGTAAATGTTCAATTATTCGAGAAAAATACACTAAAAACAGCAACACTGTGAAAATTTAAAACAATTTAAAACAACTGTTTGTTATTTTATTATATTTTAAAATGTAATTTATTCCTGCAAAGGCAGAGTTGAATTTTCAGCATCATTCCTCTAGTCTTCAGTGTCACATATTCCTTCAGAAATCATTCTATATGATGATTTGCTGCTCATGAAACATTTCTTATTATTTTTTCATCAATGTTGAAAACAGGTGAAAATGGTAGTGTATTCGATTTTTTTTTATTTTTATGTAATCACTCATATGTGTGTGTGTGTGATCCTAGTAAACCCTACATTATGGGAACCAAATGTCCATACAAAGATAGTAATACCAGTAATTCTTGACCTTGTGGGGACATTTGGTTGGCCCTCATAAGGAAAACAGCTTATAAATCATGCAAAATCATCAAAATATTCTGTGATGGCTACAATTAGGGTTAAAGGATATAATATACAGTTTGTACAGTGTTACAACTATTATGTCTATAGAATTTGTGTGTGTTTAACCATAAGAATATAATGATCATTTAATTTATGCTATCATGTCAAAATAAGCAATTTACACTATGCTGTGTGAAAGAAAGGACGAGCAAATCAAGCTGGGTTTGATGATTGTTTATTATCTGGAGAGTGATATAACGGTACGTTGCTTTGGAGCTGATCTTGTGTGGGTGGAATTAAATGTGCTGTTTGCCCAGGGACCAGCACACACAGTCAAGACTGATTCATACTCAATCTCACTGCCGTTAACTGTAGTGCATGCCAAACCTATATAAAAAGAGGAAAAAAGCCTGTTTGTTCAAGGTTAAAAATGACTGAAAGCATTAAATGATGACATTTAGTGTTGGATCCAGTCCCTGTACAGCTGCTAAAATTGAGGTATTATGAATAAATGTTGACAAATTATGGTGGATAAATCTTGATCTTTTGTGTTTTATATCAGATGGATGTTTATGAACGACAGCTGCAGGAAATAGAGGATTTATTTAATGGTATTGGAGGTGAAGATGCTCCGATCAACGATGCTGAGATGGAAAAGGCTATTAGGGCCGCAGAAGCCCTGGTGCGCACCCTGGAAATCAAAGCAGATGAACTCACAAGTACGAAAATACTTTATTTGTTTTTTTTATTTATTCTTTTTTTTAAATCGTTTTTAAAAAATTAAGTGCATTGACTTTTTTTATATATACTGTATATAACAAATAGGTACAGAGAAACAGCTTCAGGATAAACTGATGGGCATTAGCCGATCCCAGCTGAGAGAGGACAGAAATATGGAGGTTTTGTTGACAACAGTGGATGGGATCAGAAACAAGGATCAGCAGTACAAAACAGAAGTTTCAGAAATCCGTAACCTCATCAGTAACATCAGGTTAAAACTCCAACAGGCCAAACGGGACCTTGAAAAGGCTGTAAGTGTTTCATTATTATATTCTTTTGGGTGTTTTTATGTTAATACTGGTGTTTATTTTAGCGTTATGTTTTCAGTCAAGTGTTGAATGTGAAATGTGCTATCTATAGCCTAACTATCACATAGAGGGTTAATAAAACTATAATTATTGTTGAAAATTCTCAGTATTTCTCTCATATGTCTATTGCAGGAGTTTCCCTCAGGTGATGGGGTGCCAGGTGCTGACACCTTGTCTAGTTTGGTTCCGAGAGCTGCTGATCTTGCTAAGCAGTATGTCATGTGTTTTTCTCAAACTCCATGATGTGATCCATAACTGAATATGCATTAATAAAACCAGCAAAGGCTTTAAACCACATTAAAATGGCACTTTACATGAAACATCAAATTAAAAGTAGACATAAATCAAACACTGACATTTATTAAAATCCAGAGTTTGATTTTTCACTTAGCTTTATCTTTTTCACCTGCTGCATGTGGTAAGATAGTCGAGATGCATTAAAAATGCATTTAACCATTGAATAGACTTTAGCTACAGTTCATAAGTAAAAATATGTATAAAACTGACCAGTGTTTTTACTTTCCAGGCATCAAGGTGAGGCAGTGACGGTGGAGACCATTGCAGCCAACTCTCTAGCAGAATCTGAGAAAGCCCTAGATCTCATCCGAAGTGTCATCAACCGAGAGAATAAGGTCAAAGAACAAGTCAAGGACCTCAAAAGACAGTACGTTTTTAACACTATTAAACAAGATCATTCTCTGCTCAGCACAGAACTGTTCTACCTTCATTGTGCAGGCGTAAAGACTGTGAACTTACTTTCTAATGATGATGTTCTCAGGTATGAAGCAGATGTGACCAAAGTGCTTGGCATGGAGAGGAAGGCCATTCAGCTAACTGATGCAGCAGGAAAGGAGAGTGAAATGGCTCAGAACACTCTGAAACAGTTATCTGACCTGGAGGGGAAACTTCCAAAGCCTCTGACGGTAGTGAATATGGATTTAATATATGTGTACATAGAAGAGTTTAAGTAAAGTAAATGAATATATATATATATAGTGCTTAACAAATTTATTAGACCTCACAAATATTTTATAATCTGTCAAAAACTTGTTTGAAAACTTGTCAACTGAAAATGAGCTTGATTTAAATCTATCAGGCAAAAAACAACCTAAAACAACTGAACAGTCTTTATTCACTCATAATAACCAAAGAATGCAATATTTTGAACGGCCTCCTTTGGCCTTGATAACAGCTTGTGTTCTTGCTGGCATTGTTTTTTATGTATAGTACTTTTCCACAGTCTCTGTTGTTATTGACGTACAAATAGTTTCAAAGACTTGCTTTTGATTAAGCTTTTGGTTAAGCTTTTTGATTAAGCTTTTATATTATATACATATAATTTAGACCAGGTCCCTCTGAAAATGTATTGTGTGAGTGTTCTTGTGTAAGACTCTATTGCATTTCTGAAAATTATTCAAAACCCTCCTGTTTTTGCAGAAGGACATTGCAGCAGTGGTTTCCATGTTTGACAATATGGAGGGTATGGTGAAGGGGAATTTATCACAATACCAGGACTTAAAGCAGCATATGCTCAATGAGAAGAAAGAGACAACTGATCTGCTCAATAAGGCCAAGACTTTCCAACAGGTAAACAAGCTCATCTGTTAAACCTTCCTGTTACTGTAGATTTTCAGAAACCACTAATTACAAATCAAAAATTTGTGAAATGTGTATAAGAATGTGATGAGTGAAAATGAGCTTGATTTTATGCCACAAGACTTACTTGTGTAAAGATTGACCTTTAGTGCATTTCCTAACTCAGCAGGAAACATAAAGAACTAATGTTTTTATTTAATTTAAGGTTCAGGACAAACTTCTTGCCAGGGCAAACGCAGCTGAAGCTGTCAAAAATGAATCTCTGAAAATCTATGCCAACAACAAAGACGGCCTGGAAAATACGCTAGCGGTGCTCAAAGGTGTGGATGATCACTGGACTTTTAAGCTATTATATATCATATAAACATTAACACTCAGAGGTTTGGGGTCAGTATGACTTTTAATGTTTTCCTTCAGAGTCTCTTCTGCTCACGAAAGTTTAAAACGCAGCAAAAACAGGAACATTGTGAAATATTATTACAATTTAAAATACTATTGTTTTAAATTGTAATATATTCCTGTGATTATAAAACTGAATTTTCAGCATTATTACTCCAATCTTCAGTGTCACATGATCCTTCAGAAGTTATTCTGATATGCTCATTTGGTGCTCAACATTTCTTATTATTATCAATGGTAAAAATATATAATAATATTTCTGTGGAAACTTTTTTTCCAGGATTCTTTATTGAATAGAAAGTTCAAAATAAAATCTCATAAATGTCTACAGTCACATTTTGATGCATCCTTTGCTGAATAAAAGTATTTATGAAAAAAAAGGTCTTACCTCCCCCAAACTTTTATGTCCAGATACCGTTCTGTCATCATTTAAACTATCCAGCGCAATTAACCAATTGTTTTGCTTACATTTTCTCAGATTTTGATGACCAGAATGGTGTTAATAAGGATCTTGCTGATGTTGCCATTGGAAAAATGCCAGCTATCAATGACACCATCCAGAAGGCCATAGCTGACTACAATAAGACTCTGGACATTTTGAATGAAATGGATCCTCACTACAGAGAGGCTGAGGATACTATTGACAGTCTTACAAACACTGCAACCAAACTAGAGGTATGGTGACTTGTTATCTTGAGTGTTCACCCATTTCATTTCATTGCCAATGCCATTATTATGCAAATTTCACAGAGATCAGTTCAGTTTATCACAATGTCTGTCACTAAGTTTACTAAATGACTCAAGTTGAGCGGGCCTATACAGAAAGATTTGAATGTTCTCACAGGGCGCTTGTATGTGTCTCCACAGGGACTGTCCAATTCTCTTCCATCTACTTCCGATATTTTGAAAGCTGCCACTAAACTGAAAGAGGACGTGGATGGACTGAATAAGAATGCATCAGAAACTAGGGACAGACTGAATGAAGAGAAAAACAAGGCAAAAACACAGATTACCGAAGCAAAGAATGTAAGAATGTCTGCTTACATAAAACTATTTGAGAATGCTATTTGAAATCGCATGTACCTTGAAGAGACATGACGCATTTTATTTCCTTTGCTTGTCAAATCAGGCTGTCAAGGAGTCCACAGAGGCGCTTGACAATGCAAAAAATGCCAGGGATGCTGTTAAAGATACTTTAAAGACAATCACTGAACTCATGAGCTCACTGGGTGAGTTAGATCAATAATTCACTACATGCAAAATATTCAGTGAAGAATGGTTACTATCCAGATCTTAATTACAAACAAGCATTCATTCTGACTATAATATTGCTTCCCAGGAACTCCTGGGACAGTTGATGATAAACGAGTGGGTGACCTAGAGAACGCCATCGCTAAAAGTCGGAGCCGAGTGGAGAACGAGCTGAGGCCCAGACTCAAGGAGCTGGAGGAGAAGGAAGCCCAGCAGAGAGCCACCATTAAAGGCATGATCAATGACATCGACACCATCCTGGCTGACATTGCCAACCTGGAGGATATCAATAAAAACATTCCAGAAGGCTGTTACTACTCATCAGCTACTGAAAGCGCGTAAAGGCTTTTGGTTACTACAGGGCCAAATCGCAACGGTACATAGTTTAATCCATGAACTTACTGACCTTTCTTTTCAACTATAGAGTGTTTATTGCATGTAACATCATTTTGTACTGTTTGAGAGATTTTTTTAGTATTTATTTTTTCAGAGCTTTTTTATTTTATCTTGAAAATGATTACTGTGAAGCTTGAAATGAGGTAAATGAAATTTCTGTTTTGCGTGATTGCCAAAGATATTTCCATTTGGGTAATTGACACTATATAAATAGACACTATATCTGAAATTACAAGGTTTATCCTTAAGAGTCAATGATTGAATCTTTGTTGCAATGATTATTATGTTTCTAGCAAGTTACATGTTTGGCAACAGCTCTTCTAACCCTAATTCATAAACTGCGAGCTTTTCATTTCTTAAACAGCCATTTAAGAAGACATCATTTCCAGGATGATAATGTGAAGATTCATCAGAATCAGAATTCATTGAAAAGTCTTTGGGATGTGCTGGAAGAGACTTTACAGAGTTCTTGTCAATACAAATTTTGGAAATAAATGTTTTGATTGTTATTTCCATCAATTGTTTCTTCTTGACATTGTAATCATGGAATATGACCATGATGTGTCTTTCTACATGGTTGTTTAAGAAAAGAAAAGCTACACACTCTATCAATTAGGATTAAAAGAACTGTTGCCAAGCATATAACATGTTAGAAACACAATAATCACTGCAACAATGATCCAATTATTTCATCCCTGTTTCAGCATCTAGTGAGAGAAACACTTTAATAGATGAAAAAAAATGCACAAAATAACATTTTCTCAGTATTTTGATTACTGTTTTGTTTTATTAAATTCAGTATTGTCATCAAAGACATACGTTATTGTCATGGCAGCACACTTTTTCAGTTTAATGCTTATCGAGTAGCCACTATAAAGTAGAAATGTATTCATATATGACATTATGCAGACACACTTATTCATGCTTTTCACCATAGACGACTAATTTAAAAAATGAATAATATTGAAGTTCTAACAGAATCCTATAATCTAACATGGTGTTAAATATGTATACAATGAGATTTTAATAGTCTGAATCTCTATAATCATTTTAAAAGCAAGAGGGCAATTAAAATACAAGAAGAAACAAACAGTATCATCAACAATATCTATTCGTGTTTAAATGAAGGCATGATGAATGCAAGGAAGCAGTGAGGATTGTAGAAGTACAGAAGAATGCAACATGCCAAAACCATGAAAAAATATATTATTTGTGTTGTATTTTCCTATAATCTTTGTGTTATGAATTTACATTGAGAGTAAGTTGTTAAGTATTCGAGTGATTCCTGAAACACCAGTTACTATGGTGACGGCTCAGCAAAAATGGAAATACGGTCTGATACAAACAGTGAGGTATCAATGTGTGTTTAACAATTGTTTTTGTATATTAGAGAAATATATTCCATTCAAAAAATGATATGGTGGTGTTATATTTCTCCTTTAATGTCTGTGATAGCGTACATAACAAACAGCATATGAGGTACATTAAACCTAGTCAACTCTGGATATGAGTTTATTACTCAAGGAATATTTCATAATGTTATATTTTATAATGTTGATATTTCTGGCTTTCAATTTCATTGATGAAAGTCTCTGGTTAAAGTGATCGAAATTAAACATAGTTTAACCTAATTGTTTGTGCTGAAACTAAAATAATATATCATATAAAAACGATAATCACAATAACATATTGAAGGCTTCATATCATAAAGCCAGAGCCTTTTGTAAACTTGCAAATCCGCTCAAAATGAATGATCCAATACACACATAATTACCCGAATCTGTTATTCTTTTCATCAAATACACTTTGATTCATTTATAAAATGGGTTGAGGTTTCATGCCAGCTCAAATCATTTAAAAGATGTTCCAACAATCAAATAGCTTTAGAAAGAGTTAAAAAAAAAAGCATGAAATTAGTTTATGCCCTTGTTTATCGTGAACAAAAAGCTCTCGAATGGTGTCAGTATGGTAAATATTGATAGGAATTTTGGCTGAAACGAATGGTTTGATGCAGAGGCAGTGACTGGCTCTTCCAAAAAATCACATCTGTGGCATGTTAGCATGTAAACGTCAAGCAATTGGAGCTGTGTGAGAAGTAAATGTGCACAAAAGCAAAGTAAATGAAATTGCATTCTTTAATGTGCAACCAAATACTCCACGTATACATGAATGCACATTGAAGACAAAACATTGAGGCACAATACAGTATATGAGACGGATGTTTTCTGTACATACAGTTGATTGATGAGTAGAAAATGTATTTAGAGATGAGATGAGTCTAAGCACAGTTTTTTTTTGTTGCAAACACTGTAACCACAGACTACGGTCGATGCGGTAATTTAAACACTCATGCGCTGAAAGAAAACCCTTAGGCATGCAACTACAAGAACAGAGAGTATCAAATCAACAGCAAAGGCCGACATTATAGCAGGCAATGATTTATTTCATTCAATCAAACTCTCTTTTTCTGTCATAGTGGCAGCGAGGCTCTCTCCTCTTCCTCCTATTGGGCACCTAAGCCCACGCAGTCTCTTAAAGCTGATTGGTGGAGCAGATCCCTCAGGCACAGTGCTGTACATCCCAATGAGACATGAGTAAGAGGGGAGGACAGATTAATGCTCCTCTACATGGAAAAGCAGTGGTAGCACAGGAGGTTTATACTCTAGATTACACACAGAGACAGACAGGGATGACGGACGGGTCGGAAGTGGACTTCCCCACCCTATCCAGAAGCATTGATGTAGAGCTGACTCTGCAAGATGTAGTCGATGACTGGCTGACTCAGGTAATCCACCACGTGACCGTCACCGTGCTGAAGAGCCAGTCTTGAAAGAGAAAAGCAGAGGGTTCAGGTCTGTTCACATTAAGGGCACGTTTATATAATGATCCATTAAAAACAGAAAGTTTTCCCTCGCATTATTTAGCATACAGACAACAATGTTGTCACAACACGGTTAAGTACACTGTATTATGCGTGTCAGGCCAGTAGTTGGCGACGTCAATATGTAAAGAAATACTACGCGCCTATGGAATGAACACGTCATACAAATTTGCATTTACGTAATTTACAAAGACAATAAAGGTATCGTTTTCAAAAGTGCGCGTTTTCAGGCCCCTGTTACGTGGGATGAATGACGAAGGCACGGGAGACAGGAATCAACGTAAAACTATGTTTATTAAACAAAAACGAAAAACCTTTAAATATAAACAGAAAACGGCACACTTGTGCATAAACAAACGAAAACTAAGAAACACGGAGAGATAAACACACTTCGACACAACGACATACTTTGTAACAATCGACAAAGACAAGGGAGAACATGAGGGTTAAAATACACTGGAGTAATGGGAAACACCTGACTCGACTAACAATGGGAGTGGCAAACGAGATGGAAACACCATGGATAACACAGGAGGCAACAGGAAGTGACGAGACACGACGTGACTGTGACGGCCCCCAAGCTGTTGTTGTGCAAATTAATGGCCAAAACTCAAAAAACTGTTTCTGCTGTAAAAACTAACCCTAACCCTGCTCTAAAAACCAATAACAATAAAAATAACCATAACTCTAACTATTTCTCTGTCTACACCAACAAATGATATTGTTTTATTTGTTCTAAACCAGTGGTTCTCAAATAGTGGGGCACGTGGTTCCCTGGGGGGGCGCGCGTGACCCTGGAGTACATGCTTTTTTTTTTGCCAGGGAGTAGGTTTTCTTGCACTGAACAAGAGCAGCATCTATGAAGTTCAGATATCCGTCCCCTCATCCTTTGACTACGATCACACCAGTGTTCATTTGTGTCACGTGATCAACCACTAAATTCACACGTGTTTTCACGCGTTATCTGGCACTGATCCAAAAAAGACACGCTCAGAGCTTGTCATTTATCACAACAATTCAGAGTTTTTAACCACATAAGATTTATTTTAGGTTTCAACAAGTTGAGCCAACAAGTTGGTGACTATTTTGAATAAAAAAGAAAAACTAAATAAATGTATTAATCTATTATACAGCGCTTTTTGTGACTGCGGTATGTCACGTGACAAGCATGACGCGTTGCCATGGAAACCATAAGGCGAACGTTCCAAAATGGGAGGAGGGGGGGCGCGCGAAATGTTTACCTCTTCCTAGGGGGGGCGTGACAGAAAATAATTGAGAAGCACTGTTCTAAACACACACTGCAGGTGTGTTGTCAGCCACTTATTCTTTTAAATTTAATGATTTTTTAAAACTATATCTTACCGTTAAGGCTCGTTTATGCCAAAAACAAAAACTACAAAGATATCCATAACGACAACTATATTATCGTCCACACTATTAGATGCCGCTTTAAATGCTTAAGCTTTGATTCTTATCGGCTATTGTTTTTCGCTATCTTTCTGATGTTGATTCTGCTATATTTTTATATTTAGAATAATTTGAAGAATTCTATCATTATCGCCCTTGGTGTGAAAGGCCCTTTACGGTACAGATGAATGACGTAGAGAAACCAAGAACACGTACCTGCTCTTGGTGGAACTGACGATTGACATTGGGTGGTCGATCTCATCCTGTACCACGATTATACTGTCCTGTGAGAGGAAAAGCAAAGCAGTCTAAACATCACAACACAGAAAATATGCTCAAACCCCGCTGAGTGAGTAGTAAAACAGATACTAGCTATAAAAAAATTATTTTCACTAGTCATTGATGATAACAACCAAAGGAAAGCGAATAGCTTGTTGCTAGACCTTATGCTTTCGGAGAACAGATGAATGGTTCATTATCCTTTCTGTATCGGCTCCATCCCGAGGAACCACCACTATCCCAAAATCTCCCACAATCACTTCCATCTAGAAGAAAATAATGATCAGATATTTAGTTCAACAGTTTAACAACACATATCTGAAGTTGTATTAACAATAGTTTGTATGTTAGTGCCTTTAGAAATCAAAACTGATACTATTTACTTCTTTAATACATTTTCCAGGTCTTATTGTGTAAAATTCACCAATGCATCTTATACTAAAACAAGTAAAGTGAAGCTTTATGAATTAAAATGTCTTATTCCATAACTTGCATCAACATTTATCATATTTATTACTATTACTATTATTATTCAAATATTAGTACATTTGTATCATTTATTTTGGGGAATGTTTCAGTAATTTGTTTGTAAATTACATTGGCCCTGTCCCAAATGGCACAGTTCATATGCACATTTTCTTATTATATAATTGTTAAGAACATACAAAATCAAAGTCAGTAGTAAGCACAATTAAGAATTCAATTAAAACAATGGAAAAAATCTGGAAAAATCTCATAAAAATGACAAAGTGAGACATTTGCCTTCAAGTTCCTTACCAAGAATGAAGCCAATCTGAAATTTACATTTGCGTAAAAATAAAATTCCTATAAAAATAAAACTTAGAAAAAACAATATTGGTCCTTTACACCTTTATCAAGGTTGTGAACGCCAAATAAACATCTTTGTCACACATGTTCCCCATGGTCATACGGAAATACTATTAAATCTAAATTTTGGAAAAATACTTTGTATTACAAATCTTAATATTAACCGGCTGTATTAATACATATACATACAGTGAATGATAGCCATCTGCTCTCTCCCTATGGTTTACATTATTGTCAGTTTAGTGTTAAGTGATTAATTTACAGCAAAACAAAAGATAACATCTATGCTCTCATGTCCAAAAACACTTTTGTCTTTACATTTCATAATGAACTCAGACAAGCTTTGTATCAACTAATTTTCCGTCAGTTCAATTCATGGCCATAAGGCCATGAATGATACATATGATGCATCCTTCAAAATGAATGAAAGATGTGAAACAAAGGCTGCCTTCCAAGGATCCTTCAAATTGAGATGGCCTTCAGCGACATTTGATGACATGACAACCGAGATATGCAGCACACCAGATTGACACCCTAATGTTTCTGAAATGTGTAACGCTCAATTCAGCTTTCACTTCGTTTTGAACTATTTTAGTAGCAGAGGAAAATAAATAACCATCAATATTGTGTCTACAATGTAAGAACTCAATACTATCTTGTTGCTTATTAAACTGTAAAATAAAAGCTATATCACAATCACAACCACGCCACTGGTCTGAATATAAACAAGACGCTCACTGTTGCGTGTGTGATACTGATTAATTATAGGTGAGCAAGAGTAATGTACTTTATATATATTTTTATACATACAAGTTTGTGTAAGAAAGAAAGAATCATATCTTACATCACTTTCGTTCCACAAGCCAGGGATGCAGAAAGATTCCAGGAGATCACTGCCACAAAGGAGCAGGATACGCAACTCTGAACAAAGCACACTCACAGTTACACATCACACCATAAAAACACAAGACAGACAGTAATGAGATGTTTTCCTTAGCTGTGGGGGTAAACACAACAACTTTGACGAGATGAAAAGGAAAACAAGTTACATTTTCCCCATGAGGAGGAAGAATGAGGCACTACACTGCACACAGATGCCTTCTTCATCACAACTTAAACAAACACCATCACATTTAATGACTTATAGTATAGAAAGGTTTCTACTGTTTTGTCTGTTTTTCTGTGTTTGTCTATATTTTTTCAGAGGAGAAATACTCAGGGATTTTTTTATCTCCTCTCCCTGGGCAAAAAATGTCTTTTCTGACGATGACTTAAAGTGACAAGCAAGAATAGATTTTAAAACCAAAACCAAGGCAAGGAAAATCAAATTGTCTCACCAATTTCCTCGTAGCGCATTGCTGTACCGAGGTTGGCATTTTCGTCTGTTCAGAAAAAACAGAAAGGCATGAGAGGACACAGAAATGATTGATTTGTTGGAAGTCACCACAGAATACACATCCTGTGTGAGACATATGACTAATTCAAAATAATTATATGGAATTACATGATTTCTAAATGAACCCATTTCGCTGTGAGATGATTCAATAAATAATCTGACTTTTTGTGATGTATTCAGTGTTTTTTTTCTGTCATAATAATATTATGTCTTAGCTATTAATCTACATGTCAGGCAATTTCACTCAGTGTAAAAAATAATACTGGTCCGTGACAGATACAAGTACATTAAATGCATTTATTTATATTTATATTTGAATAATAAAATCAATTCTGTATGTGAATATACTAACTTACCAACAAAGGTAAAACGATCCATGTGTGGGCGAACGCAACAAATTTTACCAAGGCTTTCACTCATCTTCCCCCAAAGCTTAACTGGAGACAAAGAGACATCAGTCAATCATGAAAGACATGTTCTCCAGAATATAAAGATAACAAACAAGGGTCACTCACTAGCCACAGACTTGTTAGCTGTGTTTTGGTAAATAGACGTGCCATTTTGGGGCTGGCCAATCACAGGGGTTGTGGAGGGTGTGTTCACGTTGGACAGAATGCATCCTGTGACTCTCTGCAGAGGGACAGTTCAGTTTATCACTTCGGGATGGAGTACAAGTCAAAATCTTACAGCATTCAGACCAAAATTGGGACTAACCTTCATTAGGTCTCGGTGATGCTCCAAAACACTGCAGGTGGTCTGCCAAGTCTCCTGGTAGCTTTCCCAAGGATCCACTCTGCAAAGGATCAAACATTTTATGTCATTCTGAAATATACATATAAGCTATACATCATCAATATAACTCAGAAGTTATATGTAAGTACTTCATAGCATTTTTATTAGCTAATGAAATGCTTACATTTGGATTTTTTGATACAGCATGATTTTGACTGATTGACAATTACCTGATCCAATCAGATGACTGAACCGCCAACTGACACATGGTGAGACGATGTCTGCTTGAGACAAGGCCCTAGAAAAGCAGAAAAGAAACCAAAACAAGGAAAAGTGAGTGCTTTATCATCCATCTAGCAATAAAGAGAATATCTGAACTTGTGAAAAGTAAAGAAGGGAAAGCTGTTTGATCAACATTAAAGCCATTATTAAAACATTTGCCTTGTTTTAGATCAGGGTTCAAAACACAACAATTCCTAAAATTGTTTCTTCACACGTTATGCCTCTCCCAACAAAACGGATTTATGCTGGATTGACTAAATCCTGATTTCTAAAGCATTTATTATTCATATTTTGATGCTAAGAGAGAAGAAAACTATGCTAAATTTCTTTTTAGCACCTTGGTCCTGGAGAAACGTTGTTTCGTTTTACTATGTACTTGTATAAGGCTGAAATGACAATAAACTCCACTTTGACTTTGACTTTAATTACATGGTTACAGAGTTTTGCTGATTCATATGATTCAGATTTAAGCCTTATATGCACACAAATAAACATGAATCTAATTAACTAGAGACATATAGTTTTGTTCACATGCATGAACATAACATTTGAGGTAGCATTGAGGTACATTAACCAATTTCACGTGCGAAATAAAGTTCAAAAGAAATCTGCGCAGACTTTCCCCCACAGATTTCACAACATGTTTAAATTTGTCATGCAAATTCTTCAATTTTTACCAAAGAACCCTGCTTGATTTGAAGTGACTTATATGTAATCAAAGCTAGACAACTGACCTTTTTTCCTTATGAAAGTTCCCTATATTTCTTTAATGTGACCTCTTTTTAATGGACAATAATTGACATAACAGTGCAAAAACAGTGAGATTTATAAGTTGGATTTTCAGGTTACACAGCTACACTAGTATAGTATAGTATGTAATATAGTATAGTATGGCTGTCTTTATGAGTGAGTCACTGAATCATTCCCTTAAACGATGTTTAAAACACTGATTCATATCTAAAATGCAACTTATTCAGTATGTACCATAACTTTTTGTTTACTGAACTACAATGAACAAACAGATTATCTTACTGGTTTGCCATAGGAATCGTGTACAGGTGAGATGATACCCCCAATCACAATGAATCGTCCAGTCTTGTCTAGGTACTCTCTGGCTTTTTCTGCAAACCAAACAAGGTTAACTTATTATTTCATGTTCATCCTTTGTCTTCTGTAACACACCACACCATGTTATAAAGGTACACTCCTAAAAATAAAGGTTGTTATTGTTTGTCATTGATAGTTCCATTAAGTAATTTCAACATCCATGGAACCTTTCCATTGCACAAAAGTTTCTTTACAGTGCAAAAAGATTATTTTGATTATTAAATTGGTCTTGGATCTTTTTACAAACTCTTCCCTGAAGGTTTCAGAACCCCCTTTCAGAACCTTTATTTTATTTTAAGTATAGCTTGCATGAAAGGAATTATCTTAGAAACATAAGAAAGTGAAACAAAGTCTTTTAAGTGAGGACAGCCCTTCAGTTTTAACTCTGATGTTCTGATTTATCTCACAATGTAAGCACAGTGCTTCATCTGTCTAATATAACCTCACACCCCCCAGCCCCATCAAAATATAGATAGAAGTGAGTGTCAGAAAAGAGATCTCCTGCTGGGGAATATGAGGCAGACATACAGAAAGATGAAATAATCAGAACAAACATTCTCAGCAAATATCTCTAGTGTGCAAAAGAAAGAAAAAATGAGGCCACAGTGAAAAGCCGAGTGAAAACCAACATATTCAATACTTAAATTAAATGCTAAGATTTAAATGTATTTGATTTAATGTTAAGTATTTTTATCGGTGTCAGATATGTAAGTGGTTCAGCATAGCCTGTATGATACAACTGATGATACAACTCAGAATGAGCCATAAACCCATTCTTATTTTTGCACCTCAATATATGCAAAGGCATGCAGTAGGAGAAGAAGAAGAAGGCTTCAAAATTAGGTCACAGACACACAGATGCTTTTTGCTTCAGGGGAAAACAACAGATCTGTATTGATCAAGCTGTGGCGGTACTCCTCATGTTGCTTACGCTTGGTGAAACACAGCTGCAGTAATTGAATTAAGGAAAGTACAAAGCTCCAAAGGTTTTTTCCCTGATATGTTTATTAGCACACTGAAATGTGGAGACGAACAAGCCAATGGAAGAAATCTCTCTCTTGTTTTCCGAGTGTCTCTCCAAGTGTCTCTCCGAATGTCTCTTCTTTTCAAGTTCCTGTCACATACAACATGATGGTATAGGTGCATATTTTCAGTGCCAAGCTTTAACCCTCGTGCTTGAGATTTTGAGATTGACGAAACTTTCTTTTAAAATACAAATACAGATTTATTTATTTAATATTCTTCTGACCTAAATGGGTATGCATTTTTCCAGACATATTCTTAATATTCTCCTAATATTCGGTCAATAGAAAATACAATAAAACAAATGAAAATAAACAACTGTCAGGAGTTAGAACACAGAAAGTCTAAACATGTGAAGATTGATTGAATATATTCACGTTGTACACCTGGGCCCCCAAATCTGGTGGGCAGGTTTTCATTCTGTGACTCATGATCTGTTCAACTTTCAAACACATTACCTTGTAATATAAGAAAGCCAAAGTTTAAAACATTCATCCCAATATTTAATTGAAAACTTCTAACAGTTTTCTTTTAAAGTAAAATGCAAAGAAAATCTGCAGTGATCAATTAATTGCACTTTCAAACACTTCATGAAATCAAGTAGACATAACTAAAATTATTGTGAAAGTTATATGGATCCAACTTGCTTTAAACCAAGACCATAATTTATTTAATTTACCATAGCTCTAAATGTACAAATCTCATTAAGGTCCTATATGATTCAAACAGGTCTGTCTACAAAGTCTCTTAGCAGGACAACATGTGAGTTTTAATATAGCTTACACACACGATGTTAAATGTACAGTACAGATTGTTATTTGCTTTCCCATGGTCGCTCTAGTATGTCAAGTAGCCTTCGCAGAAGAAACGATTAATCACACTTGTTGAAATGTCATAAATCATACTTCCATAATGCTTGCGTCCACAAAATTGTGTACTAAAGTAGAGATTGGTTTGCTACGCCTGCGGCTGCGCAGCAGCATCATCTGAACCGAGAGATGAGTTGATCATTGTGGCTTCTGAGGCCGTCGCCCATTTCAGCACCTTCGCTCTGGACAGCGATCGACAATGAGAAGGCATTACAGGAACATCCAATCGATCATCAAGCGTGACATCACAAAGCCTAAAATCATCACGGTCACCATAAACACCTTCACATGCTTCATACAACATTCGGCTGAATTAAAAACCAGCTCGCGCCTCCACTCCCTCTAGAATAGGCGAAATAGCCTACTTACCGAACATATGAATGTGTCCCTTCGTGATGGGGTTGAAACTTCCACATGACAGCAAAATGACGTGCGTCTTATTGATCTCCGTCATTGTGTTCGCTTCGAGCTATCGCTTTTAAACATATGTCGCGGGTTTTAAGGCCTTTTGTTTTGTTGTAAGACCGCAGCAAGAGGCGAGGTTCATTAGGCTGCGGCAGGCGCGAGAGGCAGAGCGTCACTGTGATCCGTTCCTGCGCACTTAAAGGAACATGCGCGTTCGGACGCGAGTCAAGGGCTCTCGGTTCCGCTTGTGTTTCCTTAACGGTTCCGCTGCTTTTAAAACGCGGTGGAATAACTATTTTGTAAATGTACTTGGTATTATAGTAATCAAAAAAGCAAAAAAAAGGAAATAAATAATACAATTTCTTGCTTTTTTTGTTTTGTTTTTTGCACAGTGTCGTTTTTTCACAGATGATTAGAGCCTTTTGTAGTTGTGTTGCTTGCAACCCTGTTACATGTTATATATATATATATAAATCAAACCCCTTATATATATATATATATATACATCTTCATTTAATAAGAAAAAGGCAGATATGGCCAAATAAAGTATAGCTCTTTAAATATACCTTTAAATTAACTATGAAAAGTTTCACACAGTTAAAGTAGTCTATCTGAGAGTATAGTGGCCTATTATACGCTTAAATATTAGTAGAGGCACATAACTGGGTCAAATTCAGGGCTGTATGCCAGAAATGGACACAAATGAGTGTTACCGAACAGTCGCACAGCTTTCCTGTTATAACATTAGAATGATCTCTCCTAAATAATAACAATAATTTAATAATTTATCAATGCCAGTAGAGCAGATTGTTATCCCTTATGGGTAAATTGCATTTGCACCCCGTGTTTATTAACACTAAAAATACATCCGAAACACATGTGCAGACAAGCAGTCAAGAGAAGCAAGCCAGTGGCCCTCATTAACACCGCTCTCCTCTGTCTCAGACAAAAGCTTCTACTGCTTCTACTGTAAGTCAGATCACTTTGAACAGAGCCCCACTGAATTAATCTCTCTCAGGCTTTTTTCATAATCATAACTAGTCATCAGCAGATACTGTCCAAGATATTTGAATCTCCAGAATAATTAAAAGTCCAGTTACCGAGCTTCTTAGATTATTCACTTCTGCACTGGATCGTTGGCTTCTGTTTCTATTATTCTCATCTGTAGATGGCTTTGGATATATATATATATATATATATATATATATATATATATATATATATATATATATATATATATATATATATATATATATATATATATCCAATGAAAAATTGTAATGAAACCTATAGTTGACTGTAGAAACTTATGCCTGTATGACGCACTGAATCAAAGCCATTTCTTTTGACTCGGCTTTAGATGTATTACATTTGGTGTCTAATAAAGGAATATTTTTCTTTGCATATTTAGCATTGCATCAGTGATTTATTTATCAGCACAATGAACATGTCCCTGATGACAGGGGTTTGAATTCAAAGCACCACAGTCACAGTGTGACTCATCAAAAGTACAACAAGCTCTCCAACGCTCTCAAACATGTTTCAAATGGGGAAAACCGCTCGGTTCAACAAATCATTATATTTGAGAAGTTATGGAGGAGTTTAGTGTTTCCCACCACATAAGGAAATATATGGGCAGTCCTTCATTTACACAAAACCCTCTGAATTATTAAAGTCACTATAAAATCTATAAAATCAAAACTGATCAACACGTTTTTTATGGAATCTGTACCCATCATTATATATTTTTTTAATTCATGTGCCCTTACAACCTTCAAGAATCAAAATCACTTCTCCTCCGTTTTGCAGCCACATCTCTTCTCTGATGATGTTTATTGGACAACCTGTTTGTCCACCTATTCAACAAACTAAGAAGCTGATGAGTTGAATCAGGTGTTTCAGTAAGTGAGACATCTAAAACAATTTGGTTGGTGGGTCCTCAGTACTGGAGTTGAGAAACACTGCTTTGACATATTTCACAGCATAAAGTATATTACCAGGGTTTGCACATATTTTACACAAGAAGGGTGGGGCAGTTTCAGGATTTTGATAAGCGACCTTGTCTAATGTGATGACTGCAATTTGATCGGCAAAGCAGTGATCAAATTTTGTCTGATATTCACACAATGAATAGCATGTTTTTGATTTGACACACGCTTGACACACATAAATTAAAATGTTTCCTTTTTATTAAAAAGCAAATAAAAAGTTACAGTCCTCTTGAAAGGAATTGTACCTAAACAAGCACTGTTACAGTGCAGAGCAAAACAATTGCCTGGAAAAGACAATAATGATAATACTATTAAAGTATATTAAAATTCACAAATGAATAAACCAAAAAATTATTATTATAAAAGTACATTAAAACAGTATTGGATGCTTCTTTAAACTCAGCAGGAATGTACAGTTAGATGTAGCCTATTGCTTTTAGTGTAGAACAGACCCCTTTGAAATGTCTGAAAAAATTTGTGAAATCAAACTGTACATGAACCCTCAGCTCAGTCTTGAGAAGTATTTGGCCTTGCTATGCTGCACAGTGTATATCTGTACAAACTATACTTTTATACTTCCATTAGCTATTCTTTTTTTACGTTTATGTATGTATTTCATTTGCTTTGATTTATGTTGTCATGGTTACCCTTAATTTTAAAACGTTCACAGTTCAAAATGTTTCAATGGAGAAATCTGGGCAAACTATAGGCCTATGAAGAGTGACGTCTGTGAGTGAGCGAAGGGGCGTGGCCCGTGACGTCGTTCAGCGCGCTCTTCTGTGTACGTCTGGACCGTTTTCTACCAATGACGATGTGATGGACAATATGGCGACGGGAGTAGACTTAGCTTGTGAACCTGTCGTTGTCTAAAAGACTGGCGATCCGACAGGATGAACCTCTGCGCCCAATACTTACGGTGAGTAAAATCCGGAGTTTCTCAGACTCGAACTGGCGACCGAGTCCGCGTTTCTATCATTGAGGCAGATCTGCGGTTTATCGGAATGTTGTTCTGCTAGCATTGGCTGTCAGTGCTAGTGCTATGCGCTAGGATAGTTAGCATGCTAGCCCGCAAACGAGACACGAAACGGAATACAAACAGAAGCGGGTGACGTATTCCCCTAATTATTACCGAAAACATTGATATATGGGTGGGTGGCCAAATCGCGATATTTACTTGATCTAACGAGAATTTGTGTGTACATAGTAGCGGTTGTAGGAGGGCATGTTTGGGTGATGTGCTGTGTTAGCCCGCGTTAGCTATAAACATACCACTGGATGAAGTCAGAAAACAATCCGGTTACACATGCTCGCTACATTAGTCACACAAGTCTTCACAAGTGAATGATTACCTTTAAAAAATCAGCTTGGCAAGAATAAAACGAGGTTTCATATATTGTGTGTCTGCTGTACATAGATCTCCTTTCGTTGCAACATAAATAACGAATTACAGTGAAGAGCCATTGGTGACAGTGAACTGATATAGTTAGTACGCTTTTACAAAGCTGTTATGCTGTATTATGTTATTTATGTGGATAAAAAGTGTGTTTTGACCTTGTTTTATTGGTGTCACTTGATGTTTTTTTTCTTCAATTTCTACAGAACACATTTCAGATTAAAATCAACTCGCATTTCTTACGTGCCGTGGTGTCTTTTAGATTTTATCCGTGAGAATGTCTGGTTTGCAAGACGGTGTTGTTTTTAGTATCTGACATGCTTCATTAACCTTGAGTTGGTTTCAAGACTGAAATCGTGCCTGTGTGTAAATATATTTGGGGCCGATAATGGCAGATCCAGGGCATTTGATCATGAAAGGTTGTAAGCTGTGTGCTGTGTGGATGTGTTGTTGTCGAGGAGTTTTGTAAAGAAAGGATGGTGTGATGATGGAGCACATTTCAGCTCTAAAGTGACAGAGAGCAGATGTCTTCAGGAATCTTTGAATTTTAACCTTATTTCAAATATACATATAAAATGTGTGTGTATAATTTATATATATATATAGTGTGGATGTGTGTGAACTCTGTTGGAGAGAAGACGTTGAAAAAGCAAAGTTGGTATCGGAACTGTTTTAGATATTTCAGTATCGAATATTACATATCAACTATGTACAATTCTGACACCATTAGAAGTCATTTTAATTAGTTTTGAAATTAGAGGTGTGATCTTTGTGAGGAAGGAATCATGATACAAAGATTTCATTAACAATTCTGTTAAGTTCTTAGAGAAAAGTTTCTGTATCGTTCAGATATCAGTGCATCTAAACCAAGAGATGTACAATGTTAAATGAGTGTGACCACTTTGAGTTCGACAGTCAAGTTGTATTAGTGTGCAAGAGAATTTCTAGTCAGTTGTTTGAATTTTTGTTTGTAAAATGGTCCGGTCACTAAATTTTACATTCAATGGTCTTGTATGTGTTTTTATGCCTTGCTATTGTTTTGTTTTCTATGATGTATTTTGGATTTATTGTATTGAATTAATCTAGAATTTGTTACCAATGCAACATTATCAAGCTGGCTTTTTTATTGTCCTAGAAGCATCTTTTAGAATCATTAAAATTATAAAATAAGTTTGTTTGTGGTGAGCTCCAGTTCAGACCAAGATGGCAGAAAGCTTCCTCCTCTTTTTTTTTTAACAACAACACAATACAATGTTGTTGTTAGTTGACATAAAAGTAGACCATTTACAGTTTTGAAAGATGTTCTCTTATCTGTAGGACCTAAAATTGAGTATTTTTAGTTGTTTCTTCTGTTATTAGGAAAAATGCCATGGATTATGCTGGCACTTATAATACTTCAGCATAGCGCTCCACAGTAACATTTGGATTTGCGCTTAACAGTAGCCAACATTTATCTAGATTAACTTTAGAGCTTACTAGGGCTGTCACGTTTTTTGAAATTTGGCTTATGATTAACTGTTTAACTTTTTTTGGCCAAATTAATTGCCAGTTTTATGGCTTTGTCATGTTATATTTTTTATTTATCAAATAATTGTGATGAATTTAATACATTTTTGAAAGTTGTGATTTTGTTGTGTAAGATTACAGTTAACACATTTAAATATTAAAGGAATTTATTCAATTCAGTCAAAAACTGGCTAATGACAGAAAAGGCCATAACAAGTAGTATTCATATACAGTCTAAACTAATTGTCACTTCTTTTTTTGTTTTGTTAAACACAGTCCAGAATTTACTAAGTACACACTACTTAATTTATAGAGAGAAACCACAAATTAATAAAAATGTATAATGGTAAGCTATAATTTTTTTTTTTTTTTAAATTAACTTGGTGTATAATTCTATGGAAGCTTGTTTCTGACTCCGTCGAGTAAGAAAATATGATTCTAAGCATGTAGATTCGAGATCACAGCAACCATGACACACTCTGCAAAGCTGCTGTTAGAGTGTGCTGCTGTTATGTGTGATCCATACTATCATTGAATTACATGAATGATAAATTATCTGTATATGTGATGGGATTCCGTAATATATACGCTTTCATTCATTTGAAACATTTATTTGTATTTTTGTGTATGAACAAACGGTGATTCCATGGATTTCAAACAGAGGAATTGGACATCACAGCGTTAGGAGTGGCGGCGATATGTGCTTTCACTTCGGAAAGCTGGAAATCTGAGGGGTCCAGGCCCCCTCGTGGCTACGCCACTGGTGGACACATGAGAAAACAAGTCATTGTTACCAGAAAGTTTCTCAATATTGCTAGAAAATGTCTTATTATTATGAGATATTAACTCATTATTACCAGAAGGTTTATCATTATTACAAGATGTTCAGTCATTATTACCTGAAAGTTTCTCATTATTACTAGAAAATGTCTTATTATTATGAGATATTAACTCATTATTACCAGAAGGTTTATCATTATTACAAGATGTTCAGTCATTATTACCTGAAAGTTTCTCATTATTACTAGAAAATTTCTCATTATTATGAGATATTAACTCATTATTACCAGAAAGTTTCTCATTACGAGATATTAACTCATAAACGTGTTAATAAAAACATGACAAATTGCTATTTGTATTATTTAAAAATGCATTAATACATTCATAGATTTAACAATATTTATATACGAAGAAAGAATTATATGCACACACAAAGAATATAAAATGAAAAGATGCTAATTTTAAATGTATTGTGCAGCTTTTTAGTTGGGCAATAGGATATGATAGTTTTAATAACCTTTTAGTGCACAAAACCATGATATGAAACACAAATTCAGAAATTAACACGTAAACTGAATCGCTTTGATAGAAGGTTAATGCAATGCATCCGGTATAAGTTTAAACATTCTGCATACAATTCTGTACAAAATCCTGTAAAGACAATAAACTATTTTTCTTATCTTAAAAAATAAGTTATATTTGCACAAAATCACAGATGAACTTGAACTAAGTTACGTAGCCAGACTGTGTTGTTATCAGGGGTGCACATAACTTTTTCAGTGAGTTACTCAGGTGAGTACCAGGAGATTGTGTTTGGTACTCACATATGTAGCTTTGTCTTAATAAGTGCAGTCTTTCTCACTGTCCTCTTCACTGTCGCATCCACTTGTCCTCTGCGGCGCGATCTACCTGTCCTTCGCGAACGCGGAAGTAGCTGGGCGATCGATCTGTCGACGGGGGGCGGCGTCAAAAGAGCCATATATGGCTCGCGAGCCATAGGTTTCCGACCCCTGGCGTGAGCGATGCTCTGCATGATCCGCGTGCCCCCTTCACGTGAATGATATGCACTTCAGTGCGCTCATCGTTAACTTTTCGGCTCAGGCTCCAGTTGGCGTTTCTTTGAAGGTGATGAAACGCCAAAAAAGCTGCTTAATGTCTGTTGCTTTTTGGACATCTCTTACTGTAAGGTTGTGTACGATGAGATGAGAAGATCGGGTAAGTACGCAAAGGCACTTAGTGACTCAAGTGGGCCTTCGCATTTCTGATTTTTGTTGCGCATGCGTACCTGCGTACCAGTTATGTGCACCCGTGGTTATGTTATATTACAGCCCAGTCATAGTTATTAATATTTTGTATTGCTGTTTGGTTGTGCGCTGAAGTTTCACTGTGCTTTTATGGGAGGAGCGGGTTTACAATAGGAGTTACACATTCTGATTAGCACATAAATTAGTTCAAGTTCACTTAAATGTGCCATATATGTCAAATTATTAACTTATAAATATCTCATTAAGGATGCGCATCGAGGTAAATAACCCGCAGTTCTTCATTCATTCCAGTGATACCCAACAACCTAACCCAAAGAATTCACAACGTTTTTTTACAAGACTGTTTTCATTATAATATTATGCATATCAGTCCCCAGTAGATATTAATATTGTGCATTGCTAAAGATGGTATAAAGTGCTTTTCTGCATCGTTACTGAATCAAATGCATATGAGAATGCTAAAACACTGGCGCACAAAGAATTCACCACATTCTTCTACAGTCATGTTCTCATTATAATTTAAAATAGCTTATATGACAGACTTTTGCTGCACGTGTTGCACTGTATCTTCGTTTTCTAAGGGATTTCAATCAAACTATTCAAAACCATAATATTGAACAGTGCACATCTGAAGTGTCTCAGCTGAAGAAAATAATATACCGTATTTATTCGAGTATAACGCGCAAAATTTTCTACCAAAAAATAAATCAAAGTTAGGGATGTTTGTGATGCACGAGGGCTGGGCTGGGCTGGGGTTTGCTTTGACGGCCCGTCCTTTGAGGGCGCCGGCGAATTGTGAGTTCGCGCTGCACATTTTACAGGCTGTTTAAGTAGCAATATATGCATAAAATAAAAGGCAGACTCGTGAGTGCAATTCAGCAACTGTATTCAAACCTAAACCGTGGCAACAACCGCAACATAGCCCAAAGCAATCGATTGCCGATTGCATGATATATTACATCCCATACACTGTACGCGAGGGCGAAGAAAAAAAAACGTCACCCACACGTTACGGAGAAGACAGGCATTTTGGATTCCCTTAATGCTACATGTATTATCCCTTGAACTGTGCTTATTGGGTCAGTAAAATAAAAATGAGGTGCAAAATGAGCTTGAGTTTGTGTGTGTATGTACATATACATGTATATATTAAAATGAAGCCCCTAAATCAGGGGTCTCAAACTCAAATGAGCCGGGGGCCGCAGGAGGCAGAGTTTGGGTGAGGCAGGGCCGCATCAAGTATTCCACAAAAAAAAATATTTTCTCAAATGTCATTATTGACAGTTCTTTAACTTCAATGGGTTCTTCTTCTATATACTTGGACTTACTGAATTTCAAGGTTAAGGAAAAAGTTAAAAAAAAATTATTATCTTTTAATTTAGTCATTATTATGATAAACTCTCATTATTTTGAGAAGTCAATATTATGAAACTTTCTCATTTTTTCCAGATATTAAGTCATTATTATGAGAAATTCTCATTATTTTACTGGACTTCTCATTTTTTCCAGATATTAAGTCATTATTATGAGAAATTCTCATTATTTTACTGGACTGTGGGACACCATTAATAAATGTATTATATACAAACAATGGGATGCAGCCACGGAGGTGATATTTACTGGATTGTATTTTCTATATTATAACACCGATGTCCCGCAAATCAGCCCATTTCAAATTATGGAAAAACAAATACAACAAAAACAACGCCGATAACAGTAACATTCACTTCGTCCAGCTCAAAGTAGAACATGCTCAATTTCAATCACAATAAGAAGTAATAATTCTATGACGGCTTTGACAAATGTGATATTACACGAGCAGCTCCACAGTTTCTCTGAAATGTTTCTCTGTCTGCATCAAGCCCGGGAGTCATTTACTCCACTGTGATTGGCCCCCGGGAGTCATGTACTCCACTGTGATTGGCCCCCGGGAGTCATATACTCCACTCTGATTGGTTGGCTTGTACAGCTCCAGCTCGCACGAAAAAGGAATCTTCCGCACACAACTCGGTAAAGCGCTATTCATTCAGCACTCGCGGGCCGCACTTACATTAAACTTTCAAATGGTCCCGCGGGCCACAAAATATCGTTTCGCGGGCCGCAATTGGCCCGCGGGCCGCATGTTTGAGACCCCTGCCCTAAATGCTCATTCCAGATAACTTGTCCAGTGATTCTCTCTTAAATCATCTCCACTTTAACATATTCTTTTCTTGTTTTGAGCAGGCAGGCAGAGGCCCTGAAGGCTGACATGACAGGTATGTGCTTCCATCTCTAGTTTACTCTATTTATTTATGACTTGAAATATGTCAATTTCTTTTTATTTATTAGCATGCTGTTTTGATGCTTATCTAACTTGTTACCTTTAATAATTAAATGGCTATGGTTGCAAGTTGCACGTATTATTAGAATTATTGATATGATGACTGAGCTTGCTCGGAGTCTAGTGCTGTGTTTCATATTTGTCATCTTATCCCTGTCACTTTGGTAACCATGGCATTGGATGTGGTTACTAAGATGTGCAGTCCTTTCTCCAAATGAACTGAAAGGCGATGTAAGAGTCAGTCGCGTTCTTCAGTGCGGCTGCAGCATTAGCTTTTTAACATGTTTCACTCCACATGCCATGCAGATTCTAAGCTTGGTGCAGCGGAGGTCTGGACATCACGGCAGGCTCTTCAGGACTTGTACCAGAAGATGCTGGTTACGGATCTGGAGTACGCCTTGGACAAGAAAGTGGAACAAGATCTGTAAGAATACCAATGATAATACATTGCCTAATGGTTTGCATAAATTATATGCATCATGCCTTGTGTGAGTTTGTGTTGTGTTTTCATTTTTTCAGCTGGAACCATGCTTTTAAGAATCAAATAACAACACTACAGAGTCAAGCTAAGAACAGGGCTAACCCCAATCGAAGTGAAGTACAGGCCAATCTCTCCCTGTTTCTTGAGGCAGCTAGTGGATTCTACACACAAGTAAGCAAAGTATTGAAATGCTGTTGATTTTGCCATGAATATAGCCATTGCTGCTGATGTGTTGACAAAATAAATGCAGAAGGAACCTGCATTATTGTACAGGAATCATTAAGAAGATTTTGGTTGAAACGACCATAGACCAGCTCTGTCACATGACTAATTATTATGTCAATCTGTTATTCTTTGTTGACCGATTCTTTCTGGATTCTCAGTTGTTGCAGGAGCTATGCACGGTGTTTAATGTGGACTTGCCATGCCGTGTGAAATCATCTCAGCTTGGCATCATCAGCAATAAACAGAGCAGTACCAGCGCCATAGTGAAGCCCCAGCCCAGCTCCTGTTCCTACATCTGCCAGCACTGTCTTGTTCATCTCGGAGATATTGGTGAGGTCGCTAAAGATGATTTTGTAGTTAGTTTGTGGAGAGCATAAGTAACCTGCTCTCTTAATTTTATAAATAGAGTGGAACCTGGTTATGTCGACGGCCTCGGGGGTTAAAAAAGCGTCTAGATAACCGAAACTCAAGATTTTGCTTGAAGCGATCGGCATGCTATAAAAATGTACATACACTGTATATGTTTGCTAACAACAAAATGCATATGTGCACCAACTAACAGCAGAGATTGTAATGGCTACTTTGTTTATGTTGTGAATATATTTTTAAGATTGCTTATATTGTTCTGTGCGCGCTGTTCTTGGGTGAGCGTGCGTGCGCATGGGGAGGAGAGTGTTTTTGAGTGAGGAGAGAGATGGCAGCTCTACCGCTGACTGTTATATAGCATAATCTACTTTTTCTATTTTCCTTCTTTTATATGTGATGTTTGTCGGAGTGTTTTCTTTTTCCTGGTTTGTACTTGTGCTCTTTACATGTTTGAGAAGAGTGTGAAACCCATCTATAAAGCTTGTCATTTGGGCAGTCGTCAACCACTCTTGACAGCCAGTGTAAGATTTACAAGTATACGATAAAAACCACCTTCGATGCTCGATACAAGCCTTTAATTATATTTTCCAACATTGTAAACACAATTTCGCTCACAGTGTAAACACAGTCACAACACACATAAACGCATGCTCATAACAGTCATTTAGCTCGGACACAGTTCTGAAAAGTATCGCACACGCAGTTACTATGGTTTCGCGGCTGCACGGCACTATGCCGTAAAAGTGAGTGAAGCGTCATTGGAGTGAGCGACACGAACTCAGCACATATGGAGTGAACTCGGTACTATCATTAGTCACAGGAATCGAGATAACTGATGTAAATGTACCTTTTTTGTGCTCGAGAAATCAGGGTTCGGCGACATAAAAGAAACGTACACAACCGATAAGAAAATGCTAAGAAAAATAGGGAGTTTGACTGTTCCACTTCAAAATCGTCTACATAACAGGGTTGGCGAGATAACCGAGGTCGAGATAAGTGGGTTCCACCATATTAAACATTTGTAAGCTTCGAAATCTAACAGAATGTTATCGACTGGAAGATTTCATTGGTTGTGGTTTTATTTTACACAACCCACAGCACGTTATCGGAACCAAACCAGCCAGGCTGAGTCATACTACAGACATGCAGCTCAGCTTGTTCCCTCAAATGGTTGGTATCTGTTTCTGCATGTTTTCACGTTTGTCAGCATCTCAGCACATCCCTGGCTTTTGAGAATAAAAACAAGTTCATTAAAAATGAAAGTTTTCTCCTTCTGCTCTAAGGTCAACCTTACAATCAGCTGGCCATATTGGCCTCCTCCAAAGGAGACCACCTTACAACAATCTTCTACTACTGCAGGAGCATTGCTGTCAAATTTCCATTTCCTGCTGCCTCCACCAACCTACAGAAGGCTCTTTCCAAGGCCCTTGAGAGGTCAGAATGTCTTTGAAGGGCTTGCAGACATTTATTGCTTTATAGGATCATAATATTTTGCTCACATTATCGTATACATGTATGAAACTGGTGCTTAATTGTCTTGCGTCTTTTTAATCAATAGCCGTGATGAGGTCAAAACAAAATGGAGCGTATCTGATTTCATTAAGGCCTTCATCAAGTTCCACGGCCATGTTTATCTCTGCAAAAGCCTAGATAAGCTCAACACCCTGAGAGAGAAACTAGAGGAGCAGTTCCAGGTGCAGTCAAAACCACCAGCTGTAGCACGTCATATAATTGTTTTTTCTGGATTTGAATTTGAATGCTCAGATATTCTCCGTAATGATTTGCTCCACAGAGGCTGATTCTTCAGAAAGCCTTCAGCTCCCAGCAACTGGTCCACATCACAGTGATAAACCTGTTTGAACTGCACCACCTCAGAGACTTCAGTAATGAAGCAGATGAGCAGAGCTATAGCTCAGACGAGCAGATCAGCTGGATCCAGCTCCTTGGCCTCTTCAGTATGTCCCTCATTTCACACTGCATCCAAACCCTGTCTTGCCTTCTTTATAAACCCTGTTTTAAACATATGATTTTACATTTATGCATTTGACAGATGCTTTTATCCAAAGCGACTTTCATTGAATTCAAGAAACGCATTAAATCAGTTCTTGCTAAAGATATACACTTTCACAAGTTTGGGGTTGGTAAGATGTTTTTGAAACAAGTCTGCATTTATTTAATCGAAGATAACCATTTTATATTTTCATGTAATTTATTCCTGTGATGGGGAAAAGCTGAATTTGAGCAAAATTCAGTCTCCAGTCTTCATTGTCACATGATGATTCTAATTTGCTGATTTGGTGCTCAAGGAATATTTCTTACTATTATCAATGTTGAAAAATGTTGTACTGCTTAATATTTTTGTGGAATCCATGATGTTAATATTAAAACTGATCTTACTGACCCCAAATGGTTGAATTGTAATGATGTGTTTTGCTTGTAAATGTTAAATAAAAAAAATAATAATGTGAAATCTTCAAACTGGACTACCCAAGATTGTTTAACTGAGTTAGAATTAACCAATTCAATTCTGAAAATAACATTTATGACTAGCCTTAAAACTGTTTTGAGACTGTTGAAATCTAAATTATAAATCTCAAATCTCATAGAAAAGGTGCTAGTAGATCATCCAATTAAAGGGTGTAACTCTAATAGTGTGTACAGTGCTGTAATTTAATTTTCTTTCCCTAGTGTCTTTCTTGGGTGTGATGCTAAGCCGAGCTTTACTCAATAAGAACCGAGAGGAGATCATGGGAGAGTGCCCTCTTCCTGCCATCAAAGTGTCTCTTGACTGGCTGAGGCTTCGACCCACTGTGTTTAATGAAAATGCCATGGACAAGCGACAGTAGTAAGAAAGGCTTCTTATTTTCCTTCCTCCACAGGGCTGAATGCTGTAGTTTTCCATTTCATTTTCAAAACAATAGCTTTATTTCAGTAGTGTAGTAGACTTAGCATTTTTATAATGTGTTTGTATTTGGTAGGGTATCTCATAATCCTACTATCCATTGCACACCATATCTGTTTTTTTCTTCTTCACGATGACACTTAAAATGGTTCTTCCTGAGCCAAGATTTTGAGGTATTAAATACTGTTAAAATGACACGTCTTTGGCTTCTCACAGCATCTGGCCATGGCTGGTGTCCATTTTGAACAGCTTCCAGCCTAAGGAGGAGGATGTGTCAAATGCGTCAGGTATGAGTGCTGAAACACTCTTAAATTTGCTTATGAAATATCTTTTGAACAGTTCTTTTTGTTAATGGCCATGATTGTTTGTTTCACAGTTATTCCACTGCCCGAGGAGTTCGAGCTACAAGGCTTTCTTGCCCTTCGCCCTGCTTTGCGGTAAACCTGCATGCCAAATTGATTACTGTTCTTGTTTTGACTCTTATATGCCTTTTTAGCTGTATTTGTTCTCTTAAGGTTGTTATTCAATGATTCCAGGGTGCTAGACTTCTCTAAAGGGCATCAGAGTGTTGTGGTTGGTAAAGAGAGCTTGGTAGTTAATGCTCGACACCAGAGACTCATTGGCCTGGGAAAGTGGGTGGCTGACAACCAACCACGGTGAGCCATTGTTTCACTTTCATTCTTTTCTTACTAAAAACTTTTTCAGGTCTTTCTTGGACTTTCCTGAAGTTTGGTGCCTTATTTAAAAAAACTGTATTAGTCCTTATAGTTGTAAAATATGCTTTGTTGTAAAAAAAGGTTGATGTTTTCTTATTCATTTTCTATTTATTTGTATTTTAATATTTGGCTAATGGGCAAAAAAGTAATCTTTACTTTTGGTATTGACAGATTGATCCAGTGTCGCATAAGTGATGGTCTTCTGCTCTTCATAACTGATATCCCTGAGATGGTGGTAGAAGAGCCACAGGAAAAAGACACACCTGTCCTCCAGGAGTCATCTAATGGTGAGCAGACTTCCAATGACAGCTCCCAAGGCCTGAAATCGGTCCTTTCGGCTGGGAAGAACCAGAACAGTGCGCTGGATGGCAGTGAGAGACCTGTGGTCACCTTCAAAGAGAACATTAAACCTCGTGAGCAGAGTAGAGACCAGAACCGGAACCAGCACCAGAGGGATGCAGGCAAGGACAGAGCTGGATTCAACAAAGGAAATGGAATACAAGGGAAGAATGAGCAGAAGAAAGAGGGCAAAAGAAAAAGTGAGGTGAAGAAAAACAGTCATGATAAAGCAACCGATGCTGGGAAACAGGTCAGGGAGAATTACATCTAGTTGTGCCTCATTTTGCTTTAATTCTTATTCAAATGTCCAAACACTTAAACTTTTTTTTTTGGGCTATAAGGTGAAGACTCAGACTGAGATGAGGAAGACTCCAGTGTCTGAGGCGAGGAAGACTCCAGTCACGCAGACTCAAACCACATGCTCTTCACAGTTTATCCCCATCCACCACCCTGGAGCTTTCCCTCCTCTGCCCAGCAGACCAGGTACAGGTAGACGCTTTCATACACCTGAACATTATTACACATGTGCTGTGTAGTCATTGCTCATTTCCTTATGTTTTTCCTCCATCAGGCTTCCCTCCACCAGCATATGTGATCCCTCCTCCCGTGGCCTTCTCCATGAGCCCGAGCTTCACCTTCCCCACAGGTGTATCCGTACCTGCACCCTTCCTCCAGACCGCCTCCCATCCTCAATCTGCCAATTCTGTGCCGACCGGAAAACCCTCACACATTCCCTACAGCCAGCAGAGGCCCTCAGGCCCTGGCGCCCTAAACCAGGGCCCACCTCAGCAGACACAGCCGCCCCCTCCACAACCATCCCAACAAGCCTTGCAGCAATCTGTGCAGCTCCAAGTACAGCAACAGCAACCGCAGCAGTCACCCACCAAGCAGAGCTCTCAGCTTGGCAAAAGTCCACCACATCATCACAGCATGCAGCAGGTATTGTGATGCCTTTTATTTTAAGCATGTGGTATTACATGAATGCCTATTTCATTTGTAATGCCGAGGTTCAATATCTGCTCTCCTGTTTCCTTGACTAGACGGATTACCATGGAGACTATATTGAAATATGGTTGTCACTGACCTTGTTGGGTAATTTCTCTACTTTCTCCATTTTATTTTGTCGTCTTTGCAGTCTTACATGCAGGTGCCTGAACAGCCTGGTCAAATGTGGAGCCAGCACCAAACTCAACCCAACATGCAGAAAATGCCCATGCAGATGCCAGTCAAACAGTCTTTCTTCATGCCCACCCAGGATCCAATGAAACTCTTTGATCACCCAATGAGCATGCAGCCCCCTCAGCCCAGCATGGACAAGAAGATGAAGTTTCCAGAGGTCAAAGTGCAGGATTTCTACTGGGAACCACCTTACCACATGCCAGTAGATGGCCGAAGTGGAATGGGGGACAGGATGGGCAAACGTCAGCCTGGAGTCTTCTGCCCTGACCAGGAGAACATGTCCAGAGGCCCTCAATATGAAGTTAGCATTCTTTTTCTATCTCTGTTGTATGCTTCTCTCTCTCTCTCTCTCTCTGTCTGTATATATAAATTCAATATAATTCAATTATAAAATATATAGTATTTAATTCTTTTTTTTTTTATATTTTTTTTATTTTATATGCATGTATATATTACAGTCATGATAAATTCATGTGTGCGCGTGTGTGCGCGTGCGTGTGTGTGTGTGTATATTTATTTATTTATCACACACATACATGCACGTACCAAAACCACTTTATTTTGGTAATAATTCTCTTATGCTCACCAAGGTTGCATTTGTTTGACAAAAATTCAGTAAATTCAGTAATATTGTGATATGCCACCATAGCCACAATGGAACTACAGTTGCTACATTATTCTGAATGTTGTAAAGCAAATCTTAATGGGTTATCAGAAAAGATTAAATGTAAGACAGGGACTTGGTTCAATGTACCTGTAGTTGATTGGACTGAGATGTTGGCGCCACACTTAAAAAAAAAAATTTAAACAAGTCTTGAATAGTACACAAGTAACCAGAGAGTCAAGTTATGACATTTTTATTAAACATTTTAATGTCATGCATTGAGAGATTAGATATAATAAAATAATTGTGGTCTCTTGGGATGGGAAAGCCGAATTTCAGCTTCATTACTCCAGTCATCAGTCTTGTTATCCTTCTAATATGATATTCTGACCTTGTATGTGGGACAAGACCCACCCATTTTAAGACCAATGATATTGGACCCACTCACTTTTACAGTGCAGTCTCTAATACAGTGCACATGTCTGTTTACTTGACTCATTCACAGTCCATATACAGGGTTCCCACGAATTCTTAAGTCTTAAATTCGATTTTTTTTAAATTTAATTTTAAAGCCATAAAAAGTCTTATCTTTAAATTTTAGATGATGTTTTAACTTTAAGAAATAATGCACATATTATATTTATTATTCTTTCTTTGTGTATTTGTTCACGTGACAAAGTGCGGCATTTACGACAGCGTATTACATACTGTCTCCTGCATGCAAAAAATAGAGTAGAAGAAAATGAGCGAGCTGACATTGAGTTTGTCACTCACACTTTCACTGTGCTGTGTATGCAGTTAAATGACCCCAAAATGAAAGATACATGGACCTCTTTGCCCCAATAATTTTTTTATATATCCAATGTAGTTTGTTACGATATAACCTGATCAAAAGTGCTGTTAAGAGTTCCCCAAATATCAGCACGATAGCAAATGTGATTTTTATTTTTTACTCCGTGTGAATGACGTTTTAGACACAATATTGTAAAAAAATGTTTTTCTTTATTTTGCCGATGACAATTTCAAAATGTTACCATGTACAGCAGAACTGAGTCTCCAAGCAACAGCAGTGAATTCCCCCCCCCCCCCCCCCTTTAATGACTGAACCCATGTTTCACTAGCTGCTTTCTTGAATGAATCATCAGTTCAATGATGGCACACTCATTAAGACAATGACTTGCTGTCACCTACTGGTTTGTTTCATATTTAAAGTACCTTTTAATTTAAAAGTATTTTCCTGTAGCTCAAGCAGTAGAGCATTGGTGTTTACAACGCAAAGGTCATGGGTTTGATTCCAGGGAAAGCAAGAACTGATTACAATGTCAATGTATTTCTTGAATGCAATGGAAGTCACTTTGGATAAAAGTGTCTGCCAAATGCATAAAAATGTAAAATATTTAAATATTGAGTTCCATTTTATATAGACTAATTGTAAATGCAGTGTTGCATTATTATTCTAATTTGATTTGAATGTTATAATTGTACATAAAATCTTATGCATATTTAAGTTTAGGGGCGAAAAAAAACGTATTCATTTTTATTTAGGTCTTGCAAAGCTTTAATTTTGACTTAAAATGTCTGTGAAAATTTGTGATGCACCGTTATGAACATTTTGGCAGATAATGGATAATTATTTATATTTGAAAGCCGATAAACTATATATTTTAATATACTTAGCCTTATTACAAAAACAAAAGGCTCACCATTAAAAGCCATGTACCAAACACTTCAACATAAATCAAACATATACAATACAGTTGACTAGTTTTAACCAGTGTAAGATTCCTTATAATACTTTTAAAATTAGTTTTACACTCCTGTGTACAACTTTCTTTATAATAAAACAAATGGTAACACTTTACAGTAAGGTTTCAATATTTTGTTAGCATTACTTAACATTAACCAACAATGGATGAATAACTTTTACCAGATTTATTCAGCTTTGTTGATGTTTACATTTATGCATTTAGCAGAACCTTTTATACAAAGCGACTTGCATTGCATTCAAGATACACCCATATATATATATATATATATATATATATATATATATATATATATATATATATGCATTTAAGTATATACAGTGGGTATGGAAAGTGTTCAGACCCCCTTACATTTTTCACTCTTTGTTATATTGCAGCCATTTGCTAAAATCATTTAAGTTAAAAAAAATTTCCTCATTAATGTACACAGCACCCCGTATTGACAGAAAAACACATAATTGTTGCCATTTTTGCAGATTTATTAAAAAAGAAAAACTGAAATATCACATGGTCCTAAGTAAAATGATTTTAGCAAATAGCTGCAATATAACAGAGTGAAAAATTGAAGGGGGTCTGAATACTTTCCGCATGTATTATATTATATATATATATATATATATGCGTGCATGTCTGCATGCATGCAAGTTAGTTTTGGGTTAATCAACCAAGAGTTCAGTATATGTTTGACGGTAAGATAACCTTGCTTTCTGGAATAGCCCCCCGGTGGGTCTGGCTCTGTGATCATATACAGTCACTAAACAAGCTTTTGAAACAGGTCTTGACAGTAGGCAGGAACTCTTTTACTATGGAGCTATACTGTTGTAATACATACAGAATGAATCTTGACATCGTCTTGCTGAAATAATCAATGACCGTACATGTCAACACTTTTTCATGGGAGTCTCCCGTATTTCACTCTTCTCCTGCCCCCCTTCAGTTTTGTTACTGTAATTGTTACTGTTGCTGTAATTTGGGTTACAAATTTGGGTATGGCCTAAACCTTGTTGTATGAATGATCACACGTCTAGGTTCCAGATCTTGTGTGAAACTCATCCTACACACAGTCGACACATCATAACAATTTGACCCCATTTATGACCTTCAACCTACAGTCCAGTTGTGCTGTTGATAATTGCAAATTGCTGGGTGTCTGACCTGGTAGTAGATGTGCAAAATTGAATCAAGATTTGAATCAGTTGAATCAGTGTTCCCTAAGCAGGCTTTATTCTTTATTCAGGCTCTGCCTCTGGAAGAGATCTATTATTACTCTTTGATTATCATGGGTTTTCTGCCACGAGCTGGGGATCATTTACATCCACATTGCTATTTTTTAAACTTGATCTGAGCGGTTGTTGAGAATCGCATGCTTTCTAATTTTTCATCTGTTCTTTCATCTGTTTCTTTCTTTTTCTTTGTGTGATTCATTTGTGTGTTGTTTGAAATACCATTTTATGTTTGAGTCAAAGCACTTTATCACAGGCTGTGAGCAGCAGTCAGGTTGAGAATGGCACTGATCTTTACACTGCTGCTGTTTTTCTATAAAGGCAGTTTTTAGCTCTGACAGGCAGCTTCCTATTTTCTTACATCCTTTTTCTCTTATCTCTTTTCCTCTCTTCTTCTCCTTCCTTCCCCTTTGTGCCTCGTCTCTCACTAGGACAACAAGAGCTCCCCTCTTCTGCCCCCAGACCTGTTAAAGACTCTGGCGGACTTTGAGGAAGAGGAGGAGCTGCTCTTTACTAAACCTCATGATTTCTACCAGGCCTTGGCTTGCCCTCTTAATTCTGCTCCTGGAAGGAACATGTTTGTATGTAGTTCTCCTCCTATCTTGTTGTCTGGTGGGAGTGGATGGAGAGGTTTCATATGAGCTTCTGAATGAAGACCAATATGGTCCCTGTTTACAAACCAGTTGAAAGTTTGGACATGCCTGTTGTTGTCATATTTTAGAATAATTAGATAAGTCATCTTAAGTAAGAAATAACACAGATGGCATACGTGTAACTTCATGTAAACTATTTAAATAGTTTGGTCATATTCAATTTAATATCTAGGTGCAAGTCATATTAAATAATTTTAAGGTTTTAAGATCTTAAGAAAATCAATTCAGTCTAATGTGTCCAAAAAATGGACTTGTATCATATGTGTAGTGTGCTATATATAATATAGCTTTCATTTGTTAAAATGTGTGGCCATCTGGAAATAGTTTTTGCTTGTACTGTGCTTTATCTGTTGGTATGTATGTTCTGCAGAGTACTCATCTTTTGTGCTTCTTTCCCTCTGCAGTTGCCAAATCCATCACGACTGGATAGTGGAGCTGATGTGATTGGACAGTCTTCTCTTCTCCCACGATTTTCCATTCAGGTAAAGCTGCTTTGTTTTTCTCCCTAACAAACACTTTTGTCCTTCTTTGCATTGTGGATCAAAAGTCACCAGGTGGCAGTGTTCTCCTTCAAAACATTGCAAATTTTTCTGGGCTAGATGTTGCTTTATTTTTACTTGCCAATCATGCACTGACTGGTAATGTTATTAAATGTTTATGAGGGTTTCTTTGTCAGCTTTATCTGGTTAACTAAGTACAATAACCAAGTTTGAGTTTCCTGATCATGTTCTCTCTCTCTTTGTCCTCTCTGCTATGTCAGTATAAGTTTTAAAAAGTACAATTAAACATTGTCCACGTTTTTTTGCTGTTTTACAGGATAGCTCCTACCAGAACAACAGTATTTTTAGTGAGGCATATGGTAAAAATATGGCCCCTGTGTCTAAGCCGGATGGACCCATGATGCACCAGGAACCCTCACTCTACTCCCTGTTTGAAGGAACCCCATGGTCCCCCTCCCTTCCTGCTAGCTCAGGTACCATATTGTGAATTTTAATTTTTTTATTAGCTGTTGTATGTGAGCATTAACTGGAGACATCATATAACGATTCATTTTGTCCATAGCCTTTACTTCAGTGCTTGAGAACTAGCAGCATCAGTTTATGTATGGTCTGTTCCCATCTTTTGTTATAGATCACTCAACACCAGCCAGTCAGTCCCCTCACTCTTCTAACCCCAGCAGCCTGCCTTCATCCCCACCCACCCACAGCCACGGCTCCCTGCCCTTCTCCAACTTCGGTCCCATTGGGACACCTGACAGCAGAGACCGTCGTGGAACCGACCGCTGGAAGGCTGATAAGACCGGTAAATCCATGCTGAGCGCATACTCTATTGGTTCTATGTTTCTCTCCTGGGTGTCTGACCTATATATCACCAAAACTGTATATATTTATATATAGCTAATAAGATTTTCTGCTTGGCCCGTAAGTATTGTATGTAGGACTTTTATATATTTATATACATTTATATATTTTGTCAAAGCCAGTGTGTTGATATATAGACGATTGCTTTTTTAAGCAGGACTTTATTTTAACAGCAAAAAAATCTGAGCGCAGATATACGAAAGCTCTCCTCCAACTTTAACAAATCTGTTTAAAAATAGCTAGGTCAAACCTATAATACTTTCTAAATATACTGTTTTAACTGAACATTGCATTACATCATAAAAATCCATATACTGTGCATGTAAGTCTGTCTTTCAATTCAAATGATCCAAAAAATGGTTAACTTGGTGTGGGCCGGAGAGTTTGGAATTGGAGATTCGAACTGCATTAAATCCAATTTTCCTGTCATGTCATATTCTCTGTGTACTAATATATGTAATTAGCCAACGCTAGCTTCTTTATCAATAAGTAAGTAACTTAATCAAAAAGTAAATTTTATGGTTGGTATGCAAATCTTCAGGTGTGGGTGGATTTGGGCTGGACTACCTGCCTTCTCCCTCATCTGCCGTGTCAGAGACCAACAGCTGGCACCAGGGGGCGCCAACCAGCAGCTGGTCAGCCCAGGACATGCCAATGGAGGATTCCTCGACTGTCCTCCTTGACAGTTTCAAGGTAGCACAGGATGTTCTGTGTAACTTTTGGTGTTGTATTATTCTATCCACAGATGTGCCACTTGGTTGATGTTTTTTCTTTGGTCTTAACTTCTCTCCACATTCCATTTCTTCAACCCCCTTTTTTCTGCAGTCAATCTGGTCGAGCTCTATGATGCAGCCCGGTCCGTCTGCACTGGAGCAGCTCCTGATGCAGCAGAAACAGAAGCAGCAGCGCGGCCACGGCAACATGAACCCGCCACACTGAGAGCCCACAGGAAGACGCACTTGTGTCAAACATGATTCAACAGAAGAGGTGAAACACCACAAGCTCCAATCGGATATTTCCGGCATTATCTGCGCGCGGAGGCTGGAGACGGCGAACGATGTGAAGCGACAGGCTCAAAATGACCCGCTCGCCTGACCGACGAGGGACGTGCAGCCCTCTCCTCTCCTCTCTCTCTCTCACTCACTCTGTCTGTCTCTCTCCCTGTGCCTCTATGGCAATGAGGGCGTGCAAGCACCTGACCTGTCACGCTGCTCAGCACGTAGCCGCTGCAGAACACTGACTCTGAGGGGGACAAACTCTCTCTGATTGCCACCTCGCTTCCTCTGGGGGTCAAAGGTCATTCTTCTGTCTCATCTGGACTTAAGACTCTGGACTAGACACCCACATGCCACTTGCTTAAATCGCTCTGTGCGACCAGCATATGGGTGTGGGCGTGTGTGTTGGAAAGGGATTTTTATTGACGGCAGATGTGGTTTTACGAGGGACAAAAAAAGAAAGGAGTGGTTTTGTTTTATTCCAAGTCTGGATTCATTTTCTCAGAGGGATTTGTGTCGTTATGTCCAGAATAATAATAATAATAAATAAAAAAACGGAATGAAGGATGATGCAATCGGCATGAACGTGCGCTAGAGAGCGCGCTCTGATATTAGGACTTAGATTGACACAGACATTGGATCATGGTGTTGTCATGTACAGGTCTGTCGATTTGTAAGAAGAAGAGTTTGGTGAACAGGACAGGGAACGTCTCTAAAGTTCGAACCATTATGAAGCTCATAGCAACATTTATAGCTCAATCAGTATCGAGCGGAGTTGGGGGTTAGACATAGATGTAGGATGTAGTATCATTAGCTGCAATAGAGACTGCAATTATTAACAATACTGTATTTTGTGACTTGTTCTGTAGCAGTTTTAGCTCTCTGAAATATTATTCAGTAAATATGTTCAATAGTTTACTGCTAACGGGGGAGTTCATTCGATATAAATGTGTGCCTCCCCTTCTCCCTCCTTGTTTCTTTATTCTCTAGCTTACACGCATAATGGCTTCTTTTGTTCATGTTCTGCCTTTTTATTAAGTAGTTTTAAGCTTTATCAGCTCTCTTTGTGCCTGGTCTGTGTTTTCTCTCTTCCTTTTTGTTGTGCTTTCTCTATTTTTCTTTTAAGGAATCGTTAGCATCGCAATCACGTTGGCACTGGAGGGAAGATTTGGGAAAATTAGGCAACCGGGTCCAGCTGCGACGCCGTTATGCGAGCTAGGGAAGCTCATTTTCCCCACAGCAACCTCACAGCCACTGAAATGTTCCTCTTTCAGGTACAATCTCCACAGGAACTTCTCTGATTGGTTTAAAAGCCACAGAACATATCTCTGAAAGGATGCTTTCCCGCACTCCCGATACGTTTAGCACAAAAAAAAGAAAAAGAGGTGTAACGTGTATCATCGGTTGCCTCGGGTTAGCGTCATGCGACTGTTTCTCACGCGATGATGGCTAACTAGAAAATGGTCACATCATCATAGACGTCCGTTTTGCAGCCTGTTTTTACTTTTCTTTGTTTCTCTCAAGGTCATAATCTAATTTGCTTTTGAAAACTAGCGGTTCTCTTTTCAGTAGAGGATATAGCACTGAGTAGGCCTTGTATGAGTGCCACTGTTTGGTAAATATTCTGGGGCCAGGGGTTAGTGCAGGATAGGCTGAGATATCTATAATGCGTTCACAGTGGTTATTTCTTCCTGGTTAAGCAATGCGTTTGTTCGGCAAAGGTTATATGAAAGACGTACTCTCTTGTATGATGAGAATAAAGCGTGCTTTTATTTTTGAGTAGAGAACATTTTATTAAAGACGAACTTTAAATGATGTGTCTATTTGCTGTGTGATTGTGCTTCTCTTGTTGCATTTAAAGTTGTATTTAAAAAAGAGGAATAAATAATTACATGGAATCTTAAAAGTTGAGTTAGGTCAAAGTATAATTTGCTAATGAGTAAATAAATAAATCTACAAGAAAAGCTAGTTTTCAGTGGGAGCAGAGACCCCATTTTTTTTTTTTTTTTTTTTTAAAGAATCGCTCAGCAAGGAGTTTCAGAAGCTTGTGCTCTGATTGGTTGCTGTGGATGCCTAACATTCTTTTATTTTGGATGGACTTGTAGTGCACAGTCTTGTGTGAATGTACTTTTTTTGATACCCTGTATCTCACTGCATTGTAAATGTGGATTTTTCCCCTGTTGTCCAGTATCCATCTTTTAACTGTGGCTTCTGTAGTGATGTACATTACAATGCTGATCACAGGACAACAGCCTTGCGCCTTTGGGCCATAATGTAACATTCCAATAGTAAAGTTAAGAAAGACAAAAAAAAAAAAAAAACAGCCAGCTTTTTACATTAAACTTACCACTATGAAAGTTTGTCCCAACCCAAATTGAGTCTGACACTTCTGACAATTCTGCATGAAATCATCTTTCAGAATGCCTTGTATTTTGAATGAGGGAGATATCCAGTCAAGTTATTTTTTTTTTTTCGAGGATTTTGTCAGGGAATAGTTGGGTTTGAGGATATCTCCTTCTATAATGGGCTTGATTTATTGTGTTCTTGTCTCTTTGTGGACACTTGTAAACGCTGGAATCAGCTTTGCCTTTAATAAAATAAACCATGTCCTCATATGCAAAGACTTCTAGTCTTTTCTGTACCTCACATTGATGACTGTTACATGCCAGATGATTACAGGGCCATACATTAAAATAGTATTGTGCCTGGTATTATGCCTTGACCCAATATCCTTTTTGTAGCGGTTAAAAATGTTCAGTACCAATAAGAAATATGCTCTGGCCATTGCTTCATGTAAGAATATTTTACTTTAACCAAAACTTTGACAATACATCAGCCCTAGAAACAGTGTTGCCAGTTTGGGCGGGTTCCCACCCCGGTCAATAACTGAGTGTCGCACAACATTTGTTATTATTTATAATAGTATCCACTTTGGGCTGGTATTTTTTTTAAATGTGTGAGTTTTAAGCTGTAGTTGGGTTGGAAATCTTCAGTCCAATCTGGCAACACTACATAGAAATCACTTTGTACTCCTCCAGCCCTCCTCCTGTTACATAAGAGAAATAGCCCTGGTGACTTTCTCACACACATACACACAACCCACCAACCATGGCCCATCCTGACACACACACACATACTCGCATGGAATACACAAAAATGTCTACATATTCTATGTAATTCATCTTCAGCAATCTCAAACCTGTACATGATATATTCTTATGTATGCATGCCCTCCCTCTGTTTTGCAATTAGTTTAGACGTTTAAATGCGTATAACATTGTTTAAAAAGAGACCACTCTTTTTATGTCTTTCTACCCCAGGATGTTTGGTATCTTTGGTAGTCTTGTCAAATTCTTTGAAAGATTATGTATTTTGTGTGAAAAGCATTTTCATTTCTATCATATTGTTGTATAAAGTCTGAGAAAGTTCCAACAGCATCATACAAGATGATAATTAAGTCGAACAGAGACAAAGAGAAATTTCCCGCTATACACTTCCAAGCCAGCGATTGGCTCTTCAGCCAAGAAGTGGGAGTATCCCTGCATTTCTATAAGACTTCTGATATCCGGACATCACGCTCTCTCCTCTCTCACTCTCTTCCTGTCCTTCTCACACTCTTTGCTTCTCACGGGACTTCCCCCTTTATGGCGACATCACCTTCAGAACAAACAACCATTTGAATTTCCCGCGATTCCAACAAAAGACTTCTCAAGGCATGCCAGCCTCCAACCAAAGAAACTCATGGAAAGGTGATTTCCATGCTGGCTTTCTTAAAGGTTGACCTGTCTGTAAAAATGCCTCTCTCTCTCTCTATGTCTCTCTCTATGTCTCTCTGTCTCTCTATCTCTCTCTAGTCTGTGTATTTTTTTCATATTTAATGTTTGTACTCGTAGTTTTGTTTATTAAATTTATATTCACACGTGATTGTCTCTGTGATACTCATGATTAAGTCCCTTTAATGTTTGCATCTTGCTACATGCTTAAGTATTTCGCTACAGAAGTGGAAAGAGTCGTCTTTATGACGATGAGGAAAATCTTTATAGAGTTCATAAAGATTGCACGGCTTGTATAAGTGCACATATGGCCGTTGCTTTGAACTTAATGCTAGAACTAATAATAATTCTACAAGCCGAATTAAGCCACGTATATTCATAATTTCTTATAGTCTGTTATGATTAATTATCAATGTACATAATTACCTTCGTGCTTGATTTATGCACATATTTGATCATAACTCATGATTAAACGTGTGCATAAATCCCACCCCATTTGAGCTGATTCGCTATAGCTGGTTAAACGGGTTTTCAAAAATGGTGAAAAAAAAAAAATTTGTAGTCAACATTTCAAACTGGATGACCATGAGCACTGGATTGTAGGCCAAACATTACTGAAAAAACTGAAAGAAACTGCCATTGTGTCAGTTCCACCGACACAGAATGCAGTCATGTACAGATAAAGTTGCCATAGTGTTCAATTTTTTTAGTAGCCCTTACGTGTATACATCGGGTCTTTTCAATACCCTCTTCTTCATTCATTTTTTAAAGTTGGACTTCAACCTTCAAAGTATTCTTTTAATTCATTATTAACAATATAACAAGAATAAAATATAATTATAAGAGTGCCTGCTTTCCCATTTATTTTTTTGCTTGTAAAAATTGTATAGGCTCATAACAGTGTACGGTGAGTATATTTTTTCTGCAACACCTCAATAATGATGGAAATGGGTGGTGTTGAGGACAGTAACGATGGTTTAAAACGTCTGCTCAAACTGAACCTTCCTAATTCCAAAAGCTAACAAACTATACGTTTCTTTATTCTTCTGAAATTGTTACTCTAATATCAGGAGAGTTTTATATTTTAGAGACTGCTCATGTTAGGCATAGATCCGGTGTCATGAGATTCCCCCAGGAATTGGGTCTCCTTTAGGACCCAGGCGGTAATACCTAATCAAAAGTACACACAAATGGCATTAATTTGAAAAAATGGAAACTATATTGGAAGCAAAATAATACGATTTAATATAATATACTAAATATATTGTAGAATGTAAATGAAATAAAAATACTTTATATCACTATGACACAAATAATATAAATATACAGTAACATATACCCGTTAATATTTACATTTATGCATTTGGCAGACGCTTTTATCTAAAGTGACTTACATTGCATTCAAGGTACACACTGAATCAGTTCTTGACCTTGGTCACCCATGACTTTGGTGTTGTTAGCACTAATATTCTACTGATTGAGCAACAGGAAAGCTAATAATAGTAACATGAAAAATTATATGAATAATAATACTAATTACACAGTTATTACAATAATTTAAATATTTGTACATTTAACAACTATATATGTAGGGTAAGTTCAAATGTGTGGGGTATAAACTAAGCTGGCAGGCTAATCTGGTAGATGTTTGCTATGTTCGTATGTTAAACTGAAACAGGTTATTTGACCCTAAACAAAAAAGTTTGAACAGCAGAGCTCTTGTTAACTCAATGTTTGGATGGAGAGGAGCTCTGCAACTCGATGTTTGGACAAAGATCCATAAAAACATAATGACCATCACAAGAGGTCATGAGGTTTAGAAAGAGGAATGTGTTTCTGATATAGAGAGGAAAATTACAATTGTTGTAGGAGCCTTGAGGGTTAGAAAGATATACGGTAAAAGCAGGAGCAGCCCTCCATTTCTTCATCACACTCTGCAGGGCAACTCTGGATGACTGCTGACCTTTTCTCATGAGAAAATAAACAAAGAAAATTGGTATATTTGTCTATATTTTTTGAGTGGACAGCAGCAATTAACAGAGGTTTTGTCAGTATTTTGAAGAATACTGTATAATAAAATAAAATAAAAATTTTTTTTACAAATAATGATTGGTAACACTTTCCATAAGTTTGAATAGTAGGTAATGAACTTTTTAATAAACATATTTTGTATGTATTATTTTGGTTAAAGTAAATTTATAACTTTATGATTTATTTTTTTGTTAATAATAAATTAATGTTGATTTACAACTGACTTCAAATATAGAAATTAACTACATTTCTACATTTTGTAGTCTATATTATTACATACTTTTTTGACAACATAGTTTAAGGTAGACAAATATAACCTCTATTTTGTTAAAATTGATTTTTGTCAATGTCCAGTTTATCATAAATCTGAGTTGGTGCAAAATTGACTAATTAGGAGAGGGAAATTGAGTTTACTATAAATCACAGAAGAGAGAGCTGTGAAGCTGATGCTGTCTAGAAATGGAAGGGGATGGCTTGTTCTTAGAAAACCTCTCAGCTCCTCACCCACTTCCTGACAGGAAACCAGAGTGGTTTAACATCAGCTTACCACATACACCAGCTGCCTTATCATCTCTCTCCTTAATGCAAACTCCATTGAACCGTTTTTGCCAAACAGTATTTCAGTGTGTACTTGGGAGCACGTTGAGTCAATCTTCGAGGGGCCCCTGCAAAAACTCATTGTCATTGTATTTCACAATGCATGTGTTTCCTACCCATTATATGATGTTAGTTTCAGTTTGATCTGATCCACAGTCACAGTACCATAAATCACTTTCACACTGTCATATTTCACTATTAGTAATATGAAATTGTAATATTATGTACTTCTAAAGTTAACATTATAGACTCTCCTCTTACCCCCCCCCCAACCATCCCACTCCTCTCTCCTCCCCCCACCACCATCCCACTCCCCTCATAGACTCTCCTCTCACCCCCCACCATCCCACTCCCCTCATAGACTCTCCTCTCACCCCCCCACCATCCCACTCCTCTCTCCTCCCCCCACCACCATCCCACTCCCCTCATAGACTCTCCTCTCACCCCCCACCATCCCACTCCCCTCATAGACTCTCCTCTCACCCCCCACCATCCCACTCCCCTCATAGACTCTCCTCTCACCCCCCCCCCCACCATCCCACTCCTCTCTCCTCCCCCCACCACCATCCCACTCCCCTCATAGACTCTCCTCTCACCCCCCACCATCCCACTCCCCTCATAGACTCTCCTCTCACCCCCCCACCATCCCACTCCCCTCATAGACTCCTTCACCCCCCCCCCCACCATCCTACTACCCTCATAGATTCTTCTCTCACCCAAGTCTGCCCCACTCTGTTACTTATTTGCGCCATTTGCAGTGCCGAATGTTCATTATGAATGATAATTGGTGTCATGTGAGCAACATTTGAAATTCGAAATCTGATCTTACACAAAAAAGTTCACCTAACTCCACTGTATTTTCATAACAAAGTGTGAATAAGACAGTGTGAATAAGACAGTGTGAATATCATAGTTTTATAACATTGTAATAATATAGTGTAATAACAGTGTAATAACAGTGTAATAAAGAAATTGTAATAAAGAAATTGTAATAAAGAAATTGTAATAAAGAAATTGTAATAACATAGTGTAACAACAGTGCAACAACCGTGCAATAACCCTGTAATAACAGTGTAATAACCTAGTAATAACAGTTTGATAGTGTAATAACAGTATAACACAGTGTAATAACATTTTGTAAAAACAGTGTAACAACAGTGTAATAACATAATATAACTAGAGAGGATAAAGTTTTTTTCGAGACAAACTTTAGAAGTTGGCTGAGAACGTCGCACCAGAAACTTTAATTTGTCATGTTGGTAGCACAATTTAACATTAACTACCAAGTGGTTGCTAGGGTGTTGCTAGGCAATTGCTAGGGTAGCCAGAGTGGTTGCTGGGGAGTTGCTAAGGTAAACAGAGTGGTTGCTAGGGTGTTGCTAGGGTAACCAGGGTGGTAGTTGCTTGATAATGGGGCGAACATTGTACTCCCGATCCCTTTGAAAAGATATAGCACATTAAGTCTATATCTAAGCCTGCGGCCTGTTCTGATTTTGAAAAAGGGTCACAGAAGAATAATAATAACTATATAGTTTATAACAGTTTATTCTCAGCCAGCTTAATAACATAGTGTGATAACATTGTAATAACAGTATAATAACAGTGTAATAACATAGTATAATAACAGTGTAATAACAGTCCAATAACTGTATTTTTCTGCGTTCTAATTCTGTTTCATGTGTCATTTGTTTGCACGTTCACACAGAACAGGACTGTTGGTTTTTGTTTCGAGTTGAGTCAGTGTGGACTGGGGTACCACAGTGATTAATTCCTTGCTTTGTCTCATACAAAAACCTCACAGTGTTTAAATGGCTGCCACTGAGCTGAAAGATTCTTCTGAGATTGATCTGACATCTCAGACGTGAGTATTTCCACTGCAGCTTGGTGTTTCATCTCGCGACTATGATTCTTTTAACCATCTTTTAAGTTTTAGTCAAATATGTCTATTGAGAAGCTGCTTGAGAAGACTGGAATAATCTCTCTTCCGTATAAGGCAACGCCCTGACACAGGGCACAATTGCATCAGGTTTTTGCATTGCCATTTTTCATTGTGTCGGGACTACCACAGTGATACATTCTACATTAGGGACTGTACAAAAATCTCATAGTGCTGTTTAGAAAGAACATCTATTTATAAACGGATTTGAATGATTTAAACCAATTTCTGACTGAAAGACTGAACGACCACAGGTTTGATTCTCACAGTCTTGTTGTTTCTATTTTGAAGACTTTTGTTCCAGTCCCCTGTTTGGATCTGAATGCAGCAGACATGGGTTATCACGAAGAAGGACTGGCAGATGGAATTGTCTTTGAAAGGAAATTAAACAGTATCTTTTCAACTGGCTAGTTTACATTAAATTCCAGAAGAGTCTATAGTATATTTCTTAAGATGTGTGGATACTTTTCAATGCCAAAGGATATTGTCAGAGGAGTGAATGAAGTGCAGATCCACTAACATTTGGAGCTCCCATCACTCTCACGGTCATACCAAGTAAGTAAATTCACTTCAATGTTATTATTATAATGCAATTTTCCAACCAATACACTTGGTTTTGTGAAAACATGAACTTTGCTTGGTTAGTCGTAGTAGAAAGGGCTCAGTTAGGTCAGTTTGTCAGTCCTAATGCAAATGTAGGGTCAGGAGCGTTTTTGTAAGGGTTATGGTAGCAGTGGATTTTCAACTACTGACACTTTAACATTCGGAAAGCCGATAACCCTCACTGTCTTACCAAGTAAGTACATCTTTTTAGATATTACATGCTTTTACTCCAAAAATTGTGCTGTGAAAAAACTCCAATTAGGTTCAGATGGTGTCTGTTAGTTGCTTAGTTGGTTGTGCTTCTGTGTTGCATGATCACAATATGTAAACTTGACTTTTTGCTCTGAAGAAAACATTTGTAGCAGAGTAATCCCTTGTGAAAAAGAAGTGTGTCTAATCGTATTGGAAAGTGTACTTAAAATCTTAAAAGTATACAGTTTTAAAGATAATATAATTAAAACTAAAGGCTACTAAAGTGTGCGTAAAGAGTAGACTTTAATGACAATATTTCTTAACATACTTGAGTGAACTTTTTAAAAATTCACTTTGTAGTAATGTCTAAAGTTTTAAAAACATTTTAAATGATTATGATTTTATGGCGTTATATAAGTACATAAGTACATTTATTTTGATGTATTGATTAATATATTCTAATGTAAAATAATTTATTTTATTTTATTGTGTTCGTCACAGTTTTAATTTGTTTTCATTCAAGTTATCCCACGTGAATACGATAACTAGAAGCAATTAAGAAACTACAAATAAAGATGTCCCACTTAACTGGTAAAAGAAATCACTCAAAACATAAACTATTTGCATTTAATATGAACTTAAACTGCGAAACAAATCAATACAATAAGCATTTAATTGTTTGAAAACAACATTTAATTCACACTTAAGTGCATTGTTATCTGATATTAACAATTTCTTGATTGATTTCTTGTCAGTACATTGAGCAGTACATAAACTATATTTTAAAGACACTAGAAAAAATTATGAAAGTATATATAAAGACGTATTTAAGCCCCACTTAACTGGTTGAAAAAAAAATCACTCAAAAGTTCAACTAATTGCATTTAATATTAATTTAATTTGTGATGTAGTTTAAATCAATTACATATAACGCACGTTTAGTTAGTCAAAAACATATTTAAGTGTGTTCCTTTAAAATCTATTATTTATGAAAATAAGTGCCTTTTATAAAAGTCTACTAAATAGCACTTTTTTTACAAGTGATATTTTATGCATGGATAGATGATTGCAAAGCTTTTTTACTGACAACTTAAGCATAGTTTTACAAATACCTCATGTGAAAAAGTATACGGCCTCACTAAAGGACTAAAAAACTGATGAAAACTGTATATTTTTCTTTGCTTAGAAGATGTCCCGCCTACTTCTCCGTTTTTGTCCATCTTTTCCCCTTTGGATGGCAAAGGACAGGATATTTGTTTGGCCGCCGGGTTCTTTCCTCAAGAAAAGACTATGATTTTGAACGGTCAAAGCGCTGAGAGTCAAAATACCCAAAAAAATGCAGCCCTGTATAAATTCAGCAAAACCTACTATTATGCTGGATTCAATGGAGGTGACATCCAAACATGCAAAATGGATGAAGAAGTGAAAGAGAAAACTCCTGAAACTCCTATAACAGGTTTGTACTTAAATGGTACTTGAATTACTGTTTATATATATATATATATATATATATATATATATATATAATGTATATATGTGAATGATTTGTTTTCTACTTAATTCTTATTCTGCAGAAAGTCCTAATACACCAGCTTCACTATCTTGTGAAAGTAGTACTTCTTCTGCCTCAGAGCTCATAGACAGCGGTTAGTAATAATATGACACATTATATTTGCCACATATGTATCTTATATTAGTTTACATTATGCTATATGTTCATTTGACATTTAATTTTTTTAACTTTTCCCCCCCAGATGATCCAAAAATGAACTCCATGACCCTTCTTGTGACAGGTCTGAGAATTCTTCTGGCTAAATGTGTTGCAGTCAATGTATTGATGACTGTAAAGGCATTTCTATTTTAAAAGTTCAATTCAGAGAGTCACATTTTAAACTGACGCTTGATCAGACCTTGGCAAACAAACAAATGTGATTATAATGAGCCAAAGTGTCAGTATTTCTTTTTTATCTGTCTATTAACTTTACATGGAATTAAAACCTTTTTTAGCAATATAATTAAAATATACATAATATAGATACAACCTATATTGTATTTTTTCTTAAAATATTAGAATAATTTTTTTTTACATTTTATCAATACAAATTTTTTAATTCAGTGGGCTAATGCGCATATTGCTTTGCCATGTTGTGTATTTTCAGCTTTTTTAGCTGACATCTGACTTTTCCAGCTGTTCATTTTTTTATCCTGCAGTATAATTTTTTTGCACATTTTAAGGCTTTTACATTTTCACTTTTTTTCTCCACATTTTAAGGTTTAAGGCTTTTACATTGACTAATCATGTTATTGGTTATATATTTGCATGTAATATGATTTTCTTTTAAAAAATTAAATAAAAAATGCCTTCATGAAAAAAGGTTTCATGTGACTATCTAAACCAGTCTCAACAGCTCTAGGCAGACTCTAACCACACTTTTTGATAAAGATCTACTGCTCGCTTTGGGTTCCAAGAATTAGTATGCTTTGTTGCTACGTATCCAGCCCAAGTGCCTCTGTGATGTACAGAGAAAAACAGCTGTAAAACGTCTTGCATCTACAGCTTCTGGGGGCGTTTAAAATTAAATTACTTAACTATTTTAAATAAATTTTTCACAATTGTTTGTCAAACCACTGTTTTAGTGGTGATATTTGTGAGGCAATCACTATCATTCAAAAGTTTTAAGATCTATAAGATTTAAAGTCAAATAAGTCTCTTCCGCTGACCAATTTATTGAATTTATTTGATCCAAAACCCAGTAATATTGTGAAATATTTTTACGATTTTAAATAACTGTTTTCCATTTTAATACATTTTAAAATATAATTTATTCCTCTGATGGCGATGCTGAATTTTCAGCATTGTTACTCCAGCCCTACAGAAACCAATCTAATATGATGATTTGCTGCCAAGAAACATTTACTCAATATTATCAATGTTAAAAACAGTTGTGTACAATTACTATGACTTATTTTTTTAGGATTATTTGATAGATAGAATGTTCAAAAGAACAGCATACATATGAAATAGAAAGCTTTTGTAGCATTATATGGCCTTTTTCACAGGCAGATCTTAGATTAAGTGATGATTAGGGCTTAGTTCGATTAGGATACTTAATTTGATTTTATAAATGTGCCTTAGAAAAAAACATTACTTGTGTGCGTCTTGAGACAAAACAATGGCACTGGCATATTTTAAGAAATTAAAGCAAGTTGATTTCAGTTAAAACAGCTCAAACATGTATTTTAGTCTGGGACTAGCTTAAGAATTTTCTTTGAAACCATGGGTAAATGTGTTTACTGACACTTTATCAATTGAATTCATCCGTGTTCAACAAAAGTATTAATTTCTTTCCAAAAAATAATCTTACAGATTTCAAACTTTTGAACAGTAGTGTATATAATGTTACAAAAGATTTCTTTCAACAAAGATTTCTAATTCCAAATCAGCAAATTTTTGAAGAATGGCGTGACACTGAGGAAATGCAGAAAATTCAGCTTTGCCACCACAGGAACAAACTACGTTTTAAAATATATTCAAATAGAAAACAATTAAATAAACGCAGTCTTGATGAACAGAACAGACTTCTTTAAAAACATTGTTTAAAAATCGTATCAATCTAAAATGTTTGAACGGTAGTGTTAGTCTCTTCAAAGCAAATATTTGTTCACAATTTTATTTATTATTAATTTATATTATTAAGATGTTCCCTCTCATTCATTTAATAGATATAGTAAGCTTGCTGTACATTTAAGACCATGAAAGAAATGGTGTAGCGTCCTCTGGTGGCACATAGTAGGATTTTTCATTCGGCTGCTTGTTTTAACCAGGCAGATTTGAGTGACCCCTAGTGGCCACCTGAACTTTGGAACTGCAGACTATAAAAAATAAATGAAAAAAGGAGTTTTTTTTTTGCTTATGTACACTCATGAGCTGTTTGGCTCAAGGGGGTTCATGGTTCGCGTCCAGCCTTGATCCCTCTAGTCTAGAGGACTCTATATAATAAAAAATAAAGTTTAACAGTGATATAATTGTGCTTTTGCATGATGCTCCATCCAAATAAAAAGAGCCATTCAAAAGTGTTTTGGTTAGTGGAGAAATGTTCAATAGAACTTGTGAACATTCAGTTTTAATATACATTGATAAAACTTTGAAAAGGCAAAGGTTAGGCTGTTTAATACACTGCTTCTGTAGTTTGACAGGAATGAACAACATTAAAAACCAATATAATCCAGGCCACGTGTCACAGTAAATCTAGGCCAGTAGAACACTGATGTCTGTATGAAGAGGTGAGTTCCCATATATTCCTCATTTGAATGGTTTCTTCACTTAGTCTGAAATGTTCTGTTGGGCAGGTGATATTTTAAATTGGAACTGGATTGGAAATATGATTTAGCAATGTTTGAGATGTGCAGCCAAACTCACACGCTCAACACACTTTTTCTTACGCAGGAAGTGCAGAAATATCCCAGGATTTGATGCAAATGACAATAAGGTAAGGATTTAATCTATTGCTAAAGTGAATGTATATTTGAATGTTTCACTACAGTAAAATATGATGTTTAAATGTATTAGAGAAGTTGTTGCATCACAATCATTGATATTCTCATAGACGTCTGTGATTATTTATAGTTAGCTACTAAAGACTCTTGGCTTCATTATGTGTCTTCGGTCAAGTTAGAAACAAACTTAAAAATCTTTCTATTCTCAAATATACAAACAGAAATCCAGTTTTTAAAGATTCAAAAATGACAGAAAATATTGTTTTTGGCATGCATTTGGTAATGCTAAAATTAAGGGGAAAGAGATTATACTTTGTATTTATAATTTGTAAATATATATATTTTTTATATAATTATAAAATTATACTTAGTATTTTAAGATATTAGTGATCTTGAGAGTTGATCTTGAGATGATGTGAAGATATCCCATTTAAACTATCTTCTTTCTCTCTATGGTTTTATGTATGAGAATGCAACACTGTGCTCATCTGGTTCGAACTTCAAGCTCTTTATGGGATCTGGAACCAATTTAATTGTGCAGTTCAGTGAGTATTATTTTTAATAGCTTTTGTTGTTGCTTTTATAGAATGAAAAGTATGACTTAGAATTATTATTATAATTTTTTTAATTATAATTTTTTTTAATTAAACAAAGGGTAGCAGAACCAGTATAACATTTCCATATCACTTTTGATAATTCAAAGATTATAAATGAAATCTTTGCACATAGAAATATTGCTCAGTTGAGGGGGTTTGCGCTGAAGGATATTTGACATGGTGTGTAGTGTTGTGTGAATGACAGGGGAATCAATAAGATAATCTTTGGCACCGGTACAAAACTTGTAGTGGAATCAGGTGAGATTTATAAGTCTTTATTGATTTTAAGTCTTCTGTAATGCAAGAAAGTGATGTTTATGGATATTAATGGAGTGCTTCACCATTTATAAGATACTGATTCATCCTCAACTCATTTAAAAACCAATTACCTCTCATCTAAAAGTATTAAAAAAAACTCTCTCTATATTTGTATATTAATCATAAATGTAATTATATTTGACTACTGTGATGACTAATTTAATACATAATGAATGTGGTTCATTATTCGTTTTAGTAAAATGGTTTGAATGGCTACAATCAGAGGGAAAAGACAAGAAAAGGTTGAAAACGTAACTTGAAATTTAACACAATTTCAGTCTGTAAACTCAAAGTGCTGGTCATTGTGTAGAAGTGTGTTTGTATTTATCTAACAATTAATTTGGTAACACTTTACAATTTACAACACATTAATTAACATGAACTAACAATAAACTGTTTCATTAACAACGATAAAATCAAGTTTGAACACAGATTAAGATTAAAAACTAACATTGCTTGCAGGTCTCTAGTGTTTTGCATCTAAAAAGCAATCTGCGTAATTGTAAAAAAAGCAAAGAAAATGTCTTGGTATATATTTGTTAAACCTAAAATCATGTTGCATTTCTATTAGAAGATACAAATGCATTGCAGTTATTTTTGAAAGACTTAAGTATTCAAACACTTTGAGCTAAATCCAATTTCAGTCTACATGAAAATTCAATTAAACGTCATGGGTTGCTAACTTAAGAAAACATACATTTGTTTTATTGTTGAAATTGATTTGAAAAGACTTCTATCTTCAAAAGTTACTGGTCGGTGTATTTCTGTTATGGCGTATAACTATGTGTGACTAGAGGGAATGACAAGCTAACTTTGGCAAGTGGGATGAAACTAATTGTGGAATCAAGTAAGTTCCTAATCTCTCTAATCTTAAAATTATTCAACATGTTTGTTAGGTAGGACTTTTAAATACTAAATAAGCAGTTTGCAAAATGTAGTTCAGTAAAATCCAACATTTATTTTGTGTACGCTTTAGAGATGCCTTTTTTAGACACACTTCTTCAAAACATACATAAGGTCTTTATTTTTTAACATTTATGTAAATGTTAGCAGCCTATGTGTACTTAATAACTTATCCTACAAGTGCAGCAGACTTGATGGCATTGCTGGGCTTTTTTTCAAGAGTTAAAACAGAACATGGCAACCTTTTTTGAACAAACAAATCTAAGCCATACATTTAAAATTTAATTGTTATACGGTCTATATGAATATGCTCTTCTGATGAGCAGCATGTGGTTTTAGAGATTGCTTCTCATGCATAGGTTTATGTATGGATGTGTAGCCATGTGTGAATACTGGCAGCCTTGGAAAGATAATCTTTGGTAAAGGAACCAAACTTTTCATCCATGCAAGTAAGTTTGCACTTCCGATCAATTCAATAATCGCAACATCTTCAGAGTTGTGCGTTTTATCCTTTGTTTAAGTTTTTTTGCGTTGACTCTTGAGAAAGTTCTGAGTTTGGTGGTAATATTGTTCTGGTAATGGCTAGTAATCCAAATGTTCAAACTATAGGAAAGGTGATTGATAAACGGGAGGTTTTTTGAGAGAAATTGCTCTGGGGAGGTTGTTTATGAGTCCACTGGAAAGCACTATGATTGAAAATGCATATTTAAATTTTGAAAAAAAGTCTGTTGATCTTTGTTATATTCACTATAAACATGCCCAATTGTTAAAGACTTAAATATTACATGTAGTTAAATCTATGCTTTGAAAACTAAAGGTTAATTCATCACATGCATAAAAGGAAAATGCTGTAAAAATTTTTTTTTTACAAAAAATAGTGTAATAATAATAGCAATTATGAAAAGTGTACATGAATAATGAAAACCTAAACAGTTCTGTTGAGTGAACAGTAGCATTTAGTGTTTGGTAGTATTTGGTATGGAGTGTCTCCTTGTGTGACTACTAGTGCAGACAAAATCATTTTTGGGAAAGGAACAAAGCTGCTTATTCAAACCAGTAAGTAATGCATATGATAACCATATCATGTTTGACACTACAAACTCAAAACTAAACTTTTTGAATTATATTAATCCTTTCAATAGTTATATTCCTGAGTAATGTGCTTACTATATAACAAAAAAATGATGCATATATTCTTCATATTCTTCACTTTACATTCTAAAAACAGAGAGAGATTTCTGCACTGGTTTAGTTTCTATCATTTACTGTACAGTAGAAATGGTAATTGTAGTGGGGAAGTTTACTGTGTGAATGTTGGTGCTGGCAATAAGCTGATTTTTGGTCAAGGGACAAATCTCTTAATTGAATCAAGTAAGTAAGACATTTAAAAGTATGTTAGTTATAAAAAACGAATTAGGAAAAGCAGATTAAATGTGACACACTCTAAAAATTTGTATAAATGACTAGCTTTACCAAGGCCATTATCATGTGCTACGGCTTTCTATTTTTATTGTACTCTTTTGCAATATCTTTGAATCATTTGAACACTGAATATAACTGTAAAAATCAAATATCCAGTGAAGGGGGAAAGGGATCACAAAGAGGTTTGTAAATATACATGTAGGCTGTAGTTGGATCAGAGTGTGTGAAGTTATGAGAACAGAGTAGTTTAAAAGGAGAAAAACTGATTTAAAAAAAAAAACACATTTAGTCCATATGGAACCCTTTGTTCATATGGAAATGCATGAAATAAAAGTCAAGTCACCTTTATTAGTTTCATTGAGGTACACTAATTTAAAACATTTAAATGACACAATGTGTTTAATATTACACAACACTGTAATGTGTCAAATAGTTCCCCATTTAAAAATTCTGCCTTTAAAGTTGGGATCTTTAAATTTTCTGCAGTGACAGGTTAGTACATTGAGTATTTGATATAGGCTGTAGTGCTGTGTGGATGCAAATACTAACAAGTTGTTTTTTGGCAGTGGAACAAAGCTTGTAGTTGAATCAGGTAAGGATTTAAGTGATTTACAACAGAACAATATGTTCATATTGTGCTGTTGTTATTATTATTATTATGATTATTATTATTATAAAGAGGCCCAAGCTTTGTTTAAGTCATAGTCAGCCAACACCAAAGTTGAAAATTAATATCATAAAAATAGAATTATACGACCAAATAATATATTTAAGGAAGCATTTAGAAAAGATTCAGACAAATGTTAGATGCACGCAAAGAAATTGAAGAAGAAAATTGAATTAAAGTCATTCTTAATCAGTAGTTATTATTATCAGGTATTTATATTTGTTCATCTTTGTTTTATGTTGATGCCATGAAAGTTGGCATGAATTTGTTAGCGCACAAAGCACTGTGTGTCTAGTAGTGGGGCAACATGGAAGGTTGTTTTTGGAAAAGGAACAAAACTCATAATAAATTCAGGTATGTAAACATCTTAAATATAAATGCACAAACATGCCCAGACAATATTGTGATGTAAATTTAGTTTGGCTAAAACATCCAACTGGATTCCAATGGATTAATTTAAACTGATATTACCAGTTTGATTTCAAAGCCTCTACATTTGTATTAGTAAAGCAAACAAACTTTTGTTTCCAATTGAAAATCCAGCTGACTGGATTAATTTATTCAGCTTCAACTATATAGTACAGTAGATATATCATCTGTACAGTTGAAGTTGTATTCTCCAACATCTTTTAGTTATTAAACGCTTCTAAATGTGAATGCCAGTTCTCTGTGATGAGAGTATTTGGTGTAAGTTATAGTACTGTGTGAATACAGGAAATTATAAGCTTATATTTGGTGGTGGAACAAAACTCATTGTTGAACCAGGCAAGTATTTGTTTCTGAAAGTTGCAAACCCTTTTAAATTAATTTATTTTATACACCAGGTATATGCTTGGTTTAGTCACGTGCCTTGAGTTTTCAAATTTTTCTCATTTATGCATTACAATTTGTTTTATGCAGCACATGCATAGCAATGAAATATAAATTGGGATACATTGAAAACAGGTGAAAACATGATCCTTGCTGGTCTTCTCTTAACATGCTAATTTGTTATTTAGTTTGTAAAATCAAATATTAGAACATTTATGAACAGGGAGTTATTGCTAAAGACAAAATTGGTGTGTGACTAGCGGAGACTTGAAAGTCTTTTTTGGCTCTGGAACTAAACTGACAGTTGAAACCAGTAAGTGCTTTGTATAGATTTGCCTAAATTCTTAACTTACCACTATCATTAAAACCTTTTATAGAGCAGTACATACGTTGCGGTACATGTTTCAACATACTTGTGTCAGTATGATACGTTGTGTGCGAAATGTAGTGTGCAATACCTAGTACAAGTGAAAATGATTGTGATACAATTTTATTTTTACATTTTAACAGAACCTTTAGACTTCCCTATAGATGATGCAGTCATAGTGTTTTTGATTTGTGGTCTGACACTGTGTGAATGCTGGAGTTGCAGGAAAGTTGTTCTTTGGAACAGGCACACAACTGATAATCCATAGCAGTAAGTTCATGAGGATCATTGATGCTCACATTAAATTGTTTTATTTTGAATTTCTTAAGATTAAGAATTGAGGGGTACCTAGTTAGATATTGCTTGCTTGCAATGGGTTATTATGTGACTATCAACACTGTAATGTACACTGAAGATTAACTTTGGGAGAAGCACTAATTTGACAGTCAATGCCAGTAAGTTTACTATTCTCAGCCCTGTTTACTTCAGAAGAATGTGTATAAAAAGTATACACACAATATGAAACCTGTTTTAAAAACCTGATAATTCTACAGTTAAGTTCCATATATTTTTACTCAATTCTCTTATGAAGCTGGTCTTTGCTTTCCCTTAAACAGTCAGGATGTTTTTGTGTAGCTATATATCTGTGTGTGACTTCTGGAACACAGAAAATAATATTTGGAACAGGCACAAAGCTCACTGTAAATACAGGTAAATAATTTCTTTTTGCACATTAGATTCAAGCTAGTATGCAAACAAGAATAATATTGTTTCCCCTCAAAAGTACTTTATTTCATATTGGAGGTACATTTTAGGTAACGCATGTGAGAAAACAATAAATTGAGCAATACATTAAGCATAATTGCAAAGGGAAAATAATTTGTAGTGTTGACTGTTACGGTAAAATGCTCAGCTAGTGTGGTATAATCAGTTATAGTTATGATGATCTACATTGTGTGACTGATGGTTATGGAAAATTGATCTTTGGTTCTGGCACAAAAATTCACATTAGTCCAAGTGAGTATGTAGAATCAAATATATTTTACCATTTTTCTACTGTTACCAACTTTCCTACATTGACATATAAAATGGAAAGCAGGAGATGAATGAGAGTATTTTCACATGGAAGGCATGTGATTATGGAAAAGCTATTCATCAAATAGAATGTGATGAAATGTTAATGAGTTATAAACCTGAAACAATATCTGCCTTTAGATGTTTTAATATGTGAAATCAGCTTAATTAAATAGCAGATTTGTGACTGTTGAGTTAGAAGGTTTTGGTTGTGTGTTGTCATGTTGTGTGACTACTGGAGGAGGTTATAAGATTATCTTCGGCTCAGGCACAAGGTTGATAATTGACACAAGTAAGTTTATTTTAGCATTACTTGTGTGAATTGTGTGACTTACATTCGTTTTTTAAATCATATTTGCTTACAAAGCTATTGTTTGTTTGTAAATTAACTTTTGTCTTAAACTAGACATCGAACACTTTGAAATATACTGTAATCTGTTTTAACATTCATGCCAATTGTGCCAGAGCCAGGGGAAATAGGCTAAACATTTTTGTGCATTTTTGCACTAAACAAAGTTGATCCATGAAAAAGTGTTGCCAGTTTTCCGTTAAATTTACAGGAAAAAAATGTACAATCCGCTGTGGTTGTCATACATTCACCATATAAAATACTGACAATATATCCTTTTCTTTATGTGATATAATGTTAATCTTCCAAAATCTGCCTTTTTACCTTAACGTGTACCGATGACCACCAAATTATTTTTACCATATTTTATGGTTAACTTTTTTATATTGTTGTTAATTGTAAACATCTTAAATATAGATTTTTTTAACAGTTATAACTGTAAATAAATTCAAGGGTACATTTGCAAAATCTTAGCAATTAGTTTGAATTCATCATTGGTTTAAATGTAGAAAGTTATTGTGATGGTAAACTGCACTGTGTGACTTCATCTGGACTGAATCAAATCTATTTTGGCTCTGGAACCAAATTGATGGTTGAAACAAGTAAGTGTCTACAGAGAAGTAGAAACAACACAATCTATTAGGTCAAGAATATGCCAGAATTGTGAAATTGCTGTAATTTAGACACATGCCACAGTACTTCAGTTTATTTTTTTCCTAGGTCAATATATTGATCAAAATGCTTTTAATTAGCATTGATTAGTTTTCATTGAGTAATAAGTTGGCAGGTGAGTTGATTTTAGTCTTTCAGGCTAGTTTTTGTTCAGAGATCTATTATTGTGTGACTACTGGAGGTGGAGGCTTCAAGATTATCTTTGGGACAGGCACAAAGTTAATAGTTGAAAAAAGTAAGTTTGTTTATATAAGATTATCAATTCTTCAACTCTTTATTGTTTTGTTCATTTGTAAAAAGCCATGATTGATATATTGGTAGTAAACCCCTTCTTACAGAATGATAATGATTGGAAAATGTGAGATTTTGAAGCTTTCTTTAGTAACGCTTTACAATAAAGTTGAACTAGTTAACATTCATTGACATGAAATATAACAAACGCATTACTAAATATAGATATTAACATTTATCTAGTTTACTGTAAATTGCTGTTGCTTTCTTTTACGGCTTAAGTAAAAGCATTGAGAAAGTTTCTGTAGAGGCAAAATATTGTGTGTGACTCAAGCTGGAGTCTCAAAAATAATTTTTGGCTCTGGAACCAAACTGACCGTTGAAAGTAGTAAGTGTTTTGCCAATATATCAATTACGCACATTGTTCTATAGTATAAGAATGCATTCTTCGCTATGCAAGTGAGCTGGAAATTAAACGCAAAGAAAAAAGAAGCCATTTCTTTGGAAGGTTATAGTGTATAACTTATAGAAGGAACAATTCATTTAACACAATGTAGGCAATGCATGCATTAAGTTATATTTTGGTCAGATATATTTGAGGTTTAAATAGAATTATCTTTAGAGGTTTTACTGAACACACTGTATAGAAGTTATTTGTGTTTGACAGTATTTTAACTATGAATATAGACTTGAGTTGCATGTGACAAGGGATTTTGATGTGTGGTGTGACATTGTGTGAATACTGGAGGTGCAGGAAAGCTTGTTTTTGGGAGAGGCACAAAATTAACAGTTAATTCAAGTAAGTTCATTATGTTTAGCTCTACTCACATCGACATGACCACTTTATCTGATATCTCTTAGATTATGTGATTATAGCACCAAGAGTTAAAAATAATTGTTTTCGAGAAGAAAATCATTGTTTTCATTTGATCAATTCCAACAATGTACTTTGCCTTTGAAAAAGTTTTAAATTACACCTTTCTGTTTGATTACGTGCAAATGCCATTTTTTGTAATATCTAACTTTTTTTTTGTGCAAGTCAAGTTGAAATTGAATATGCACATTTAATTCACAACATTTAAGGCTAATCAAAGTATTTTGGGAATAGATAACATATAACATTTGAATAAATAAAAAGACTTGACTAGAGCATCTCTAAAACAATCGATATCAGGTTAAAATGATTTAAAACGTACTTGTTCTATTCGGCCGTGATGCATTAAGCAATAATAACATGTAGCCGTTACACAGAAAAGTTTTATAGAGTGATGGAGGGTACTTTGTGTATCTCAGTAGTTTTTGTTGTTTAGTTTTGTAGTGTGTGAATACAGGAGGACAATATAAGCTTATATTTGGGACAGGCACAAAGCTGCTCATTGAAACAAGTAAGTTAATTGTAATCACCATTATGAAGAGTACGCCAAATTCCTGATATTGTTGACATTGTCCCAGTTTTGGTAAATTAAGACAGACATTGGTTTTGGTAAAACGTATTTGTTAACTAGTGTAACTGTTTGAGTATTTCATAGGAAAACTCTATAAGCTGTCAGCATGTTTTTGTGTGACTATTTAACTTTGTGTGACTGGCACTGGATTACAGAAATTAATATTTGGGAAAGGCACAAAACTCACTGTAAACACAGGTAAAATGTATTTAATTTTGCACTTCTCTATCTTAACACTTTACAATGCAATCAATTTGTTAACATTAGTTGCATTAGTGCATCATTAACCATGAACATATTTTACTGTATGCATTAATCTAGGTTAATATTCATAGTGTATTCATGTTTGTTCACAATACGTTAATATTTACAATTATATATTAAAATATGATTTACTCAACAAAAAAAACTATTAGAGATGATTACAATGTTAATAATTGCATATTAACACAATGTCATACACATACTTTTACCAAACATCTCCAGCAAGTTTTTGTGTATTTGTGTATATTTGACAAGAGATTAGCTTGCAAGAGAAATTAACAGCATTTGTTAGTTTTTGTTGGGTGGTTTGACATTGTGTGACTTATGGAGGTGGAGGCAATAAGATTATCTTTGGGACAGGCACAAAGTTGTTTGTTGAAACAAGTAAGTTGTTGATTATTATCCAGTATTCTGTGTATTGAGTTCATTGTATTTGATTTCGCACTTCTATAATTGTTCATCTGAGTGAGAAAAAGTATTGCACAAGTTAACTCTAAGTGTCAAAAGTTAATTAGACCCAAATTGATGTTGGATCTTGTCGGCAGAATAGGAAAAATACTATAGTACACTTTTACACAACACATTGTAACTAAATCCAATATTCCATTCGGATTCTTTGTCGCTCAAACATCTATTTTATTATTAGCGGCTGAGTTTTTCTAGAGCATCTTGGGTATCTTTAGTTTTTGCTGTTTGGTTTTGTAGTGTGTGACTGGAGGAATTAATAAGCTTATATTTGGGACAGGCACAAATCTGATTATTGAAACAAGTAAGTTTATTATTACACTCAATGATACACCAAAATATCACTCACATGACACTTTATGAAAAGCCATGTTTTTTCTACACTAGGATAAAACGTAATTAAAAGAACAATATCCGTTAGCATGAGAGCAGCTTTAAAGCCTAAAAGAATAATTTGTACTGAAGCTCTATATTTTTGTAGTAAATTATTTGTTGAATATGTGCGTCTCTTAAGCAGGGAGCATGTTTTTATATAGCTATATAACTGTGTGTGACTGATGCTGGAGGAAGGAAAGTAATATTTGGGAAAGGCACAAGGCTCTTTGTTAATTCAGGTAAAACTCTTTCATGGTTTTTCATATCAACTTTAAAAGGACTTACAGTATAGTGCACATACAAATATATCAAGGTCGTACAACAATATGGAATTCAAAATGTAATTTTAATTGCGTTGGAGTATACAGAATCACACATTTATTTTTTAGTGCTATAACATTAGCTAACTTTGCATAAAAAATAGGAAGCAATAGTAAAAGACTGCTTCACAAAATAGAATGTTTCAGATATATTACTATATGCATATAATAGTAACTACATAATAAGGTAATTTACAATAAACCAATTATAATTTTATTACTGCAGCATTTTTACGGTATTTTAATGTAAAAATGTCAAACTTTTTTACAGGGTTGTTTTTTTTAAACATCTTAAACATACATTTTTAACAGTTATAACTGTTGTTAAAGGCACAGGTAAATTTGCGAAATCTTAGCAATTAGTTTGAATTCATCATTGGTTTAAATGTAGAAAGTTATTGTGATGGTAAACTGCATTGTGTGACTTCATCTGGACTCTATCAAATCTATTTTGGCTCTGGAACCAAAGTGATGGTTGAATCAAGTAAGTGTCTACAGAGAAGTAGAAACATCACAATCTATTAGGTCAAGAATATGATACAATTGTGAAATTGCTGTAATTTAGACACATGCCACAGTACTTCTGTTATTTTTTTTCCTAGATCAATATATTGATCAAAATGCTTTTAATTAGCAGTGATTAGTTTTCATTTTGAGCAGGTGAGTTGATTTTAGTCTTTCAGGCCAGTTTTTGTTCAGTGATCTGGTATTGTGTGACTACTGGAGGTGGAGGCTACAAGATTATCTTTGGGACAGGCACAAAGTTAATAGTTGAAAAAAGTAAGTTTGATTATCAATTCTTCAACTCTTTATTGTTTTTTTCATTTGTAAAAAGCTGTGATTGATATATTGGTAGTAAACCCCTTCTTACAGAATGATAACGATTGCAAAGTGTGAGATTTTGAAGCTTTCTTAGTAACGCTTCACAATAAAGTTGAATTGGTTAACATTCATTGACATGAAATATAACAAACACATTACTATATATAGATATTAAGATTAATCTAGTTTACTGTAAATTGTTGTCGCTTCTACGGCTTAAGTAAAAGCATTGAGAAAGTTTCTGTAGAGGCAAAATATTGTGTGTGACTCAAACTGGAGGCATGAAAATCATTTTTGGCTCTGGAACCAAACTGACCGTTGAAAGTAGTAAGTGTTTTGCCAATATATAAATTACATTGTTAGGGTTATAGTGTATAACTTATAGAAAGAACAATTAATTTAACACAATGTAGGCAATGCATGCATTAAATAATATTTTGGTCAGATATATTTAAGGTTTAAATAGAATTATCTTTAGAGGTTTTACTGAACAGTGTTTGACAGTATTTTAACTATGAACATATATTTGAGTTGCATGTGACAAGGGATTTTGATGTGTGGTGTGACGTTGTGTGAATACTGGAGGTGCAAGAAAGCTTGTTTTTGGGAGAGGCACAAAATTAACAGTTAATTCAAGTAAGTTCATTATGTTTAGCTCTACTCACAATGACATGACCACTTTATCTGATATCTCTCAGATTATGTGATAATAGCACCAAGAGTTAAAACTAAAGTACTAGTTTTTAGAAGAAAGTGCACATTTAATTCACAACATTTAAGGCTAATCAAAGTGGTTTGGGAATAGAAAGTATAACATTTGAATAAATAAAAAAACTTGACTAGATCGATAAATCGATATCAGGTTAAAATGATTTAAAACGTACTTGTTTTATTCAGCCGTGATGCATTAAGCAATAATAACATGTAGCCGTTACACAGAAAAGTTTTATAGAGTGATGGAGGGTACTTTGTGTATCTCAGTAGTTTTTGTTGTTTAGTTTTGTAGTGTGTGAATACAGGAGGACAATATAAGCTTATATTTGGGACAGGCACAAAGCTGCTCATTGAAACAAGTAAGTTAATTGTAATCACCATTATGAAGAGTACGCCAAATTCCTGATATTGTTGACATTCTCCCAGTTTTGGTAAATTTGTTAACACTAGTTGCATTAGTGCATCATGAACTATAATTTTTTTTTTTACAGTACTTTTACATTTAAAAAGACTATTGTTCATTGTATTTTCATGTTTGCTCATAATACATGCTAATATATACAATTATACATTTACACATTTGGCAGACGCTTTTATGCAAAGCGACTTACATTGCATTCAAGGAACACATTCAATCCGTTTTTCCTTTCCCTGGGATCGAACCCATGACAATTGCATTGTAAACACCAATGCTCTACTGATTGAGCTACAGGAAAGTTTTTGTGTAGGGATTTAACTTTGTGTGACTCAGACAGGACTACAGAAAGTGATATTTGGGAAAGGCACAAAGCTCACTGTAACCGCAGGTAAAAAAACAACTAGTTTTATAGCTCTTATACCTTCTTAAAAGATATGGACATAAAGAATAAACTTGTATATCCCCACATGTAATATGTTAGATAATTTAAACATTCTTATACATTTCAAGGGTAAATGTCAGTCAGAATCATTACATATCAGATATCTTCATGATATAAAATTAGATTATAGTAATCAGTATATTTGACAAGATATTAGCTTCCAAGAGAAATTAACAGCATATTTTAGTTTTTGTTGGGTGGTTTGACATTGTGTGACTTATGGAGGAAACAATAAGATTATCTTTGGGACAGGCACAAAGTTGTTTGTTGAAACAAGTAAGTTGTTGATTATTATCCAGTATTCTGTGTATTGAGTTCATTGTATTTGATTTCTCACTTCTATAATTGTTCATCTGAGTGAGACATTTTTATTATTGCACAAGTTAACTCTAAGTATCAAAAGTTAATTAGACCCAAATTGATGTGATATCGCCAAAATACGCAAAATACTATAGTACTCTGTCACTTTTACACAACACATTGTAACTAAATCCAATATTCCATTCGGATTCTTTGTCGCTCAAACATCTATTTTATTATTAGTGGCTGAGTTTTTCTAGAGCATCTTGGGCATCTTTAGTTTTTGCTGTTTGGTTTTGTAGTGTGTGACTGGAGGACTTGATAAGCTTATATTTGGGACAGGCACAAATCTGATTATCGAAACAAGTAAGTTTATTATTACATTCAATAATACACCAAAATATCACTCACATGATATTTGACTCACACTCACATTATTTTAGTAAAAGCCATGTTCTAAACCGGGATAAAACGTAATTAACAGTACAACATCTGTGAGCGTGAGAGCAGCTTTAAAGCCTAAAACAATCATTTTGTACTGAAGCTCTGTATAGTTTTTGTAAATTCTTTGTTGAATATGTGCGTCTCTTAAGCAGGGAGCATGTTTTTATATAGCTATATAACTGTGTGTGACTGATGCTGGAGTTAGGAAAGTAATATTTGGGAAAGGCACAAGGCTCTTTGTTAATTCAGGTAAAACTCTTTCCTGGTTTTTCATATCAACTCACTTTAAAAGAACTTACAGTATAGTGCACATAAAAATATATCAAGGTTGCATAACAATATGGAATTCAAAATTTAATTTTAATTGAGTTGATAATGAGGAATTTTTTAAACATTTTAAAGACAACATCTAACATCATAGCTATATGCATAGAGCTAGTAAGCAGTTAAGTTTATGGCATTTCATACTGTGTGAATGATGGAAGTGGATATGGAAAGCTGATCTTTGGATCTGGCACAAAATTATATGTTAATGCAAGTGAGTATACAGAATCTCACATATTTGTTTTTTAGTGTTATAACTGTTGTTTAATTTACATAAACATTGGAAGCAATAGTTAAATATTGTTTAACAAAATAGAATGTGTCGGATATATAATAGCAAAATTAAATTTGAAAATACATGAAAGCAGTTTCATAAAAACAGATCGGTCATAAAGGTACTATAAGGTTTTGGTTATGTGTTCTTATATTGTGTGACTGGAACTGGATATAAGATTATCTTTGGCACGGGTACAAACCTGATAATTGAAACAAGTAAGTTTTTAAATGCTTGTGGTGTTCTTAGGCATATATATACACACACATATACACTGTGTATTATTGAGCTACTATTTGTTTTACCTGCAAAAACAATTATACAGTCAATAAGTTAAATATTTTTATTAATTTGAAGTGACTTATGTAACCAAGTTGATTGTACTTCAAAATCAAAGGCAGACAAAGGCATTTTTTTTCTTTTTTCACAGCAGCCATTGAAAACACTGTTAGTGGTCATTATTGGGAAATCCTTCACATTTCAGTCCATAATATCATTATTATCCTTAGTTTTATATTATTGCTTATTTAAATTATAATTTATTATAAAATATATAATGCAATGAAATAAATTTTTATAAAAACGATTTTCAGGAGTACAAAGTTATTTAGGTAACACATTTTAATAAAGTTTAATTTTTTAACATTAGTTAACATGAAACAACAAGTAACAACACTTCATTAATTTAAGTTCATGTTCATTTCAACATTTAATAATACATCTTTAAAATCAAAAGTTATATCTGTAATATTAGTTAATGCACTGTGAACCAACAGGACAATAACGAAATATAAAGATGGATATATTCTGTAACAAAAAATATACTACTAATTGATAGTTCATTTTAGCTAATGCATCAACGGACATTAACAAATAAGACCATATTGTAAAGTGCTACCATTATTGGTTTGGTAAACTGCATTGTGTGACTTCATCCGGTGTCAGGCAAATCTTTTTTGGCTCTGGAACCATACTGATTGTTCAAACAAGTAAGTGTTTTGGAGGCTAGTTTTTCTTTTTTTCTTATTCTAGAAGCAATTAAGCAATTCTTATTAATAAGCAATTAAGATGAAATGTAACAAGTTAATCTTATGTAGTCTTAAATAAATATTTAACCACACATTAGTATTGCACTTTTATACTTGAGTTACTACGTTTATACGCGTTGTAATGCATATTTAATTCCCGTTATCAACGATAAGTTATCTCAATCACTGACTGCCTGAGAAACTCTTTTAGGTAGTTTTTGATCAGAGGTCTTACATTGTGTGACTTCTGGAAGTGGACTTAACAAGATTTTATTTGGGAAAGGCACAAAGTTGATAGTTGAAACAAGTAAGTGTTTTTGAGGCTAGTAAAGAGGCATAAAACAGAATTTTTATACATATATCATTGATGGATATCAATAAGTTGAAGAAAACTGACGCATGTGTGTTTTTGAGGCTAGTAAAGAGGTATAACAACTATATATATTTTAGATATATGTATGGGGAATATACCAATAAGTTAAATGAAACTAATGCATATTTAGTCAAATACTAAAGTGACTTTTTACACATGTAATTTGGTAACGATTATTTATTACTGTGTTTTAAGATATTTATTTAATACACCTTATAATTACCACTTGCTGTATTAATCTTTAAGATTCACTGAGAAGAATTAAGTTAGTTAAGTCAGGTAGTTTTTGCTTAGTGGTCTTACGTTGTGTGACTACTGGAAGTGGGGCTTACAAGCTTTTCTTTGGGAAAGGCACAAAGTTGATTGTTGAAACAAGTAAGTGTTTTTGAGGCTAGTAAAGAGGTATAAAACAACATTTTTAGACATATATCATTAATGAATATCAATAAGTTGACGAAAACTGATGCATATTTAGTTGCATATATACAGGATCAACAAGATAGTTATTTACAAGCGTAATTTACTAATGATCATTCATTACTGTGCTGTAAAATTCTTATTTAATACACCTTATAATTACAAGTTGTTGTATAAATCTTTATGATTTACTGAGGAGAATTCAGTTTCAGGTCAGGTAGTTTTTGCTTAGTGGTCTTACGTTGTGTGACTGCTGGAAGTGGAACTTACAAGCTTTTCTTTGGGAAAGGCACAAAGTTGATTGTTGAAACAAGTAAGTGTTTATAAAGCTAGTAAAGAGGTATAAATCAACATTTTTATACATATCAGGAATGCATATCAATAAGTTGTATGAAACTGATGCATATTTAGTCACTCATATATAAGATCAGCAAAAGGGTTACTTACAAGCATAATTTACAAATTATCATTAATTACTGTGCTTTAAAATTACTTGTTAATATAAAGTTACTTATTTAAAACACATTATAATTACAGGTTGCCATATTAATCATTAAGATTCATGACGGAGAATTAAGTTTCAAGTCACATAAATTGCTTATAAATATCACTGATAAAGTTATTGAATTTCTTTATCACCGATAAAGAAATATCACCGATAAAGTTATCACAATCACTGACTGCCTAAGAAACTCTTTCAGGTAGTTTTTGATTAGTGGTCTTACATTGTGTGACTTATGGAAGTGGAAATTACAAGATTATCTTTGGGAAAGGCACAAAATTGATAGTTGAAACAAGTAAGTTCATGATTCTTAGCACTACTGAATGTTTTATGATTTCCTTTTCGTCAACATTTAATCTTGTTTGTTCAAGAGAGAATGTTTCTGACAAAACAAACATAATAATGACTACCTCTATAGTCTGAGATCTGTCCTTTAATATCGCATCAGTAATCTTTTCGGTTTAAAGTTAATACCGGGATGGTGAAGGATAGTCATATTTTTAGGACAAGTATTCATACTATGAATAGGATATTCACCTGGACACATTTACATTGTCTTACATTAAGGAATGAATACAACAAGTTAAATTTATGATTGATGCAAAAAATGAAAATTTCTTTTATAATTTCAGTGGTAGAGGTAATTAATTGATGAGGAAGTTAGCGTAGAGATGATATATAGTGTGTGACTCAATCTGGAGGCTGGAAAATCTATTTTGGTTCTGGAACCAAACTGATCGTTGAAAGTAGTAAGTGATTTGTAAAAACGTTTGAAGTATTTGTTGCAAATTATTATTTCATCCAAGTATAGTATAGACTGTTAAATGCACAAAGCAGTACATTGTACAGTAATGTAGAAATAATACTGACCTGAAATGATAGTGAGCTAGATATTAAACATTGGATGTTAAAACATTTAGCTATGATTTTGAACTGATTAATAATATTGACTGGACATTAATAGTGTTGTGTGAAACTATTTTGGTTAGATGTGACTAGAGTCTTGTTATAGTTTGAGGGATTTTGCTGTGTTGTTTCATACTGTGTGAATCTTGGAGGTGGACAAAAGTTTATTTTTGGAACTGGCACAAAGCTACAAATTCAAACAAGTAAGATTTATTTGTAAAGTTACATGGTCTTTATACAGATTTTGAGGATTGATAGTCTTTTTTGCTGGACATCGATCTTGATGATGTGGGTCCACATTCAAGGAGAACTCTGTGATTTACTGTGTATATACTAGACTATATACTAATAACTATATACTAGTTTATGTCAGCATACACTAGCCCTCAAGAACTAATTAAACTTCCCATGTTTCCATACAGCTGTATCTGTTTTTCAGTATTAACTTAGCTGAAGATCATTGAATGTTCTTGTCTGTTTAATTCAACAAACCCATATTAATGCAGTATATGTTTAATTTGCAAAATATTTTTCGACTAAGGCACAATCAATGATCATCGACCTTAATAGTCTTGTGTTTAAGGCTACATAGTTTTTGCTCTGTGGTCAGATACTGTGTGACTACTGGAGTTAACGTCAATAAACTATTCTTCGGGACAGGCACTAAATTGATAATCGGAACAAGTAAGAAAAACAAGTTATTTTACTTTTAACAATTATATTATGAAAGTAATTGATTTTGAACCTGATGGGTAAATCTTAGGATCCTTATTTAGGTATAAGTGCATAATAATTAATGTCTTAAAATAATCTGAGTAATAAGAAAAGAATAAGTATTAACTGAGATGAGGCAAGAACATGGATGTCAGAGATGTTTTTGTGCAGTTATATAATCCTGTGTGACTAACACTGGAGGTTTTAAAATTATATTTGGGACCGGAACAAAGCTCACAGTACAGTCAGGTATGGCAAAATAGTATTTTCTTTATGCATTTGACATACTAATATCCCGTTAGATATTCGGTTTTCAGCCATAAATTGAAAAAAAAAAAAAAATCATAATATAAAATATATGATTGCATCATATAAATGTCTGATTGTAATTGCAAAAATCGATTAGAGACACTTATGCTTAGTATAAGAACGTAATATAATGGTATTTAGTCAAATATTGTTGGGGGTTTAACATCAGATTTAGTTTGTGTATATTAAACTTTTTCTTGTGTGGCAATCCATTATGTGACAACATTTGGCATGTACAAACTTATTTTTGAAAGAGGCACAAAATTGAAAATTATCAAAAAAGTAAGTTTTATTATAATTTACCATTTCTTAGTTGAAGCCATATTGTAAAGTTGTCCTTTGAAAGCTCAGTGTTGCTGGAGTTGGCGCTTGGTGATTGAGAGCACATTAAAAGAGCAGTCAGAAAATGTAATGAAGTTCACTACTGTGTGTCTAATAACTTTGGAGGGAAACTCATTTTCGGTCAAGGTACAAATCTGCTTGTTCACACAAGTAAGTGGTTTTGTGTACACATTTTGCATTATTAAAATACCCATTATTTGATATATATATATATATATATATATATATATATATATATATATATATATATATATATATATAGTATATAAAGAAAACATTTTAAAAGTTCATAATTTAAGTTAAAAACAGTTTGATTAGGTTTGACAAGATCAAGTGTGAAATGATGTAGAAAAAGAAAGAACAAATTGAGAAAGAAATTAAATTACAGCTATTGGCCACTGAAATAGCTATAAATGACCATACAGTGATTAATCCACAAAATTTTATTGAAAATATAATAAAAGTAGTCCAACATAGAGAAACAGTCCAATGTAGAGAGTTATAGTTATCAGGTGTATTACTGTGTGAATTCTGGAAGTTCATATGGAAAGCTAATCTTTGGGTCTGGCACAAAATTAGAAGTTCACACAAGTGAGTATCCAGATCCATTCTTTTCTCATCTATTCGTATTTGAAATATCGTTTCAAACTTTCTTTTGTCATTGTTTTAGTCTATATAACAAGACTATTGTTTTATTCTATTAAAAATCCTTAACTATCAGCTTCATTTATATAAAGTAAATAGATCAACGAATGATTGTGTGGGCATGTAGAGTAATTGACAAGAGGAAATTCAGTGTGTGACTGGATCTGGAAACTGGAAAATATATTTTGGCTCTGGAACCAGACTTACTGTTGAATCAAGTAAGTCAATAATAATTTATCTGATGTTCTAAATGTAAATAAGAAAAGGATCTTGCACACATTCAGTTGTACTTGCTCAGCTATTTTCTTATGAACGCTCTTCACTATCCAGCACTCATTTATATAAAATATAGATGATCCTTTTTTTTCTATTTTACACAAAATAAAAAAATCTGGAAGTTTCTATAGTTTAATTACAAAAATGTAGAAACCTCACACTAGTCGAGAACAGATAAAGTGTTATGTGGATGTAGAGTAATTGCAAGGGTGAACTGCAGTGTGTGACTGCAACTGGAAACTACAAAATGTATTTTGGTTCTGGAACTAAACTTCATGTTGAAACAAGTAAGTGATAAAATACTAACAATCATTAAACTATAATTTAAAAAATGTCATTTTAATTTTAAAAGTTCATTTTAATGTTGCACATGATTACAACAGTTTTTGAATTTTCATCAAATATTCATCAAAATATTGAAGTTGAATAAGTCCCCATAATTAGCCCCCCATAACACTATATAATGCTTCCAGAGATCAAGTATTTTTTTAAAAACACACACCAAAAAACAAAACCTAACCAGCTCAATTAAAAATACCTTTATTGTGATCGCAAAACAATAATATGAAAAATAATAATTTCCTCAGGCAGTACAAAGTGGAAGTAATTTGTATGGCTGCTAACACTGTGTGTCATATTCTGACAAGATATACTTTGGTCAAGGAACAAAGGTTATCGTAAATTCAAGTAAGTAGAAACAAACCAATCTGAGTAATTAACTTATTATTTAATGTACAGTGTCTGTTTTCTTGTTGCTTTTTAACCAAAGTAGTCAGGTCTCAGACATCTTTGGACAATGCAAAATAATAATAATAATATCTTAGTTTTGTAATATAATTCACTTGTGGATCTGTAAAGTTCTGTAAGACCTGTTTCTCAGGTTTGATAGATTTTGCCGTTCAGTCTAATACTGTGTGACTTATGGAAGTGGAGTGAATAAAGTTATCTTTGGGACAGGCACAAAGCTAATCATTGAAACAAGTAAGTTTGTTTTAATTTCTGATGAGTATAGTTTAAAAGAAACATTTAAGCAAAAATAATTAATATTTTAGACAAAGCATTAACCCACTCATTGTCTAAGTTTCCTATAAGTACGTTTTAGGGCCATCATATAACATTAAATGTTACACACGCAAATCTCACTATCATCTCATGTAATGCTTTTCATAAATGGTTATTTTCATGTACCAATATTTAAAAAAAGCAAAGAAAAAAAAACTTGATGTAATAAAAAAAACATCTCAGTTACATTTCAGACAAAACAAGATCAAAACTCAACATCGCACAATAAAAAAGTATAAAAAAGTACCATTGATTATAATTCTGTTTTGACTCAAACATTAAAAAAATAAGTTTACCATGGAATACCATGGATTAACAGACTAATTATAGATTAACACTGGTTAAATGATGAATCATTAAAAAAATTATAAAATTCATACATCTACAATTTCTTCGTTTTTGTTGCAACGTCTTTCACTGTGTGAATACTGGGGGATATGGGAAGATTATCTTTGGAACAGGAACTAAATTGATAGTTGCAACACGTAAGTCAACAGTCTTGCCTTTGATTCTTTCCAGAATTGACCAAAGTTCTCAATAGTGCAACTAAAACCTTTAAACATATAATATTTGGGAAAGGAACAAAACACTGTTAGTTCAGGTATAGATCAAATCTATCATCACTGCATGTATTTATGCAAAATGTTATTTTCAAAACAAAGTTGTAATTATGTTTTCCATAATGTTTTTACTTCAACAAGTCAGTTCAACTACTTATTGTTTTTCTTTAGTCATCTTAAAACTATTTCTATAGTCGCATTCTAGATAGTTTTTGTTATGTACTTTCTGGTTGTGTGAAAACTGGGGGATATGAGAAGATTATCTTTGGAACAGGAATCAAATTAATAGTTACAACACGTAAGTCAACAATCTTGCCGTTGATTGAAATTTGAAAGTATTCCTTCCAGAATTTGCCTTTTCTACTGGTTTAAATTTAAAGCTCTCAATAGTGCAACATAAACCATTGTGAGTTCTCATATAGGTTTTTATTAACCGATGCCACACATTACAGTCAATAGCTGTTAAGTTTTTGTAAAGCCGTAAAACTGTGTGTGACTAACTCAGCGGGACGTATAATGTTTGGAAAAGGAACAAAAGTTACTGTCGATTCAGGTACAGATAAAATCTATGTTCATTTTCTTATTCTATCTTTTTATATGAAATGTTATTTTAAAAACAAAGTGGTAAATATATTTTCCAAAATCATTTTTTATCAGTCAGTTCAACTAGTTATTGTTTTTCTTTAGTCATCTTTAAAAATATTCTATAACCTCATTCTTAATCAATTAGATGTTGTGTAGTTTCTGGTTGTGTGAAAACTGGGGGATATGAGAAGGAAAATTAATTAAATTGATTGTAAAGTCCCGCATGTTGATTGCCTGCTGACAAGTTTTGCTTAATAAATCTGTCTTTGGTCTCAAATTTGGTTTGGAGATTGTAGGATTCGTTTTAGAAAGTATAGTCAATTTTTGAAATGATGCTTCTTACTGTGTGAATGTGGGATTTGAGAAGATCATTTTTGGAAAAGGCACACAGTTGCTAATTGAGACAAGTAAGTTCACTGGATAATCATTATTGAACCATGCATATAAAGTTAAATTATTGGATATTATAGAATAGATATTCCTGATAATTGCAACCATTTCTGCAGTCTAATTTAGATATAGATTTCAATTAATGTCACCAACATACAAATTGTATCAAAAAAGTTTAAAATTCCAAATATTAAGGCATTAAAAAGCATTATTTTCACTTAAACATTTAGTAGTTCATTACTTTTTAAAATAATATAAAGTTACATATTCACATTTATTCAAAGTGATTGATATTTGATCAATCCTTATATCACCGGGAATCATGAACCCTTGATTTGGGCATTTTTAGCATTATGCTCTACTGTTTGAGCTACAGGTATTAGCACTCTAAATAATTGCTGAGGTGTTAGTTACTGTGTGACTTATTCAGGGGACAAAATAATGTTTGCCTCTGGAACATCATTGACTGTTCATTCAAGTAAGTGTAAATAAGCTATTACAATTCATTGACAGAGTAAGAAGCTTTATCACACAGCTGAATTTATAAAAGTACATTTGCTTGGCCTGTTTTCTCAATTGACCCTGAGGTTAAGAGTTCTACAGTTCACTATTTTAGTAGGCTTACTATACAGTTATTCTATGACAGTACACCACTTTAAATCTTTCAAATGCATGTTTTCAAATCCTGTTTATAACATAATTGCGTTCTCGGTATTAAAGCAAAATGACTTATGGCATTGCCAAAACTCTATAGTAGATATTGGCAAAGTTTGCACTATTGTGTGACACTTGCTGACAAAATTATATTTGGTCAAGGCACAAAGCTGAATGTCGATTACAGTGAGTATTTACGTCATGCATTACACATTTATCATTGCTAACATTTAATTTTAAAAATACATAAACATTATATTTAAAAAAATGTAAAATATTGTTAGACATTGAAACTATGTATAAAAATAAAATCAAAACATTAAAATTAAAATCAAAAATCAATATGAAGTATTTAGATATTTCATATTCAAGTTTTAATAATGAAACTGTGAATGAAAATGTACAACTTATGAGTTTGTTATTTGTTTTTAAGTACGGAAAAATCATTTGCAATACATGTACAACAGTTCACATAAATTAAGACTTTACAATAATAGGCTTAATGTTTAAAGATCAAACAGTAATCTCAAATCAATATTCAAACCCTAAAATATTGTTGAAATAAAAAAACACTTTTTATAACCAACAAGTACATTGAACACATTAGTCCCAGTTCATGGTACACTGGCCATGTTTTTGGTGTGATTGTTTCTGTTGTGTGGATGGTACTGGGAGAAAGATCATTTTTGGTCAAGGAACAACTTTAAGCGTTGAATCAAGTAAGAGACTTTTAGTTTCTGTTATTAACACCAATTTTAATTTATTCAATGACCTGTTTAATAAAAACAGCAACAATAAGACTTTATCATTGCATGTGCACAGATGGTAATATTCATAAAATCACCATTAACGCATAGCATAAATATATTGGTGTTTTGGCTATCTCTGTGTTTATTTATAGTTGGATGATAAATATTACTAGGGTTTGAACATGATTTTTTGAGGGCTTTTTCTGTTGCATTAATATGGAGGCTTCCAGGATATTGTTTGAAGAAGGGGCAATGCTGTATGTGGAAGCAAGTCAGAATCTCATTAATGTTGTTTTTAGAGGTAGAATGGAGTTCTTTTGTAGTAATTTTAGTGATAAAATTGTTAAAGTGTGATGTATGATAAACTCATATTTAGGGAACACAGATACATGTCTATTCCAGCAAGTACATTTATTAGATATACATTAGAAGAGCAGTCAGAAAATGTAATGACGTTCACTACTGTGTGTCTAATACCTATGGAGGGAAAATCATTTTTGGTCAAGGTACAAATCTGCTTGTTCACACAAGTAAGTGGTTTTGAATTTAAGTGTGTGATGTAAAAATATCCATTATTTGATATTAATTTTACATTTATTCATTTAGCAGATGCTTTTATCCAAAGTTACTTCAAACTATGTGCATTGTTCGTATCAGAATACATTTTAAAAGTTAATAATAGAAGTAGTTAAAAACAGTTTAAACTTAATAAGAACAGGTGTGAAATGAAGTTGAAAGACGAAGAAAAAGCTATAAATTATCATACGATGAATGTATAAGAGAGGGAAGAATTTTTTAAATATTTTTAACCTGGTTTTATACCGACATTTAATATTGTTGTATAATTGTCTCAAAACAGAATAAAATTATTACATTACAAAAAGTTACATTTAAAAATATTGTTTGACTTGTAGATGTAGACTATGCAAAAAAGAGACAAGTTAAATTAAAATAATCAGTTCTAATAATTTTTTTAACAAAGTAAACATATGTATCTTTTAATGATAGGTTTTAAAAATGAAGCTGTTTTTGCTGTGAGGTTAGGTAGTGTGTGAATGATGGGAGTTGGAAGATTCATTTTGGAAAAGGAACAACTTTGTATGTACAGTCAAGTAAGAGATTTATTTATTATTTATTTTTAAACAGAGAAAAATAGTCGACATTACAATAGCTTACACCAACTTTAAATCATAAACTTTAAGACTTAACAATAATAGGCTAAATGTTTAAAAGACCAAACAGTAATATCAAATCAATATTCAAACCCTAAAATATAATATTTAAATAAAAACTACACCTTTTATAATCACTGAACACATTAACCCTAGTTCATGGAACACAGGCCATGTTTTTGGTGTGATTGTTTCTGTTGTGTGGATGGTGGAGGGAGAAAGATCATTTTTGGCCAAGGAACAACTTTAAGAGTTGAATCAAGTAAGATAATTTTATTTATTTTGTTATTAACACCACTTTAAGTTCTTCAAAGACCCGTTTAATAAAAAAAAAGACTATCACATGCACACAGATGGTGATATTCATAGCAATTTGAACACAGAAATTAATCTACAAGTTAAATTAAAGCACAGATAAATAAAGCTAAGCATTTTAAATGAACATCACCTGTAATACATAAATTCATTGAAAATAAGAGTCCTTGTTCCCTGTGAGGAAGTTTTTGAAGAGATGTTTATTACTGTGTGAATGATGGAACACGAAAGATCATCTTTGGATCAGGGACAAGACTATTCATTGAACCACGTAAGACAATTAAAAAAAAATGTATTTTATATATAGTTAAAGTACTCTTTAAAATGATATAGTTCAGTGATAAAAAAATTGCCATGACAACAGTCCAGTATAACAAACAAAACCTTGTTGGTCCAAACAGCGTGTGACATCAGATTTTAGGATCAAAATTATAAACATTCAAACTAGAGCTCAAATATTGATAGTACTACTCTAATGGAGTTCTCAATCCCTAAAATACATTTTTCACACAATATTTTGTTTAACAGTTTATCCAACACCACCGACATCATATACATATTGTAGTCCAAATTCTTGTTAAACTAGTCCCATTTTTGTAGTGATTGTTTCTGTTGTGTGGATGCTGCTGGAGGGAGAAAGATTATTTTTGGTCACGGAACAACTTTAATTGTTGAATCAAGTAAGAGTCTTTGAATATTTTTTATTAACATAAATTCTGCAATAATGGGATGTGATTAATACCATGTTTTAATAAAAAAAAGAAAGAAATAAAGAATATTGCTATTGCTAAAACACTGACTTTTAACAGTTTAAACTTTTAAAATAATAATTTATTCCACAAATGATATTTATTTATTAATAGACAACCAATATTTGTCTTTTCTTGATGTCTTTCATCACATACATACAATTTGATATACTGTACTTTATGAAGAGCGCCCTCAAGAAGATTTTGTCTGAGTGTTTGTTACTGTGTGAATTATGCGAACAACAAGATCACTTTTGGAAGTGGAACAACACTGACCATTGAATCTAGTAAGACAAATTTTCTAACAGTATACATAACAGACCATAAAATCACCATCTATTATTGGAATAATGTCTTTGCTTATTACCTTAAGAAAAAGTAATTTTAAAACATAACCTTTAAGATAAAAAAAAAATAGGCTAAATTACCAAACTAAATGTAATCGCAAATGAATATTCAAACTGAAACATATATATTATTTTTGATTACCATTTATTGCCAGCATATCTATCAAACACATATGGGACACTGGCCATGTTTTTGGTGTGATTGTTTCTGTTGTGTGGATGCTGGTGCTGGGACAAAGATCATTTTTGGTCAAGGAACAATGTTAAGAGTTGAATCAAGTAAGATAATTTTAGTTACTCTTATTAACACCACTTTAATTTCTTCAAAGACCAGTTTAATTTAATGGAAAAACAATGTAATCACATGCATACAGATGATTATATTCATAAGTACTTCTGTGTACACAGAATTTAAACTTACAAGTTATCAGCACAGATAAACAAAGCTAAGCATTTTAAAAACGTGATAAGCGTGATAGTTAATTTCACTGAAAATAATGATATAAAACAGAGTCTTTGTTCCCTGTGAGGAAGAGTTTTTTGAAGAGATGTTTATTACTGTGTGAATGATGCGACACGAAAGATCATCTTTGGATCAGGGACAAGGCTATTCATTGAACCACGTAGGACACTATTTTTGTTCTATTTTAAATATATATATATATATATATATATATAGTTACAGTACTTTAAACTGTGAACATATTTCACAATAATATCTAATTGATATAATTCAGCGATTTAAAAAATGACCAAGGAATCAATCCAGTATAGCGATGATGAATTTGCTGAGGGTCCAAGCAGTGTGTGACATCAAATTTTAAGATAATTTTTGGAGCAGGGACAAAGTTAACTGTTGAATCCAGTAAGTACAAACATCTATCTTGATCTCTGTTTAATTATATTTGGATGATTCCGGTTATAGTCCTAATGGATGAATGGATGAAACATAAATTGTTGTACATAGGAAGATACATTTTACACTCACACTTTAGATTAGGGTCTAATTTTCACTATTAACTATGACTTTTGCCTCAATAAATTCCCAATTACTGCTTATTAATAGTTAGGAAGATAGTTGTTATGTTTGGGTATTGGGTAGAAATAGGATAGGATTAGGAATGTAGAAAAATGTCGTCCAGAATATGGCATTAATATGTGCTTTATACGACTAATAAACAGTCAATGTACTAGTAATATGCATGATAATAAGAAATTAGTTAACAGTGAGATTTGAACCCTAAAGTAATGTGTTACCAATATTACTAGGGCTTGAACAAGTTTGTTTTTGTGAGGGCTTTTTCTGTTGTGTGACTATGGGGGCTACCAGGATATTGTTTGGAGAAGGGACAATGCTGTATGTGGAAGCAAGTAAGTATCCCATTCATGTTATTTTTAATTGTAGCCCATAAAAAGGTTAAAGGTTGTTTATAAATTTATATTTAGTCAGGGAATACAGTTCCACTATTCCAGTAAGTTCATTTATTGGTTCTGATTAATGGCATTCCCAGTATTTATGTTAGTAATGCAATTGTTTTGAGTGTCATGTTACAGCTGAAAATACTTAAAATGCTTTAATTTACATGAACGTTGATAATGTTGCAGTTTTAGTCACATTCAACATAACAAGAGCAGTATTTAAGCACTAAAATTACAAGCAGACATAATTTTCGAATGCTCAGTTAGTAGTAAATAAGATAATTATAGCTCAAATATGGAAAGTAATACTAAGTATTACTTTATTATTAATTTAAGTCTCAATCCCTAACATATAGTTTTTACACATTATTTGTTTAAGAGTTTATCCAACATCACCTACATTAGATACATATTTTAGTCCAAATTCTTGTTAAACTAGTCCCATTTTTGTAGTGGTTGTTTCTGTTGTGTGGATGCTGCTGGAGCGAGAAAGATCATTTTTGGTCAAGGAACAACTTTAATAGTTGAATCAAGTAAGAGTCTTTGAATGTTTTTAGTTTTGTCAATACATAAATTCTGCAATTATGGTTCTTGATTAATACCAATTTTTAAAAACAAAAAAGATATTGATATAAACACATATACGTACATATAACTTATTAAAACTTAGTTTTCATACACATATACATATATAAAAAGATTATTACCATTGAACCACTGACATTGAAAAAGTATATATTTAAAATAAATCACTTATTCATCAAATTATATTTATTAATTAATATGCAATCAAGATATTTCTTGTCTTGATGCCTTTCATCACATAAACATAACTTGAAATACTGCTCTTTATGAAAAGTTCCCATAAGAAGATTTTGTCTGAAGGTTTGTTACTGTGGGAATTATGGGAACGACAAGATCATTTTTGGAAGTGGAACAACACTGACCATTGAATCTCGTAAGACAAATCTTCTTCATCAGTGTAAATAAGAGTATATATAACAGACCCTAAAATCATCATTCATAATTGGAATAATGTTTTGGTTTAAATCACAAAAGATCTGCCTGACCTTAAGACAAAGTAAATAGGTAAAACAGTTCGAATAAACAACCTGCCTATGTCAAAAAAGTACATTGTACAAATTTTATATAAATTATATATTTTAGTACCAGAACATTAAATATGATTTTTGTTTTTGCTGAAACAACGATTGAAACTAGTAGGTGTTTTACCAACCAATATTGGTATAAAAAACACTATGATAAAATATTTAATAAGGTTCTGGTTATAATTAAAGCAACTGAATTTTTAATTGAAGTTTTCACTAAAGAACGGTTTAGAATATTAGGTCTAATTGTCAAACCGTAACGAAAGTAGTTTTTGTGAGGGCTGTTTATATTGTGTGACTTTTGGGGCAAACAAGATCATCTTCGGAGAAGGGACGATGTTACATGTAGAAGCAAGTAAGAGCTTGATTATGATTTCTTATTTTTTAAAACCTATCTGTGTCCATCGGACAGCATTTTTAGACTGTAAATTAATTCACTAGGTGTCAGAATTTAAGACAAAATTAAAAGTAAAATTGGTGACTGCCTAGGCATTGCAGTTGACTCCAGACGTTATTGGTCTGGAATTCAACACAGTGTGAATTATGGCAACAAGATCATATTTGGTCAGGGAACACAGCTTTTTGTCTATTCCAGTAAGTACAAAGAGTTTTTCATGATTCAATTATATGAATAAATGTATAATGATAATGTATATTTGAATATCGTGTCAGCTTAAAAAAAGTAAAGAATGAAATAACTTGGAATGCAAAATGGCAGTATAGTGTTACCAGTATTGTCTCTTTACTTAACATAAGTATGCATGAATAATATCCATTCCTGTTTGTGATGTCCAATTTTAAGTCATTCTATGCCAAAGTCAAAGTCATAAATAAATAATAAAAAATAAAGAAAACAAGTTTAGCACTAAGACAATTAAAGCCTAATGTTATCACGGCTCTTTTAATGTGCTAAGAGTTTTTGCTGAGGCCTTTGTTAATGTGTGAATTACGACAAGATCATATTTGGAGCTGGAACCAAGCTAACTGTGGAAACTCGTAAGACCAAAACGTTTCTTATTTATCTTATTAATACATTAATGAACACTGTATTAATTCATACAATACTTACAATATTAATTTTATTTTAATTTTTGAGTATTAATATTAATACTCTTCTCAACATAATTTTGTACATTGCATTTAACTTAGCCAATGATTTATATTCAAATATAAAACTTAAAGTGTTAAATATACTCTTAAACAAGGAAACTTAAAAATACAAAATAAAAATACAGCAGCAAAACATATTTTGTAAAGTAACATTTAAATTAATGATACATACTAATATCATTGGAAGGGTTTATTTTGAATTAAAATAAATTTTATATAAATAAATTTTACATTAATAAATCCCAAAATGAATACAGAAAATTTTCCAAGCCATGTACCAAGTTTTTGTAGTTAACCGGATAGCTGTGTGACAACTGGAGTAAAGATAATATTTGGAAGTGGTACTCAACTTATTGTTGAGTCAAGTAAGTGAATTTATTTACTCATACTTGCTTGTATTTGCTCCTTCTTTTGACTTAAGTCTAGTATTTGTATTATGTTCAATTTGATAAAATTAACAGAATAATTTTTTTGACAATTAACAGAATCCAAAATATGTATGCTCAAATTTCAACGTACGGTACTGTTCGGGATGTTAAGACACCATTTAATTTAAAAGAAAATTCCTAGATCTGAAGTCTCACATATCTGGTAATTCAAATATGGGTGAAAGCTCAATACTTTAAATTATTAATAGAGGTACAATTGCAATAGACACTCTTTGATAAAAGCAAACAAACAAAAAACTAAACCATTTTCATAAATATGTACTATATGTGCATTATACAATATACATTACCTTAGGATAATTATTGTGATAATTATTATCAAACTCCCAATTACTGCTCATCAATAGTTAGTAAGGCAAGTTTAAGTATTGGGTAGAAATAGAGTAAGATTAAAAATGTAGAATAATGTTGTCCAGAATATGGCATTCATTTGTGCTTTATAAGTACTAATAAACAGCCAATATTCAAGTAATATGCATGCTAATAATTAACTAGTTAACGGTGGAGCCTAAACTAAAGTGTCAACAATTAATATGTTCTATTTTGGGCTGTTATAACGTATTCCCTTTAATTTCACTTAGGTTTCATTAATATGCGTTTACACATTGATTGAACAAAATCATATTTTTTATAGTGGCACAATTGGATTTATGTATGGAAATTGAAAGCATGACCTTGCCATTACAAGCGCCATGCTCTACTCATTGACTTAAAGTAAATCTGGTTTATACACAAAACATATTTGTGAGCTTAGTTATTTGTGATTAGTTTAGTAATTGCGAAAGTTGTACGTTTTTGCTATGGAGCTAGTGTCTGTGTGACTAGTAGTTACAAGTTAATCTTTGGAAAAGGAACACAACTACATGTTGAAGCAAGTGAGTCATACATCTACCGTTTATTTATTATACAGATGTTTTCTTTTAATTTGGTTTAAATCTCTTATCATTCATGATTGTATTTGGAAGACACTTTAATCCAAAGTGACTTACATTGCATTCAAGGTATAACTTTTTTCCAGTTCAATATCTGTGAAAAACCCTTTATTTGGCTATTGAATATTTAAGAAACCTGTTTGCAAACAGTCATTATTTAAATTACATTTAGAAATAACACTTCACCACATAATTGAAAGCCCTATAATATAATACATCCTCATGTATTACAAAACAGAGTTGGAACTTTGTATGTTTTGGGACCCCCTTTTTTGTCGAGAGCTTTAGCAATGTGTGTATGATGGGACATACAAAATCATTTTTGGAAGTGGAACTTTGCTCTCAGTGGAATCCAGTAAGAAGCATATTTTTTTTACCAATAAAATAGACTTTCAAAGTTAAATTAATTAACTTATCATTTTTGTAAATCTCAATAATTTATCATCTAATTATTCAATATAAAATAACAGAAAACTTTTAGTATCGCACAAATCAGACTTTAACCTTTTATTAAAAACTACCTTTTCCTACACTCAATGTTACATATATTAAACCCAGATCAAGTATTACGAAGCATTATGTTCGCTAGTTGCATCTACACAACACTACACATCTATACTAATAATAATAATAATTATTTACATTTATATAGCGCTTTATCATTAACACTCAAAGCGTGGGGGATTTTGGAGGGGGGATTACTGTACTACATATAAATGTGACAAACATTTTTGTTAGTAAGACAGAGTGTCACTTACATAGGATTGATACGTTTTTGATAGTGTATATATCAGTGTGTGACATCAACTGGAATAGGAAAAGTTATATTTGGAGCTGGGACCCACTTGATAGTGCAAATTAGTGAGTATAGCTTGTTTTATGTTAACCATCACATGATCTGCAGTGCATTTCCATCTTATAGTTTTGACATTGATAACTCATACATTGAGTTTTTGTGCTGTGGTAAATGGCTGTGTGTATATTGGCAATAAGATCGTATTTGGAAGAGGGACCCAAGTAGTTGTCACTGCACGTAAGTCACATTATGATTTGTCTTCAAACACCTAATTTGTAGTTTCTTAGTAGAGACGGTTAGATTCCTTTGAAGAAATGACCCTACAAAAGTCTAAACATTAGTGAAAACCAATAACTTTTATTCCTAATCCCAATCATTGTCTTCTACGAATGAATTAACTAACACTATTTCTCATTGTGAAATATGTTTTTCATGAAATGGGAAGTGCACCGATTAACTAATATGATCTCACAAATTTAGTGTAAACCTTTTAATTACAAGGGTGAGGTTATGCTAAACACATTTTAGTTTAGCAATAGTATGCTATAGGCAATGTAACGATTACACACACTGTGTAAACGATGGATTTAGAAAAATCACATTTTTCACAAAGGGTTATTTTATGATCTTTTATTCAGTCATTTGTACTAAGACTATAATATTGAAATATATCACTGTAATATTCAATTGCTTAAGGACTATTTCACAATGTCCGCAAGAACAGAAAAGTTAGCATTAGGTATTTGGAATGGAGTCAGAAGCTGTGTGACTGATGGAATTAGAATTATATTTGGCAAAGGAACAGAATTAAAAATACAAACAAGTAAGTGTGAAATTAATATTTTCAGTCTAATGATGCACATTTCAATTCTGCAGTCAATCAGTTGTATTATTGGTTGGTTGTAATTGTTGGTTCCCTAATTCTCACTATTAACTTATTGCTTATTATCATGCATATTACTAGTATATCGGCTGTTTATTAGTTGTATAAAGCACATATTAATGCCATATTCTGGATGACATTATTCTACATATCTAATCCTACCCTATGTCTACCCAATACCTAAACACAACTACCTGACTAACTATTAATAAGCAATAATTGGGAGTTTATTGAGCAAAATTCATAGTTAATATAGACAATTGAACCCTAATCTAAAGTATGACTGTATTGTTTAAATAATTTTTTTAGCTTATTTTTCAAAACTAGACTTATTCTTTTTCCATGCAATTTAGAAATCACAGCTAAAAAAAATAGTTTTTTTGTGTGCACTGCTTTCATTGTGTGACAACAAACTGGAAGGTCATTTTTGGTTCAGGAATTAAACTGAGAGTTGAGCAAAGTGAGTATTAATAAAAGCATATTTTGACTTTCTTAGCATAAATCTTTTTTTTAATAACTTAATTGATATATAGTTTGGCATTGCAATATCCAATCAACAAGGTTGTATTTTAGATCTTTTGTAGACTTTAAGCAAATTCTAATGGAACATTAAGCATCTGAAAAATACAAGACTTTTTGGTACGTCAAAAAACAGCACATATAATATTCAGTAATCATCCCTTTTTGTTCCCTTCGTTAATATGATTCCACATTAATAAACAAAACAAATAAAGCTAGAAATAAAGCTTAAATAAAGCTTTAGAGCTTGTACAAATAAGATTGTATTTGGCAAAAGGATTAAACTTTTGTTACATTTAATAACATTTTAATTATGTTATGTGAATTATGGTCTATTAAATAGGACATGAGTTTTTGATGCATGCTTAGTGACTGTGTGAATAATGCCAACCGGATTTTCTTTGGTAAAGGGACAAAACTCAACATAGAAGCAAGTAAGTTCTGAGCACTTGGAAACTTAAATACTTTTGGCTAGTTTGTTACCAATACAAATAATCATAGTTATTATCAAAATTCATTCATGTTCATATACCACTATTACATTATAACTAAACACAAGTTGTATAATTTTAAAGGATCAAAATGTGTTAAAACTTTGTTAAATTCAATTAATTATGTTTCATAACAGCTTCACGTAAAAATTTTGGTTAGATAAACATGAAACTTCTATGTAATATAGTTCCAACCAAAAGTAGCTTAAAATTTTATAAAAAGTGACCGTATAAAGTAAATATATAACAAGTTTTCATACACGATAACTCAGCAATAGCAGACACAAGTTACCGTAGTGAGTATATATACTGTGTGAATCAAGGAGTTGGCAAGCTGACATTTGGTTCTGGGACAAAATTAACTGTTCATTCAAGTAAGTTTTTTATCATAATTTTTATCAAAAGTCATTTAAAAGTGAAAGGGGCTGTCATATGTCCCCCCAAAAGGTTGTATAAGTACTTGCATTTATTTAATTACATAAAATAAAAAATAAATAAATAACTTAAAATTCACAACACTCCAAATGAGGCTAGATGGTTTTTGTAATGGACCCAGTTCATGTGTGACTAATGCTCGAAAGATAATCTTTGGGATGGGGACAATACTCACTGTACAAACAAGTAAGTTTGCATTGATAAATGAATAAAAAGCCATTAAAGTACTTGAAATAGATTTTGCTTTATCTGTTCAAATTATTAATACTAAGGTTGAGATTAAGGGAGTATAAAATTAGTACGGATTAAAATCTAGCTTTAGCAAATGCTGACTCTGAACTCCGTCATTAGTGAATTAATTAGATTAATTTTGACTTACTATACTGTAGAAATGATACCGTTTGTAAAATATCTGGAAGGCGTTTTTGGTTTTTGGCACATAGTCAAAGGATGTGTGAATGTGAATAAGATTAACTTTGGGAAAGGAACCAAACTTGTTGTGCAGACAAGTAATGCATTTCTGACCGTCAACATGAACAAACACTAACCTTTAATTGAATAATTCAACAAACTTGAAAAATGCTTGTGATGTTGTAAAATATGTGACATTGACAAATAGTCAACATCATAAATTCTTTAAAGTTCACAAAAAAATCTGCTTATGATTAGTTTCTTAAATCTAAATTATTTACTTATTACCATAATCACTTGCATTAATCTTTTCTAGCTAACAAAAAATGTCCAAACTAATCAAACAAGTAATATCTAAAACTAAAATATTATGACCCCCAAAAGATGGGACTTTACTGGCCAAACGTGCTGAGAGTAAATGTATCGTTCTAAACTGATGTGTGAATACTGGTTACAAGATCATATTTGGGACCGGCACCAGTCTCATTGTTGCTTCAAGTAAGATATTTTGATTCATCAGATAAAATTGTTTAGTAAAATGTATGATTGTTAACATTTCATTTAACAATCACACACATATACACATATACATACATATACACACATGTGTGTGTGTGTTTAGTTTGCCAAATATGAAACTTCTATGTTTATATAATTCTTGCCAAAAGTAACTTGCATTAAATGCATGTAAAATCACAAAAGTACTTTAGTACAAAAGTACTAACTCAGCAATAGCAGATGCAAGTTACTGTAGTGAGTATATATACTGTGTGAATCAAGGATTTGGCAAGCTGACACTTGGTTCTGGAACAAAATTAACTGTTCATTCAAGTGAGTTTACAGTTTTTTCATTATTTTGCATTAATGTAAACATTGTACTAAAGAAAAGTCACGCAGAAAAGTCTTTTAAAAGTGAAATATTAATGCAAAACTAAAGCAAAGGCCTCAGAGTAATGATAAATCTTGTGACTTGCATTTATTTAACTTATTACATAAAATAAAAAATAAAATAATTTAAAGCTCACAACACTCCAAATGAGGCTAGACTGTTTTTGTAATGGACCCAGTTCATGTGTGACTACTAATCAAAAGATAATCTTTGGGACGGGGACAATACTCACTGTACAAACAAGTAAGTTTGCATTGATAAATAAATAAAAATCCATTGAACTAAAAAAGAGAAATACTGAATATCAAAACTGATATGATAACTGCAAAAGTACTTTACATTTGTACTGTACTGGTCATTTACTTAAATAAAACCCTATTTGTTTGCATTCTTGGAATTTTTAAAGTAGCTTTTCAATAGTAAAATGATGCGAGTAAAGTTTTTAATTCAGATGACAAATGATCTTTGCAAAACGGTTCAAACTTATCATATAAACAAGTGAGTTTTGTTAGTCTTATGTTTTATTTTCAGACACCATTACAAGTAACTTTGCAATATAATGTAGAGCTAAATTGGCTCCAAAATTAGATTTAGAAATAAAAAATGCTCTTCTAAAGATTATAGACAAATGTTGCATGATCAAACCAGTTATTTCTCATTTCATTTCAGTTTCAAAAGAAAGATTAGGTCAGTAAGTTGTTGTAACCAAGTCTGTCCATGTGTGACTACGAGAAATAAAATGTTCTTTGCAACAGGGACAGAGCTTATCATAGAAAACAGTAAGTTACTTGAGACATATTTTGCTTTATCCTTTCAATTTAGCATGTTCAAACTTTGCAGTGTTCAGTTATTTTACATTAGTCTTCATGTATTATTATGCTGATAGGACTTAGGCTGGCACTTGAGACAATTGAATATATTTGTAGCAAATTAAAACCAATGTCTTTCTTGAAAAATATAGAGGTAAAATTAACCCTTTCTCTCATTAAATTAAAACCATACATGTTTAAAATAATTTAATATTTAATATTTATATTGTGTTACAACATAACACAATACAAACCAAGAAAACACTTTCATTATTTTAAATATTAAGTAGGCGACGATTACACAAAGATGTTTTTGTGATGGAGTCAGCACTTGTGTGAATGCTGGCAACAAGATCATATTTGGGAGTGGGACAACACTAATAACAGAAACAAGTAAGCTTTTGTTATCAATGCCATTGAAAACTTTACACTGAAATATACACATCATATTCCAAATGTATTGAATTTACACTAAATTTACTCTGAAATCCCAACCAGATTAAATTTATATAATAGCTTTATCTAATCTTCACTGTTATAATGAATGAAATAGTAGAACTCTGTAGAGTTTTTGTGTAGATAAAGTTTACAGTGTGACATCGCAGTGGAAAGTAGTGTTTGGAGAAGGAACTAAATTGACAGTTGAAACAAGTGAGTATAAAATTAGTACTGACTGAAATAGATTTGACTTGCTGTACTGTAATCGGTAACACTTTAGTTTAGGGTCCAATTCTCACTATTAACTAGTTGCTTATTATCATGCATATTACCAGGATATTGGCTGTTTATTAGTACTTCCAAAGCACATATTAATGCCATATTCTAGATTATTCTACATTCCTAATCCTAAACTATACCAAAAAATTAACTACTACCTTACTAACTGTTAATAAGCAGTAATTAGTAGTTCATTGAGGGAAAAGTTATAGTTAATAGTGAGAGTTGTAACCCTAATCTGAAGTGTAACTGTGTAATCTGTAGCGATGATACCGTGTTTAAAATATCTGGAAGGCATTGGTTTTTGGCACATAGTCAAAGGATGTGTGAATGTGAATAAGATTATCTTTGGGAAAGGAACCAAACTTGTTGTACAGACAAGTAAGTAATGCATTTCTGACCGTCAACATGAACAAACACTAACCTTTTAGATGGAAATCTAATCTGTGTTCAATTATTTAAAATTGAATGGAATCAATCAACAAACTTGAAAAATGCTTGTGATGTTGTAAATTATGTGATATTGACAAATGGTCAACATCATAAATTCTTTAAATTCACCAAAAAAAGAAAAAGATTTTTAAGCTTACACAAATTTCCAAACTAATCAAACAAGTAATATCTAAAACTAAAATATTATGACCCCCAAAAGATGAGACCTTACTGGCCAAACATGTGCTGAGAGTAAATGTATCGTTCTAAACTGATGTGTGAATACTGGCTACAACAAGATCATATTTGGGACCGGCACCAGTCTCATTGTTGCTTCAAGTAAGATATTTTAATTCATCAGATAGAATTGTTTAATATAATAAAAATTATTAACATCTTTTAAACTTAAAAAGGATGAAGAGAAAGGCTAATCATAAAAACACCAAATCCATAATTAATATTTGCATACATCAAAGTGATTCCCAAATGCATATATTCAAAAATGTAACAGTTTAATAGTAACTTTCACTTAAAAGCAGCTTATAACTTATTTGAAAACCATACTATACATTTTACAACTACAAATGTCATTACAACTACAAACGCATTAGCATTAAATAATAACATATACTATTATACTATTAAAGTGTTTTATGTATCGAGCTACTTGTTTTTGGTATATAGTCAATGACTGTGTGACTAATGGATATAAGATTTACTTTGGTGAGGGAACCAAAGTCACAGTACACACAAGTAAGCTAAGATTTTGTCCAAATTATACAGTTAATTACTTAAGTCAACCAAACAGGTTAATCAGATTTCATTTAAAAAGATGAATTCATTATCTCCTATCATATTTTATGTGAATTATGGTCTATTAAATAGGACATGAGTTTTTGGTGCACACTCAGTGACTGTGTGAATAACGGCAACCAGATTTTCTTTAGTAAAGGGACAAAACTCAACATAGAAGCAAGTAAGTACTTTTGGCTAGTTTGTTATTACTGCAAATAATCATGGGTTATTGATAAAAAAAAAATATACTGTCGTTCTTCACAAAAACACTGAGCTAACCATTCATATGCATATATTACAATTTCTAATTTAATTATTATTAAACACCAGTTTTATTCTGTTATCAAAAATTATTTTTTATTAATTATGTCTCATGACAGCTACAGGTAAGTTTTTTAGGTTTGTCAAATATGAAACTTTAGTAAGGGACTTTTACTCCTATGTTTATATAATTCTTACCAAAAGTAGCTTGCATTAATGCACAAACTGTACTGTTGAAATTTTATTTAAAATCACAGTGTTAAGTAAATATATAACAAGTGTTCATATACGATAACTCAGCAATAGCAGACACAAGTTACTGTAGTGAGTATCTATGCTGTGTGAATCAAGGATTTGACAAGCTGACGTTTGGTTCTGGGACCAAATTAACTGTTCATTCAAGTGAGTTTTTAGTTGTTTCATTTTATTTTACATTAACATCAAAAATAGTAGTAAAGTAAAAGTTTTATAAAAGTGAAATATTACTAGTACTTGCATTTATTTAATTTACTGCATAAAAAAATATGTACCCTCAAAAGGTTTTTTAAGTACTTGCATTTATTTAATTACATAAAAAAATTAAATAACTTAAAATTCACAACACTACAAATGAGGCTAGATGGTTTTTGTAATGGACCCAGTTCATGTGTGACTAATGCTCAAAAGATAATCTTTGGGACGGGGACAATACTCACTGTACAAACAAGTACGTTTGCATTGATAAATGAATAAAAAGCCATTAAACTAAACAATCAAAACTGATACTGACGCAAAAGTACTTGATGTTTGTAATATAACTAATATAATGTAGTTTTATAATATAATTTGCACATTGCAGCTTAATCACAAAATATTTTGATTACAAATAAGATTTGTACACTCTGCTAAAAACAACCAATGAAAACAATGAAATTTTAAACATAACCAACCCTAATCAAAATATAATTAAACACCCAACAAGCATTTATTCATCCTTAATGGTCATTTACTTAAGTAAAACCTTATTTGTGTGCATTGTTGGAATTTTTTTAAGTAGCTTTTCAATAGTAAAATAATTTGAGTTTTTAGTTCATGAGAGATCACTGTGTGGATGTTGGATATCAAATGATCTTTGCAAAAGGGACCAAACTTATCATACAAACAAGTGAGTTGTTTTAGTCTCATCTTTTCTTTTTCTTTTTTTGATGCCATTACAAGTAGCTTTGCGATATAAATGTAGAGCTAAACTGATTTCAAGATTAGAATTACAATATGCTCTTAAGGTTATAGACAAATATTACATGATCAAACCAAGATGGGACGTTACTGGCCAAACGTGTGATGAGGGTAAATTAGATTTTAGGTGATAGCTTTTGGTTAATGGTTACATATTCAGCAGCAGTTATGTGTATATGGTCAACAGCTGTGTGACTCAAAGTGGATTGAAAATTATATTTGGAAAAGGCACTAAACTAACTGTGTTTTCAAGTAAGTGTGGCTCTGTTCTCTCAGATATCACATACCTTTTCGTAATATAAAATATGCAAGTTTTTATTATTATTATTTTATTATAAAGTCAATATGATTAAAATCAGAACAATAAATCAACGGTGATCTCCTAATCTTTCTAAACAAATATATTTATTTATTTATTTGATGAATAAATATATATATATATATATTTATTTGATAAATGTATTTATCAGAGAACTGGTAACTTTTTTTTTTTTTTATTCTATCCCACTAAACTTTGATATAAATGGACGTCATCCCTTCTTTAAATCTTTTCATACAAACCTGTAAGTTATATTTTTATCTTATTGTGATTGCTTGAATGCTATTGTTGAAACTAAATTGATAAATTGATAAAAAGCAAAGTGATATTACTTTAGTAGTCCAAAATGTAATAGTTGTACATATCTAACAAGTAATATCTAAATATAAACAACCCCCCAAAAGATGAGACCTTACTGGCCAAACATGTGCTGAGAATAAATGTATCATTCTATATTGATGTGTGAATAGTGGGTACAACAACATCATATTTGGGACCGGCACCAGTCTCATTGTTACTTCAAGTAAGATATTTTGATTAATCAGATTGAATTGTTTAGTATAATGAAAGGTGTTCACATCTTTTAAACTTAAAAAAGATAAAAATAAAGGCACTAAAAATCTATCATTAATATTTGCATACATCAATTGCTTTAATACATACATCAACAGTTTAAAAGTTTCACTTTCACTTAAAAGCAACTTAAAACTTATTTTATACTATAACTTGTACAACTATAAAGGTAATCCCAAACACATGAGCATTAAATAATAACATATGCTATTTTAATAGGGTTTAAAGTGTTTCATGTATCGAGCTACTTGTTTTCGGTATATAGTCAATGACTGTGTGACTGATGGATATAAGATTTACTTTGGTGAGGGAACCAAAGTCATAGTACAAACAAGTAAGCTAAGATTTTTACAAATTGTACAGATAATTGCAGTTTGGTTGGATAAAAACAGTAATGGTAAATATTCTAAATCTATTTATATACTGCCATGTCCAAAAATGTACTATGAAATCTACACCAAAGAAGTAGTTGGCTAAAGTTGTATTATGGGTAAATGTACCATGTTATACTAATGTGTGACGGTTGGCTACGAAAAGATCATATTTGGAACAGGCACTAAACTAAAAGTTGATTCAAGTAAGTTTTCTGCTATTTACAGTAAATTCAAAAAGACTTATTGCGAATAATGATACAAAATGGCTTTAATGTAAATTGAATATACTTTTGTTCAAGCTTTTGTTTCGCATGAAAAATAAGAACCTTTTATATGACTTTTAAACCATAACTGAACTCAAATATGTACACCTTTAAGTGAAAGTCACCTTTTGAATTAGATTAAAGAATTAGATTTCACCATTTGAAATAAATTATTCAGAATAAATAATAATAGTCCTTAATGTTGGGCTTCAAAGTGAGGAGAGTTTAGGCAACATGTTTACGTGGTTGGATAAACCAATGTGTGACTCAAGGAATTAACAAAATTATCTTTGGAAAAGGCACTCAACTCAATGTGCTTTCAAGTAAGTGTAGAGCAAGCTTGTTTTTTATTTTATATTATAAAACCAATGTTAAATTTAAAACAGTGTTCCCGTTATTTTTCCTTTATTAATGGGTATTATGAACTTAACATTCTTGATGCTAAATTACACTGTGGAAAAAAAGCTTTTGTCGAAAGTAAACTGATGTAAAATGATATTACTGTAGTAGTCTAAAATGGAATAGTTTTACAGTCAGTATTGCCTTACATATAATAAATTCTAAGTATATCAGGGCAAGTTCTTTATTATATAAAAAAATAGTATAGTGGAAAATTACTATTCATGTGAAATACGAAAAGATCAAATAAATGGACTGATGTGGAAGACTTTGGAAAAGCTTTAAAAATAAATGAATAAAATCAGCTCATTTCCACAATCCTAACTATAATCCATACCTTTGATTCTGGGAACGTCAATATATAATATTCATTTATTGTAGTACATGCAACCACAACAACATCAATACGTTATTTGGAATAACAACTGATACTTAAAAGGTAAATTAGAGTATTATTTCTAGATTAGACTTTAGGTGATAACTTTTGTCTCAAGGTGATAATATATTCAGCAGCAGTTATGTGTATATGGTCAACAGCTGTGTGACTCAAAGTGGATTCAAAATTATATTTGGAAAAGGCACTAAATTAACTGTATTTTCAAGTAAGTGTGTCTCAGTTCTGTCAAATATACACTTTTTATGATTAGAACAATGCATCAACTTGATCTCCTGATTTTCTTAAAAACAATGTAAAGGCATTTATAAAAAAACAAACATTTTTTCTTGTAATATCATACTCAATTCCCTGATAAACACATTCAAAGCATACTGCTTGTTGTTAACTTTTGGAACAGTAACTCTTCTTTTGTCTTAGAAACACTGTAGTTAAAAATAGACTTAAAAGTAGACTTTATTCTACCCCTCTAATCTTTGATATAAATGGGTATCATTAAAGTTTTCATAAAAAAAAACATCTTTAAAGTTTTCATAACCCATCTATTAAAGAAGGATTGAGACAGAATTGCTCGCAATGCTTCTGTTATCAGGATATTGCTAGTTTTTAGTATACGGCCAATGGCTGTGTGAATGCTGGACAAAAACTTTTATTTGGAATGGGGACAAAACTTCTTGTACAAACCAGTAAGTTTTATTTTAATCTTAGTGTTAATGGTTGAATGCTATTTTTGAAACTACATTTTTGAAAATAACTGTGATATTACTTCAGTCATCTAAAATGTAGTAGTTGTACACAGTCAATATGGTCTTTTATGTAATTATTTCCAAGTTTATCAGGCCAAGATGTGAAGTCCATTTTACAGTTTGAACATATTAGTAACTTTCGCACCACTCATGACACCTTTTGCTAGTAGTTATACATTGATATACTGATGGTCATCAATCCTCAAAACTACTTTTATGATAATAAAACAAAAAAAATACTTGAGTTGGGCTGAGTCTTGAATCAGACCGCAATTATGAATTACGAACTTGATGCAACCTCAATTAGACAATTTCACAGTACAGTCAAATCCACATAGTGTATAACATGAATGAAAAATTTGTAACAACATAAAATTCAGATAAAATGACATTAATAAACATCTCTTACTCAAACTCATTAGGTTAAGAAACTTATTATGCTTAGACTCGACAAGATGGACTCGGACCCAACAAAATAAAATAATAATTTGTGTTCAAATTGGAACAACAATCAACAATTTAGGTTTTAAGGTGACTCTTCATTCCATTGTTGTAAAATGCTATCTCCTCTATGCTGTTCAGTATTATTAGGATGTCGATACTTTTTTATACACTATGAATGACTGTGTGAATGATCAAATTAGAATGATATTTGGCAAAGGAACAAAACTCACTGTACAATCAAGTAAGTTACGATATCCAATATTCATACCAATATTTAATTGTATACATACAATTTTTATTTAAAACGTTATTTGTCATATTTACGTATTAGAAAAGAAAATAATGTAAGGTATAGGTATTTCTGATAATACTGCAAGTAAACCAAACTTATGTATTGTCATTTTGACTATGCAAAACACACACAAAAACAAAATACAAACCACCATAAGCATACGGTCAACAAAATATCAAAAAACGCATCAACACAATTTCATATGTTTTGTCTAAAGCTTCAGTCTGCTTTTTTTTTTAAAATGAATAATATATCAGAATTGAATTTCATATACATGTAGCCACCCTTTAACTGTCCACATTTGACTTAGACTAAATGTATTGTGCTTTATTGATGTGTGAATCCTGGGGGCACCAAGATCATATTTGGGACAGGCACCAAACTAACAATTACTTCAAGTGAGTTAATTGCTTTTTCAAATGATTATTAGACCATATTCTTGTAGGGAGTTTATTTGCCATTTAATGGCTGGTATTGCTTAATGTTAATTTAAATATCTTCAAATTGTATATAATAAAATGTAATTATGAGGATAGTATAGATGAGTATAATACTGGAAATTCATATGACTTCAAATTAGTATAGTGTTAAAGGAGTGTTATATTTTATTCACTTTGCTTTCCAAATAATTTGTATTCAGTCAGATAATCACAAAATAATAACAGGATAATATGAACATCTGTTTGCCAACATAAAAAAAAAACATGTAAATAGTGATGCTTTTACCTTGTATCCTGTAACACATGATTTTAATACATGTAATGCGATATTAGTTTAAAGATGCTTTATACTTGATATTCTGGCTTAATTGCATAATAAATACCATGTGAACAAAAACAAGCACTGCTCATTAAATTTAGTTCTAATTCTTTACTTCTTGATAATAGTAGCTAAATATTTCTCATTTATGAGAAGTTTAAAAGTGTCATCTTTATAGTTATTTAAGGAGTGAAAGGGTTGGTTTTTGGTACACAGTCAATAGCTGTGTGACTAATCAATTTAAGATGTTCTTTGGCAAGGGGACCAAACTTACAGTACAAGCAAGTAAGTTTTATCTCTAAAATTGTAATCATCATGCATTTATTTGACTTAATATACTTTATTAAACTACTGCATGACTTTTTTTTTTAAATAATTTATGCAATAAATAATATGTAGGAGATGTGTAAAAAAATAAAATAAACAAATGAACTAGTTCTTAGGATTTCTAGCATTTTAACTGTAATACAAATCTTTGGCATTCATCAATTTAACGTCAACAATAATAGGCATTTATTGAAGTTCATTCAAACAGCATCAAAACAATCTTTGGAATAAAGCTGACATTCAACTGATAAATTAGTCAAATTATTTCTAAATTAGATTGAAATGATAATAATCAGATTAATCCCATTTGAAGAACACATACTTTATCTAGGATGATAATATATTCAGCAGCAGTTATGTGTATATGATCAACAGCTGTGTGAATCAAGGCGGATTGAAAATTATGTTTGGAAAAGGCACTAAACTAACTGTGTTTTCAAGTAAGTGTGGCTCAGTTCTCTCAAATATCATATAACTTTTATAAACAGTTTTATATAACAGTTAAAACTGTTTTTTTTTATTCTACCCCTCTAATCTTTGATATAAATGGATGTCATTTAATCTTTAAAGTTTTCATAACACATCTTATTAAAGAAGGATTGAGACAGAATTGGTCACAATGCTTCTGTTATCAGGATATTGCTAGTTTTTAGTATACGGCCAATGGCTGTGTGAATGCTGGACAAAAACTTTTATTTGGCACGGGGACAAAACTTCTTGTACAAACCAGTAAGTTGTATTTTAATCTTAGAATTGAATTTATTCTGTGAAAAACCCATTATTTCATCAACCAAACATGACTTTGTATTGTAAAAGGAGAATTACATGTTACAATGTAAACAAAATGCAGTACAATAGATTTATCATATAAACTATCAATCTGTTCAGTGATGTTGGACTTTGGGGAAACTAAACCATAAAAATATTAAATTCTAAACCAAATATAAAATTATAAAGTGCCATTTTGTGAATTCTGGGCTCAACAACAGTCATATTTGGGGCAGACACCAAAATAATAATTCCTATGAAAATAATTCCGGTATGTTTTATCTTAATTACTAGTTGTTCAATATGTTCAGTGTATACATACATTTGTCAAACGCATTGAAAGATGGCCACTCTAAAAATGTTGAGGACATTAAAGAAACTATAATAGGAATGTACATTTATATCAAAGTTGCAAATGTGCAACCAGTCCATAAACATAAATGTTTTATTTTCATTCATTATAAATCCCTTTAATGTAGAAGAAAATCGTTATAATTCAGCAGATGTTAAATCTAACATGGTGGAGGATGTCCCTGTTACTCATGGAAGTTATTATCCCACTACTAACCACTGTGTGAATAACAATTTGGGTAAACTAACATTTGGGAAAGGGACACAACTCTATGTTCACATAAGTGAGTATAACTTATTAAATATTATAATATACGGTAATAGTAGCAGATTATTTTCTTAGGAATTGGTATCTAATTTGGAATCGAATCTAGTAGTGACGAGTAGTGTAATTTGATATTAAATGTACTGTACCACCAAATATCAGATTTTTTCTGAAGATGTTTTTAAAGCCCACTTCATCCACAGACATTATTATTATTAATCTAATTATGAATAGAATTTATTTTAATGTCAAATGACAAAACTCATGTCCTTTATACCGATCAGAGGAAAGAGTATCCAATGTCTTTCTGTGTTGAGGTTTGTAATTGTGTGACTCTAAATGGAAACAAACTGATATTTGGGCAAGGGACTCAGCTCACTGTGTTATTGAGTAAGTTATGGATTCAGTTTTTAAAAGTTTACTCTAATTGATAATACACAAGCTCTTTTCTCTCATCCACTGATAGGACAGGCAATCTTGCACGTGATATTTTCACTACGCTTCATTTAAAGTCATTTATTTCAGTTTTCTAAAACTTAAATCTACGCAATATTAATTTGACAAACATTTTAACTGCATTACTGAGTGCCAGTAGCACTGTTTATTGGTGTATTTATAACTCCGACAGTCAACAATAAAACACCATTAAAACAATCTTTGTAATAAAGCTGACATTCAACTGATAAATTAGTTAAATTATTTATAAATTAGTTTGAAATTATAATAATTACCTTTATCCCATTTGAAGAATTTAAAACATACTTTTCTAGGATGATAATATATTCAGCAGCAGTTATGTGTATATGATCAACAGCTGTGTGAATCAAGGCGGATACAAAATTATATTTGGAAAAGGCACGAAACTAACTGTGTTTTCAAGTAAGTGTGGCTCAGTTCTCTCAAATATCATATATCGTTTAATCAAATTTGCACTTTTTATTATTAGATCAATACATCAACTTGATCTTCTGATCTTCTCAAAGCAGATGTAAAGGCATTTATCCAAGAATTCATCATTTTTCTTGTAATATAATACTCAATTCCCAGATAAATACATTAAAAACATACTGATTGTTGTTAACTTTAGAAACAGCAACTCTTCTTTTGTCTTAGAAGAGTTAAAACAGAACAGTTAAAACTGATTTTTAGTTTTATTCTACCCCACTAATCTTTTATATAAATGGGCATCATTTAATCTTTAAAGTTTTCATAACACATCTTATTAAAGAAGGATTGAGACAGAATTGCTCGCAATGCTTCTGCTATCAGGATATTGCTAGTTTTTAGTATACGGCCAATGGCTGTGTGAATGCTGGACAAAAACTTTTATTTGGCATGGGGACAAAACTTCTTGTACAAACCAGTAAGTTTTATTTTAATCTCAGAATTGAATTTATTCTGTGAAAAACCCATTATTTCATCAACCAAACATGACTTTGTATTGTAAAAGGAGAATTACATGTTACAATGTAAACAAAATGCAGTACAATAGCTTTATCATATAAACTATCAATCTGTTCAGTGATGTTGGACTTTGGGGAAACTAAACCATAAAAAAATATTAAATTATAAATCAAATATTAAATTATAAGTGCCATTTTGTGAATTCTGGGCTCAACAACAGTCATATTTGGAGAAGACACCAAAATCAATATCAAAGTTGCAATTGTGCAGCCAGTCCATAAACATAAATGTTTTATTTTCATTCATTATAAATCCCTTTAAAGTAGAAAATCGTTATAGTTCAGCTGGTGTTAAATCTAACATGGTGGAGGATGTCACTGTTACTCATGGAAGTTATTATCCCACTACTAACCACTGTGTGAATAACAATATTGGTAAAATAACATTTGGGAAAGGGACACAACTTTACGTTCACGCAAGTGAGTACAACTATTATTAAATATTATAATATAATAATAGCATATTATTTTCTTAGGAATTGGTATCTAATTTGGAATCGAATCTAGTAGTGACGAGTAGTGTAATTTGATATTAAATTTACTGTACCACCAAATTTTTTCTGAAGATGTTTTTAAAGCCCACTTCATCCACAGACATTATTATTATTAATCTAATTATGATTAGAATTTATTGTAATGTCAAATGTCAAAACTCATGTCCTTTATACCGATCAGAGGAAAGAGTATCCAATGTCTTTCTGTGTTGAGGTTTGTAATTGTGTGACTCTAAATGGATACAAACTGATATTTGGGCAAGGGACTCAGCTCACTGTGTTATTCAGTAAGTTATGGATTCAGTTTTTAAAAGTTTACTCTAATTGATAATAAACAAGCTCTTTTCACTCATCCACTGATAGGACAGGTAGTCTGACACACAATACAGATTTTGTATTTAATGTCATTTCAGTTTTCTAAAAGTTTAATCTACACAGTTATATGACATTTTAACTGCATTACCGAGCGCCTCTAATAAACGGCATGTCAAAACTTAAGAGTTTATTTTAATGTTAAAGTATTTATAACACTGACAGTCACTGTGTGACTGACAACTTTGGCAAGATTTTATTTGCGAAGCGAACTCACTTGTTTGTACAGACAAGTACAACCTTATTTGCATTTGGAAATAATTCATCTGAACGTTAGATTAAACAATCATGATATTTAAACAAAACCAGAGGAGCGTCATTCTTTGTCACACAGTAGTCCAATTAACTGGAGAAAATAATTTCTATTAGCCTGACGATATAGTAAGAACGTTTCATTTAAGGATAATTTACTCTGCAATTCCATTATTTCATCAACCAACTGTGAATGATTGTTTTATAAATGCAGCATTACATTTGTCAAAATGCAGTACAATAGATTTATTTTGTATGCTATCAAACAATTCTGTTCAGTGACATTGGACTTTGGTGTAACTAAACCAAAAAAGTAAACTGACACACATAAAGGCCTTTAGTAAAAAGGATAAAAGTGCAAGGAAAAACCATTGTGTGAATACTGGGTTCAACAACAAAGTCATATTTGGGGCAGGCACCAAAATGATAATAAACTCTAGTAAGTTGTTTAATCTTTTCAACTAATTGTTCAATATATCCAGTACTACTATAATATACAATTGTCATTGAAACGCATTGAAAAATGGATATTCCAAAATGTTGAGGATAATAAAGAGACAGAAGTGCATGTGTATCTAAAATACTATATATAAATGTACGTTTATGTCAAAGTTGCACTTGCGCTACAATTTCATAAACATACATTTATTTTTTTACTCTTTATAAATCCCTTCTAATGTAGAAGAAAAATCATTAGTTAAGTTGAATCTAACATGGTGGAGGATGTCCCTGTTACTCATGGAAGTTATTATCCCACTACTAACCACTGTGTGAATAACAATATTGATAAAATAATATTTGGTAAAGGGACACAACTCTATGTTCATGCAAGTGAGTACAACTGTTATTAAATATTATAATATAATAATAGCATATTATTTTCTTAGCAATTGGTATCTAATTTGGAATCTAATCTAGTAGTCACAAGTAGTGTAATTTGATATGAAATTTACTGTACCACCAAATATCAGATTTTTTCTGAAGATGTGTGAGTATAACCATTTAAAATGTATAAAATAATAATAGCATATTATTTTCATAGGACTTGGTATCTATTTTTAGAGTCATAAGCCATGAAATTGAATATATATATATATATATATATATATATATATATATATATATATATATATATATATATATATATATATATATATATATATATATATATATATATATATTAAACCATAAAAATATATATATATATATATTAAACTTAATGTACCACTAAATATCAAATAAAATTTCACAAGATATTTTAAAGCCAAATTCATTCACAGATGTTAGTGATTAATTAATCTAATTATTAATATAATTTACTGTAATGTCAAATGACAAAACTCATGTCCTTTACACCAATCAGAGGAAAGAGTATCCAATGTCTTTCTGTGTTGAGGTTTGTAATTGTGTGACTCAAAATGGAAACAAACTGATATTTGGGCAAGGGACTCAGCTCACTGTGTTATACAGTAAGTTATGGATTCAGTTTTTCTAATTTATAATACAATTGATAATACACAAGCTCTTTTCTCTCATCCACCGATAGGAGAAGTAGTCTTACACATGATATTTTCACTACACTTTTCATTTAAAGTCATTTATTTCAGTTTTCTAAAACTTAAATCTATGCAATAATTCATTTGCTACAAATATTTTAACTGCATTACTGAGTGCCCCTAACATCAAAATAAAGACATGCCGTTTATTGAAGTATTTATAACACTGACAGTCACTGTGTGACTGGGAACTTTGGCAAAATGTTATTTGCGAAGGGAACTCACTTATTTGTACAGACAAGTAAGTAAACCTTATTTGTGTTTCGGAATAATTAATCTCAACACTAGTTTAAAAAACAAAGAAATAAAAAAGGTTTTTAATAAAGATTCTCTCGTGAGCTTTAAAGAGGAATGTCAACCTTTGTCACAGAGTACTACAAATAAATGTGCAATATATTTTAAAGATTTTAACATCAGATATTAATTCCTAAATAAGTTAAAGAAATAATAATTAGCTAAATAAATTGCAATAGTAATCATTAGTACAGTTAATTTAAGGATACAGTAAAATTGGGAAAAACGTCCATACCTAATGACCTATGTCTCTTTCTTACTGATCATATTAGAAATGTAACATTATTTAAAGATTTATCTATTTTATCCAGTATACGTACCATCCAAATGGTTTTTGTATTGATATATCAATCTGTGTGACTTCTACCGTTAAAATAGTCTTCGGAGGAGGGACAAAGTTAACAGTACAATCAAGTAAGAGAATAATATATTTTAATCAAAGAACACTGTTGTGTAATTGTCTAGATTGATTGGGTATTTAAAAATAGAGTAAGATAAAGTTCACAAATAGAGGATTGACTTTACTTAAACATTCTACCTACATTCGTAAAGTCATTCCTTAAAACAACATTTTAAAATAATCTGAATACACCTACTTCAATGTTTGAATGAACAACAATTAATCAAGTAATCTTTGAATTAGCAAAATTACTAAATTGCGAAATTGAAATACAAAGTCTAGATTCAACAACGTTCATTAACATTCAGTTTGAAGTTATATTCAAAAGTCTTTAAATAAGGTTTTTTGTATTCTAAAACAAACTAAATTTGATACTGTTTTGATTTAAGAAATATAGTGCGTATAGTGTAGAGCATCAAGCACGTGTCATTTGGCCACATGTATAGGATTATGACGCGTGTTAATCATTGTGTGACTAACACTGCTAACAAAATCATATTTGGAAAAGGGACACACTTATCTGTGCACCCCAGTAAGTAGAAACATATGGATAAGAATCTATTACACATCTTTTTTATATTTTTGTTATCATTTAACTTATGACTTTCATAATAAATTTAAACACACAATGCCATATGCAAAAAAAGTTTAAATACATGTTACAGTTGGAGATTTATTTTAGTTTAATTTAAACATGGACTACCATGGTAGGAGATTATAATAGTAAAAACATTCTAAACTTGGACTAGTACCAGGAATTGTAGTCGTTACTCTTTACAGCAAATAAAGAAATACAGAAATACAGTATTTTCTTAAAGCAATTTAGAGTTTAAGCCTGAAAATCTGTTAACAGTGGATCCATTTATGTTTTTATTGATGTTAACAAATATACCAATATGAAGTAGTCTATTCATTAAGTAAATTGTGTTGATGCAATTAAGAGCTATCAACACATCAGCATATTTTCGAAAAGCAATGCATTTCACAAGCTAGCGTTCACAAGCAAGTAAGCGTTTGGAGCACAGAAAACGCAAATTGACATTTCATAGTATAATAAACGATTAGTTTATTCTGGAAAACTTGGGACATATCGAAAGTCTGAATGAGTTTTTGAGATGAGGTATCAGCCTGTGGGCCTAGAAAAATGTGTGTACTTTTGAAGTATAGGGTAAGAATTTGTCATTTTATCAATATTTTAAATGTTTATCAAGTAAAAGGACTTTGTTGTCATTGACTTGAGGCAACTATACTATTCTATTCTCTATTCTATTAATTCAAGTTACATTCAACAACAAGACTTTCATTTTATTTTAATTGTCTTTCTGGAAAAAAGAAAACATTTCTCACATATATAAAATCACAATGTTTATTGTCAGTGAATGTACTTTCTAATTCAGTTAAGCTGCCATAGAGGTTAATTACATATCACCAAATGTAACTGGCAGATTTTTGTCTACATTTAACACATACACTTAATGTTTATGAAACTAATGTGTTTGAATATTTCTTCTTCTATTTTTACAGAAGAAAAAAAAGCTCCAGTCTATTACAAAGTTGAAGATTCATGTCTGGCAACTGACTTCACGAACTATAAAGATGTAATGTTCGAGAACAAGGGCAAGAACATTACAGCAGTGCGATATTCTGGCAAAGATGACGAAAAATTCTACAGCAGCTTTAACTTGGGAGGTGGAAGTAGCTGCCCAGAAAATGGTAAGAATGAACAGATGCAATAAAATAAAAAAATCCATCTTGATTCCTAAACTATTTGGTTGCATTAGACTAATCAAATTTTTTTTAAACATTCAGGTAACTGTAAAGAAGGATCATCCGGTCAGGGTAGTGATATAGAACAAGGTAAGTGTTCTCCTTTATTATTTTTTCTGTATATTTACTTACCCTCCCATAGATTTCAGATTGTAAGGATACTAACATTAAAAACATTAAACAAATTTGAAAAACTGGATGCAAGTGCTAGATCGTACTTGCTGGATTGTGCAAAATACACGGTAAACTCTAAAGACATTCTAATTGTATTGTATCTCTACAGATGAAAAAGTCAACTTCTTGTCACTGGGGCTCTTTTGGCTAAGAATTCTCTTTCTGAAGACCGTTGTGTTCAACGTCCTGATGACTTTCAAAGCATGGATGAGCTAATGTGAGTGAAGATGTAATATCTTGTGACAATGGGTCTCATTCACTAACTGTTTTAACATATTTGCTCGTAAACATTTTCATGCAGAAATGATGATTTATTAAGAAGCTGCATTTAGATTTAGTATAAGTTTAGGATAACATTTAGAACCAACTGAAACCATACACACACAAAAGGAAACTGCTATTTGTATGAACAAAAAATTATTTTCTTAGCACTAATTGAAAATAATGTTAAATGCTATTTACACCAAGTTCACATAGTGGCAGATACTATTAGCACATCAGTGTATTGTGTTTTTGGTAAAATAGTATGCAATTAAAACAACTTATTAACTGTATATGATTATATTTATAAAAATCATAAATCGATGTCATCTTAAAGCATAAATCGAGGTCTCATTTAGATGTAGTTGATGAAAAAAAGACAAGACTAAAATGTAGTTAAAAGTTTTTGTTGAAAAAAAAAAACAGATTGTTGGTTTGTGCTTATAGGTGAAACTGCAATAATTCTGATTTAATTAAAAAATATTCTCAAATGACAACAACCCTTGTGATTTTAATTTTGAGAAATTAACCATTATGCAGCATGACAAAAATGTGACTAGTTTTTCATTGACTACAACTAGACTTAAATGCTCAGGTATTTAGTTGACTAAAACTTGACTAAACAAAAATGGGACAAGGTTGACAAAATATGATAACTAAAAAGCACATTTGACACATTTAAAAAAAAAAAAAAAAGCTGGCAAAATGAACTCTCCACCTACATCTACACCTAACCAGATGATCACTTTATTTTCACTATAAAACACCTGTTAAGCACTTTATTTCTACTATTTTTATTTAAAATAAACGCTTCTCCGGACTGATATGTGATGGGAAAAGGGAGAAAAATGAGTTGAGGAAAAAGGCGGATTCAAACTCGCGTCAAAATCTAACCTCCCCCACCTCACCCTCCACTGCTCCTGTTATCAGCGGGATTTATTTTGTAATTTTGTCTAGCTCAATCAGACAATAGTGGGCGGAGTTGGTGTAAATAGCCTCTGCCAACAAGATGGACTTTTTGTACTTGGTGTAAATAGACACTCTCTAGAAAAAGACTCCCCCTCCAAAATAAATTATAGCTGTAGTACAGAAATTTAACAAAAATGGTGCACAAACTGGGATAGGTTCTAAAAATGAAGTCAATCGCATATAGTCTAGAGTATCAACTGGTTGTGAATGGCATACTGGCTTTACTCGAAGATCTTGCGGCACACACTTTCTGCAAACATACAGTAAGTACGCATCTAGTATCATGCAATCATTAGTGAATGAGATCCAATGTTTCATTAGCAAACTCTACAAAATGTGCCGTTTTGTTTGAAGAATTACAATTTGTCTATTATTTGTCTTTTAGGATTTTCATCAGTTGGACTAATCCCAATGCCTTCACCGAAGACAACAGAAAAAGTTCCATCACATCTGACTATATTTGAGTCATTAGATCTGCACCGTTGTTGTTAAATGCGATCAAGGGATTATGTAACCTCCCTCAGATATGGTTTTAAGAATAATATACCATATACACATTTGAATGTAATGTGTTTATATGCTTTTATAACTATTCTAGTTTAAAATAGACATATATGCTACCATTTAGTTTCCTAATTTAGCAATTTAGATGTAGCTCATGTTTATTTTCTCTTTATTTGAATGATTTTACACCTATATTTTGTAAAACATTTTTAAATTACTTTGTATTACAAACATTCTGTCCATATAGCCTTCATTTTTTGCAATATATTTTTATCCACAATTAAGTGGACTTGTGCTTCTTTCTACAATGGCTGACTCATGCAATAATGACTTTGTATTGTGCAAAACATGAAAATAAAATGCATAAATGAACAGCTCTGGGCTTCTGTGTTTTATAAACACACAAAATCCAACTAAATGGAAATCTATAGGTGTACTTAATGGAACCTTAATTAAGATCACTTGAACAAAATGATAATCAAATGTATTACAATGAATGAGAACGGATTAAAGTTTGTCTTTAAATTGTGTACTAACATTAAAAAATGTGGTCCAATTTACTACTTTTATTCATGTTGTAGTGCAAAACACTGGGTTGGAGGTTAAAGGTGCAAGTTTAACAGCACAATTACAAAAATAAATGAATATGCAATGTCTAGCAGGTATTTTATGCAGGGATGCTTAAAGGCACAAGTAAATAGAAAATATGCTGATTAGTTTGGAGTTAAGGTTCAGCAGAGTGGTAACCCCAACATAAATTGCTGATCATCTTTCTCAAAATGACCAATTTTGAAGTTTTGTGGTGTTCACAAAACAAACTTGCAGACTGCCATTACTTCGATTCTTATATAGGCCTACCTTTGCCATCAGAATAAAATGGCTGCTATAAGGAAAATAACATAAGGCATAGCTTGGTTTATTTTAATACAAATAAGGAGAAACAAGCAAAAAATATATTTAATTGTGATGTTCTTTCATAGGTTTTTACTGAATTTGGTGTAAAGTAATAACCTACTTCCACATCTGTAAGAAAACTCCCTACATTTGACTGATGATTACAATCATATATTGAGACAAATACTAAAATAATGGTGATGAGTATCTACTAACGGCATCTATTGACTTTTTAAACAGTCCTCTAGCAGACAAAACTTGTGAAACAATGCTAACATAACATGAAATACTGCACACAATACTGGACCTTTAATACACCTGCAAACTCTGTGTATTCAGACTCAAAACTGGTCAGAACTCAAAGCATTCTGGGTACTCAGCAGCACTGCAATACTTTACAAAGTCAGATCAGTGGACAATGCATTTACTATAAGGAATGTTAAGTTGATTTGTCATGTCTATGAGTTCATTTAGGCTTCTGGTACAAAAGGTAGTTGTGTTTATTCTATATGGTAGGTTTACATTAACAAAATCTGAATTGCAATGTGGAACCACTGGCCACAGCTGAATGAAATGAAGCTTGAGTATGCCAGCTAGTACTAATAACATGACAGCATGCTAAATATAGTTTAACTTACTATTATGTGAATGGAATAAGCAAAGATAGGCCGGTTTCTGTAATAGTATCAGCACAGTTATTTCTCATTAAGTGAAACAATACACACAACATAACAGCAGCTACACTGCAGCCGCCTACAACTATTTTCATATCTCCACTCTTCTGCAGAATGGTAACTGCATAAAATGAACAATGAATTCTTAAAAGTCTAAAATAAAACTGTACATGAAACATGTTTAAAGTTCTCACCTAATGCAGTTCCATGAAACGTATTCAGGGAGCTAGAAATTCACTGTCTATGTAGCTATACAGACTAATACAAAATGATGAACGTTTGCAACCATTTTACAAATTTAAGTGGACTGAAATTGTGACAAGAATTATGTTGCTTTTTAAAGTGAACAAGAGGAGATTTTATATGTATAGTTTATGTGCATTAAATGAACAGAAAATATTTGTTTAAAAATTGACTTGTTCTATAGTATTGTTGAACAAACCTAAATTGTGTTTTTTTAAACCTAAATTTTGAGTTGTTTAATTAATTGAACAAATATATCGAGTCAAAACAGCAATAATACACAGCATCATGCAAAATGCTACAATGTTCCTGATTTTATTTATTCATTACATTTTATGTACACTGATAAAAATGATTCTGTGGTGAATTACTACAGGAAAAAAATTCATGTAATTTCAACATTCACTGTTGCCAGTAAGTCAATGTCAACTCTGTTGCCAGTAAGTTACTGTAAATAAGATTTAAAGTACTATAACCATATTTAAGTTTTTCATGTATATTTATTATTATTATTATTATTATTATTTATAACAGTGCATATACAGTGGGTGTGGAAAGTAGTCAGATCCCCTTAAATTTTTCACTCTTTGTTATATTGCAGCCATTTGCTAAAATCATTAGTTAATTTTCCCCTCATTAATGTACACACAGCACCCCATATTGACAGAAAAACACAGAATTGTTGACATTTTTGCAGATTTATTAAAAAAGAAAAACTGAAATATCTCATGGTCCTAAGTATTCAGACACTTTGCTCAGTATTTAGTAGAAGCAACATTTTGGTCTAATGCTGCCATGAGTCTTTTTGGGAAAGATGCAACAAGTTTTTTCACACCTGGATTTGGGGATCCTCTGCCATTGCTCCTTGCAGATCCTCTCCAGTTCTGTCAGGTTGGATGGTAAACGTTGGTGGACAGCCATTTTTAGGTCTCTCCAGCTCAATTGGGTTTAAGTCGGGGCTCTGGCTGGGCCATTCAAGAACAGTCACGGAGTTGTTGCGAAGCCACTCCATTATTTTAGCTCTGTGTTTAGGGTCATTGTCTTGTTGGAAGGTAAACCTTCAGCCCAGTCTGAGGTCCTGAGCACTCTGGAGAAGGTTTTTGTCCAGGATATCCCCTGTACTTGGCCGCATTCATCTTTCCCTCGATTGCAACCAGTCATTCGGTCTTTGCAGCTGAAAAACACCCCCACAGCATGATGCTGCCACCACCATGCTTCACTGTTGGGACTGTATTGGACGGTTGATGAGCAGTGCCTGGTTTTCTCCACACATACCGCTTAAAATGAAGGTCAAAAAGTTCTATCTTGGTCTCATCAGACCAGAGAATCTTATTTCTCACCATCGTGGAGTCCTTCAGGTGTTTTTTTAGCAAACTCCATGCAGGCTTTCATGTGTCTTGCATTGAGGAGAGGCTTCCGTCGGGCCACTCTCCCATAAAGCCCAGAGTGGTGGAGGACTGCAGTGATGGTTGACTTTCTACAAATTTCTCCCATCTCCCGACTGTATCTCTGGAGCTCAGCCACAGTGATCTTTGGATTCTTTTTTACCTCTCTAACCAAGACTCTTCTCCCCCGATAGCTCAGTTTGGCCAGACGGTCAGCTCTAGGAAGGGTTCTGGTTGTGCCAAACATCTTCCATTTAAGGATTATGGAGACCACTGTGCTCTTAGGAACCTTAAGTGCAGCAGAAATTATTTGTAACCTTGGCCAGATCTGTGCCTGCCACAATTCTGTCTAGGAGCTCTAAAGGCAGTTCCTTTGACCTCATGATTCTCATTTGCTCTGACATGTCATATTTCAGTTTTTCTTGAATGTCAACAATTCTGTGTTTTCTGTCAATATGGGGTGCTGTGTGTACATTGAGGGAAAAAAGGAACTTCAATGATTTTAGCAAATGGCTGCAATATAACAAAGAGTTAAAAATGTAAGGGGGTCTGAACGCTTTCTGTACCCACTATATCACATAATAAACAATCTCCCAATGCGCCTGTGGGACATGGTGCCTTAACCATTTCTCCTATCTTACGACTTTTTGCAGTGCATTACGTTGTATCCTCTGGATTTATCCTCAAACAAAAAAGAAAAATTTAGGTAACAGAAAATTAATTGGAAAAATATAAGCAGCCAAAGAATACATATAAGCCGTCTGCAACACCCACGTGCTGCTTCAAAACCAACTTTGCTCACCATCCAGAAATCAAGAAGTTTCCTGAAAAAGAAATGGAAATTACACACTTTTTAAAGGGTATCCACCATGGAATACACAAACTTTTCAAAATCATAAGCCATTCTCTTATAGAATCATGCACCATCTCTCTCAGGCTGGCATTTCCATGTATTTCTTGATGTTTTGTTGCTATTGCCTTTAACACACACACACACACACACACACAGAAAGAGAGAGAGAAATATTTACCTTTCTGACTGGTCTCTTAAAAGTCTTAAAACAGGGTAACAGTCTTCATTAGTTGTGTTGGTGCACCGCACAGATGTTCTCCTCCACTCCAGCGTTCTCCTTGGGCAAAACCTATGGGACTCTGTCTCTACCTGGATGCGCTGCGATCCAACAAAATACCGAACTCATTATAACAAGTGATATTATATCACGGAGCTCTGGATGCTTTGGCACAACAAATTCCAGACAGTATACCGATGCCCTGTAATATTTATGATGTATCTATTCCATGTCCAAGAGGTATTTCTGACATGAAGGACAAACAGATTTGCATTTTGCGATGGTCCGGTCTCTTCAATGTGTCCAATATATTCAGTCTCAGGCTGTTATAGTAGGGAAGATATGCTGTGTAAGGCAAATCCCATCAAACTAAATGCACAAAAATGAGGAAAATAAAAAACCAAGACGGAATGGTGCCAGAGAGGCTGTTACGGGAAGTATTAAAAAAAACTGTAATATGCAGCAATTTTAAAGCAAATAAAAAATACAGTATATCTTGGTAAATGGTGCTTGACGCCACAGAAAATTCCCATGATGCAAAGGGAATCAGCAGCATAACACTAGGTGATACACAGTAAATAACTGTATAAATTACAGAAATGTCGAACAGTTGAATAAGTTAGTTCAGGCAACATAAAAAGTAAAGGATATTATGAAAACAAAATACTCCAGGCACTCATCTGGTGAAGTAAAAAACCTTTGAATAGTTTTTAATGAGTCAGCCTAGTTAAATAAAGTGTGGATCTACATGTTTTGACTACATGGCATTCTTCAGGACAGGTTAGGGTTCAAGAAGGCCGTACAGCTGAAACACGTTTTACTTTTTGAAACATGGTTCTTTTACTTCACCACGTGAGGGGCTTGGAGTGTTTCATCTTCATAATTTGATGTTTACCTCCAGTTTATCCAGTGAGCACCAGTGGCTATTTGTGAAGACACCCATGTAGAATTCTCTGCTTCTGTTGCTTTGTAAAAGTAAATTGAGAAACCTTCTGAACTTTCTAAAACTAATGTCCCCACCATGCTCTGGGCATGAATAATTGATAAGGTTGCATTTGACCAAATCTTGATTGGTCAAAATGAAATTATTTTAAGAAGCCTTATGAAAACTTTTGCTTGTGAAATAAATTAACTGTGTCAGACTGCAGTGACATTAAAATCAGAGACAAATTCTCATAAAAGATTAATTTTCCAAGGTACTTTTAACATCTGACAACATACTGTTATATCATTGATCAGACTAAATGATCTGTAAATAATATATATTAATCTGCATTCGTGATGGGCATCAGTTATGCTTGCTCCTTTGACGTTATCTTGAATCAAATGGCTCTATATTTAACGGAGCACATACAAAAGACATGAACCAGAAGCCATGCGACTGGTTTTAGAGAAAAGCTCTGGTTTTTATTGTTGCGCACAAACCCCATTTTCTCTTTAAATAAAAACATCAACGACATGTGTTAAAAAAAAAAAAAAAAAAAAAAATACTTTTGATCAGTCTCCTCTTCCTGTGGACTATGATGTGTACATTTTCATGCGTACGTTTTATACTATACCTGTATGCTTCTTTTTCTGTACTCTCAAACTACAAGACTTTAACATTGATTCAAGTGTAAATTCAAGTGCCATGTTAAGGGTCATATTTTATAAATGTCCCAATTATGGCTCACAGTGACTTGTGCATTTATACAATAGCACTGATTATTGCATAAAGGCGTAATCAGTTTTAATAACCATTAATAAGGTTGCATTTGTTTTCTATACTGTCACTCGGAGCTCTCACATACATATTTTTTATTAGTTTTTACTTTAACTACAGATTGACTTTCTCAATCTTAACAGTGTCTTTTTCTCATGCAAGACTTACTTTACACCAATGACTGTGCATGTAACTTTTTCTTGAGTTTGCAGATGAGATCACACTGGTTGTTGACCTAATTTCAAAACGGTAACAAAACCACATATCGAGAGGAAGTAAGCTGCCTGGAGACAACAATCTTGAATATAAAATGATTTTTGACTCCTGAAAGCAGTCAAACTTAGAAATACATTGTTCTATAGAAAGTAGCTTTTTAGATCCTAGGTATTAACAGGACAGGAACTTGGTTTCAATTATCAAGGCCCAGCATTAGCCTTCTTATACTCTCTGAAACGGTGCCCTTGATCTAGTTCCACACTACAACGTTCATTCACTTTCTTGTGTTTTTTAAGCCCTAGTTTTTGACACTCACAATGAAAACTACACAGATTTAACCTCATCGACCTACATGTATCTAGGATGGAAAGGAGTGACAACCATACATCCTGGCCACCTGACACCTTCATTGTTTATTCCTCCAAGTCATAACTAATATAAACTAGAACACATTTTCACCTTGTTTTTTGTTATCCATCATATTTCATCTAATGACTTAAAATACATAATTAAAATACATGAACATATATAGCACACAAGACTGACTGTTTAGTGCTGTTGGGTTTTCAGTATTGAGATCTTCTGACTTGCAATGTTTGAACAATTTGACTTTCATTCAATGCTCAAAAAGACGAACGACCTGTTGCTGAATTACTCTACCTGCACTAAACTCTAAATATGAATTTTAAGTTGTGTCTTTGTACTTACATTTTAAAACTTGTCTGACATTTTGCTTGCATATATTTGGTGGACTTTGGTTCACTCAGTAATTTTCTCTCAAAAACATTTTACACATAAACTACTGTAAGAAAGGCATGTTTAAAAGCTGATTTATTTTACATGGTGTGGCTCACTCCACGAGGAACCCACGTATTGACATGTTAAGATCACATGATTAACTAAATAATACTCACTTTATCTCAGTCACCCTCATGTTACTGGACACTTTTTTCATCTAATTAGTGCACTGGGTCCACTCACAAGTCAGTCAATCTGGGATGATTTTAAAAATCTTGATTGGTCAAAACAAAAGTATTTTAAGAAGCATTATGAACACTTTTGTCTGCAGAATAAATTAACCGTGTCAGTCTGCAGTGACATTAAAATATATAAAATATTCATTTTCCAAGATACTTTCAATAACATCTGGTAACATACTGTATATCATTGATTAGACTAAATTATATTTCCAAATAGTAGGCTTTATGCCAAATGTCACATGAACAAACAGGAAAACACCCTTGTATCCACTTGTTGGAGAAAGTGTTAATGGCAGTATCTAACTGACGGCAATATCTATATGGCATTTTAAGTCAAACAGCCAACTTAGCTAGTTCTTTTTAATGTTGGAGTTTATTGTTAGAGTTAAATTGTAATAAGTAATAAATATTGTAATATTGTAATTGTAATAATAATAAATACTAATATTTAACTCCATTGTTTATTGTTGGAGTTAAATATTAGTAAGAAGAAAAAAAAAACGTAGATATCAATCTGCATATGTGACAGACATCAGTTATACTCGGTCCTTTGAAGTTATCTTGAGGAAAACATCTCCATATTTAACAGAGTACATACAAAAGACCTGAACCAGAAGCCATGCGACCAGTTTGAAAGAAAATGGAAGCTTGTTGCACATAACCACTATTTTCTCTTCAAATAAAAACACCAACAACGCATGTTAGTTTTTTTTTTTTTTTTTTTAAATACCTTTTGCTCAGGCTCCTCTTCCTCTGAACTTTGACCTTGGTATATGTACATTTTTTATACATAGGGCTATATATATACTTTTTTTCTCTATGCTCAAACGACAAGATTTTAACATTGATTCAAGTGACATGTTTAGGGTCATATTTTAAGAATTTTCCAATTATGGCTCACAGTGAATTGTTCAGTCAATGCTAAGGTCATGGTTTGAGTCCCAGTGAAAGCAAGAACTGATTAGAATGACAATGTGTACCTTGAATGTAATGTAAGTGGCTTTGGATTAAAGCGTCTGCTAAATGCATAAATATAATGTAAAATGTACATGTAAAAGCTTCGCCAAATATATAATTGTAACTGTAGCACTGATTATTGCTCAAAAGGTGTAATGGGTTTTAGTTGTCATCTAGAGTTCCTTCAAATGCGATTAGTGGAGGGGCCTCCCCTGCTTGGCCACATACTATTAAATTATAGTTTAAATAATTTAAAACATTCAATTCAGGCCAAAAAACAAACAAACAAATATTCTGCACATCTTATTTGTACAAAAAGAATAACAGCATATATTGGGATACATTTTTTAACATTGGAGTGATGTTCCCCTTCAGGCTAACTGATATTTAGTTTCATTTATGTGGTGTGCAGGTTTGCATTTCATATCATGGACAAATTTACTGTATCTCCTTCATTAGTCTATTGTTTATACTTTTATCATCAAAAAGTCCGACTCGGTTGTTAAAGAGAACAGTGCATTATGTCTTAAATTTGAGTTTGCATGTTTCAATGGCAGCATGTCAATTAGTGACGCTGACTTGCTGATGACTGACTAGGGCAGAGGTTTATCATACAACCAGACTTATGCCTCATACACAGTTCTGCCCCTTACAGGTCACTCACCCTTGCGGAAAATAACTTTTAAGTTAATTTTATGAAGTACACAAATATCAAAGTACTAGTCAATAAATTTGCCCGCATTTTTGTATATTAAAGCACATGTTCAAGAATACTTTAATTTTAAGTTAACTATATTTCTCATTTTTACTGCATCTGTACTACAAGTGAACTAATACTAGTAGTTTACTAATTTAATACTCGTTTAATTTTAATTTTATGAAAGTACATTTGGAAGTTTAGTAAACTTAAGCTTTCTTTAAGTGAACATAACATAATACTTATAGTTTACTACCGGTATTTATATATTATTCTTGCACTAATTATACTACTATGTTCCCATTTAGGTATTATTTTCTTATACTTAAAATATATATTTTACTCTTTGACATACTATCATTTTATTCTAGCTTCATGCATCAGTGGAGAACATATGCTACATTGCATATAGATTCCCATGTGGTTGAAATAATTCATCCCATATCTCTCTATGTAATCCTCAAACACATTTTCATGCAATCTCTGGTTCACAAGCTACATAAGACATTTTGAATATCAATAAAAGGAATAAAAGAATAAAATCCTGAAAAATAATATTAAACAATTAGTCTTCAAGCACTAATAAGAAAATCCTGTTGTACGAACATCTAATGGGCTGATGGACATCCTGCTGAGTTGTCATTGTAACATTCCAGGTAAAGATTATGAGGTCATTCCATTGTTTTTGATTGCTTATTTCACCAAGTGTGTTACAAATGCCCTAATTTACAGCAAAGTCACCACTTCAAGGGCTCTGCCCTTTCAAGTGATTTCAGTTCATTTTAATGGGTAAATATTTCCTGATCACAACAAAATTAAATGTGCAGTAACAATAGCAGAAAAAATACAACTGCAGTTTAACTGGAGCGGTAATGATTTGCTCATAAATACAAATTCAACAAAAGGATATTAAGACATTTTTGACAGGTCCATTTGACTTGGGTTTATCGGTTTAAAAAAATATGTTATTTGCATGAATATTCATATTGAAAATTATATTTAATTTAGTAGTATTATATCATTTTAGATGTACGACCCTGAGTCACACATATTTTAAGCAGAAAATATGCACTTTAAGCACAAATAGAATGGTATGCACCTATGGAAGAACCTTATGGTATGCACCTATGGAAGAACCTTAAGAAAAATAATTAAAAATATATACATTTTAAGGATACTTGTAAAAACGGATAGATCTAGATTATTCATGTTCTCAATATTCTAAGACCAACGTTCTAGGTCCAGTGTTCTGGGCCTTGCATTAGGGTTAAACATTTTTGGATAGTCCTCATTAGAGAATTAGTAGACTGTTAGAGTTAATGTACTTGCAAAGGTACTTAGTCAGTAGAATTTCTGTTGGGGGCAAATATTAAGCAAACCGTCAACTAATACTATCAAAATAAAGTGTTGGAACAGATTTCAGATTTGAATTTTGCTGCATTAAGTCAAATCATGTGACTAGAGTTTTATGGAAAAGCTTTCCTATATGTGTTATGGAAAAGCACCGTATATAATTGTTGATGTCTTTACAAATACAAAAATGTGAGTTACCAAAAAAACACAATTAAGCATGTATGTTAAACAAATTTTAAAAAGCAACATCTGTAAATAACGGCAAAAAAAACGTACACGCCCAAATTTCTAAACTTATCCACATCATCCGGGAAGTGTGTTGCGTTTTCCATGGTTTAAAACCAGAGCTGTGTGAAGCGGAAAACCGAGCTCTCGAGATAGACCAGCTGTCAGATCTATGCCTGTAAACCCCACAGACATAAACCCCACATCCACAGCACCTGTTTTCCACGCAAACAAAATCACTCACACTTCCTGTTGATGTTTTTCTGTGTCATCTTAATTCGAGGATTGCAAAAATAAATATTAAAACTTAAATGTAAATATATTATCATCTCGCAATGCATGCAGGTTCTTTATAGAATTATAGTGGTAAAGCTCGTTTAAGTAACCTCATATTTTTGTCATTTTTTATCTCCATTGTACAGCATTCTATAAGAAATAAAAAAATTGTGCTCCATCATTTTTAAATGAATTTATGACAGTAAAGTTTAATTAATGTAGCATGTTTGGTTCCCCAAAGAATGAAAGATCACTGAAACAATCTAAAGAACCTTTTTGTACAATTAAAAGATTCCACGGATGTTAAAGTCAATGACAGTCAATGCCAATTAAGACCCCTTATTTTTAAGAGTGTGTGTATTATTTTCTTATTTCGTTTTTTTTTAAATAAAGTCCATCAATTTTATTTTCATTAAGATCTTCATTAAATTTAACAGATGAAGACATGATCTTCTGAATGAAGACATTGTGGGGTGTCTTTATTACATTGTGACTCAAATTCCATTATTCTGTTGTCATCAAGGTGAGTGCGTCTGTTGTCATTTTCATACAAGGTCTACCCCATTAACACACAGAGGTGAACACTACAGCACTGTGACCTTAAATACTGTACATGAGGTCAGAATGATCTCATTACACCTTTTGCAAAAACAAAACAAACAAACAAAAAAAAAAACTGTTCAACTGTTCATTTTAGGGGCAGGACGATGATTACTCGGATGGCCAAGATCTTGCTGATCGACTGACAACGTTGTCACAATGTTGCATCCCCTAATTTGTTCATTTAAAGCAAATTGACATCTTTTAAATGTAAGCTTACTGTAACTGAGTGGCCTGGTAACAATGCAAAATTTGATTAATATAGTCTTGATAAACACCACTGCTCTAAGTCTTTTGAGTGGCCTTTTTTTCGAATCTGAAAAAAGAAAGGATGAGAAACTGAGCAAGGGGTTCAAAGCAATCTCAATTAAATATGCAAATTAAGAAATAATAATTGTGAAACAAAGTTTACCCGTAGTTCCTATGCAGTAATAAATATCATTGTTCATGAATTTATCAGGCTGCAATTTAAAACAAAAATTTTAAATTTGGTTGTTAAACAACAGCTACAGACTAGTAGTATGGTAATAAATACATCCATCCATACATCGTTTTTTTATTTTATATATATAACAGAATCTATAACAGAATCAAGAGATAATATTGTTTATGAGAGAATATAACGTTTAACTGGAGCCGAAGTTTGTCTTCGTGGGAAACTCAAATTACACAGAACATTGACTAGGTTATTTTATTTATTTTATTGAAGCTATTTTTAAAGTTCATCTGTTAAGACTAGGTGGAGGGGGTTTGAACTAAAATTGAAAAATATGTTTAATTTTGTAGAATTATCTTCATTTGCATATGCAAATTAAATCATTATGCATGTATAAAGTCATTTTTTATTATGTGCTGTAATAATAAAAACAATAATAAAATTATGTAAAATGAAGAAAAAAGAAGTGATTAAAACAGTATCAGCATTATGAAAAATCCCCTTAAATGTATTAAAACTAACCTCTGGCATCGTTTTGAAAGTACGTAAGTAGGATGATTTGAATGAAATTTGGATTTTAAAATTGAAAACATAGAAAGTATATGTGGATTCTACATAAAATCACGCAACCTGAATGATACAAAAAGTTAACAAAAAGCGGTGAACAACCACATGGAAAAATCTCACACTCTTTTTCCAAAGGTAAGGGAAACACAAATGGAAATTTGTGTGCTGATACCATCCATCCCTAACTCTAGTAAAAGATTAAAAAAAAAGTGTTAAATGCATTTCAAATAAATATACATTTCACGCTTCAATGAGTCTTTGACAGTCACATTAATGTTGCTTTGACCTGAAGGGTTTAAAAACATCTATTGCACTATATAATAAAGTGTATGAATGCTTTAAGTCCTATTGAAAGAAATGCAGTGAACAGTTTCAAACTGCAGCAGGGGATATAATGCTGTTCTTAATGTGCAGTTCACATCATTATTTTACTACATGAACAAACATACATTTTTCATGATAATGGTGCTGTAATAATTCAAGAACCCAGGCTATAAATTACATAAACGTGATAAAAAAAAGCTTCAGCTTAATTACTGCATAGTTCTTATTATACAGTAATTATGTTTAAGTCACCTTAAACGTCTTAAAGCTAACCTCTGGCATCATTTTGAAAGTAGGTAAGTGGGATGATTTGAATCAATGGTTAGTATTATTTTCCACAGGAAGCGGGCGCTATGCAGAAATAAGACATGATGCCTAACTTCCTGCCTACGTCACAGACGTCTGTGGTTGTTTTTCTCTTGTGTGAGGCAAGCAAGACAGGATGTGTGTGTTTGCGCATGTGTGTGTGGGTGGGTGACAGAAATGAGGACAGGAAGACTGATGCATGCAAATGTGCACATTTTGCAGCTTGCAGAGAGAGCGAGAAAAATGTAGCACATGCATGACTTTGGTCTATAATATGAACCTTATAATCCGTCATGACGTAGCCCTAGTTTACCTACGACACTTATTGTTAAATATGGTTAAAAACACACTTCTTCTTTCATTAGGATTTTTTCCACTGTTGCACCTTCTTTACAGTTTCATTGTATAGTTCAAAAACATTACTAATAACTGAAACAGAGTGTGTTATTAGTCATAAAAGTACATCACATAGAAAAGACACTAAAAGAGAAAGAGGGATTTTATCATTTCTGTGAATGATGTTTTTCCAATGCTTAACCTTTATGCGTTCCTTGAAAGTGTGATTCATGATAAATATCTTGCTCATTTTAGTTAAATAAGTACAAGTATAAGACGCACATACGTAGAGGCGTGAATAAAGAAAAAATTGTGTTACGGTTTCAAATGAATTATTTATTCATTCCTATGTTGTGTTGCATTGTGTTTTGTGCAAAAATATAAAAGATAAGCTTTGTTTGTAATTATTTTAATCATTAGTCTACAACATACTCATCAGTAATTCATGATATGCATGCGCATTCACGTGCAAAACACATTCATGAAGTGTTGTACAGATCAACAAACCTCTAAAATGTCATCATGCATCAGTGGTTTGGACTAATTGCTCAGTAAATCTGCATATTGGCTGCAGGACTGCTGATGGGAAGACAGTGACAGAAACCTCCAGCAGAGGGCCTACAGCAAGATGATCCTTCCAGACAAATCTAAGTACATACTGACACCTATTGTCATTATTGTAATCTGCAGTTTTGTGCTTAAAATCATATGTCATATTTGAAAATGAACACTAGATGATGTCCTTTCTCCATTAATTTCACCTGTGTGTTGCCCTAAAAACTTAACTAAGTTTTCTTGTATCAGAGATTTGCTTTGTATTACATATGATATTGGCATTGTGTGAAAATTCTCAATGTTTCCATTGCCTTATAGTTTGAATTAGTTCATATATTTTCAAATTACTTAATAAGGCAACATAATATAACTTCCCTGTACAGAAACAAGAACAGTTTAAAGATTGTCCGCAATGACATGCAGCTTTTATGATTAGGATTGATTAAATCACCCTTAAAGACAACATGATAAAGTTGTGATGGTCTTTTCTTCCCAATTGTGATGTCTATCTGAGGGAAATGGCTTCAACGAGAAATAAAAAATGTAGGGTGGAACTTGACTTTCATCACTTAATTTTACTGTTGGATTTAGGTAGTTTGCTATTTCTGTGATCTTATGTGAGTGACAGGTTGATCCCTCCCTAACACCAGTAAACACGTCAAGAGTTTTTTTCAGAGAAGAAATGTGGGAGGGTCATTTTGTTAAAGATTATAAGAATGAAAAAAAAAATGTGCACAGATAAATCACTTATAATAAATGCAGCAATATTCCATAAAAATTGAGAACTGTCCATTTGTATCTATTGGTGACTTTAAAAGGTCCTCCACATATAACATTATTTGGTCCTTTCATGCTCTGTAAAAAAAAAAAAAAAAAAACTATTATATTAGCTTTTAGCTTTAATGGTGTCTGGTTTGGCATAATCCATTATGAAGTAGTTCATTACTGTAATTGAATGACTTCCCTTTGAAAAAGTAAAGTATTATTCTTAATTTTTCTGTTATGTAATTAGTAGTTAGTAATTAATAGATTTTTTCAAAGAGTAACTTACCCAACATGGCAAAAAAATTCACTATACCCATGTAATTTATTTTAGGGTTACTAAATTATGTACAGTCCCAATAGCCCCTCCCCTTTTTTGTCAATTTAAACAGGATTAAATAACAGGGCTTGGGATGATCAGGAAATGACTAAAGAGTTTAATCAGCTTGTAGTCTAGATGCAAACAAAAAACAGAGCTTTTTCACGTTGCTTTAAAACATTAAGAGAAACACTGCTCTTTTGTGAAATCACAGTGTGCATCTATTAGGAATACTGAAAGTATGAAGTATCATCAATCAAAAGTTCACAACATTGTAGATGATATTATCATCTACAGTGATATTATTTATGATGTTTTGTAATGTTTTAAGTTGCACGTTATACTAGTTATTTTACTGTGGCCAGGCAAAGTAACTAAAGCATTGTTTGACATTTACCTTAGAAAACAGTCCAGACATTACACAATAAGAACAAAAGAAATAACTGCTATAATTACATTTAGGGAATTTAATTATAAAGCATAAACCAGGTATTATTACATATTGTGCTGATTGTAAAGTATCCCACATTTCGGTAAACAGCACAGAATAGAAAATTGTTTATGGGTAATTCGAGAAACAACCTTGCACTAACGCATTTTGAACGAAAGGTGGTGCTGTTGGCTGTTGGATATGGACATGGTAATCAGTACCGAAAACAAATACATTGAAGAGAAAAAAAAAACGATTACTTTTTAGTTTCATACGAAACAGAACTGTATCCATTAAAGTTCCTTAACCAAGAAAAATATTTAACCTGCATAATTCTAGATTAGACAGACAATAAAATTGTAGTGTTCTACTTTGAATACAAACAGAGGCAGAATTGCCAGTCCTACGATGGTTATTACGTTCACAGTTATTTAAGAGAGTGACCGTATTATTTACCGTGTTTTGTATCCAAATTTAAATTTTCAGGACTCGTAAACTGTGTGGTCGGAACCATACTGGATTAGTCAGTCTGTCACGTCATACAATGCATGTGCATCTCTGTGCTGGACTATACAATGCACGTGTCTTTCATGCGTCGTGTGTAAAGTCCATACCTGATGCAGAGATGGATATGAACTGGGCTGCGGCCAAATTCGCAGACTCTTTTGAGTAGCCTAAGTAATTATTTTGGATACGTAATTGCTTCACGACCACTAAAAAGTATATTCCATATAGTATGAAGGAAATCTGGAAGTACTATATCCGCCATGATGTCATTATCATGTGACTTACCAGCATCAATTTGCGTGGCTTCACCGCCATTCATGAATCCTCTCCTGTGGCCTCATGGGATAGAAAAGCGTCCACCTTGTGCAGACTTTAGATTCTCCCCGGGGAACTGGACATGTTTTGACTACTCTTTTATGAGTAGCCTACTGTGAATTTGCACATACTGCTCTTGTCCCATACCATTTTTGCCTACTAATATAGTTTTACACGGTTTTAGATCCCATCACTGCCATCATTGAGTAACTCTAATGTTCTTCTCTCATAAGCTGCTGTCGGTTAATTTATCATATGCGGGAATTCACGTGAACTTATACTGTATTTAATTAGTTGTTTCAGTGAAGTAAAGTCTTCTCAGCTTTACATAACAAGCGCTGTTCTGTCTGTGTATCACAACTTCGAAAAAATGGCAACATTTGATAAACACAACTCAGAATATCACTTTGTGCACACCATAGTTGATATAAGCATTGAATACAAATTTTAAGAGCTTATATTAATTGTCTAATGGAAGTTCATGGAAAACTGAAATAGCCCATGATTGTAAATGCTTACCTCCATGCCCACTGACCGAAGCTAAGTGGGGTTGAGTCTGGTCAGCAACACATAGATTTGTAATCACTTGCAAATCATAACCCTCAAAACCTGTCAGATAACTTCAAGCAAGCCAAGAATTATGTAAAGATGTTTGGTATTTTCCTTCTCTCTTTCTGCAGTGTGTGGTGAGTCTGTATCTGTTTATAAGAATATGGTTAAATCAAGAACTCTTGTTGATTTTAATTATTACTACTTGATTAAAGAAATCAATGTTTTTAAGATTGAATTGTATTGTGATGTTGGCATGTGTTCTGTAGATTCTGTAGATTGTAGCACTCAAAGTCTGTAAGATCACTTCAAGCAATTCATGGATTCTGTCAAGAAGTTTTTGTGTCTCTTCCTCTCTCTCTCTGTTTGTCACTCTCAAATTTTATTGACATGACTTTTACAGTATTGCAAAAGCATTGGCCATTACATGTGCAATGAACAAATAATCAATAAAGTCAATAAATTCATAAGTAAACAAATACATGAATACATTTTTATAAACAAGAAATAACAAGAAAATAATTAAGAAAAAAAGCTTTTGTGCCATTGTACCAACATTCTGACAAGATAAGAATATTTCAGACTTCAGTTTTGTCTGCTGGCTGACTTATTCAATTGTTGCATGCCTTTGCATATTTTGCTGCTGTTGTGATCAAGGTGGAGTTTTTCCCCCCAAAATATGCCGCAATCACAGTTTAGCAGGAAGTGTTATTCTTTCTCCAGCTTTCTCTGTCTTCACACTGAACACAGTCTCTGCTCTCTCAGCTGCCATCTCTGTCTGTATTGACCTCTCCCTATAGCCAGACAGTGATCACTCAGCCTGTATTTGGTTGGGGTATTTCTCTCTTATGCTCTTTCACACAGCTCGGGTATTCTGCTGGGTTATAATCTCTTTTCAGGTGTAAATAGATTTCCATCTTCTTTTGTAATTTAATGCCATCTTTCCAAAAGGTAATGTAATTGTATTGTTTGGTTGGGACAGATTGTGCTACGCTGTTTTGGATGTAGTTTCAGCATCAGCTTTGAGAGGGCAATCCTGTGCCGGTTCTGCTCGTGGTGCTGCAGGGCTTCAGCATGAGTATGAGCTTGGATCACTGTGTTTTAGTGCTGGTAGAATTTCAGTGCTCTTTTTTTGGGGGGGGGGATACTGATCATTAAAGGGTATTCTCCTAATTCAGCTTTGCATGAGTTCTTTGGTGTTGCTCTGGGTTGTATTTTTAATCATGCAGAAGACCCTCACTGCAGCTCATTCACAGCCTGATTAAAGTTTTAGTCTCAGATAGGTGTATTCATGGGTGTGTTGAAGGACCTGGTTTCCTGCTCTGAAGTTGTATTTTCTTTCTTTCTTTCTTTCTTTCTTTCTTTCTTTCTTTCTTTCTTTCTTTCTTTTTTTTCTTTCTTTTTTCATGGTTTATCAACATGCACTACATTTTCTAATGTCATTGTGTTACTTGTTTTATTTAAAAAAATATTAAGCCATGACACGGACGTTGCAATGGTCTTTTCTTTCCTATTGTGACGTATATCCAAGTGAAATGGCTTCACAAACAAGAAAAAGTGTAGAGTGGGACTTGATTTTGGTGTGCTATTGCTGTGATCTCATGTGAGTGACAGGTTGTTCCGCCCTCATGCATAAACATTACATCTGAGAAGAGAAGTAATGTCGTTGCAAGTGGGATGCTATTTTGATTAAAGATTAGAAGGACACATGAATAAAAAAAACGGTATGCATGGATAAATCATTTATAATAAATATTAATATAAAAAAAAAGAACTGTTCATTTTGATTTCATTTGTGATTTTGAAAAAACAAAACAAAAAGGTATTGGGTCCTGTAGGGGGTGCTCCTCTTGTCTTCTGTGTTCGTCTAGGAACTTCTCTTCCAAAAAATCTTCCATGTAAATCGAACACATTTGTCTCTCACCTAAATGGTGGGTGTTTTTGTGCACTCAATATAGCTGATGTCACATTATCCTGGTTGCACATTATCCAATGTGAATATGGTAGTTGAGATTGAGGTTCCATGCCAAAGATCTTCTCTGGATATACTGTATATCTTGGATATTGCTCTTACAGATTCTAAAAAGACAGAATACAGCGTCACAAAATAAAAAGACCAGTTTCAAATACACAGTCTCTCTGAATTGTTATATAGAGTAGAGGTGTTTTTGTACAGTGTATGTGTGTTTCCTGTTACTGTGGGCCTCAAAGCACAATAATACATTGCAGAATCCATAACTGCTGCAGAGGAGATTTTCAGATGAACTCGATTTTGTGTTTTATGAAGTTTGATTGACAGACGTGGGTCAGGTGGATTGGCCTTTACCACATATTCAGAAGCTTCATCGATTATTATTAGAAATTCTGGTTTTGATCCCGGTTTTTGTTGGTACCAGTGCAAGCTGTCTACTGAGCCTTCATATGTGCATGAGAGCGTAATGTTTTCATCCTCCATCAACATCATGGTGGTGTTATCTGATTTGATCCCATATCCAGTAGTTTCACCTGTAAAGACAGATTTAGCACATTTTACTCACCAGTAGTACTGAAAGAGAAAAAATCAAGCACTTTTTTTTTACCCAAGCACAAGAACTAAAAGCAATTACAGCTCATTACTTACCAAAATAAAAGAAAGGTATGAACAGACAAAGCAACAACATTGTTTTTGTGAAGATTTCTCAAGAGTACTGATAGCTCTCCTGTGTCTATTGAGGCACTGTGCTGTCTTCCGCTTTGCAGTGACTTTCTCCTCAGCTAGCTCCGCCTACTAATTCTCATTTATTACTTTCACAGCTTTGTACTTCAGAAGTTCTCCATGTTCCTCCTCTTTGTGAAGTTTGGTACAGAGCTTCATTGTTTAATAAGTGTATCAGGTATGAAATTTAATATGCAGTATACTGTATGTTGAGAATCATCCTTGGAATACGGCATTTAGATAGGTTTGCATCTTCTAAGAATACTAGCTTTTTCAGTAAGTTTCAAGTAAGGAAGAAAAAACAAGTATGTTTTGCATTTAAACAGGGTTTGGACTTGCTGAAGTGGTGTAACTACAGTTTGGTATTCTATGTTCATAATTATGTATTTTAAACAACTTTAGACCTGATAACTTTATGCTACGTTTTTTAATTGATCATCATGGTTTTCCATTGGGAGTATAATTTCTCATTGAGTTTTAATGTCCAGAGATTTGACTAATTGCACAATTTATGTTTAGTGCGACCAAATCAAATAGCAAACTTATGATAGTCGGTTAAGCAAAGTCTCATCTTCAGGAATTTGTCGTCTATAGACCTATATGTAACGGAATCAGCCACGCCCCCGGCACCAGACTCCCCCGTCACTCCGCCTACACGATCCCTGTCACCTGAGTACTAGCACCTGCCAGTGTTGCCAGATTGGGCGAGTTCCCGCCCAATTAGCCTCCTTTTGGTCACGTCCAACTGGAAAAAAATGCATTGGGCTGGTTGATAAAAATTGGGCTGGTTTTTGATGAAAAGACCGCCCAAATTTCATATATAAATGCATATAAATTCCATTTAAAACAAGCTTACCATTAACAATCTGTGTTGTGCGTCTTCAGTTATGACACTATAAGGAATATAAACCTAGAAGGATTACATTTTTAAAAACATTCTAACTTGGGACCACTTGATTGGTTCCAAGTTGTGTAATTTTTAAAAAATTGGTTCCAACTTAAAGGTTGACTTAGTGTATTGTAAATTATAGTGTATTTTGACTTGTAATAATAGCCTTAAATGACTAGTAATTAACAAGTAAATACTGCATTAACATTTGCTAACATGACAGTTCTCAGAGAAATGCAATGTTAGAAGAGGAAAGGAAAGAGGGGAAAAGACTGAGGCATTACAGGGGAGGAAGCTCCTCCCTCTTAGAAATGTGAACATACAATTTACAAGAAACCTGTTTTTGTACAGTGTAGATGTGTTTCCTGTCACTGTGGGCTCCAGAGCACAGTAATACATGAAGTCTGATGGACATATGTGGATGAGGTCGGTCAGCTTTGATGACATACTTAGAAGACTCAACAATCAGCAGCAGAAACTCTGGTCTTGATCCAGGCGTCTGCCGGTACCAGTGGAGACTGTAAGCTGATCCATCATATGTACAGGACAGAGTGATGCTGCTTCCTTCAGTTAAATCTACAGATGGTTGGTCAGGTCTGATAACATTCCCATTCACCTCACCTGCAAATACATTAACGAAACAAGCAATTATTCAATTTAGAGAAAAGCAGTTGGAAATTTGTTTTATGTATCTTATTGATGTTTTGGAATACAGTGCAACATTTATGTGAGTAATACTTACAGTAACGGAGGATAAATATTAAAACAGAAGTGATGAAAAGCATGATTCTGTAGTTTGAGTTCAGATTCTATCAGTATGAAGGTAAGTCATTTCTGTCTTTGTTTTATTCTGCTGAGGTCGACAAAACACTGAGCTCCTCCCACACACACTGCGCCTCCTGCTCAGGTTACCCTGCAAATAATAACTGTAAAGAGAAGCTGTCGTCAAAAACCTAAGAGTGGCATAACATCAGTATGATTAATATTACACTCTTTATAGAGTGGACAATCAGTTGCTACATGTTGGAATAAGTTTTAAAGCCATGTTCAGCTAGTGCTTAGTGGTAGTGTTTCATGGTTTTCTGACATATTTATCTTTAATAATATTAGATTTCCTCTTAATACAGATATGAACAGCACATTGATGCTTGAAACATTTGTGTACAGTGTCAATAGAGATATGAAGGTTTTACACATTCACTGTGCATCATCTTCTATCTATAATTTCTCATTGAGTTTTTGTACAGTGCAGTTGTTCTTCCTGTCACTGTGGGCTGCAGAACACAGTAATACATGGCAGAGTCTCTGACTTCTGTAGAAGAGATAGTCAGATTCATATTTTTGATGGATTTATCAGCTGAAGCGCTCAGACGGAGAGAGGGTTCTGATTTGGGGCTGGTTTCAATGAACAAAATGAGATGCTCAGGTTTGGATCCGGGATACTGACGGTACCACTGCAAATTATCAACATTGCCAGTGTAGTTGCAGGTCAGTGTAACATTTTTCCCTTCCAAAACATGTTTCTCTGGGAAGAACGGTGTTATCACATCTGCAGCAGCAGTCACTGTTTAAAACAAACAAACTAAAATTAATCATTTCTAAAGGAAAATTTTAAATTGTAAACAATATAGAAAGAGGGGAAAAGATTCAACAGTAATTGTTATGAATCACTCACCCTTTAGAAGAGAAAGTATAATGAATACCGGGAGCAACATCTTCACTAAAAAGAGACACTGAACTTGAGAATCAAGACTTACAGTTCCCTACTACACTATAAGTGACTCAATGTAAGTCTGTCTGTCTGTTTTTAAACTGAACTGTGACTGAACTAAAATGATTCCTAGAGCTCCACCTTCTGGCATTATGCAGATGAGTACCTCCTTCTTAAAAATATAACAATTTACAAGAAACTTGTTTTTGTACAGTGTAGATGTGTTTCCTGTCACTGTGGGCTGTAGAGCACAGTAATACACAGCAGAGTCTGACACAGCAGCAGAGGAGATCTCCAGATCCACACGATTATCATTTTGGAGTTTGATGGATAAATGCGGGTGAGGTGGAGAGGCTCGAACTTCAGTTTTAGTAGACTTCATAATCAGCAGCACAAACTCTGGTCTTGATCCAGGCGTCTGCCGGTACCAGTGGAGACTGTAAGCTGATCCATCATATGTACAGGACAGAGTGATGCTGCTTCCTTCAGTTAAATCTACAGATGGTTGGTCAGGTCTGATAACATTCCCATTCACTTCACCTGCAAAGACATTAACGAAACTGTCACGTTTCACTGTTATCAAGGACTCTTATTTTGCCTCTTGTTGTTGTCACATGTTTTCTGTTCTAGAACTCTCCATCACCCATCAGTTGTCATAGTCACTAATCGTCACAGGTGTTTGTCTTTTGTTCATTATCACTAGTATATTTAGTTCTCCTTCTCCACCTTTCAGTTGTCGGTAGTTGTTTGTGTATGCTACAAGTTTGTGGTGAACACTTGTCCTGTATGCACTGCTGTTACGTTTACTTGCATTTATCATTAAAGTTTCATTGAACTCTCATCTTCATCTTCGTCTGCGCCGTCAGTCCGTGACAGATCTACCGACCGGGTTTAGTCACCCAAGAACGACTTTTGGAAAAGAAAAGGAAGAGAAAATGGATTTTTTTGCATATCGTCAAGCGGAACGGCAGCTGCTGGTTCTCCGGCAAGATGGCAGCCGCCTCGAGGACTATGTGGAGAAATTTATTGAGCTCTCCCACCTGGTGAGATGGGACGATGCATTTCTCAACATGCACTTTGAGAGGGGGTTAGATCTGGAGGTCATTCGGAGTCTCGGGGGGTAGGAAGTGTCGCTGGTGGAGAACATCAATTTCATTCTTTGGCTCAACGATTCGGCGTACGAAGTCGAGGAAGTCAAGGAAACGCCAGTTCATACCGCTCGACGCCCGTCATCAGCGCCTGTTCCCGTGCCTCGACGCCCGTCATCAGCGCCTATTCCCGCGCCTCGACGCCCGTCATCAGCGCCTGTTCCAGAGATCCTCAAGCCAGAGCCAGAGATCCTCAAGCCAGCGCCCGTGGTCCGCCCGCCAGAGCCAGCGCCCGTGGTCCGCCCGCCAGAGCCAGCGCCCGTGGTCCGCCCGCCAGAGCCAGCGCCCGTGGTCCGCCCGCCAGAGCCAGCGCCCGTGGTCCGCCCGCCAGAGCCAGCGCCCGTGGTCCGCCCGCCAGCGCCAGCGCCCGTGGTCCGCCAGAGCCAGCGCCCGTGGTCCGCCCGCCAGAGCCAGCGCCAGCGCCCGTGGTCCGCCCGCCAGAGCCAGCGCCAGCGCCCGTGGTCCGCCCGCCAGCGCCAGCGCCCGTGGTCCGCCCGCCAGCGCCAGCGCCCGTGGTCCGCCCGCCAGAGCCAGCGCCCGTGGTCCGCCCGCCAGAGCCAGCGCCCGTGGTCCTCCCGCCAGAGCCAGCGCCCGTGGTCCTCCCGCCAGAGCCAGCGCCCGTGATCCGCCCGCCAGAGCCTGCGCCCGAGATCCGACGGCCTGAACCGCCGGCCCTGCCAGTCCCGGACCTCCCGTGGCCTGAACCGCCGGCCCTGCCAGACCCGGACCTCCCGTGGCCTGAACCGCCGGCCCTGCCAGACCCGGACCTCCCGTGGCCTGAACCGCCGGCCATGCCAGACCCTCCAGAGCTCCTCGTTCTGCCAGACCCTCCAGAGCACCTCACCATGCCTGCGTCTTCCGAGCTCCTCACCCTGCCAGTGCTCCTCGACCTGCCGTCTCCTCCAGCTCACCTCGCCCTTCAACCGCTCAAGACTCCTCCCATCCACCATCTGGGGACTTGTCCTAAATATTTTTTTGGGGGGGGGCCATAGTGCCTGCGCGAGGGCGGGTGGGAAAAAGGAGGCGGAGCCTCCTGGGCAAACCTGGCTTCCCTATCCTCCAGCGCCGCCATGGAGGGTTGCGTCACCCGGGGCTCCTGAGCCACCAGCACCACCTTGGGTCCCTGATCCTCCGACGCCGCCCAGGAAGACTGCATCACCCTGGGCTCCTGAGCCTCCAGATCCACCATGGAAGGCTGCGCTGCCACGGGTCCCTGATCCTCGGATACCACCCTGGAGACCACCCTGACTCCCTGCACCCAGGTCTCCAGGATGCCCACCCCCCCACCCTGTTTTGGTTTCTCTTCGGCGCGGGGTCACGCCTTCCGCGGGGGGGGGGGGAGTAATGTCACGTTTCACTGTTATCAAGGACTCTTATTTTGCCTCTTGTTGTTGTCACATGTTTTCTGTTCTAGATCTCTCCGTCACCCATCAGTTGTCATAGTCACTAATCGTCAAAGGTGTTTGTCTTTTGTTCATTATCACTAGTATATTTAGTTCTCCTTCTCCACCTTTCAGTTGTCGGTAGTTGTTTGTGTATGCTACAAGTTTGTGGTGAACACTTGTCCTGTATGTGTAATGTTGGGAGTTTTGCTGCTATTCCAGCAAACATTTAAGTGTCTCAATAAGAAATACGTTTATTTTCGTTTTATTTTTATATTGTTATGGATGTATGTTGTGAATATTGGTTATAGAAACAAGGGAAAATTATTCATTTTTGTTTTAAAATTGATATGTTAAATTTGGTTATTGTGTGACGTCAGAATTAAGGGACGGGTCGCACCTGCTCTCCCTCAGTATTGTCTGTGACTGAGGAGAGGCAGGTATGTATTCGGGGAGCTCTGTAATAAAGAGCGAGAAATATGTAAAATTAAGTAAAGTTTTGAGTTGATATTGATTGTAATAAGTTCCTATAACTAGAATAAGTAGTCATATGTAAGTTTTCATCAATAAGAGAGTTTTATTTTCCAAATTAAGTTCGCGCACGTGTTTGTTTTATGTTGCCGCCCGCGCGCCAAATTAGAGCGCGGGTTTTTCTGTTGATAAGTTTTCTACATATAATTTCGGTGGATTCTGTCTGTATAAATGTGTGTTAGTATTGTAGATATATGTGATTCCATGGGTAATTGTAAATTGTATGTTTACAGTCAATTTCGTGTTTTGTGTATTAAGTTGAACTGCAGTCACTGTTAGAGAGGATAGCATTTAACATGTCTTTTCCATGCATTCTTCAGCTGAGAGAAGAAAAGTAAAGCTGAGAGTGTATGTTGACTGTCCTCTTTTAATAAATTGCAGGTATGTGAACCAAAAAACCACTATACGATCTAGTAGAATGTTGACCAATGTAGTAATGTTATAAAGTGTTGTTAATGTGATTTTTGATTTTATTTCTTCTTGTATGTAACTGAGTTTAATGATTAAGAGAAAGAGTTTGGTTTGAATGAAAGTTTGTGTAAAATGTATGTGAATTGAAATGTGCTGAGTATTGTCTGTGACTGAGGAGAGGCAGCTGAGAGAAGAAAAGTAAAGCTGAGAGTGTATGTTGACTGTCCTCTTTTAATAAATTGCAGAATCCCCCAAAGAGCTTGACGTCAGTGGGTCGTTTGTTGTGCCGTATAGATTACGCTACAAATTGGTGCCGTGACCCGGATTTCAAGAGATCAGCCATCGCAGATCGCCGGGAGAACCCTTCACTGACTTCAAGGAGAACTCCGGGTAGCAGATAAGCAGTGGGATTCAAACATGGACCGTCACAGTCATACACACACTAGATTACATGAAGAGTTGCAAGATGCAAATGTTGATCATGTGAATGTTACCCCTATGAATGCTGTACCAAGTTTCCCAAGAGTTTCAACTGGGTTTGGGCGGGGGGCTCTATTGAATAGCATGTTAGAACATGACACGATTGCTACTCCAGTAGGTTTCCCACCGGTCAAAAACCCAAATCAGTCAGGTAGAAGATGTGACTCACCAGCCTTTCATAGTAGTAGCCCTATAGGAGGTGACCAACCGAACCAATGGCAGACTATGGCAGACCTAATGAAGCAGTTAGGCAGTGAAATAGGTAACCAGATTGCCGCCAGCTTGTCATCAACAGGGCAAAATGCACAGAGAGAAAATGTCCAACAGTCCTCAGCTCAACCACCTGACTGGTCGAATCTCAACCTAGTTATCAAGCATCAAGACATCAAAGAACCTCCGACCTTCAGAGGTGACAAAACAGACAGACACACCATTGGTGAGTGGGAGGAATTAATGCAAACATATCTAAACAGGAAAGGATTCAGTGTGTCAGAACAAGGCCAAGAGATCTTGGATAGGCTGATGGGCCGTGCAAAAGATGTTGTAAGGACATGCATTCGCAATAACCCCCTAATTAATGTGAGTAGAGACCCACATGTTATTTTCTCAATCCTGAGACAACATTTTGGGGATGCAATTTCCTCCACTACCCCTTTGAGAGATTTCTATGAGACATTGCCCAGGAGATCAGAAAGTGGTCTAGATTACTGGATCAGACTTAATAAGGCTGTTGACCTTGCTGATGAGTGCCTACAGAGACAAGGGAAAAGAGTTGAAGACCCTAGTCATGAAGTTACAATGATGTTCGTTAGGCACTGTCCGGAACCTACCTTGTATGCAGCTTTACGGAGTAGACCACTGGAGAGTTGGACTGCTAGGGAGGTTCAAGCGTTGATAGACAGCCATCATAGAGATAAACAGTCAGCTAGTGTTGAGAGGACATTACAAGAAGAGGAAAAGCCCTCCGGTGCCTGGTGTATGACACAGCAGAAAGCTTCTGGCAGTAATCAGTCCGGTGGTATTGATCCATCCCTTCTTGGTAGAGCGGTGTCTATCCTAGAACAGATTCTTATCTCACAGAGGGTTCAAGAGCCGAAAGGGGAGCAAGTTAAAGCCTCGTCTAGAGAGTCAAGTGCATATTCAGGCTCCTGTAGAGTCTGTAAGGCCCTTGATCACACAACAAAGGCACACTGCTTTAAAGAAGGACTGTGTTTCACATGCTATGAGACTGGACACAGAGGTTTTGAATGCCCCAAAAGAAAACCAATGAAACGAGAAACAACCAGAGGATCTTCTGATCCTGAGCGGCCTTTAAACTAGAAAGCCCACACTGCGAGGGGAACAGTGTGGGTACCAGCCAACTAAAATCCCCAGGGAGTTTAGTTAACGTTCCAACTAAAATCAGTTACAGCCTGACCCAAAATGTAAGCAATGAGTGTGAAGCAAGTAGTTCACACTTCCCTCAAGAAGCAGTCTACACAAAAGTGAATGATGAAGATGATCTTTTTCATGCTACAGCTTTAGTTGAAGGAAAAGTAGAACTTTTGGCCCTTGTAGACAGTGGATCTGTAACATGTACCCTGAGTGAATCAGCTGAGCAAATGCTTCAGGATCACAGTCTCATTTGTGATAATATGAGTAAACCCACAAAGAAAGTGTTAACCGGTTGTGGAGGCATTCAGACAAAGCCAAAGTGTACATATGAACTGAATATAGATTTGCTTGGATGTAAGATGACCGTGAACTTTTTAGTTGTTCCAGGCCAAGAAGATGACATGATAGTGGGCTCCAATGTTTTAAGACACGTGACTCAGCAGGTCAAGAACACAGAGTGGTACTGGGACAAAATCTCACAGCCTGTTAAGGAAAACGGTAATGATCATCTCCTTAGCTTACTCTCCAATGTTGACCGTTGGCATGGCGACAAGATGCCAAAAAGAGTTGGCACTGTACTATTAAGACAGTGTGTGACACTGGAGCCTCAACATGAACATCTTGTTTGGGGAAGGTTGAAAGAGGAAGTCCCTTTGTCTGTCGGGAGTACTGTGATGGTAGAGTCCTCCACTTCCAAGTCTTCACCACGAAACATAATGATTGCTCGTAGTGTGTGTCCATTATGGGCTGATAAGTGGATTCCTGTAAAGGTCATCAATATGTTGGATCGACCTGTAGTGTTACGTCGGAACGCAAAGATTGCTCAGGTGCACCCGTGTCTTGCTCTTGAAGAGTTAGAGCTTACAAACCATGTGAATTGTGGCTCGAGAGAGGTCCTTCAAAATGTTGTTCATATTCGTAAACTTAGCGAAGACGACAAGATGTTGCAAACAGATTACACAGCTGAGTTGCGAGATCTGGGACTGACACAGATCGATATTGACTCTTGTGAAGTTAATGACTCATGGAAGAAGAAATTGGCGGACCTCATTATGCAGTATGAGAGCATCTTCTCCCGTGATAAGTTAGATTGTGGAGAAGTCAAGAATATTGTTCACCGGATACACCTGAAAGACGAAAAACCATTCCGACTGCCTTATAGAAGGGTTCCACCGGCACATTACCACAAATTAAGAGAGACCCTGGACGAAATGGAGGCACGAGGTATCATTCGTAAGTCCAACAGTGAGTGGGCCTCGCCTCTAGTCTTGGTTTGGAAACCTTCGGGTGAATTGCGGATATGCACTGACTTCAGGTGGCTTAACCAAAGGACAGAAAAGGACGCATATCCCTTGCCTCACCAAGCTGATGCCCTTGCATCCTTGGGAAATAACTGTTATTTTAGCACCATGGACTTAACATCTGGGTTTTATAATATCCCAATTCATGAGGAAGACCGAAAATACACAGCATGCACAACGCCAGTGGGTCTCTATGAGTACAATCGGATGGCTCAGGGATTATGCAACAGTCCTGCAACATTCTCTCGGATGATGACTGCAATATTCGGAGATCAGAACTACTTGTCCCTCCTTTGCTACTTGGATGACTTGCTGGTGTTCGGAAAGACTGAGAAAGAGGCACTCGACCGCCTTGAGATGGTGTTTTCGCGACTCAGAGAGCATAACCTCAAATTGTCCCAGAAGAAGTGTTACTTCATGAGGAAGACTGTGAAGTTCCTAGGTCACATAGTTTCAGAGAGTGGTATTGCAACAGACCCAACAAAAGTATCAGCAATCAGTGAGTTTAGGGTGGTGGATTTGATGGAGGAGGATGGAAAGACCCCATCACCAGTGAAGATCAGATCTTTCCTTGGAATGGCGAATTACTATTCCCATTTCATAGAGGGCTTCTCGGCATTGGCCAAACCACTGTTTAGACTAACTGCTGGACAGAAGATCGGGAAGAAAGGTGGGAAAGGTGTCTCGCGTGTTCCTAAAGCCAAACGCTTGAGCTCTGAAGACTGGACCTCTGAATGTGGCCTTGCTGTGGAAAAGATCAAGCAGTCGCTCACTGACACCGTGACTCTAGCACATCCAGATTTTAACAAACCATTCCTCTTGTACACAGACGCATCTATGGACGGACTAGGAGCTGTTCTGAGTCAGAGACAGGAAGGAGAGAAAAAGTCCAGACCTGTAGCTTTTGCAAGTAAGACCCTGTCAAAAGCCCAGTCCCGTTATCCAGCTCATAGACTTGAGTTTTATGCTCTAAAGTGGGCAGTTTGTGAAAAGTTCACTCACTGGTTGAAAGGAGCCAGGTTCACAGTACTAACAGATAACAACCCTTTGACATACATCATGTCTAAACCCAAGTTAGATGCTTGTGAGCAAAGGTGGGTGTCCAAGCTGGCCCCGTTTGACTTTGACTTGAAATACATACCGGGAACTCAGAACATTCCTGCTGATCTGTTGAGTCGACGTCCCTTTGCCAGGACTCTGGAAGTCTATGAAGCTTTGGAGGATAAGGCTCACGTAACCAGAGAATCATTGCAAGAAGTTCTCCGATTGTCAGTGAATGTACTTCATCAAAATTCTGAGGATAGTGTTCAGAGTGTCCAAGTTGGGAGTTTGAGCCAGATAAGAGGTGAAGGTGTGAAAGCTATCCTTGAGTCCTGTCTGGATTGGGAATCCAGTAGACCAGTACGCGGTGCACAGCTGACCCACTGTGCCAACAGTCTGACGAAGGGAGGAGTGGATACACTTCCGGTCTTTTCAATGAAGGAAGTACAGGGAAAAACAGGGAGCTGACCCCGTCATCGCTCGTGCAATATCCTTTGTTTTCAGAGGAAGAAGACCATCCCGAAGGGAGAAGGACAAGGAGTCAGTTCCAGTATTGAGACTCCTAAAGCATTGGGAAAAGTTGGAAGTCAAGGACAGTGTTCTCTACCGCAAGTCTAAGGATAGGATGGGAAAAGCCAGATACCAACTTGTGCTGCCAGATTCTCTGAAAGCCTCTGCCCTTAGAGGTACCCATGATGATGCTGGTCATCAAGGACAAAGCAGAACTCTCCACCTGGTGCGTCAGAGATTCTTCTGGTCTGGTATGGATACAGATGTAAGGAGATATGTCTCTCACTGTAAGCGTTGTGTGGTTGGGAAGACTCTGGAACCTGAGGCTCGAGCACCTCTTGAATCGATCAGAACGAGTGCTCCGCTGGAACTCGTATGTATCGATTTCTGGTCTGCAGAAGGGAGAAATGGAGAAAATGTTGACGTCCTTGTGATAACAGACCACTTTACAAAACTGGCCCATGCGTTTCCTTGCCCTAATCAGACAGCTAAAGTTGTAGCCCAGAAGCTGTGGAATCAGTTTTTCTGTGTATATGGCTTTCCGCAGAGGATACACTCGGACAAAGGAGCCAACTTTGAAAGCAAGTTGATCGCGGAGCTACTGTTAGTGTCTGGTGTCCGTAAGTCTCATACTACTCCCTACCACCCGATGGGAAATGGGCAAACGGAAAGATTTAACCGCACACTTGGAAACATGATTCGCTCCTTACCTCCTCGATCAAAAGAGAGATGGCCTCAGATGATACAGACACTCACCTTTTCTTACAACTGTACCACTCATGAAACAACAGGATTTGCACCGTTCTATTTGATGTTTGGCAGAGTGCCTAGTCTACCTGTGGATATCATGTTTGGAAGTGCCCTGAGGAATGATGATGTGCAGGGTTATGATGAATATGTGGAGTCTCTTCAGAAGGATCTTAGAGAAGCAGTGAAGATCGCTCAAGGAAACACCACAGGAGCTCAGAAAAGGCAAGCGAAGGAGTACAACAAGAAATCGAAAGGTGTTGAATTGGAAATTGGAGATCGTGTCCTCCTAGTGAATAAGAAGGAGAAAGGAAAAAGGAAGTTGGCAGATGTGTGGGATTCGGTGGTTCATGTGGTGACGTGGAAAGACTCTACGCTACATATCTACAGAGTTGAGGACCCAGCCACAAAGAGAAGTAGGGTGGTTCACCGTAATTTCCTGCTCCCTGTGAACTTTCTTCCCTTGGAGTCAGAAGTTGAGTCTACGAGACCTTCTACAATCTCTGAGACTGGATTAAGTGAAAGGAGAGAGCAAAACCGAAGCTCATTGTCTAGTTCTGAAAGAGGAACGAGGAGCAGTCGGATAGCTGCTTGGATCTTACAAGGTCAGAGTCCTAAACAGTCTCAGCCCAATGGAGTACATTCTGTTCAAGAACATAGCCCTGAGGAAGTCACAGAGATTCATGATCTGGCATCTACAGATCATAGTACAGAAGGGAGCAACTCCACTGAACTGTCAAGTTCTTGTGATACAGATAACACCAATGAAAGTGAGTCTTGTACGGATGATATGAGTAGTGTGTCTGGTTCCAGTTCAAACGATGAAGAGATATCTGGAGAATCTGTGAGTAGTTGCTGTGTTCAGGCAGAGACAGATGCCGTGCAGAGAGAATCGGACTTGGATATTGAGTCAAATCAGAGTCAGAGATCTCAAATTCAGAGTAATAGATCCAGAGCCACTCAGAGAAAAGTCACCAGATCTGTCAAGAAACCTAGTGAGGGAACAGTGAAAACTAGGTCAGGAAGGGTGGTGAAACCTGTGAAAAGACTACTAGAGTGTATGAGCATGATTGTGGCTGAGCCAGATTGCAGAACCACATTATCAGAATTGTTCAGAATCCTCTCTAGTTTAGTGGGGAGTTAAAGTAATTTAGTAGGTGCACAAAAGAAGGTAAAAAAAAAAAAAAAAGATGATCTGAGTTGAGTGAATGTAACTTTAAGAGGGATTGAGAAGTACTTAATTGAGGGATGTATGGTTATATGTATAAGGGCATATTTCTCCCAAGCGAAATGTTTTGCTATTCTTTTGAATGACTAATGTCTGGGTATCCTTCTTTTTAGGAAAAATGTCTCACCTATGGTCTTAAAGTTTGCTGAAATTTAGGAGGGGAGAGTGTAATGTTGGGAGTTTTGCTGCTATTCCAGCAAACATTTAAGTGTCTCAATAAGAAATACGTTTATTTTCGTTTTATTTTTATATTGTTATGGATGTATGTTGTGAATATTGGTTATAGAAACAAGGGAAAATTATTCATTTTTGTTTTAAAATTGATATGTTAAATTTGGTTATTGTGTGACGTCAGAATTAAGGGACGGGTCGCACCTGCTCTCCCTCAGTATTGTCTGTGACTGAGGAGAGGCAGGTATGTATTCGGGGAGCTCTGTAATAAAGAGCGAGAAATATGTAAAATTAAGTAAAGTTTTGAGTTGATATTGATTGTAATAAGTTCCTATAACTAGAATAAGTAGTCATATGTAAGTTTTCATCAATAAGAGAGTTTTATTTTCAGAGAAAGAGTTTGGTTTGAATGAAAGTTTGTGTAAAATGTATGTGAATTGAAATGTGCTGAGTATTGTCTGTGACTGAGGAGAGGCAGCTGAGAGAAGAAAAGTAAAGCTGAGAGTGTATGTTGACTGTCCTCTTTTAATAAATTGCAGAATCCCCCAAAGAGCTTGACGTCAGTGGGTCGTTTGTTGTGCCGTATAGATTACGCTACATATGCACTGCTGTTACGTTTACTTGCATTTATCATTAAAGTTTCATTGAACTCTCATCTTCATCTTCGTCTGCGCCGTCAGTCCGTGACAGAAACAAGCAATGTAAATTATTCAATTTAGAGAAAAGCAATTGAAAATTTGTTTTATGTATCTTATTGATGTTTTGGAATACAGTGCAAAGTTCATGTGAGTAATACTTACAGTAACTGAGGATAAATATTAAAACAGAAGTGCTGAAAATCATGATTCTGTAGTTTGAGTTCAGATTCTATCAGTATAAATATAAGTCATTTCTGTCTTTGTTTTATTCTGCTAAGGTCGACAAAACACTGAGCTCCTCCCACACACACTGCGCCTCCTGCTCAGGTTACCCTGCAAATAATAACTGTAAAGAGAAGCTGTCGTCAAAAACCTAAGAGTGGCATTACATCAGTATGATTAATATTACACTCTTTATTGAGTGGATATTCATTTGCTACATGTTGGAATAAAGCCATGTTAAAGGTAGTTTCGTGATTCTATGAAATATTAACAATAATAATATTAGACTTCCTCTTAATACAGTCATGAACAGCACATTGATGATTGAAACATCTGTTTACAGTGTCAGTTGACATATGAAAGCTTGAAAAATAATTTTTCATTCAGTTTTTTTACATTGCAGTTGTTTTTAAATTGTAGTGCGTTTTGTCTCTTAATTAGATAAAAGGTCCAGTATAATTTACTAAAATGGTAGTTTTCAGTGAAAAGCAACACTATATAAAATGGTAAATTGTTTACAATCTCTTTTTAATTGAGGGTTCTGAATTTTATTTTAAGTGTCATTTCTCATTGAGTTTTTGTACAGTGCAGTTGTTCTTCCTGTCACTGTGGGCTGCAGAACACAGTAATACATGGCAGAGTCTCTGACTTCTGTAGAAGAGATAGTCAGATTCATATTTTTGATGGATTTATCTGCTGAAGCGCTCAGACGGAGAGAGGGTTCTGATTTGGGGCTGGTTTCAAAGAACAAAATGAGATGCTCCGGTTTGGATCCGGGATACTGACGGTACCACTGCAAAGTTTGAACACTGACAGTGTAGTTGCAGGTCAGTGTAACATCTTTCCCTTCCAAAACATGTTTCTCTGGGAAGAACGGTGTTATCACATCTGCAGCTGCAGTCACTGTTTAATAAAAGTATAATAATAATATTAAATAAACCACAAATAAATAAATGAAAAATATCTATAACATTTTCTAAATGTAGATTATAAACAGTATAAAAATTAGAAGAAAAAATGTACACAGTAATTGGTATGAATGACTCACCTTTTAAAAGAGAAAATATAATGAACACTAGGAGCAACATCTGCACTAATAAGAGACAATGACCTTGAAGAGTCAAGACTTACAGTTCCCTACTACAGTATAAGTGACTCAATGTAAGTCTGTCTGACTGTTTTTAAACTGAACTGTGACTGAACTAAAATGATTCCTAGAGCTCCACCTTCTGGCATAATGCAGAGATCACGTTTGCTTCACTATCTCATAATTTCACACAAGATTTATCTTAAACAACAAATAAGAGCTTACTAAGACTGAAAATTATTAATTGATTTTTTTTTCTAAAAAGCGTGTTAATGTAACTTTTTTCCTCTAAGTAATAAAAATGTTCACTATCCTGAAACGTAAGTCATCAACTTATGATGGTGTCATCTGTAGGAAATGTTCCTGTCTACAGACCTATAAAGAACTTTTGTTTTATTTGTTGTTTTTTTCAATATGTATAATTAATTTTCATGTTTTTGATATACTTGATTAGTTTCAAGTTTTAGTTAAATAGAAAAATATTTCAACCATGTGAGTTCATGCTATGGTGTTCTGGTTAACTTATAATGTTGAAAATTATAGTGGGGTTTGTCTTGTGATAAATGCAACATTAGAAGAGGAAAGAAAAAGAGGTGGAAAGACTGCATGTGAAGAAGTACCTCCTTCTTAAAAATATAACAATTTACAAGAAACTTGTTTTTGTACAGTGTAGATGTGTTTCCTGTCACTGTGGGCTGTAGAGCACAGTAATACACAGCAGAGTCTGACACAGCAGCAGAGGAGATCTCCAGATCCACACGATTATCATTTTGGAGTTTGATGGACATATGCGGTTGAGGTGGAGAAGCTGGAACTTCAGTTTTAGTAGACTTCATAATCAGCAGCAGAAACTCTGGTCTTGATCCAGGCGTCTGCCGGTACCAGTGGAGACTGTAAGCTGATCCATCATATGTACAGGACAGAGTGATGCTGCTTCCTTCAGTTAAATCTACAGATGGTTGGTCAGGTCTGATAACATTCCCATTCACCTCACCTGCAAATACATTTACGAAACAAGCAATGTAAATTATTCAATTTAGAGAAAAGCTGGTGGAAATTTGTTTGATGTTATTGATGTTTTGGAATACAGTGCAAAGTTCATGTGAGTAATACTTACAGTAACTGAGGATAAATAATAAAACAGAAGTGATGAAAAGCATGATTCTGTAGTTTGAGTTCCGATTCTATCAGTATGAAGGAAAGTCATTTCTGTCTTTGTTTTATTCTGCTACAGTCGACAAAACATTGAGCTCCTCCCACACACACTGCACCTCCTGCTCGTCTTACCCTACAAATACTAACTGTAAAGAGAAGCTGTAGTCAAAAACCTAAGAGTGGCATTACATCAGTATGATTAATATTAAACTCTTTATTTAGTGATCACTCAGTTGCTACATGTTGGAATAAGTTTAAAGCCATGTTCAACCATGTTCATGTACCACTAGTGCTTAGTGGTAGTGTTTCATGGTTTTCTGACATATTTATCTTTAATAATATTAGATTTCATCTTAATAAAGATATGAACAGCACATTGATGCTTGAAACATTTGTGTACAGTGTCAATAGAGATATGAAGGTTTTACACATTCACTGTGCATCATCTTCTATCTATAATTTCTCATTCAGTTTTTGTACAGTGCAGTTGTTCTTCCTGTCACTGTGGGCTCCAGAGCACAGTAATACATGGCAGAGTCTCTGACTTCTGTAGAAGAGATAGTCAGATTCATATGTTTGATGGATTTATCAGCTGAAGCGCTCAGACGGAGAGAGGGTTCTGATTTGGGGCTGGTTTCAATGAACAAAATGAGATGCTCAGGTTTGGATCCGGGATACTGACGATACCACTGCAAATTATTAACACTGCCAGTATATTTGCAGGTCAGAGTAACATCTCTCCCTTCCAGAACATGTTTCTCTGTGACGAACGGTGTTATCACATCTGCAGCAGCAGTCACTGTTTAAAACAAACAAACTAAAATTAATAATTTCTAAAGGACAAATTTAAATTGTAAACAATTTAAGAATCCACAGTAATTGTAATGAATCACTCACCTCTTAAAAGAGAAAATATAATGAACACCAGGAGCAACATCTGCACTAATAAGAGAAAATTACTTTGAGAATCAAGACTTACAGTTCGTTACTACAGTATAAGTGACTCAATGTAAGTCTGTCTGTCTGTTTTGAACTGAACTGTGACTGAACTAAAATGATTCCTAGAGCTCCACCTTCTGGCATTATGCAGATGAGATCACTTTTGCCACAATATCTCATCATTTCAAATGGGATGTATCCAACAAATAAGACCCTATTGAAAGTAATTTGGCCCAATACATTTTTCAATAAGAAGACTGAAAATAATTATTTGAACAAATTTTTCTAAAAGCATGTGAATTTATTTTCTAAATCTAAGGACTTCCACTGTCTAGAGAAATCTTATTGATTTGTTTACTGTGTAAAGAAATCAAGCTGCAAACTTACGATAGTCAGTTAAGCAACGTCTCGTTTACCGAAGGTTGTCCTATCGATAGATGCATAATAAATATGTTTTATTCATTTTTTATTATTAATACTTATTTATTTTTAATGCTTGGAACCTATCTGTTTACAAGCTGATGTCAGGAACCACCTAATTGGTTCAAGGTTTTGCTTAATGAAATGTTTTTAGCATATACGGCCATACTCTGGTGAAGTGGTTAAGTTAATGTATTGTAAATTATAGTGTGTCTTGTTCTCTTAACAGTGGCCTTAAATGATCAATACTTAGATAAAAGGTGCAGTAACATTTGCTAAAATGGTAGATTTCAGTGAAAAGCAACATTATACAAAACATATTGTTTACAAGCTCTTTTTAAATTGAGAGTTCTGAATATTATTTTGAGTGTCATTTCTCATTCAGTTTTTGTACAGTGCAGTTGTTCTTCCTGTCACTGTGGGCTCCAGAGCACACTAATACATGGCAGAGTCTCTGACTTCTGTAGAAGAGATAGTCAGATTCATATGTTTGATGGATTTATCAGCTGAAGCGCTCAGACGGAGAGAGGGTTCTGATTTGGGGCTGGTTTCAAAGAACAAAATGAGATGCTCAGGTTTGGATCCGGGATACTGACGGTACCACTGCAAATTCTGAACATTGCCAGTGTAGTTGCAGGTCAGTGTAACATCTTTCCCTTCCAAAACATGTTTCTCTGGGAAGAACGGTGTTATCATATCTGCAGCAGCAGTCACTGTTTAAAACAAACAAACAAACAAACAAACAAACAAACAAACAAACTAAAATTAATCATTTCTAAAGGACAAATTTAAATTGTAAACAGTATAGAAAGAGGGGAAAAGATTCCACAGTAATTGTTATGAATCACTCACCCTTTAGAAGAGAAAATATAATGAACACTAGGAGCAACATCTGCACTAATAAGAGACAATGACCTTGAAGAGTCAAGACTTACAGTTCCCTACTACAGTATAAGTGACTCAATGTAAGTCTGTCTGACTGTTTTTAAACTGAACTGTGACTGAACTAAAATGATTCCTAGAGCTCCACCTTCTGGCATTATGCAGATGAGATCACTTTTGTTACAATATCTCATAATTTCCCACAAGATTTATCTAAAACAACAAATAAGAGCTTACTAAGACTAAAAATGATTAATTGAACAAAATTTCTAAAAAAGTGTGTTAATGTAACTTTTTTCCTCTAAGTAATAAAGATGGTCACTATCCTGAAACATAAGTCATCAACTTATGATGGTCTCATCTGTAGGAATTTTTCCTGTCTACAGACCTATAAAGAACTTTTGTTTTATTCAGTTTGTATAATTAATTTTAATGTTTTTGACGTACTTGATTGGTTTCAAGTTTTAGTCAATTAGAAAAATATTTCAACCATGTGAGTTCATGCTATGGTGTTCTGGTTAACTTATAATGTTGAAAATTATAGTGGGGTTTGTCTTGTGATAAATGCAACATTAGAAGAGGAAAGAAAAAGAGGTGGAAAGACTGCATGTGAAGAAGTACTTCTCTCTAAGAAATATAACTACAATTTACAAAAACCTGTTTTTGTACAGTCTAGATGTGTTTCCTGTCACTGTGGGCTGCAGAGCACAGTAATACACAGCAGAGTCTGACACAGCAGCAGAGGAGATCTCCAGATCCACACGGTTATCATGAAGTCTGATGGACATATGTGGATGAGGTCGGTCAGCTTTGTTGACATAATTAGAAGACTCAACAATCAGCAGCAGAAACTCTGGTCTTGATCCAGGCGTCTGCCGGTACCAGTGGAGACTGTAAGCTGATCCATCATATGTACAGGACAGAGTGATGCTGCTTCCTTCAGTTAAATCTACAGATGGTTGGTCAGGTCTGATAACATTCCCATTCACTTCACCTGCAAAGACATTTAAGAAAAAAGCAATGTAAATTATTCAATTTAGAGAATAGCAGGTGAAAATTTATTTTATGTTTCTTTGTGATGTTTTGGAATACAGCGCAGCATTTATGTAAGTAATACTTACAGTAACTGAGGATAAACATTAAAACAGAAGTGATGAGTAGCATGATTCTGTAGTTTGAGTTCAGATTCTATCAGTATGAAGGTAAGTCATTGTTGTCTGTGATTTATTCTGTTGCGGTCGACAAAACACTGAGCTCCTCCCACACACACTGCACCTCCTGCTCATCTTACCCTACAAATACTAACTGTACAGAAAGAAGCTTGTTGACTTCTAGAAAACAAGCTCTTGTCCCCGTTGCTGTTTAAATCACACGACCGGACACCAGTAATTTTGCCAAGAGATCTCTTATTTATTTTTATATATATGTCAAGACATAGGAGAGAAAGAGTATGCTGGAGAGGTGGTCTTCGTTCCGTCTTTCTCTGGTTCTCTGTAACATACGTTGGGTTTTATACATTACCAAAGTAGCATCTGGCATGACCAGAGAAACAATTGGCTTCTGTTAAAAGTATAATTACATTACCAGAGGAACAGTTGTCTTCTGTTAAAAGTTGAATGCATACATCCTATGGGCCCCTAACATATGACTATCATGTGAGCCTTATGTCTTGTGAAGAACTAAAAATGCATGTTCCCATACTCATATAACACTCCAACATTTATTCATGCAAACTAAAATCTAGCTTATACACTAGGAATATAATATAACAAATTATGAATAAAAACAATACAGATACATAATAAAACTGATTATGAATACTAATAAAGAAAAAATAATACTAAGTAATAAAATTTAATCTTCAAAGCTGTAGTCAAAAACCTAAGAGTGGCATTACATCAGTATGATTAATCTAATATTACACTCTTTATTTAGTGAACACTCAGTTGTTACATGTTGAAATAAGTTTAAAGCCATTTTGAACTGGTAGTGTTTCATGATTCTCTTAAATATTAACCATTAATAATATTAAACTCCCTCTTAATAGAGATATGAACAGCACACTGATGAAACATCTGTTTACAGTGTCAGTAGACATATGACGTTTTTAAACATTCATTGTGCAACACAATCTTCTACTTTAAATATAATTTCTCATTCAGTTTTTGTACGGTGCAGTTGTTCTTCCTGTCACTGTGGGCTCCAGAGCACAGTAATACATGGCAGAGTCTCTGACTTCTGTAGAAGAGATAGTCAGATTCATATTTTTGATGGATTTATCAGCTGAAGCGCTCAGGCGGAGAGAGGGTTCTGATTTGGGGATGGTTTCAAAGAACAAAATGAGATGCTCAGGTTTGGATCCGGGATACTGACGGTACCACTGCAAAGTTTGAACATTGCCAGTGTAGTTGCAGGTCAGTGTAACATCTTTCCCTTCCAGAACATGTTTCTCTGGGAAGAGCGGTGTTATCACATCTGCAGCAGTGACTATAAAAAAAAGAAAAAAAGTATTATTTGTAATGAACTAATTCAGATTGTCAACAGGACAGGGAGGAAAAACACTTTCATAATAATTATGAATGACTCACCTCTTAGAAGAGAAAATATAATCAATACCAGCAGCAACATCTGCACTAATAAGAGGCACTGAACTTGGGACTCAAGACTTACAGTTCCCTAAAACAGTATAAGTGAATCAAGATGTTTTTTTTAAAAACAATTTGTGTCTAGAAGGGTTCCTAGAGCTCCACCTCCTGGTAGAGTATAGTGCACCTATTCAAGAATATAGTTGTTACAGTGCCATCATTGTCTGAAATTAAAAATTGGGAACAAAGTAAAATGCTACCAGTTAAAACTTAAAAATATTGTAAATGTTTTTTAATTCAATTTAAAGAACAGAGAAAGTTAGTTAGCTCAGATAATTATTATATATACTTAAAACAATAACTAAATAATGTGCAGATTGTGCACTGTATGTTATTGGAACGGTTCTAAAATTCTAGAAAAAAAAATCAGAGCATCGGTCTTGGCTGCATCCACGTGGAACATAGTTTTTATGAGGGTCTTCATTAGAATAAGTCACACATTCTGCAAATCAACAGTGGGAAGCTGACATAAACTGAATCTTTTTTTACCTGTACATTTTAATTTATTAAGTGTAAACTGCAGAGGTAGAAATAACTTATTGCAACTGCTTTTGTTAGCCTACGATACTTATTTAGAGTATTTACTTTTATGCATTTGGCAGATGTTTTTATCCAAAGTGACTTACATTGCATGCAAGGAACACATTGAATCAGTTCTTGCTTTCCCTTGGGTTCAAACCCATGACCATGGCGTTGTAAACACCAATACTCTATTGATTGAGCTACAGGAAAGCTAGCAAAGCTTAGTCAACTTTGCTATTTTTATTTTTCACCAAAAGCAGTACAAAAAAGACAAAGGGAGCAATGAGGTGAATGGTAATTTTGCCCATCCTTGAAATTGATATTACCAGAGCACAGAGAAGTTGATGTGAATAGAAAACTTTTTAAGGACGTTAATTTAAGGACGTTCATTTATCATATGGACAGCGCAAGAACATAATGTAAATTGTGTCTAAAATGCATGTGCACAGTTTAGATGAAGACTTACAGTTTTCCCTCTTTAACTTAATGCCGTTAAACGTGCTGTATAAAGCAAACTGTTTGCTGAAATAACATAAGAGAGTGAGATATAAGGTGGTAAAAGAGTGGGAGAAAGAGAGCTAATAAGAGGGCTCTTTTACTATTTACTTTTCAGTGAAGAATTATTAGTTTAGGTTTAGCTATGAAAGTGTATGCTATTTAGGGTAGTCTATACGTGGAAGCATTGCATGATTGTTACTTTTTTTAAAATAATCAAATATAATTCCTCCTGTTAGGCTAATATAGCATCAAAACAAGGCCAATTATTATATTAATAACATTTTGTTCCGAATTCACTATAACATCTGTAGAGTGTTTGAAATATCTTCCTTCTGTGATCCGATGTGGCTTCTTTTGAATGAGCGAAACGTCTCTACCTGGGCAACAGCAATATCTGAATGCCTTTGACATATAAGGGATTTCCTGGAAAGTCATAAGTTGTATTACTCCTGTGAGTCTCACTTATGGACTTTCTGCGTGTGGACGACCTCCAGCTTCCACTATGAATGAAACAGACATGACATGAGACCGTTTAGCCTTTATAATGCACACAGTAGTTCTTTGTAATGTTGTAACTAGTTTTTCAACCAGGTTTTCAACCACAAAGTTTTTCTACTTGAGATCCTTCTACTTGTAGTGAATAAAGTGAATTATTTATTTATTAGCAATACTCTTAAATACAAATTATCAATAGGCTACTCTTTCCACCTATGCAAATCCTAGACTATAAGAGTTTTTGCATGATGTAGAATGCTTTTCCTGTCACTGTGGGCTGCAGGGCACAGTAATACACAGCAGAATCATCCACCTCTGTAAAAGATATGCTCAAATTCATACGTTTGAGTCCTTTATCAGCCACAGCAAACAGACGAAGCTTGGGCACAGACTGATTGTTGCTCTCGGTGTAAAAGACGAGAACCTCAGGTTTGGACCTGGGATACTGACGGTGCCACTGCAGATTTTGAACATAGCCGCTGTAATTACAGGAAAGTGTAACATCTTTTCCTTCCAAGACATGCTGCTCTGTGAAGAGTGCCGTTATAACTTCGGCATCAACAATCTCTGATGAGAAAAAAAGAGAAAAAAGAAATCATTATAATTCGTGGACTAATTAAGAGCATGCAAGCAGGTGTTTTACACATTAACACAATCAAAAATAGAAAATTTATATTTGTTTTATTTCCATTTCTTATAAATGACTTACCCTTAAGAGGAGAAAATATCAAAAAGACCAGAAAAAACATCTACACCAACCAGCAACAAAAAGACCTTTAGTGACTTTCCTTAACTAACACAGTTCTTATCTGTGCACTCTGTATTGAAATAATTTAACTGAGAGCTCCACCTTCTGGCAGAAATCATGTAAAATTATGGCTCACTATTGTGTAAATCAAATGTACACAAAGGAAACAAATGATAGACTGTGCTTAAAGTGTGTAGTAATCACTGACACAGTCACAATCTTTTACTTGATGCTTCTAAAATAATATAGTTTATACAATAATACATTTAAAGGTTCTGGGTAGCTTTTAAATATAGAATTCACCTTTCACAGATTCACACCAAAAGTTATAAAATAAGCCTCAGGCTGACGGAAATGTAAATTCATGTCTGTATAGTAGAGGGTGCAAAACAAAACTTTCAGCTGTGCTGCCATTGTGGGATGCAGAAGAAAGTTAAACAATCAACCAGCTAAACTAGCACTAACAATTCATGCTGATTTAATTCACTCCTTTTTCAGTAGTTTGTCAGAAGCATTTTATTCATATTAATTAAATATGCATTTGTCACCTCTAAAAAGCCTTTTAAGTGATCTAATCATTTGGCAATCTTATCAGTAGATCCTTTAATGATTTCAGTTTCAGCATGATTTATAACACAACAGCACTGAAAAGAACCAAAAATACATCCACATGATGGTAACACAGTATCTTGTAGAACACAGAGCACAAGTGAGTCACACTTTTATTTCTGATCCAGAAGATGACTGAGAATAAAGGCCTCATTGACTGGTTCCCTGCGGAGACCTGGGAGTCTTTGGTGCTCCTGTAGAATACATCATATGTACAGGACAGAGTGATACTGCTTCATTCAGTAAAAACTACAGAATGATTGCTCTGGTCAGATGACAGTTCCACACGCTCCACCTGAAAAGAAAGCCATTATTTTTTAAGTTTGAAACAAAAATGGAAATTTTGATCTCTTTAAACACACAAAGCATCTATCAGTCTCTATACAAAGGTAAGTCATTAAGCTCCTAACATTAAGCTCCTCGCACATAATCGTCATTAATTAATCATCCTGGTTTTGCTCATCTTAGAAAAAGATACGAATAGTTATATCATAAGCAAGATTTTGTACTGAGGAAGCAGGTTTCCTGTCACTGTGGGCTGCAGGGCGCAGTAATACTGTGCAGAATCTGTTACTTTAGCAGAGATGATTTCCAGTTCCATGAGCTTTCTTTGTTTGTCAACTTTAGGAGAAAACCAGTTGGCTGATGGATCTGCTTTAACTACAGATTCACTATCTCCAGATTCAGTCATGGAGAGAATGAGTTCTGGTTTGGATCTCTGATACTGACGATACCACAGTAGATTGTAAACTGTACCACTGTAGTTGCAGGAGAGAGTGATACTGTTCCCATCTTGAGCTTCTTCTTCAGAACCATGAGATGTTATTACATCACCAACAGAATCTCCTGGAGAGAAAAAAACCCATACAAAATGTACAATTGTGATCTGATAAATGTGATATTAATATGTTCAAATCAAAAGAGGTGGACATAAATAAAATAAATAAATCTCACCTGCAAGTACTGAAAATATTACAAGTGCACAGAGCAGCATGATGGAATGAAATGACAAACTCAGATGTGCCTTTAACTCACTGAAACACTGTGATTTAAGTCTGGAGCTCCACCCTGTGGCAAGATTTGATCTTCCATGATGATTCTTGAGCTCATTGTGTACATGAGGACTGCAGAAATAAGAAGAACGCCCTCCTCTGGATGAAAACAAACACCTTCAGACCTTCATGAATCACAGAGGACTTGCACAGTATTTGTATTTTTACCCTCTAAAAATACTTTGGTCACTATAGAAGGTTCTTACTCGCATCCATATTAAAGCTGTTCTCAAGATTTATAAATTTTTAGTTGTTAGTTTGCAGAAAAATGCCATGAAATAAAATTGTAAACAATTAGAAAACCCTTTTATATCACTGGAGCTTTCTTATAAACGAGACTGAAACACAACTTAAAGAAGCGGTTGGATTATTTATTGAGTTGTCAAACTGAACAGTAAAATCAGTGACAGTACAGAATCACATGACTGGAATCAGGGTTTTTGTACAGTGTTTCTGGGCTTTCTGTCACTGTGGGCCTCAGAGCGCAGTAATACAGAGCAGAGTCTGACACCTCAGCAGAAGAGATGGTAAGATTCACTTGTTTTTTGTCTTTCGAGTCTTTTGCAAACAGACGAAGAGAAGGTTCAGATGACTCTGAATTTTCATTTACAAGTATCAGGAACTCCGGTTTATTTCCCACATATTTCCGATACCATTGCAGGTTATATACAAGACCACTGTAGTCACAGGACAGAGTCACAATGTCACCTCTGAAAATATGTTGTTCAGAAGACGATGGCTGTATTGTGTCAGCAAAGGAATTTCCTATATGGACAAAATGCATATGTATTTATTAAACCCCTACAAAGCATTTTTGCACACATGATAATTTATCTAAAAAGGAATAAGAAAATATTTACCTATGAATAATGACAGTGGTATCCAATAAAAGAGAAACATGATGGTTTCTAATGAAGAGTGATTGTAAAGCTATCAAAGCAGGATGACTCCAACTAAATCAGCCTTTCACACATTCAAGTCTTTGTGCATTTGCTCCACCCTCTGGCTGAGACTTTTTCTTCTCTGATGGTTTTTTTCCCCTCTCAAAATGAAAAGAACTGACCAGTGAAGACAAAAATGACTATGAAAATATCTTGCAGCTCAAATATAAACGTGTCAATCTCTGACCTTTGAGTAGACGAACTATTATCAACCTAAAGGCAAAATTTGACCTGTGCAAAAACAAAAATGACAGAGAATTAATATGCATGTCATTTAAAACTCATTTATTGCAGGACTCACAAGATGAAAAGACAATATTTCTTCTGTCACACTTTAAGTCATTTACTGCCACCTCTTGGCAAAACAGTTTAAAGTTTTCAGTACAATTTCAGTAATTTGGGAGATGTCAAAATTTGAATATATGAATGTATACGTTATGACTTGTTTCAGCAAAAGAAAATACTTTTGTGTTGATGATGAATTTGGCTCTTGGTACAGGATGAAACAAGTGTTTCTTGAATGACGGGATGGGAGGTTTTTGTATGATGCAGTTATATTTCCTGTCACTGTGGGCCCCAGAGCACAGTAGTAAATGGTAGAATCTGCCTGTACAGCAGAGGAGATCTTCAGATCCACTTGTTTGATTTCTTTATGAACTTCAGCTGAAAATCTGTCTGGTCTGTCTTCACTCATAACTCCATGTTGTAAGATGTAAAGGAGAAACTCCGGTTTGGATCTGGGATGTTGTCTGTACCATTGTAAATTATTTACAGCACCTGTATAGTCTCTATAACTGCAGGACAGAGTAACAGTCTCACCAACAAATTTATTTTCATCTGCTGACAAGGTTTTTATTGCATCTGCCTCTGCGTGGCCTATAAATGAAAATTAAAAGACTAAGATCAATCAAAATGTAAAAGGTAAAAAGTAACTAAATAAGTAACAAGTAACTGGTCTAGATTGGAGATAAAAATATGACTTCATCTTACCAATAGACGTCCACAAAAAACTGAGGAGAGTGAAAATAATCATGATAGCAGATATTTGAAGAAGAATTTGAAAGACTGAGTATCCTTCAGACTGGATGCCTTTGAGTTCTGACAACCTCCTTCAGATTGAAATGTGTCTACATCTTGATACTAAGCTCCACCTTCTGACAAAATGATTTACATTTACTTTCTTTTTTGTAATGTCTTTATATTTATACTAGTTAATGTGATCTTTAACAGCCACTGCATACTTAAAGGCAGTTTTAGTCAAACTGGTTATTTATAATGTTATTAAAATTCTAGCTTTATCAATCAATGCATAAATCCAAATATACTGTATATTCTGAAACACCACCTTCATGTTCCATATAACTTATTATTTTATTCAAGCTGTCATCACTGTCATTGAAGTCTCATCTGTGTCTGCTGCTAATGATGTAATGTTTTTGTACAGTCCTCTTGGGTATCAGTGCACAGTTGTACAATGCCGAATCTTCCACATCTGTAAGATGCTCAGATTCATGAGTTTATTGCGTTCAACAGCCACAGATGAAAGCCAAGTGCAGGCTCTGACCTCAGTGACAAAAATGTGAAACAAGACCAAAACAAAAACACCCCTACCCAAAAGAATTACACCCCTATACTGATGCCTCCACCCCCACATTCATGTACACACTATGGAACACAGGCAACGACTATTGCAGAATTTGCTGTGCCTGCCACCCGAGGGTATGATGTCATCGATAAGTGAATGCAATTTGTGTTACATTACGACAATTCAGACATAATTGTGATTTATCTCCTGTACTCCTTCAATGGTAAAGTCATCCCTTCCATCCCAAAAAACAAACACCGCTTTCATGAATGGCTCCCTACATAACACGATAATCCAAGTAGGCAAACTGTATTACAAATGTGACAAGATTAAGGAGTCACAGTGATCACTAAAGGGAAACCAAAAGAAAAATCATATATTAGCAGAATGTTCTCACTTTTCGGACACACTTTGGGAACTGATTCTTAAAACAGGTGGTGGAGGAGGTTTAGACCTTCCAGGCTAATAATAATAATAATGCAAATAAACAAAGCAAAGATGACACAAGTGTATTCAAGCAAAGACAGCATATCTTTCCTCCCCATCATGAGTGCATATGGCCCTTACTGCTTATTGGCTACAAATGTGTTTTAGTGCTCGGTTTGATCCACTTTTCAACAGCTTTTTTCAAAAATTACTTTCTACATATTAAAGATATGACTACTAGGAGCTGGATACTAAAACATTTGAATCTTATAGCTCCTCTGTCTGGCAGAACACAGACAAGAAGAGTGAAGTGTTGAAGTGAGTGATAAGTGAAATGATCTTTACTGGATTATTTCAGCTTTCTCAGACAGTTCGGAAATTAATTCATATTGGAGATGTGAATATTTGACTACATGACAACATGAAAGTAAATGTTATGACTTGTTTAGGGCAAAAGGACAGACTTTTGTGGTGATGATGATTTTGGCTGTTGGTGCAGGATGAAATAAGTGTTTTTTGAATGATGGGAGGTTTTTGTATGATGCAGTTATATTTCCTGTCACTGTGGGCACCAGAGCACAGTAGTAAATGGCAGAATCTGCTTGTACAGCAGAGGAGATCTTCAGATCCACTTGTTTGATATCTTTATGAACTTCAGCTGAAAATCTGTCTGGTCTGTTTTCACTCATAACTCCATTTGGGAAGATGTAAAGAAGGAACTCCGGTTTGGATCTGGGATGTTGTCTGTACCATTGTAAATTCTGTACAGTACCTGAATAGTCTTTATAACTGCAGGACAGAGTAACAGTCTCACCAACACATTTATTTTCATCTGCTGACAAGGGTTTTATTTCATCTGCCTCTGCATGGCCTATATTGAAGAATAAAAGCCTAATAAGATCAATCATACAGTAACTAACAAATAGAAAGTAGTAGTAATTTAAAAAAAAGTAACTTCTCTAGGCATGCCTTTGAGAGAAAAGCAAAACTTTATCTTACCAATAAACGTCCACAAAAAACTGAGGAGAGTGAAAATAATCATGATAGCAGATATGTGAAGAAGAATCTGAAAGACTTGAGTATCCTTTAGACTGGATGCCTTTGAGTTCTGACAACCTCCTTCAGATGAAATGCATCTACATCTTGATATTAAGCTCCACCTTCTGGCAAAATGATTTACTTCTGTAATGGAGTCTTTATAGGCCCTGTCCCAAATGGAACCCTAAGCTTTTGCGGTATTCCGTTATCTTTGGAGTGTGTTTTTAAGCTGAAACAAAACTCAGTGGATACTTAGCACACAGCCATGAGTAATATGTCTTCATAAACATTTAGGCAGAGTTTCTGCTGAACACAGTGTAATGAGACACTAGCCACTGCCATGTTTATAAGTAACTGAAAAAGTACAAATGTCAGGGCATGCCTAAAGTTTTCCAGGGACCTAAAACCCCCCCAGACCCCACATGATTAAGCGTCAATGAAAAGCATGGCTAGTATGCAGGAACATTTTGTACTGCGGAAGCAGGTTTCCTGTCACTGTGGGCTGCAGGGCGCAGTAATACTGTGCAGAGTCTGTTACTTTAGCAGAGATGATTTCCAGTTCCATGAGCTTTCTGTGTTTGTCAACTTTAGGAGAAAACCAGTTGGCTGATGGATCTGCTTTAACTGCAGATTCACTATCTCCAGATTCAGTCATGGAGAGAATGAGTTCTGGTTTGGATCTCTGATACTGACGATACCACAGTAGATTGTAAACTGTACCACTGTAGTTGCAGGAGAGAGTGACACTGTTCCCATCTTGAGCTTCTTCTTCAGAACCATGAGATGTTATTACATCACCAACAGAATCTCCTGAGGGGGAAAAACATACTACATTTACAATAGTTCAAATCAAAAGAGGTGGAGATAAATAAATTAAATGAATCTCACCTGCAAGTACTGAAAATACTACAAGTGCACAGATCAGCATGATGGAATGAAATGACAAACTCAGATGTGCCTTTATCTCACTGAAACACTGTGATTTTAGTCTGGAGCTCCACCCTGTGGCAAGATTTGACCTTCCATGATGATTCTTGAGCTCATTGTGCACATGAGGACTGCAGAAATAAGAAGAACGCCCTCCTCTGGATGAAAGCAAACACCTTCATGTATCACAGAGGACTTGCACAGTATTTGTATTTTGTTCACTATAGAAGGTTCTTACTTGCATCCATATTAAAGCTGTTCTCAAGATTTATAGAGCTTTAGTTGTTGGTTCGTAACCTTTTTTTCTAAATTACTTGAGCTTTCTTATAAACAAGACAAAAAAAAAGTGTGTAACTCTGTGTGCTACCCTTTTATCCTACCGTTGGAAATTAAAGCCTGTTAACTCAATCTTCTCTGAACCAACACAGCACCTCAGGCAAAAACTTTTTACAGTATTGGTGGGTGCTGGCTTTTTAACTTTAGGAATAGCTAATTAAATGAACAAAAGTACACTAAAATCTGATGCACACTAACAATATCTTTCAGCTCAAATAAAAACATGTCAATCTTTGACCTTTGAGCAGACAAACTATTATCAACCTAAAGGCAAAATCTGAACTGTGCAAAAAAGGAAGGAGAATCAATATGCATGTCATTTTAAAAGTCATTATTATAGGATTATACTATTGGAAAGATTCATAAAATCAAAAGACAATGTCTCTTCTGTCTCACTTTTTAATTAATTCAACTCCTGGCAAAACAGTTGAACGTTTTCTGTACAATTTCAGTCATTTTGGAGACGTGAACCATTGACCATATGAATGTGTATGTTATGACTTGTTTCAGCAAAAGGACAGACTTTTGTGGTGAAGATGATTTTGGCACTTGGTACAGGATGAAATAAGTGTTTCTTGAATGACTGTATGAGAGGTTTTTGTATGATGCAGTCAGATTTCCTGTCACTGTGGACCTCAAAGCACAGTAGTAAATGGCAGAATCTGCTTGTACAGCAGAGGAGATCGTCAGATCCACTCTTCTAATATCATTATGAACTTCAGCTGAAAATCTGTCTGGTCTGTCTTCACTTATAAATCCATTTGGGAAGATGAAAAGCAGAAACTCCGGTTTGGATCCGGGATGTTGTCTGTACCATTGTAAATTCTCTACAGTACCCGTATAGTCTTTGTAACTACAGGACAGAGTAACAGTCTCACCAACAAATTTATTTTCATCTGCTGAGAAGGGTTTTATTACATCTGCCTCTGCCTGGCCTAAAATTGGAGAATAAAAACCTAATAAGAGCAATCATACAGTGAGTAATCTAAAGAAAGAAAGAAATAAGTAAAAAGTAACTGGTGTAGTTTGGAAAGAAAAAACATTATCTTACCAATAAACGTCCACAAAAAACTGAGGAGAGTGAAAATAATCATAACAGCAGATATTTGAAGAAGAATCTGAAAGACTTGAGTATCATTCAGACTGGATGCCTTTGAGTTCTGACAACCTCCTTCAGATGAAATGCATCTACATCTTGATATTAAGCTCCACCTTCTGGCAAAATGATTTACTTCTGTAATGGAGTCTTTATAGGCCCTGTCCCAAATTGAACCCTAAGCCTCTGAGGTCTTCCTGCAAGTCCCCGCTTTGATGACATGATGCTGCTTTGAGTTTCAGGTAAAGGTCTGCTGTGACTGTTGTTAAAAAAGCAAAATGTTTTGATAGTTGATTATGGAGAGATCTGTCAATTTTAGGCGGTCCTATTATCGAAGGAAGCAGATTTAACTAGATTTATTTCCCCTGACCTTTACTTGTTTAGGATTCCACTTAATTATTTTGGGGAAAATAAACAACACCAGCTTAACAAAACAAAACAAAAATGGCTATGAAGAATTCTGAAGGAGTTTTTGAAATGCTTGATTATAAATATAGTTGCACAGTGTCTGAAAGGCAGCCGGGGCCTGCTCATGGCGCCCTCACTGCCCCTACTTGTGTGTGTATTCTATGAAAATGTGTTTTGTTGGTGAGGCCTACTTGTGGATTAATTAAGAGATCCTTGAGTTACTGATGAATAATTCAGTCACTGAAACAACACACAGAATGTGCTTGTTAACCCCAAGTGCTGGCAAGTTTTGCTGGATTTTCTTCATATAGTAGCCAAATAGACTAGAAATACTCTGTCATTTATGGTCATAGAGAAAAAAACAATACATAATTTGAAACTGTAAAAACCCTACTTTTGAATGCATCCACTTACAATCAAAACAAAACATTGAGCTTTTGTAAGATAAAGAAAACAAATAGGGTGTTCATTCTGCCGTCTCTGTGAAATTTTCTTTTTTTAGAGTATGTCTCTAAACTGAAACAAAACTCAGCAGATACTTTCACACAGCCATGAGTAATATGTCTTTATAAACATTTAAGCAGAGTTTGTACTGAACACAGTGCAATGAGACTTATAGGTTAACATGTTTATAAGCAACTGAATAGGACACAAATGTCAGGGCATGCCAAACGTTTTCCAGGGCCCTAAAACCCCTCAGACCTCACAGGGCTAAGTATAAATGAAAAGCATGGCTAATATACAAGAAGATTTTGAAGTGAGGAATCAGGTTTCCTGTCACTGTGGGCTGCAGGGCGCAGTAATACTGTGCAGAGTCTGTTACTTTAGCAGAGATGATTTCCAGTTCCATGAGCTTTCTGTGTTTGTCAACTTTAGGAGAAAACCAGCTGGCTGATGGATCTGCTTTAACTTCGTCTCCAGATTCAGTTATGGAGAGAATGAGTTCTGGTTTGGATCTCTGATACTGACGATACCACAGTAGATTGTAAACTGTACCACTGTAGTTGCAGGAGAGAGTGATACTGTTCCCATCTTGAGCTTCTTCTTCAGAACCATGAGAAGTTATTACATCACCAACAGAATCTCCTTAGGGAAAAACATTCCAAATTCACAATTGTGATCAAATAAATATGATATTAACATGTTCAAATCAAAAGAGGTGGTGATAAATAAAATAAATGAATCTCACCTGCAAGTACTGAAAATATTACAAGTGCACAGAGCAGCATGATGGAATGAAATGACAAACTCAGATGTGCCTTTATCTCACTGAAACACTGTGATTTAAGTCTGGAGCTCCACCCTGTGGCAAGATTTGACCTTCCATGATAATTCTTGAGATCATTGTGTACATGAGGACTGCAGAAATAAGAAGAACGCCCTCCTCTGGATGAAAACAAACACCTTCAGATCTTAATGAATCACAGAGGACTTCCACAATATTTGTATTTTTACCATCTATCTTTTTTAAATCACTGGAGCTTTCTTATAAACAAGACTAACTAAAATGTGTGTATGCATATATATGCATATATATGCATATATATGCATACATTTCATATTTCTTACCTGTTTTAAGAAATTGAAATAAAACATAAATTTAAAGTTTTCCACACACCTGAAACCCAACTTAAAGAAGCGGTTGGATCATTTATTGAGTTGTCAAACTGAACAGTAAAATCAGTGACAATACAGAATCACATGACTGGAATCAGGGTTTTTGTACAGTGTTTCTGGGCTTTCTGTCACTGTGGGCCTCAGAGCGCAGTAATACAGAGCAGAGTCTGACACCTCAGCAGAAGAGATGGTAAGATTCACTTGTTTTTTGTCTTTCGAGTCTTTTGCAAACAGACGAAGAGAAGTTTCAGATGACTCTGAATTTTCATTTACAAGTATCAGGAACTCCAGTTTATTTCCCACATATTTCCGATACCATTGCAGGTCATATACAAGACCACTGTAGTCACAGGACAGAGTCACATTGTCACCTCTGAAAATATGTTGTTCAGAAGACGATGGCTGTATTGTGTTAGCAAAGGAATTTCCTATATGGACAAAATGCATATGTATTATTAAACTGATACTAAAGTCACAAACTGATATAAAACACAAGTAAAATGTTTGTTTTTTTAAATAAACAAAAATAATATAATAAATGGTTTACCTATGAATAATGACAGTGGTATCCAATAAAAGAGAAACATGATTGTTGCTGATGAAGAGTGAAGAGTAAAGCTATCAAAGCAGAATGACTCCAACTAAATCAGCCTTTCACACATTCAAGTCTTTGTGCATTTGCTCCACCCTCTGGCTGAGACTTTTTCTTCTCTGATGGTTTTTTCCCCTCTCAAAATGAAAAGACCTGGTAAATGAAGAGACGAAAATCAGTGCAGCCAATTTCTTCCAAAGATAGAACTAGCTCAAATATAGCAGGTAATGAATAATTGTTTTTATAATAATAATAATAATAATAATAATAATAATAATAATAATAATAATAATAATAATAATAATAATAATAATAATAATAATAAATAAGTGATTTATAACTCTATTTGGAAGAAAACCATATCTGGTATACTATAATCATTCAGTAACACTTGTTTCAATCAAAATATTCCATGCAGGCAAAAACCTTTTGCAGTATTGGTGGGTGCTGGCTTTTTAACTTTTTGAATAACCAATTAAATGAACAAAAATAAACTAAAATCTGAAGGAAACTAACAATATCTCGCAGCTCAAATAGAAATGTGTCAATCTTTGACCTTTGAGCAGACAAATTAGTATCAACCTAAAGGCAAAATCTGACCTGTGCAAAAACAAAAATGACAGAGAATTAATATGCATGTCATTTAAAACTTATTTATTGCAGGACTCACTAGATATAAAGACAATATTTATTCTGCCACACTTTAAGTCATTTACTGCCACCTCTTGGCAAAACAGTTTCAAGTTTTCAGTACAGTTTCAGTCATTTGTTAGACATGAACCTTTGACTACATGAATGTATTTGTTATGACTTGTTTCAGCAAAAGGACAGACTTTTGTGATGATGATTTTGGCACTTGGTACAGGATGAAACAAGTGTTTCTTGAATGACAATATGGGAGGTTTTTGTATGATGCAGTCAGATTTCCTGTCACTGTGGGCACCAGAGCACAGTAGTAAATGGCAGAATCTGCCTGTACAGCAGAGGAGATCTTCAGATCCACTTGTTTGATTTCTTTATGAACTTCAGCTGAAAATCTGTCTGGTCTGTCTTCACTCATAACTCCATGTTGTAAGATGTAAAGAAGGAACTCCGGTTTGGATCTGGGATGTTGTCTGTACCATTGTAAATTCTGTACAGTACCCGTATAGTCTTTGTAACTGCAGGACAGAGTAACAGTCTCACCAACAAATTTATTTTCATCTGCTGACAAGGGTTTTATTTCTTCTGCCTCTGCGTGGCCTATATTGAAGAATAAAAGCCTAATAAGATCAATCATACAGTAACTCATCTGTAGAAAGTAGTAGTAAATAAGTAAAAAGTAACTTCTTTAGTTTGGAGAAAAAACACAATGTTATCTTACCAATAAATGTCCACAAAAAACTGAGGAGAGTGAAAATAATCATGATAGCAGATATGTGAAGAAGAATCTGAAAGACTCGAGTATCCTTTAGACTGGATGCCTTTGAGTTCTGACAACCTCCTTCAGATTGAAATGTGTCTACATCTTGATATTAAGCTCCACCTTCTGGCAAAATGATTTACTTCTGTAATGGAGTCTTTATAGGCCCTGTCCCAAATGGAACCCTAAGCTTTTGCGGTATTCCGTTATCTTTGGAGTGTGTTTTTAAGCTGAAACAAAACTCAGTGGATACTTAGCACACAGCCATGAGTAATATGTCTTCATAAACATTTAGGCAGAGTTTGTGCTGAACACAGTGTAATGAGACTCTACCCACTGATATGTTTATAAGTAACTGAAAATGTACAAATGTCAGGGCATGCCAAAAGATTTCCAAGGCCCCCAAACCCCCCCAGACCCCACATGATTAAGCGTCAATGAAAAGCATGGCTAGAATGCAAGAAGATTTTGTACTGCGGAAGCAGGTTTCCTGTCACTGTGGGCTGCAGGGCGCAGTAATACTGTGCAGAGTCTGTTACTTTAGCAGAGATGATTTCCAGTTCCATGAGCTTTCTGTGTTTGTCAACTTTAGGAGAAAACCAGTTGGCTGATGGATCTGCTTTAACTACAGATTCACTATCTCCAGATTCAGTCATGGAGAGAATGAGTTCTGGTTTGGATCTCTGATACTGACGATACCACAGTAGATTGTAAACTGTACCACTGTAGTTGCAGGAGAGAGTGACACTGTTCCCATCTTGAGCTTCTTCTTCAGAACCATGAGAAGTTATTACATCACCAACAGAATCTCCTTAGGGAAAAACATACAACATTTACAATTGAGATCAGATAAATGTGATATATGTATTCAAATCAAAAGAGGTGGTGATAAATAAAATAATTTAATCTCACCTGCAAGTATTGAAAATAATACAATTGCACAGAGCAGCATGATGGAATGAAATGACAAACTCAGATGTGCCTTTATCTCACTGAAACACTGTGATTTAAGTCTGGAGCTCCACCCTGTGGCAAGATTTGACCTTCCTTGATAATTCTTGAACTCATTGTGTACATGAGGACTGCAGAAATAAGAAGAACGCCCTCCTCTGGGTGAAAACAAACACCTTCAGATCTTAATGAATCACAGAGGACTTCCACAATATTTGTATTTTTACCATCTAAAAAAAGACTTTGGTCACTAAAGGTTCTTACTCGCATCCATATTAAAGCTCTTCTCAAGATTTATAGATTTTTAGTCGTTTGTAGTTTTTGACACTTTTTTATAAACAAGACTAAAATGTGTGTATGCACATGGAAATTACTCGAACATCTTATGTGAAGATACATTGCATATTTCTTACCTGTTTTAAGAAATTGAAATAAAATATAAATTTAAAGTTTTCCACACACCTGAAACACACTTTAAAGAAGCGGTTGGATGATTTATTGAGTTGTCAAGCTGAACAGTAAAATCAGTGACAATACAGAATCACATGACTGGAATCAGGGTTTTTTTACAGTGTTTCTGGGCTTTCTGTCACTGTGGGCCTCAGAGCGCAGTAATACAGAGCAGAGTCTGACACCTCAGCAGAAGAGATGGTAAGATTCACTTGTTTTTTGTCTTTCGAGTCTTTTGCTGACAGACGAAGAGAAGGTTCAGATGACTCTGAATTTTCATTTACAAGTATCAGGAACTCCAGTTTATTTCCCACATATTTCCGATACCATTGCAGGTCATATACAAGACCACTGTAGTCACAGGACAGAGTCACATTGTCACCTCTGAAAATATGTTGTTCAGAAGACGATGGCTGTATTGTGTTAGCAAAGGAATTTCCTATATGGACAAAATGCATATGTATTATTAAACTGATACTAAAGTCACAAACTGATATAAAACACACCGGGTAAAATGTTTTTTTTTTTTAAATAAACAAAAATAATATAATAAATGGTTTACCTATGAATAATGACAGTGGTATCCAATAAAAGAGAAACATGATTGTTGCTGATGAAGAGTGAAGAGTAAAGCTATCAAAGCAGAATGACTCCAACTAAATCAGCCTTTCACACATTCAAGTCTTTGTGCATTTGCTCCACCCTCTGGCTGAGACTTTTTCTTCTCTGATGGTTGTTTTTTCTCAAAATGAAAAGACCTGACACGAGTTTCGATTCATCAATAATTTATTGGAAGCTGGTGTGTCACAATTATTTGGTTAATGCAAGATTTCTTAATGTAGTTAGTCAATGTAAGTTTTTGTACAGAGCAGGTGTATTTCCTGTCACTGTGGGCACCAGGGCACAGTAATATACAGCAGAGTCTTTCACTTCAGATGAAGAAATCTCCAGATCCACTTGTGTAATGTCTTTTTTGGGTATCGCTGTGAGGCGTAAAGTGGGTTCAGATGAAACGGCAGTCTCTGTATGAAAAATAAGATACTCTGGTCTGGATCTTGGATATTGGCGATACCATTGAAAGTTGGGCCCAAGCCCACTGTATTTGCAAGAGATAGTAGCACTTTCTCCAACTGAAACATGCTTTTCTGATGACAGAGATTCTATTGTATTTGCATCCGCACTCTCTGTGAGAAGAGAAAGAAGAGATACAAGAAGAGAGTCTATTAAAGTAATTACTGTTCAATAGAACTATAAAATACTTCATACAGATTGTTTTTGTTTGTAACAAAAAAAGTTACTGTAACACGTTTAGCCAGCTGCTGCTGACACTGATGTAACAATCAGAATTAAAGTATTACTTACCCTTAAGCAGTGAAAATGCAAATAAGACTACAGCAAGTCTGGCCATTGTTCAGTAGAATGAATGCTTTAAGTGTCAAACTCAACCTGGAATAAACGACTTTTAACTTGAGCTGCTTTCTATCATCAGGCTGCAGAGCTCCACCCTGTGGCAAGGAAGTGGACAACAACGGATTTACTGTGTGTTGTGACTATTCATACAGAAATTATGTTTTCTATGATGAACAGTTATGTTCAGTCGTTAATGTAAATGTAAGAATAACTTCAAAGATCAAGTAACAGCTGGATTAGAGTTTAATTACTACAGTAAAGCTTCTCCCTCCTGTGGGTCAAACTTGCTGTAAACGTTTCAGATTCATTATATAGTGTGGGCTCCAAGAATCTGAATATGTAAATAACTAATTACAATACTTAAGAAAAAAATACAAATAAAATAAGCAAATTTGTGTCACTGATCATGCAAAGATTCGATTTTCCTGTTTCAACTGAAGTACAAGATTCCTTTTGGAGTATTCTCAAATAATGCTGGACAACATAATTAAAAAAAAAGTATTGTAATTGAAAAACTTGAATATGTAAAGAATATCATATAGAAGCATTTTCACAAGTGGTCTTATTTAACATCAGGTTTTTATTGCTAAGGCTTTCAAATGCACGTACGTTTTGATTTAATATATCTCAGGTTTTTGTACAGTGTAGTTGTGTTTCCTGTCACTGTGGGCTCCAGGGCACAGTAGTACATTCCAGAGTCTGACACTTCAGCAGAGGAGATCATAAGATCAACACGTTTGATCTCTTTTATAGCTTTTGCCGACAGACGGACTGAAGGATCAGGTGGTTCTGAATATTCTGTGACAAGAATGAGGTGCTTTGGTTGAGATCCAGGACTCTGAAGATACCATTGCAGATTGTTTACATCACCGCTGTAGTTACAAGAAAGATTCACATTTTGACCTCTGAAAACATGCTTTTCAGATGATAATGGTTGTATTGTGTCTGTAGAGGAATTTCCTGTAAAAAGAAAAAGAAAAGAAGAGGACAGGCATTGCTATCAAAACTAAAACTAGTTTCAGCATTGCATGCTGCACATACTACATTTTCATTTAAAAGGAAAACCTTTATCAAGCTTTTAAAAATCAAAGCACATACCTATGAATAAAAATGTCATCAAACAAAAGAGAAACATGATGGATGGTCTACAATGAGGGAGTGATGACACAGACGAGTGACTCTGAGACGGCCTCTTGCACATTAATCACTTTGGGCGAGAGCTCCACCCTCTGTGTGTTTCCTCTACCTTCCTCTAACTTCTCATTTTGAAGACTTCCCATTCCTGCACATTCTAAGGTAATGAGATACATTAGCTTGTTCATTTGCAAATGTTTAAAAGACACACATTGCGTTGTTTGTCAAAATGAAAAATAGGCACAAAATAAAGTTTCTGCGAAAGAAAACAAATTCTTCAAGATTAAGAACACCGAATAAGGTCAGTTTAATCCTGGAGTTGATCACAGCAGATTGTGACTGTGTTTTGGGATATGAATTTACAGTATCGTATTTGAATCTTCTGAATGCATGCAGTGGAGATGTTGTACAGATATTTTCTAGTTATGTCAAGATTTTGTACAGTGTAGAAGGGTTTCCTGTTACTGTGGGCACGAGGGCACAGTAGTAAATCGCAGTGTCTTCTATTTCTGTTTTGGAGATCTCCAGGTTCAGCTGTTTTTTGTCTTTTTGTGCTTCAGCAGCATGACGGCCGTTCTCCTCTCGACCCAGACTTTCAAAAGCTTGCAAGAGAAATTCTGGGACAGCGTTGGGATATTGTCTGTACCACTGCCAACTCTGTATATTATTTCCACTGTAGTTGCATGAAAGAGTCGTCATTCCTCCTTCTAAATCATGCTTTTCAGTAAACAGGGGTGTTATTGTATCCGCAAAAACACTCTCTGGAAAAAATATAAGAACAGTAAAAAATGTTTTTATATATTTTTTTATATTTAATATTAGAGTATTTTCAGTAATTATTACTTCATTGATATACTTTTATTTATATATATATATTTATATATATATATATATATATATATATATATATATATATATATATATATATATATATATATAAAAAAACAAATGTACATATCAAATGTAAATACCTGTAAGAAGTGTCGAAATGGTGAGGTAAAACAAAATCATTATGACTGGTGGGAATCATACACAAAATGAGATATGGGGAGTCACAGGACTGCACTCTGCTGCACCCGTTCTCACTGAACTCCACCCAAAATATTGTGTCACCCTCTGTTGGTTTTTAGAAGTCAATATTTTTTCTTTTATTGAGAACAACTCATTCAAACAATCAAGCAAATAATATCTACTTAAAATGTGCCATAAGGGTTTCTATGAATTAAGGATAAGTGTGTTGTTATATTATCAGTTTGTGAAGAAATGTTCATTTATCAACAATTTGAATTGTTAGTGTCTTGCACTTGACTCCAAATCGTGTCACGTATGATTTTGAAATCTCCCAAAAAGAAGAGAAAATTAAACTCTGACTTGAAATGCCTTATAAAATACAATATATAATATATAATTTTGTTTGGGGAACTCTTTGGGAAACTTACTGTGAGTGTGGGCTCCAGTGTGCAGTTGAATCTGTCCAAACATCATTTTACATATTTAGATCCACTACTAGATCCTTCTGCTTAACAATCCAGTCATGTAAATATTGTGCTTTCAGGATTACACAAGCATATTTTTTTTAGAGATTCTTACAATAAAGACATACAACTATTTAGTGTAATTCATCAGTTATTTTCCCCTTAATTTTGTACGGGGGACTTGAGTTTCCTGTCACTGTGGGCTTCAGGGCACAGAAGTACATTGAAGAGTCTGTAACTGAAGCAGAAGAAATCTTCAGATCCACACGGTTTTTCTCCTCATTTACTTTAGCAGAAAGTCCAGGTATTGGAGGGTCCGCTGGCTGCTCGAGTTTGTCTTCAGTAACCAGAAACAAAAACTCTGGTTTAGAGCCGCTGTATTGACGATACCACAGGAGAGAATCGCTGCTGTAAGACCCATTGTATTTGCAGGCCAAAGTGATGGCGTCGCCGTTGGTAACACATTCAGATGAGGAGAGAGACGCTATTCCTTCTCCACATACATCACCTGAAACAGGCAGAGCAGTTTATTACCCATTCAACACTAATGATTAATGTCTGACTTATATTTTGAATATTTACTTAAAAATATCACATATCTTACCTGAAAAGAGAAGAATGATCCAGACACTGTAAAACATCACATCACAAGACATCGTCACAAGAAGCCCAAACTTTAAAACTGACCAATTCTGACTGATTCTTTGAACTGCTTCCTTTTTGAACTGTACACCAGTTGAAGGTTCAAATCTTCTGTAGAGTACTGCCATCTGCTGTACATTTTATGCTATTACTAATTATTTTGCGTTACTAATTACAGTATCTATTTGAGGGCAAGTAGTTTGACTGATAGAAGGTATATTTGATTTTAGATACTGTTGATTGTAATCCAGTTTATATCAGTACTATAGATTAAACATAACCATCACTGCTGATAAAGCTGCAGTGTGTTTTGAGACTTAAAACTCAACATAATTCCGTTATGTGGCTGCAACAATGAATTTAAATCAATCAGCTGTGGAGAGAACAACGTTATAATTCATAGTGCAGTTTATTTAGTTAGACATCTTGAGTGTTTTGCTTTCCTAAAGAAACTTTGAATTCTTGCACAGAATGTTTGTGTTCTGTCAAGAAATGTTGCATTCACTTGCAAAACATTTTAGTTCTTTGTGAGCTCATGCAACATTTCTTGGGTGAATGCAATAACGTTGAAATATTGATTACAACACCATGTCCTTAGGACTCTATACTCTTCATATTCTTGACACCAAGAAAAAATGGTTCTCCTTGAAAAACCGTTCACTGAAATGTTTGTGTGAGGGTGTTGTTAGAGGGTTTACAATACAGGCAACCAATTTATATAAAATTAAGTTGCTGGGTTCAAAGAACAGGGTTACTTCACTAGGCCACCAAATCCATAATTTTGCCCCTGTGTGTTGCGACAGAAAGTTTAGTTAAGAGATTAAAAATTAATTAAAATTTTATTATTTATTAATTTTACTATGTAGAGTATAAGGGCACTAATGTGATATTTATGTTCAAATATCCTTTATTATTTACATTTATGAAGCTATTTTTAATGATTCCTTATTTATGGCATGTACTCAAGCATTTTGTCAATTCCAATCTGTTCAATCAATTGAATCTTCTCGATCAGCAAACATTGCCGACTCTATGACAAAAAAGAGATTTCTGTTTCTAGAGGTTTTTGTACAGTGTTCGTGTGTTTCCTGTCACTGTGGGCTGCAGGGCGCAGTAATACACAGCAGAGTCTGATACAGCAGGAGAGGAGATCTCCAGATCCACTTGTTTATCTCTCATACTCATTTGTCCATCCATTCCAGGTATACGGGGATCTGCATATGTTACATGTTTCGTGGATGACTCCAGGACGAGGAGCACAAATTCGGGTCTGGATCCAGGATACTGTCGATACCAATGCAGACTGTTTACACTGCCATTGTATTTGCATGAAAGAGTGACCGGCTCCTTCTCATTTACATTCACATTGTTCTGCAATGGTCTTATTGACTGTGCAAATGCATCTGCATTAAATAGAAAACATTCAAGTTAGGAAGAATAACAAGATGAAGACATTCAGAAAATGTCAATCAAATGGAAAATGAATACTATGAACTTGCATTAACAAAGCTATTACAGTAGTGCTGTATGTCACTTACATTGTGTTTCTGAAAACACAAGCAGACCGAACAGGAGCATCATCTTGAACCACAGATAAAAACTGCAGACAGAATTGTGAAATTTTCTGTGAGATCCTTCAAAGCTCCACCCATCAGTGAAAGCATTCAGTGAAGTCATGTTATCTATGTATCAGATTCAGTTTGGTCTTGAAATAAGTTTGAACTGTTTAAATACTTTTTCTAAACTGAAGAATGATATAAAACAAGAAGGCTATAATTATACAATACAATTTTACTTTACTGAAAATGCCAAGCTTTGCAGATGTATGTAAAGTCTGCTTATTTGTATTTGAAACAAAGTATTTTTTACCTTTCTTTCCAACTTTCAAAAAGAGAGAGAAAGAAATATCTAAAACTATTATAAAGTTTAAGTCAAACGTTCAAAATCTTTATTTAAGCATTTCACAGCAATAATCAATTCAGTTAAACCAATTCTGTTGTGGAAAGTTAAGAAGATGTAATTGTCTTTCATTTCAATTATTTTATAGTCTTAAAGAACATTTAAAGTCTCTATGAAATCCGAATGGACTGTTTTTAATGGAATATTGTATTTATTATAAATAATTAATCTGTGCTCATAAATGTTTTTTTGTTCATGTTATTCTCGTAATCTTTAATCAAAATAACTTGGTCTACAACAACACCTATTGTCTTTTCTGATGACGTGTTTCGTTTAGTCAATCCCAATGAACCCAATCAAATTCCACCCTACATATCTTCTTTATGTAACCATCTCACTCAGACATGCATCACAATATGGAATAAAAGTTTTATGTTGACTTGAACATTACATCAACATTACATTAACATTACTCCTCATAGAGGTTTTTGTACAGTGGGGTTGTTCTTCCTGTCACTGTGGGCTCCAGGGCACAGTAGTACAGTGCTGAATCTGTGACTTCCACAGAAGAGATCTTCAGATCTACCTGCTTCTCCACCTTATTCACACTGGCATTCAGTCTTGGGAAAGGGGGTTCTGCTTGTAATAAACTGCCTGATTCATAAACAAGGAGCAGAAATTGAGGTCTGGATCCAGGATGTTGTCGATACCAATGTAAACTACGTGCTTGGCCATCATATTTGCATGAGAGAATGATTGTCTCTCTCTCAGTGGCATGTTGTGTGGTGTTCAACGTTGTTATTGACTGGCCAAAAGATTTATCTGTGAATAGAGCATGAAAAACAGTCTTCAGGATAAAAGAAATTAAACAAAATGATCAGCCGTTGTGTACAATCTGAACTGTTTTGAATGATTTTTTTTTTTTACCATGTATTTACGTAAGTAGTCTTTATAAATAAATCATAATTCAAATGAGATAAAATATAATATTGAAATAATATAAAATGATGAAAAATGCTACTCACCTTCTATGGCTAATAGTACAAGTAGGTAAAAAAGAGATCTCATTTTTGCACTGTTGAAGAACAGATTGAGATCATTTAAGAAATGAAGGCCAACACAATCTCTTGAAGCTCCACCCACATAGTGGATTTCAAACATGGAAGACTGTGAAATACATTTTGTATAGTTTTTCATAAGACAAAAGTAGAATCTCGTAGATTTATGATTCCAAATGGGATAATGATTTAATAATAATGCACATTTTTGACAACAAACTTAAGTGGGTTAAAGCACAAGTCATTATAACACATATCACTTAATGCTTTAATAATCAATAATACAGATGTATAATATTTTCTTATTTAAACTCCAAGACATCTATATGTAGTAATGAGGATAATAAGAACAGTTGTCATAACTACATACCATAACACAATGACACGAGGCACTGGCAAATTAGGACAAAAATGTTTCAAATCAATTTAGACTGTTTGGTCAGAATTGTTTACTTAATACATGTCACAGAATTATATATATTTCATAGTGACACAAATGTTTTGTATTGTTGAACATCAGTAGTTGTAAAGGAGACAATAGTAATGTAATTATTTAAAACTCTGAATCTCAAACTTAATCATTAGCTTTAAAGTGCAAGATCAAAAAGTTCAAATGCAAACATAATCATCCAATATTTTTCCTCCACTCTGCTGAGACAATGACCACAGATTCTAGTCTCTATTTTTAATGTGTTTCATTTTTGTACGGTGCATGTATGTTTCCTGTCACTGTGGGCTGCATGGCGCAGTAATACAGAGCAGAATCAGTTAAAGCAGTTCCAGTGATCTCCAGATCCACACGATTCTTGTCCTTGTTTAATTCAGCAGATATTCCAGGAATTGGAGGTTCAGCTGGTAGCTTAAATGTAGCTTCATTGACCAGAAACAGGAAGTCTGGTCTGGATCTCGGGTACTGACGATACCAATGGAGAGCATCTGTGGCAGCAGATCCATTGTAATTGCAGGACAGGGTGATTGTTTTACCTTCTGAGACAAATTCATTAGGAGAGACTGGCGCTATTCCCTCACTAGAAGCATCGCCTAAGAGAAAGAGAGGAAAAAGGATGGGAATTATCAGTGGATGTAAAGTGCTTTCTCTTCTAAAGTGTTTTTGTTTTATTAATTATTATTAATTATTGCATGTATCTTACCTGTTAAGAGGAAGATAAGACACAGACAAAAAAAGGATATCATTTCTGACAAGGAACAGCTGTGTTGAAACCTCTGCATGCCTGAAGTCATTACCTTGTATCTCTTTCGCTTATGTATGTACCCTTTGAAGAATTGGTTTACTTTATTTTCATTTTTGGTCAAAGAGCGCCCACTTTTGGATCATTTCAGACATGAAGTTTCTGAAATGTGTGCCTACTTTCAAAAATTGCACACTGGCCTGTGGAAAATACATTTAATTAAAATACTGAATCAAATCACAAGGCTAATTGTGAATATTTTAACTTTCTCATTTTTGATGCTTTAAACGAACAAGGAAATTAGCTGACTTTAATCATTACATCTTATACACATTACATCTCATTACACAGTGCAAGCTACATAGTGTGAGTTACAGAGTAAACACTTCAAAGAGGAACATGTGAAACCTCATGGTGCTTATTGGTTCATTTTAAGCAGGTTTATTAATTTTATTGATGTTTAATTTCTTTTATATATTAGTCATTCCACTTTACATACTAATAAATTATACGTTATTCAGCTGCATGTAACTATTACATGGTTAAATTTATATTTATACTATTCAAGAATTTATATTTCAGAGATAGCAGACTATTGTATAATATATTTTGTAGTATATAAGGGTATAATAAATAAAAAATAATAACAGTACAATTCATTTCAATTAAATTAAATTCCTGCACTAATACAAAAATATAGTGAATAAGCTATTAATTACTGTATAAATCAGGGCTATATTCCAGAAGAAGATAGAAATGATTTGAAAGTGATTTAATTTCAACACCATTCATTTCTTGTATATGGAATGTGGTTGGAGGTTTTTGTACAGTGTTGTTGTGTTTTCTGTGACTGTGGGCCTCAGGGCACAGAAATACACAGCAGAGTCTGTCACTTCAGCAGAGGAGATCTCCAGATCCACTGTCTTATCTCCGATGTTCATCTTGCCATCCAGTCTAGGAATAGGGGGATCTGCATATATTACAGCCTTCTTGGATGACTCAACAACAAGAAGCAGAAATTCCAGTCCTGATCCAGGATATTGTCGATACCAAAGCAAATTCTGCACACTGACATCATATTTGCATGACAGAATGACTGGCTCCCCCTCAGTAACTTGTGTTTTACCCTGCAGTGGTGTTATTTTCTGTGCAAAACAATCATCTGCAAAATGTGTGTAGAGCATGTTGATCAAAAAGAATGAAATTAATATCAAAAGTCTTTAAAACTTAAAAACTTCTCACAATATAAATAACAATATTTTTTTTGACAATAATAAGTACATTGTATTTATATATTTCAAAACGTATTTATATTTAAACTGGTCTTTTACATACCCTGTGTTATTGTCAGCAGAAGCAGAGAGTACAGGAACATCATGACTACACTGTAAAACCCAAAGGAATATTGTGATGAAGAAATGACAATCTCTCTTGAATCTTTCTCAAAGCTCCACCCACACATCTCATCATCAGCATGTTCAATATTTGAATGAATAAAAGTATTTAAAAGTTGTTGTTTTTTTACCTGTTCAATTAAACTTTCTTTTTAAAAATGTTAGAGTGCTGAGCATGGTAAATTTAGCACAGTTGCTGTAAAGTCGAAATCAGAAATCAGAAAGAGCTTTATTGCCAGGTATCTTTAAAGAAATGTCCACAGCACAAGCAGAATGACAGTGACAATAATAAGGAAATAGGAAATAACAATATACAAAAATGATATATGAAAAAAAAATATATATATATACCAAAATAGACAATAGATGGGACATGTGTGTACAGGTGTGTTATGTAGCATCGGCCAGACAACAAAAGTTCTAAGAGGAAGAGGTCTGGCTGTGAGAGGTCCAGTAAAATACATAATCTGATTGATATTGAGTGTCAAACCACTAACATTCTGATTTGGGGTTTTCATTTCTTTTGACCTGAGAACAAAGTAAAACTACAAAGGACATTTAAATAAAGCAATTTTTTCAATGAAATTAAACACCATCACTGTTTTTCAACCAATTTTTAAAAATTAATACATCCTGTAGTAATATGCTATATATCTAGAATCAAGTAAATTGTAAATGATTATTAGCAAATTCCTTTCTTAAAATACGTTAATGGAGTTTTCTTTTCTTGAAGTGCATTTCCAATCACTTTATCTCAAGTGTTTCCTCCCAAATATAGTGGATGTATAGCTTTAACGTTCATGTCTATTTTAGTTTCAGACACCTGCAGGTTTTACCTCAAACTTATATGTCCTAATTTGTCTGCAACCTAAAGGAGCTTTGGTGATTCTTCTGCACTTCAAAGACAGCGCTATAGATAGAGATGGATATCAGTTTAAACTAGAACTGTGCTAAAAATAAACAATTCTTGAACAAGAAGAAGCAGAGTGACAACCTAAATATATGATTAACAGATGCAGCTTAACATGTTGCGTAGTACAATAAAATAAATATCAGTTATTAAACAAACATAAATAAAAGCAGTGCAAATATGCAACACATTAAATTGTGTTACATAAAATAACAAGAGTTGTTTTTAGAGGAACACATGTTTATATTTTGCACCACTTGTTAAACACAATTCTCTGTTAAAAGTTTTTGTACAGTGTAGATGTGTTTCCTGTCACTGTGGGCTGCAGGGCGCAGTAATACACAGCAGAGTCTGACACTGCAGAAGAGGGGATCTCCAGATCCACACGTTTTGTATTTTTATTAATTCTTGGCTTTAAATGTTCAGGTATATTTTCACTCTTCAGCCCACTTTCATAGATGTAGAGGAGGAACTTTGGTGCAGATGATGGATATTCAATGTACCACTGGAGAGTGTCAGGTACTCCACTGTAGTTACATGTGAGTGTTACGCTTTCACCCTCTAAAACTTGTTTTTGTGAGTCATGAGACGTTATCATGTTTGCCAGGATGTTACCTATAAGAAGCAGTAAAATTAAATAATAAACAAATGACATAGTAAATTACAATCTCTGTTAATAGCAATTCTGATAAATACAATTATTATATAATTAAAGTCAATAATACTTAGAAATTAATCAAAACTCACCTATATGAAGCACCAAAATTACAAAGACTGGAAGGCACATTTTGGTTGATACTATTGCAAAGAGAGACAGTGATGTAATTCCACAAGCCGAATTCAAACCAAGTCAAACTAAACTGAGAGCTCCACCTCCTGACACACTGATGTTCCTACTGGGAGGGAAAAACATTGAAACTCAAATTTCAGATCATTCATCTTTGACAGGAGCTGATGCACAGGCTCTTTGATCTTTGCAAAAATCACAAATAGACTCACCATTGTACATACAAAATATAAAAATATATATCAGACATGCCAGGCTGTATGGTTTCAGACTTCCCACCATTTTGTTGTATCAGAGGAAGGAAATTTGGCATTGACTTTGGATGTTGACAATACCAGTACAAAGCAACGGCTGAGGAGTAGTCGCATGACAACATGACTTTATCCCCACTCTTTCTATAAACCTCAGTTATGACAGGAGTGATGAGAGGAATGAGTATTTGTAAATATAGACTCGTTCTTGTATTTTGGCTGATCTTTGTGAACCTGATCTCTGGATGATATATTGTACAGGGATAATACAAATTTCATCATGCAAAATCTGAAAAGTTTGTAGTTGCAAGATGGAAGTTAAAATAATCAAATATTGAGCTACTCACCTCCGACTGATAGAAAGCCAAGTAAACAAAGTAACATTGTTCAGGGGGATCTTCTGACTGACAGATCAGTTTGTAGATTATCTATTTCAAAACCACATCCTCAGGATGGCCTCGATGTGTCAGAACACTAAAGCCCCTCCTACTGTTTAAGGTTTTGAGTTGGGGGTCCAGTAAGAGACTCCCTAAATTATGAGCAGAATAACCATAAGAAAATATAAGGTGATTATTCTGATTTTATTTTATTATTTTATTTTACACCATTAAAACGAACAGCAAACAAATTCAATTCCATTTTCAACTCAACTTATATGCAAAATTTAATCTCTAGACTTTTGAAACATGCAATCGGTTTTCCCAGACTAAAATGTTTGAGCTGTTTTAACTGGCCTTTATATATATATATATATATATATATATATATAATGCTGTATATTATGTATATTATTTATGTTTGTATCATACTGTAAAAATTGCTGCTGGAACAGAGAAATGTCCCCATTGTTGGACAAATAAAGGTTTATCTTATGTTATCTTAACTAATCTTAAGACACTAAAACTTTCGGTATGTTTTAGTAACATATTTTTCATGCCTGTAGCTTATTTTTGGTTCAAACTCTAATACTAACAACAAGGATTGCATCTTCCAGAATGATGAAACATTAGATGGACATTTAAAATTTGTGTCAATATTAAGATATTATAGATACAGCACTGGATATGATCTGCATCTAAACAATTTGTTTTTTTTTTCACAATACAAATGCTGCTTCAATTAAATCTATTATTCTTTTGGTTTTGGCTACTGTATCAGTTGCAGGTGTTCCCACATACAGTAATGGTTATGGCAGATAATTATGCTTGGTTTGGCTAATACTTTGATGTTTTTGAGTTCAAAGTATGTGTGTTTTTGTACAGCTTCTCATAAACTTTGTATCACTGGGTCTTTCCAAAGCACAGTAATAAAGAGCTGAATCTTTCAGAGCAACTGTTTTGATAATCAGTTCAGTGGATGTTCTGGTTGTAGAGGATTCAAAATGAGGATCTGGTGTATTACTACTGCCATCTCTTGTTCGAGCACCTTTCCGTAGTAAATACTGTGGCTCACTGTTAGGAAACTGTCTGTACCAATAAAGATCAACATTTTCACTGCTTGTTTCATATGAGCAACTTAATGTCACTCTGTCATTTTCATTTCTAATAATAACAGCTTCATCTGGTCCAATGCGATCACCAAGAGTAACTGGAAAGGAAATAAAAGGTGTTAGTGAAAGCTTTGTGATAAATTCAATATTATCAAACTTTGAAATTATACGTTCATGTTAAAAATTCACATACATTTTATAGAAATACCTGATGTAGCAATGAGGATTAGTACTAGCGATCTCCTCATCCTGAATTTACTGATCAGCTGTGTGCTTCTGTTCTGATAATTGTTTCTGTGTAGTCTCAAGTGGTTGATGGTACAACTTATCAACTTTATGCACAGGCTTGTGTTGTTGAGAGTTGTGAAAAGTGCTGCCCTCTTATGGCATGTGTGCAGAGTCTCTGGTCTCATGGTTTGTAACATCTAACTCTTTGAGCTTTGAGCAGGTTTTTGTATGGTGTACATGGTGTTTCCTGCCACTGTGGGCTGCAGTGCACAGTAATACATGGCAGAATCCTCCACATCTGCAGGGAAGATTTCCAGATTCACCGTCTTGCTTACTTTGTCAACTGAGGCTGTCAGCCGAGGGTGAGGAGGTGTAGCATTCTGGATTTGTCCCGATTCCATGATTAATATCAGAAATTCTGGCTCAGAGTTGAGGTACTTTCGATACCACTGTAGATTATTCATTGACACAGTGTTGGGTATGGACGGTGCTCATGAATGATCGATCAAGATTCATTCTTTGATTGAAAAAAGTGATTCGACAGGATCGGCTCCGTAGAGTCTGTGACTTGACAGTTTAAGACTTCTAGGACACAAACCATTCGCATTCACCCTCGCTCTCCTCTGCATTTCAAAGGATGCCATCGTAAAACAGCCCCCACACACAAACACACACATACATACCAAGAACAAAAGACTGTGCCATGTGACTTTTAAATTAGTCACTTTCCATTTTTAGATGTGTTGTGTTTTACCTATATGTATGCATGCTTTGTTATAACCATTTTAGATGTGTTTGATAATTTAGAAGCTTATAATCAGTAAATACTTGGGTAAAACCAAGTCAATCTTTACCTTGCCTTCATGCTAAGAGTTAGTATAGCCATGAATGGTCTCGGAATCTTTGTCTTTCCATTTGCAGACCGTCTAGGTTTGTTTCACTGTGCTAGGATGCATCAGACTCTTTCTTTTATTCCAAAACCCAAAGGTCTGCATTCTCAAGTAGGCAATAAAACATGCTAATCACCTCAGGCTAAGAGACAAAGAAAAGTTTCCCGCTTCTCAGTTCCTTCACTCTGAGTGGCTGTCCCAACTTAGAGGCGTGCTTTGTTTATGCCTTTATAAGCGCCCGTAGGCCAAGGATCAACCTCTTCAACCCCTTCTTCCAGCCCCTTCTTCCTGTTCCTTTTCCTCCTCTGGCGCGGATTCTTGGATCCTCCTTCAGCGCCATTTTCCACAAAGGACATTACCAGATTAAGAACCTAATTTGAACTTACCGCGGACCACAACGGACCCGCCCAGGAAGACGCAAACCTCGGACCAGATCGGAATTCACACGCACGAATTCCGACCAGCCACAGAAAGAAACATAAGCAAGTAGCCCTTAAGCGATCCTTAAATAGATTTGAGTTTATACCAATAAGTTGGTCTGATTCCTTGCTTGTTCTCAAATAGGTTATAGTCTGTAATACTACCTTCCTTTGTCTCTCCTACTCTCTCTCTCTCTTATTCTCTCTTCTTCCCTTTTTCAATTAATCTGTGTATGTTTGTTTATTGTTTGTCGATTATTAAAATATATATATTCACACGTGATTGCCTCTGAATTGCTCATCCATAAGTCACTTTAATGGTGACCGATCCTTGTTACAAATTAATGGAAAGATCTTTCTTTGTGGCCAAAAGAAACCTTTCCTTTTTATAGAGTTTATAAGGTCAATATTTGCTGGACAAATTATCCGTCCTTTGAACTCTTTTCTAGAATTAAAGAAAATTCTACAAGTCGAATCAAGCCATAGATATTAATAATTGTTATAATCCGTTATAATTAACTGTTAATATCCAAATTCCCCTTTGTGCAGATTTATGTGTGTTCGATCACAAAACGACTCACGCACACATAGATCCGCACCATTTCCCTTAGGCTTAGAATCGCTACAACAGTGTAATGGTATTTACAAGAAATAGTCACTTTTTCATTGTCCTTGGTTTGTACAACAGGAGATGTTGGAGTAATGCTGTCTTGTATACTGGCACCTGAGAAGAATGATTAATTGGCGGGTTAAAGCAATTTAGACCATTTAAAATATTTAGATTATTTCAAAGCAGCTTTACAGAAATAAACAGGAAAATAACAAAAATGAATAAATTATGAAATTACTTCATTCAGTTTTAAAGCAGCCCTAGAGAAGGCAATAGTATCATGAGCTCAAGTTAATTTATTGTTGACTCAGTTCAGTTAATTCATGTCAGTGTGGCAAAGACACTAAAGTTAAATATGCACTGCTAATGCACTGCCCTGCTAATGTGGAAATAAAATATATGAACAGAAATCTTACCAATGAATTCCATTAAAATTAGTAGCAAACAGAAAGACATTGTTTAGAATGATGGTTTCCTTACTGAGCTTTGCAGAACTGCCACAACAGCCTTCTTCAGACAACTGAAGCTCCCAGCCAGTGCGTTCAACAGCCAATCACAGTGCAGGGATGTGACTGGCAGGTTCACCAGGTGCTATAGACCCTTGACATAATTAGAAGGGCTTTTTTTCTGTATAATTACATATTTTGTTTGTATGGATGTTATCTGTTTTTTGTTGTTATGATTGTTGTAAGAGATACAACTATTCTCCCTTTCCCTGATCTTGTTAGTATGTATAAGTTCTCCAATAAAAATAATAATAAAAAAATTTACACAATTAAAAGATTGAGAGAAAGAAGAAAGAGCAGAGAGAAATGCTATTACAAACTCATAAACTGATGCTCTTGTCATCTCCTGTGGAGTAAATGCTGAGTCAATTAAAGTAATCTACATATGTTTTCAAGAAGTTTTTATAGGGTAGTTTAAAGTGCTGTCCATATAGAAAAACAAAACACAACAAACAAAAGATGACAGATTTCAAATTGGCGTTGCATTTTGTCTGACGTTTCAGGCTAATTTGTATTGGTTGGACAGACGACAGAAGTTTTAATACAAACAGTGAGAGTGCATGGCAACAAACTGTAATATGTGGGCTGTGAAGTTCATGTTTTTGTTAGAGAACTCAATATCCTGTTTTCACAGTGGGCCTCAAAGCACAGAGGTACACAGAAGAGTCAGACAGATGAAGGCTCCGGACAGTCAGTGTAATTCTTCTTGCAGCAGAATCCAACTGGGACTGAAATCTTTTGCTGGGGAAGTCTTTGGAATTACTTCCATTTCCAAGATTGTGTCTTACTAATATATAATTTGGAGTTAAATGCTTAGTTTGCCTGTACCACAGCAGAGCAGGCATTGTGTCTGTTGAATTATAGTCACAGTTCAGGGTCACAGTCTCTCCCATGTAAGCTGAAGTTGTTGTTGGCTGATGTACAGTGTGTTGTCCTCTGCATTCTGTGGAGAGCATATACTGTTACATCATTTAACTTATTCTGCCTCTCACATCACATTCTCAAAAAACATTTTCCTAAAATAGTGAAATTAATAAAAAAGAACTACATCACCTAGACAGAATATAACAATAAGGATATCTCTCAGCCAAGTTCTCATGATTGACCAAAAACAATAGCTGAATGTGGACCTGACACCTTCTCTTACTGTCTGTTCAGCATCTGAACTATCAAGGTTGTGTATCCTTTCACACAACATATCAACTTTCACTGTTGAGCAAAACCCTGGGTGCTCCCTGCTGGTATAAAATAAAAATGCAGATTCATTCTTATGATAATTTCATGAACTTCTCCCTAAATCAGACTCAGTACTAACAAGAAAGCTTAAAAAGAAAAAAAAGTTTGCTAAAACATTTTAATTTCAGAAATTACTAAGTATTACGTAGGAATTTATTTTCTCCAAAATCTAAATCCAATGAATCACTCCACTATTTTGTGCGTATTGAACTGCGGTTCTTTTTTTTTCATTCAAAGTTTAGTTTTTATATATAACACATGTTTGTGTAGTCTTTAAAGGAATAAACATCATCATATTTTGTGACCTTCCACCAAATGGCGAACAAAAATTAATACAGGCAAAAAGACAAAAAAAAAATTCTTGTCTATTTTTATAAGCTATTTTTGCCACTTAGATGACTGATATTTTTACAGTGATATTACAAAGCCTCAAAAAACTTTTCGACTGTCACATTTTTTCCCGACCAGTGTAGTGACCCTAAAGGACCACTAAATGGCAGATTAATCATAAGATTGATTAACTATGTTATTGTCTCTTTTTCATGATAATCTATATATTTTTGAATGCTGTATTGCTATATTACTATTACACTGTTATATTGTTTGATTGTTATAATACTTTGCACAGAAGAATATGTTTGCTTTCATGAAATAAATGAGACCGTGTTGAACCAATTGTTTGCAGAAACTGATATCAGAATATAAACTACAATTGAGCGTGCCTTAAAAAGCTTTGCTTTTTTGCAATGTCCTCAAATTCTACTAAAGGGAAAGAGGAATGTTTTTGTATGGGTCTACCATGCAGAGTCAGATTGTTGTACAGTGTTCATGTGTTTCCTGTCACTGTGGGCTCCAGGGCACAGTAGTACAGAGCAGTGTCTGACACAACAGCAGAGGATATGCTCAGATCCACACGATTTTTCTTTTCATTTAGTCTGACCGAAAACCGAGGATCCAAATTCTCTCCCCTTTGGACCCGTGCAGAGGTTTGCAGAATTAATAAAAGATATTCAGGAGCTGATCTGGGATATTGGCGGTACCAATACAAACTAATTGCTGTTGAGTAGCTGCAGGACAAAGTGACATTGTCACCCTCTTCATGAAAGACCTCAGTTTGGTCTGATGTAATCAGACTCTCAAACTTTCCACCTGAAAACGATGAAAAACACAATTAGAAAAATATTGTAATAATAAACTCTGATCTATAAAAACTCCTTTTGTTTTAATTTGCCCATTTAGTTAGTCTGAAATAATTTACGGTGTAATTATATTCAAATATGGTATTTTATTAAGATAAACAAATAAACCTGAGGAAGCATTATTGAGTTCTACTCACTCCCAACAGCACAGAGCAGGACAGTTGTGATGAGCAGCATTATGCTGAAATGGCACGTCTGTGATGGCACTTGCAATCTTTGAAGCTGCATGAAGCTCCTCCTCCTAAGAGTGAAAAATGTGCATGATAAACTCTGTAAGCCCTCATGATGTCAAGTTTTTGTATAGTAATGCTCGAGTTCCTGTCACTGTGGTCTGCAGCGCGCAGTAATACAGTGCTGAGTCTTGTACTGTGGAAGAGGAGATTTCAAAATCTACACGATTTTTCTCCACATTCAGTTTTCCTGAAAGGCGCTCGTCTGAAGTCTGTATTACTTTTCCAGAACTTTGTAGAATGAGCATGAGGAAATGAGGAACTGATGCGTGATGCTGTCGATACCAAAGGAGACTGTATGCCGAGGAATATCTACAGGAGAGTGTTATGTTCTCAGTCTCAATTCCATACACTTCTGTGTGTTCTGATGTAATGGCATCTGCTACAGTGACATCTTAAAAATAAAAAAATAGCTCAATTGGCATTAAAAAGAAGCATATTTTCAGTAATACAGTGACACTCACTTACTAAAAAAATGAACTCACCTGCAAGGGTTACGATGCGAAGGACTATGTACAGCCACATTGTGAGCCTAAGCAGAGCAAAATAACATGACAAGTGACAAATCTGAAGTCTCTTCTGGAAGCTCCGCCTTCTTCCTTAGTAAGGCATTTGTACAATCTTATGTTTTTTTTTTTAACTGTTTCTCTACTTTTGGTATTTATAAGCCAGTAATGGGCGCCTGTAGCAATTATTTATTAATAATTTAATTGCAGTTATTCAATCTAATCACAGTTGAGGTAAATGCAATGCAAATGTAATGAAATAAATTATTGTACATTTTAAAAAATTTCAGTCACTATTTGAAGAATATAACAAAACACTTTGAAAACGTGACAATAGTAAAAAGGTCTTCATTCATACAAAATTGTTTTTTTATGGGTTTAATCAGACTGTACATTATACATGTATTATATTATCAAAATTTTCATAAGTCATGTAGGCCTATTTTTTAAAATAATTTTTATTATAATATTATATACGATTCCAGGTAATAAAATGACTTATTAGGTTCACACTGCAAGTGATATGAACAAAACAGAATAAAAATCACAGTTATTTATGACAATTAATCGACAGCCCAAAATTCATGATCATGATTCATGTCTTGATCCTGTAAGTCGCTTTGGATAAAAGCGTCTGCTAAATGAATAAATGTAAATTACAGGTTGATACAGGTTTACACAGTGACTTTATAATCTTCCTTTTCCAGGTGTAACCACATCTCTTGCTGCTCAGAATATTATTTACTGTAAGGAAGGAAACTTTTATGTGGTTTGAAAGTTTTTGTACAGCCTGCTAAATTAATTTCACCACAGTGTTCTTCTAGCACACAGTAATATGAAGCCGTGTCCTCCAGCTTTAGATTGCTAATGATGAGAAAAGTGGATGTCTTTGAAGTTGCAGAATCATAGCAAGGATCTATGCTTTTAAAGCTTGTGTCTGATCGTGCACCCTTTTGCAATAAAAACTCAGGTGCCTGTCTTGGGATCACCCTACCCCAGGAGAGCAAAACATGAGAGCTGCTTGATTCATACACGCATGTGAGAGTCGCAGAGTCCCCCTCTCTACCGATGACAGTTTTTGTCTTTGGTTCAATATGAGCACAGAAAGTGATTTCTACAAACAAATGAAATAAATCAATGGACATTTAAGCAAGAAAATACTGATCTGTTTATTTGATGTTGAAGTAATGGTGTGTTTGTACCTGCCAGAAATGTGAGACAGATGAGAAGTTATGTAGACATCTTCAATTTGTACAGTAATTATGTCCTTGAGCAGTGAATCCTTTGATTGTTCTATCAGCTTCTTATAAGGGCAAGGGTTAACATTGTTAGTCTTTGATTGGAACATCCCATCATGAATAGGCTGTCACCACATCACAATGCAGAATGAATGTAGTCCCGTTATCCAAACACAGAACAAGTAGGCGACGACAACTGATTCACCCACAACTCTGATTCATTCAGGATCAAAACAAACAACTGGGAAAGCAAGACTTACTGTCAAACATACACTTAACGCTTGTATAATTAACCCAAACCTTGCTTACTCAAGGAATGTTGGTTCCAAAAATACACCCGGGAGTAAATATCAAACCCAGAGTTTTCATAAGTGATTCACTGATTCATTCACTCAATCGATTCGTTCAAAAACAGTTCGTTTGCTGAGAAATGCTTGCGATTCTCTCGTGGCTTCGTGGCTATTTTCCTTGAAGAAAACAACTGGAAAAGTTTCTTAAATGTAAGTTACTCAGTGTTTAAATGTTGATAATAATCAGAACCATGTTGATAATATATAAAGCTTACTGATAAATCGCTAATATTACCTGATTTAAACATTTCAGCTCGTGTTCACTGCAGGTTGCATGCAACTGTTTGTTTATTTCCAGCAGGTGTTGTTATATCCTGCAATTTAGCTCTGTGGTTTTATAAAGACACAAATGTGGTTTATATTCGTTTGATAACTTACTGTTCAAAGCAAGATTTTTGAGTGGGTTTTTGTAAAGCCTTCCAAGTACTTTGTAACACTGGGCTCCAAAACTTAGAGCACAATAATAGAGAGCTGAATCTGACAATGTTGCACTTTTAATGGTCAGTGTGGTAGATGTCTGGGATGTAGTTGATTCAAATCGATTGTCTGGTATATTCTCATATGTCTCTGATCGTCCGCCTTTTACCAGCACAAACTGTGGCTGTGTGTTAATAAACTTTCTGTACCAGTAAAGGAGAACATAACTGTTGCTTGAATCATACGAACACTCCAGTGCCACAGAATCTCCTTCTTTACTGATAACACTGGTCTTCTGGCCACTGGGTCCAATCTGGTTTTGACAGAGAACACCTGGAAGGAAATGATTTTAATATTTTTTTAAAGATTTGATAACATCAAGATGTGCATATTTAAAGATCTGAATAAGCATACATATTATGAATGGAACAGAACCTGATGTTGTAAGGAGAATTATCAGAAATGTTTCCATTTGTTGACCGGCCATTTGGACTGTGATCATATCGGATGAGTCTTAATGTTACTTGAGAGAATGATCTTAAAATGTCTTGGGGTGAATGCAAAAGCAGGAAGTACAAGTGATGTAAACTGTTTTGTCATACATCATCTGCATTTCTGTTCATTCCACAAAGAACAAAAAGATCAAATATCTCAATGAGTTCTTGCAATTTCCAGCAGGTGGCGTTCTAATATCATAAAGTACCGGTACTACAATTCTGAGCATTATGTTGTAAATCCGTACTCATGTACATAAAGGCTTTTACTAACAGTTTTAGTAGTTTTTTTTGTATGTGTATGTAGTGTTCTTATGATTCATCCCCCCCCCCCCCCCCCCCCCATGAAAACTCATACAATTATTTTTATTAAATGAGGTCCACGGTCTATTGATTGCTTCCGGAAATGTGTATTTAAAATATGGACAACGTTTAATTTGATTTATTATTAATTTGTATATTTTTTATGAAGAAATGTAATGTATTATAGATTGAACTATTCAGTGTTGCTTTTGAGAGGGTTTTTGTACAGTGTTGTTGTGTTTCCTGTGACTGTGGGCACCAGGGCACAGTAATACAGAGCAGAATCTGTCACTTTAATAGAGGAAATATCCAGATCCACACAGGTTTTCTTTTCATTCACTTTTCCAGAAAATCGAGGATCTCGATCCACAATTTCTGACTTTTGTGAAACTTTTCCTGTTGAATGTATAATGACCAGAAGAAATTCTGGAGCTGCTCCAGGATATTGTCGATACCATTGTAGTGTGGATGCTGAAGAGTAGTTACAGGACAGAGTAACATTTTTTCCCTCTTTCTCATAAACATCAGTCTTGACTGGTGTGATATCTGCAAAACTTCCACCTTCAAAATCAAGAATCAAAATTCATGGAAATTTAATGTACATAAAAACGAAAATTGTATTAATCTCAAAAAGATAAACTAATAGAAGAGACATGCATATTCGGTCTGCAATGAAATACTTACATATAAGAGAACAAATCAATCCAGTTAAGATGATCAACATGTTGATGATAACCAGGATGAAGTTGTTGTTCATTAAAGAACTGTTGTTCAACTAAACTTTACATTCTTTCCTTGTCAAACAGAAGATGTCTGAAGCTCCTCCCCTTCAGGACACTGAAAAGCAGCTGTGCGAATACCAAAAACTGAAAACTAAACTCCATTGAAAAGCAGTGGATTCAACAATACACAGGTATGAATACACAGGGCAGAAGTTTTGTCTGTTTTAAGTAAAACATTAGTTGAAGCTCAAGACACTCACTCTTTAAGAGACTCTTTAATGTTCTTACCAAGGACCATGAGGACGTGTAAGTCCAGTTGTCTGAAATCCAAATTGTCTTGATGGGGATGTAATGTGTGATCTTGTTGGAGATTTTATACAGTGTAGTTTATTTTCTTGTCACTCCAGAGCAAAGTAGTACATAGCAGAGTCTGTCACTTTAGTAGAGATCTACGTTTCCAGAGAATCTATGATCTAGACTGACCAATTATCTTATCAGTAGCATCTAGAATGACAAAAATATATTTGGGTGCTTTTCCGGAATATTGGCAATACCAATAATAGTGGTAAAGAGTGGTTACAAGACAGCGTAATGTTTGTTCCCTCTGGCTGGAACATCTAATTTTGGACTGGAGTGATGACATTCCCAAAAGTGCCACCTGTAAGAGTCAAAATTCATGCAACATCATGTGATAATATATTGAAACATCATAACAGTTAATACATGTTTAATACATAATACATACACACAAGGCAGCAAAGGAAAACATGCAAGCAGATAATCATTTTGCACAATACAGTCATTACAAACTGCTGATCAACTAATGATTCATTCCTTGCCTCCTCAAATGAAGGAGACTCAGATTAACTCCAGTCCATACAGATGCAAATGGATAAATGGCTAAATCCATAAATGGCATTTGAAGCCTAGATGTGTCAGATATGAACGCATAGGTCAGGAGTTTTACTGTAGTACCACTAATAGCCTGTGTTGTTTTGCAATCAGAAGTTATTAGAGAAACATGGAGATATTTGTTGTTCTCTATTTTGGTCTTTTAACTGCTGATAACTTAAATACACAGTGTAATTGTAATATATCTATATTTATGCTTGGGCAAATAAGTTTTACTGGTATTTTAGCAAGGAATATTATTTTCAGATTCTCTTTTGTGGTAAAGGTTGTTATAATCTTTTATCGTTTCCTCCTAGCACACTTTTTTTTCTCTTCCAACAGGTGTTAATATTGTTTTGAGGTTTACACAAGATAAAGCTGTGGTTTAATTCTTTTTTTATTTTTAAATGTAAAGGCAAAAAATGCATGTGAGTTTTTGTAAAGCTTCTCAGGCATTTTGTATCACTGGGCTGTTACTCTCAGAGCACAATAATAGAGAGCTGAATCTGACAGAGTTACACTGGTAATAATGAGTTCAGTGGAGGTTTGGGATGTAGTCGACTGAAACCGTTGACGGTCTGGTATATCCTCATGATCTCTCCATGATTGAGCACCTTTAAACAGTAAATACTGAGGTTCTGTAACTGCTGCTTGCATCATACGAGCAGCTCAGTGTCACACGCTCGTCTTCATTTATGTTAATATTAGTGACCTTGTCTTTTGGTTCAATGCTGTCAGACAAAATCCCTGCAAGAGAAATGATCAGATTTCATGATGGGTTCGCTGGTTTGTCTACTTATCCAAAAATGTTTAACATTTATGAATAAAACAAAAAAGTCTTGCCATTATTTGAATATAGAATTACTTTTAAAAATATATATAAACATATTTTATTTTAATGTACGTTATATTTGATTTGGTTTATATTAAACATTTTATACCTGGCACAGATATAAGAATCAGTAGAAAGCATCTCTCCATGTTGAGTAGATTTGCTAACTAGATTTATAAACTGAAACTAATCAGTAAATGTATGATTGTAGACTATAAGTCTATGTGGGTGTGGTTTATATAGACCTCCTCTGTATTTCCTTATTAAAAGCTGAGTGTATGAATATCTCAAAAAATATTGAATAAGTGTTTTCCTTCACTAATTCAGTTTCATCAGCAATTTTGACTTGATTATGTTCATTATCTTATTATAAGGATCATTCAAAGCTAAACCAAAGAGAGGCTATTTAGTTGAGTTAGAGTTTTAAATATTTAATAGTGGGGTTTGTGCTTGTTGCATTATTGCAGTCGAGTGTCACATTTTGTTATAGTACGTTGTTTGAAATCTTAATTATTGATAAAGTGCATTGAGTGAGGAAAATTTAACCTATACCCATACCTGTCACAAAATGATTGATTTCAGTAAATTTCACAATTCTGTAGGAAATATGTCTAGTTTATATTTTATACAAAGGCATTATATTTTGCATAGGACATGAAGTCTGTTTAGACAATTTGTATTTTTAGCAATGTGGTATTATTTATTTTCATGGCAGTTAAGCACAGTTTCTCCAAATTAAAGATATATGCAGAGGGGAAAGGGACCATCTTCTGTTGTTCCTTGCACATGTGAATTCAATACACACACAGTTGGGCGTCCTCTCTGAATTGTTTTAATATACAATAGCATCCCCCTGTGGTGATGTGACAAACATTTATTCGCTCAATGACAGCGTCCTGAAGTCTAGGATAAAAGTTTGTGAGTCTGAAAAAAAATTATGGATGAAAAATGTTGATCTTATTTATTTATATTTTTTGATGACACATCTGAGAATAGATTATTTCATCAATGTTTAAAAAATGCTATCATATAATAATTTGAATTCATAAATGCATATACGTACATGAAGTTAAAGAAATGCTAACTAGTCAGAAAATGTTACATTCATCGTTACATTCACCTCTGTGGGGATTTGTTGTTTTTGAAAACATCTGACTAAGATTAGTCAGGTTTTTGTAGAGTGTGTCAAGTGTTTCCTGTGACTGTGGGCCTCAGGGCGCAGTAATACAGAGCAGAGTCTGCCACTTTAGCAGAGGAGATCTCCAGATCCACACTGCTGGCTTCTTTTCTGTGAATGATGGATATTCCAGAAACTGGAGGATCAGCTTGAGTAATTGTTCCGTAGTAATCCAGTATGAGGAACTGTGGCAGGGAATCTGAATATTGTCTATACCAGTGAAGACTATCAACAGAACCGCTGTAGTTACAAGACAGTTTCACACTCTCCTTCTCAGTGGCAAATGCTGCATCCCTATATGGGGCGATGACATCTTTAGCTCGGTTACCTGCAACAAAAACCTGTTTCAGCATGTTTAAAATGAGATATTGGGATATAATGATAAATGTAAGCTTTTACCTTTAGTTAAAGTCAGCAATATAAGCACACAAGAGAGCATGATGAACAGGTTCCTGCTTCCCTCAGTGATCTGTGATGATGATCACTCAACTAGTGATTTACATGCCTGTGTTAGAAGCTCCACCTCTTGACATAATTCTTTTAGAAATGACAGAAATCAATATATACTTATATAGTATTAAGAATAAATACCAAAATTATCTTGGTACTTGTTAATGTAATTTCTCAAATGTTTACCGTAATGTTCTTAAGATGGGATATGATGTGTTTTATGCTGTTTGTTACAGTTTTTGTGCAGTGATATCCAGTTTCCTGTCACTGTGGGCTCCAGGGCACAGAAATACATCGCAGAGTCTGTCACTTTAGCAAAGGAGATCTCCAAGTCTACATGGGTTTTCTTTTCATTCAGTTTTCCAGAGAATCGAGGATCTAGATCTAAAATGTTGGACTTTTGAGAAACTTTCCCTGTAGCATGAAATATGACTAAAAGGAATTCAGGAGCTGAGTTGGGATACTGGCGATACCACTGCAGACTGACTGCAGACGAGTAGTTACAGGACAGAGTTATGTTCTCCCTCTCTGTCCCAAACACTTGAGGATGAACTGGTGTGATGACATTCCCATAACTGACACCTGCAGATAGGAAGTTATAATTCAAGTTGAAATTAACATTTGAATCAATATTTCTTATTCCACAACAAAACAGCGATCAAGAAATATGATAAAATCTTGACACTTTGGTATAGAAAAACTTACATGTTAGAGAACAAAGTAAAACCAAAACAAAAAGCAACATTTTTAGGATGATGTTTCAGGTTCAGTTCATCTGCAGGAAAGTGTTACTGCAGGAAACATTCATTCATTGTCTAGCAGAGAGTGTCTCCAGTTAGCACCGCCTCTTAAAGACACAGTATTATTGTATAATTGATGTGCGTTTTATGTAGGTGGGCGGCAATCGTCCGTGAGTGACTGTCTAAAAGGTTACTTTTTGTGTGTTTGTTTATTTTATTATTAAATAGTTGAACGTTTGCTGGGTTCTCGCCTCTAACTTCCCATAACATCACACTGGTTACAGTTATTTTAAGTCACATTGAGCAAGCTAATTTTGATGTACAAAAGTAATTCTGGAAGGTTCTAGTAGAATATTTATTATGGATCTTTTATTTATTTTATCTCTTTTTATTTTTCTCTAATTTGCCTTTATTACTTGTACTCTATTTCTGCCCGTAACCACACACAGGTGTTTGCTTAAGTGTAATTATATTATGTGAATTGTAGATTGTGGGTTTGATGTGGCTTGAGATTAAATGAAAAATGAAATTATGTTTTTGTACAGCTTCACATAAACTTTGTATCACTGGGCTAATACTCTCAGAGCACAATAATAGAGAGCTGAATCTGACAGAGTCACACTGGTAATAATGAGTTCAGTGGAGGTTTGGGATGTAGTCGACTGAAAGTGGGGATCGGGAATATCCTCACTATAGCTCCATGATCGAGCACCTTTCAGCAGTAAATACTGAGGTTCTGTATTAGGATACTGTCTGTACCAATAAAGCAAAGCATAATCGCTGCTTGTATCATATGAGCAGCTCAGTGTCACAGACTCTCCTTCTCTCCTGAACACATTAGTATCCTTGTCTTTTGGTTCAATACTGTCAGTGAATATACCTGCAAGAGAATTCATTATATTTAGTAAAAGTTAAATTAAACCCCTGTCCTTTCTGGTGTTGCAGTAACATTGCTATGAATGAACAACTTTAAAATGTAACAATATATAATGTCAGCATTTTCTATTAAATAATTTGCATAATTCACTCTTTAATTTCTCAATATTTTAGACTAGTGCTGATATATGAAGTGCTCTTTACCTGGTGCTGTTATGAGAATCAGTAGAATACATCTCTCCATGGTAGGAAATGGACTGATAAACTATAGTCCTATCAGTAAATGCTTTCTGATTTTAAAGTGAATGGTAAAAGGTATGAATGTAATGTAGAGTCATTTGTGCAGCTATATTCTCCAGTTAGCACCTCCTCTTAAAGATACAGTATTCATGTTCAAATAATCTGATGTAATTTTTATTTTTAAAAATTATTCTTATGTTTAACACCTTCTATAAACAACACCTTAGTTTGAACTGTTGATATGACATTTGTAAAAGGGACACTAGAAACGTATAAATTACTTTGAAGGTCAAATGAAAGGGCAGTTTAACATTTATGAAACACCGGCAAGGACGCTAAATAACAGCCTTTTTTATAGCAATAATTATCCAATGAAACCATTATACCTTTGTCTCAGTTCAATTTTAACAGGTGTTACCATATCCAGTTATTCACTGAGCCTTTTTGTGCAAAAGTGCAGCTGTGGTTTGATTTGTAATTGATTAAATACTGTTCAACTTCAGAACAATAATTTTGTGTAATTTCTTTGCAAGCTTTTGTAAAGCTTCTCAGGCACTTTGTATTACTGGGACACTACATGAAAGGTGGAATAATAAATAACAACGTTATTGTGGCAAGCAGGGCAGGGCCGAGGGCCTTGAGAGCAGCACAAGGTCAGTGGTGTGATTGATAATGAGCGTCTCCTGTGCGCTGCACCGGCTTCGCAGCTCACGATGGAGCGGAGCATAAAATTCTCCTTGCCTTAGTCCCCTTTCTCCTGGCTTATACTTCAAACAATGTCTGAAACTTTGTCTTGTGAGCACTTTTTGTGTACTTTTGCCTCTTCATGATGAATAGCTCTCTGTATTCCTCAGTTGTAAATTGCTTTGGATAAAAGTGTCAGCAAAATGAATAAATGTAAATAAAAGGAGGAGTGATGTCAGTGAAGGACGAGAGAGGGCCAAGCTTAGATTTATGGTGCGTTTTGTTTGTGTGGGGGGGGGGGGGGGGGCAGTAGTCGTCCGTGAGTGGGCGTCTAAAAGGTTACTTTTATTTTGTGTTTGTTTTATTATTAAAGTAGTTGAATGTTTGCCGGTTCCTGTCTCCATCTTCCCATAACATCATACCTGGTTACAGTTATTTTAAGTCACATTGGTCAAGCTAATTGTGATATACAAAAATAATTCTGGAAAGTTCTAGTAGAATATCTATTATGTATCTTTTATTTCTATCTCTCTTTATTTTTATCTCTCTAATTTGCCTTATTACTTGAACTCCATTTCTGCCCGTAACCACACACAGGTGTTTGCTTAAGTGTAATTATATTATGTGAATTGTAGATTGTGGGTTTGATGTGGCTTAAGATCAAATGAAAAAAAAATTGTTTTGTTTTTGTACAGCTTCACATAGACTTTGTATCACTGGGCTCCAACTCTTAGAGCACAATAATAGAGAGCTGAATCTGACAGAGTCACACTGGTAATAATGAGTTCAGTGGAGGTTTGTGATGTAGTCGACTGAAAGTGAGGATCTGGAATATTCTCATTATTGCTCCATTGTCGACCGCCTTTCCACAGTAAATACTGAGGTTCTGTATTAGGATACTCTCTGTACCAGTAAAGATAAAGATAACTGTCGCTTGTATCATATGAGCAACTCAGTGTCACAGACTCTCCTTCTCTTCTGATCACATTAGTATCCTTGTCTTTTGGTTCAATGCTGTCAGTGAATATACCTGCAAGAGAATTCATCATAATTAGTAAAAGTTCAATTAAACTCCTGTCCTTTTTGGTGTTGCAGTAACATTGCTATGAATGAACAACTTAAAATTTTAACAATATTTATAATGTCAGCATTATCCATTCAATAATTAGCATAATTCACACTTTAATTTCTCAATATTTTAGTCTAGTGCTGATATATGAAGTGCTCTTTACCTGGTACTGTTATGAGAATCAGTAGAATACATCTCTCCATGGTAGGAAATGGACTGATAAACTATAGTCCTATCAGTAAATGCTTTCTGATTTTAAATTGAATGGTAAAAGGTATGAATGTAATGGAGAGTCATTTGTGCAGCTATATTGTCTGTAAATGTGGGTGTGGTTTGGGTTTCTAAAATTTAACGTTTCTCTCTCTTGCTACGGAAAAAAACTCCCTCTTTTCAGGAGCCCTCCCCCAGAATGAACGACCAACACCATACCCCTTAAAGCCCCACATTCATGGAACACATAACACAGGAAAAGAACATAGAACACAGAACACCTTGCTAGTATTGCTATAATACTTATGGATTCATAATGGAGACTAAAAATGTCCAAAATTGCTGAAAATAAACAGTGGAAAGGAATTTATGATAATTGGTTGTTTTCACAACACAGATTTCAGAAATGTTTTCTCCGGTTTATACTATTTTGCCTTTCACTAAATATTCATTTTAAGAAGACCGTGAAAGAAAAGCATGACAGATGCATTTCAGAATAAAGTGATTTTTCAAGTCAATTTCAAAGTTCATAAACATTACCAGTGCATTCTGATCAACAGTGTACATCTGTAAATTAATAATCAAATAGTAATTATATGCCTTGGCTAGACATCATCGCAAATTTGTTCGTTAATAGTTTGTCAGGTTTTTGTAGAGTGTGTCAAGTGTTTCCTGTGACTGTGGGCCTCAGGGCGCAGTAATACAGAGCAGAGTCAGTCACTTTAGCAGAGGAGATCTCCAGATCCACACTGCTGGCTTCTTTTCTGTGACTGATGGATATTCCAGAAACTGGAGGATCAGCTTGAGTAATTGTTCCGTAGTAATCCAGTATGAGGAACTGTGGCAGGGAATCTGAATATTGTCTATACCAGTGAAGACTATCAACAGAACCGCTGTAGTTACAAGACAGTTTCACACTCTCCTTCTCAGTGGCAAATGCTGCATCCCTATATGGGGCGATGACATCTTTAGCTCGGTTACCTGCAACAAAAACCTGTTTCAGCATGTTTAAAATGAGATATTGTGATAGAATGATACATGTAAGCTTTTACCTTTAGTTAAAGTCAGCAATATAAGCACACAAGAGAGCATGATGAACAGGTTCCTGCTTCCCTCAGTGATCTGTGATGATGATCACTCAACTAGTGATTTACATGCCTGTGTTAGAAGCTCCACCTCTTGACATAATTCTTTTAGAAATGACAGAAATTATCAAAACCACTTAAGGAATGGAGAAGTTAACCAAATTCATTAAAGTGTTACTGATTTAATGTTTGATTATGTTCTTTCTGGGTTTTTTCCAGCCTATAGTTATAATAACATTTGGTTTCTTAAAAGACCAAAATTCACCTGATTGGAATCAATCTGACTCTTTTTGAAATTAGAGCTCGAAACAAGTGAATCAATAACTTTTTTTTTTTAACTAGCCCACCAGATGGCAATCTAATCCCACTGAAGGAAGACTATTGCTACTGTTACTAATTTACATTTGCATTTTGGAATTAGGTAGCCCTTAAGTAGCAAATATGATATGTAATCAACAAATCAAAAGGACTTTAAGTGTCATACGTGTTTTGAGCTGGTAAAGTGCAGAATATATGAACTGGAAACTAAATTGGACATTGACAAATAAACTACTATATTTGTCTATTCATCTGAAGATGACTGTTCCTCTCTAATTTAATAGTTACTCTATAAGCTGTAAAGGATATCTGATCTGTGTTAAAATGTTCCTTTTAACATAATTTACTTTACCCAATATTTCTGCCGGTTGACAGTGATGCACCAAGCAGTTTTTGTACAGTGTAGTTTGTTTTCCTGTGACTGTGGGCTCTATGGCACAGTAGTAGATCGCTGAATCTGTAACTTTGGCAGAAGAAATTTCAAGATGCGTATGGGTTTTCTCCTTATTCAGTCTTCCAGAGAATCTAGGATCTTGATCGACAACTTTAGACTTCTGTAAAACTTTCCCAGTAGCATGTAGAATGACGAAAAGAAATTCAGGAGCCGATCTAGGATATTGGCGATACCAATATAGACTCACTGCTGAGGAGTAGTTACAGGACAGGGATAACATTTCCTTTTCTGTTCTGTATACTTTAGTTTGAACCGGTGTGATGACATCCCCAAAAATATCTCCTGCAGAAAGAAAACAAAAGAAAAAAATTATTTAGCTTGTTAAAAAAACGTAACATGTTAATCTTAAAAGGCAAAAAAGAACAAACAAGCAAAAAATCCTTGAAAGACTGTAACAGAATACATGCCTGAAAAAAAAAAGAAAAGAAAAGCAAAGACTATCATTTTTCAGGACATTAATCTGCAACACCTGTGACTGAAAGAGAAAGCAATTTCATTTTTCATTTTTTCACCTCTAGCTAGTCCCCTCCTCTTACAACTATAGTTCATAACCTGCAATGTATGGAAATCCCTCTTTAAATTCTCTTAATTGTGACTTTTAGTTTAAATATCACAAATGTGACATTTTCATATTTTAAACTCCCTTTTTATTTTTTTACTCTGAGAAAAATGATAGTTGTAAACACACAACATACAGTTTTTTTTTTAATTAATCCCTTTACTTTGAAACCTGAAGAGGTGGACTTAACCAACAAAAGAGTTTTTTTTTCCTTCAGCAGGTGTGACTACATCCTGTTGTCTTGTGGTTTAAGACACATAGTTGTGGTGGATAACTGACATACTAATTTTGTGTGTGTTTTTGTAAAGCATCTGTGGACTTTGTATCACTGGGCTCCTACTACTACTACTTCTACTAAGAGCACAATAATAGAGAGCTGAATCTGACAGCTTCACATTGTTAATGGTGAGTGAAGTGGATGTAGAGGCTGTAGTTGATTTATAACGACTATCTGATGCATTCCCTTCATCTGATGAGCGAACACCTTTAAACAGCAAATACTGCGGTTCTCTATTAGGATACTGTCTGTACCAATAAAGGTAAACATGATTTCTGCTTGTATATGTGCAGCTCAGAGTCACGGACTCTCCTTCTCTCCTAGATTTATTTGTACCTTCTTCTTTTGGCACAATGCTGTCTGCAAACACACCTACAAGAAAATATGTGCTTTAGATTGATAATAAAAATAACCCTGAAAAATACTTTAATACTAAAAAAATGCACTTGAAATAATTTGTATACACTCATTCAGAAGTCTGGCGTCAGCAAGAAGTCTAAATGCTCACCAAGGGTTCATTTATTTGATCAAAAATCCAGTAAAACAGTAATATTGTGGAATATAACAATAGTTTAAAATACACTAAATGTATGATTTATTTCAGTAGCCATTACTCCAGTCTTCAGTCACATGATTCTTCAGAAATAATTGTACTATCCTGATTCTGTGAAATCTTTTGTAACATTATAAATGTCTTCCGTAATTCAATACAATTTCATGTATCTTTCCTGAATAAAAGTATGAATTTCCTTAAAATCTTTGTGACCCTTTTTGAATAGTAGTGTAGATACTGTATATAAATTACATTTTACAGAAATACCTGTCATGAGAATCAGCAATCGGCATCTGTCCATGTTAATATTCCGAGTGATTTATTTTGTTTTAAGACAAATCATGTTCGCATGGATAAGAGACATTGCAATAAAGGACTTCAGGGAATCCCTGTATTTAATGTGAAGGAAGAATACACATTTCACTGACACAGCAGTTTGAATTAATGTAGAATTTCTAATGTGCATTCGTAAAATGGGTGGGGTTAGTGACATCACTCACTAAATAGATGCATATACACGTTTGATTTGATGCTACATAATCTTTAATTCATCCATGCTTCAGGTCCCAACAACAATTTAGGGAAAAACAGATATTCAGATGGTCATCAAACAATACTTCCACATTCTTGGATAGCGTTATCATTGACAGGCTAAAAGCCTATAGCTAAACTGTGATGTTGTGATAAAAAACATTTTTGTTCTACGTTACTGTGTTTCCTGTCACTGTGGGCTGCAGAGCACAGTAATACAGAGCAGAGTCTGACACTGCAGCAGAGGAGATCTCCAGATCCACATGACTTTCTCCTTTTCTGTGATTGATTTTTATTCTTGGAATTGGTGGAACAGCTTCAGTTTTTACCCCTGAATATTCCAGTATAAGGAATTGTGGTGATGAACCTGCGTATTTGCGATACCAGTGAACACTACGAACAGAACCGCTGTAGTTACAGGAGAGCATCACATCTTCACCCTCAAGTGCAAATACTCTGTCTCTTTTTGGGGTGATGACTTCTGTGGCTCTAGAACCTGCAAAGTAAAGTGTCATTAAGTTTAGCACACAAACATACACATATCTTGAAAAAACATAGCATTAATGTATCAATCATTTATATACTTTACTTAAATTTGGAACAAAAATCATTAAAAACAGCTCAATTAAATTTAAAATGATTGTATTTCCTTAATGTGATATTATTTTCTAAAATATAGCAGTATACCTAGAGTTGTTAAAATCAGTATTATAAGGTAGATGAACATGTTCACTCAACAAACTGCCAGGAACAAACAAAACAAAGACCATCTGCTTGATAGTTGTCATGTATAATGGAAAGAGGAGGAGCACAAACATCAGGCATAAATCTACTGTAGGTAAAAGAGTAGATTTATGCCTGATGTTTGTGCTCCTCCTCTTTCCATGATACATGACAACTATGCAGATCCGTTTAATCTGTAGAAGATCATAGAAAGAGAACTACGAACTTCAGAATAAATGTATTGTATTTATTTGTTTAGTATGTTTGTTTTTGTTACATTTATAGGTTATCAAATTCCATTCTCTTTCATGCTGTATTTGGAGTTGTTTTAATTAACATATTCATACAAAAAACAAATGATAAATGATAGTTTCACGTGCCCTCTATGTAACCTATCATAATCTCCAATATTCACAGGTGTTATTTCCACAAAGTTATTTCCAAAGCTGTGGTTTACAAAAAAATTATAAATTGTGGTTTGATGCTATGAGATTAAAGACTTTTTAAAGCACATTGCTTATTTGAGTTTTTGTAAAGCGTCTCAAGCAATTTGTATCACTGGGCTCCTACTCTTAGAGCACAGAAATAAAGAGCTGAATCTGACAGAGCTGCTTTATCAATAATGAGTTCAGTGGAGGTTTGGGATGTTGTTGACTGAAATCGATGGTCTGATATATCCCCATAACTGCTTAGTGATCGAGCACCTTTATACAGTAACTGCCGAGGTTCTCCATTTGTATACTGTCTGAACCAGTAAAGCAAAACATCATTGCTGGTTGTATCATATGAGCAGCTCAGTGTCACAGACTCTCCTTCTCCTTTGATTATATTGACATTGTCTTCTCTTGGTCCAATTCTGTTAGCAAATCCACCTAAAATTAAATTGAAAACAATGCATACATCATGATCTGTAAAATCTTATAAGGAGGATTATGCTTCAATAAAATGTATTTCAAATGTTTCCTTTTGAATATTAAGATGGGTAAATATTAAACAAAAACATGATCACATGATGATTTCTTCCATTATAAAAATGGGATGTTGTTTGTCCAGCTTATTTAGTCCTTACCTGTAACTACAGTTACAATCATGAGTAACATATGTTCCTCCATGTTGGCAGTCCAGAGGAAGTTTGTATTTCTGCTACTTTTGGATTTATTAAAACACCGTACCTGAATATTGCATTTATATTCATGAATGAAACTGGTGTCCATTTATATTCAGGAGTGAATTAATGCACCGACTGAAGTTCCATTGTGTACTAATATTGTGGGAGTGGTTAGTGATGTCAGGGGTTCACCAGGCTCTCTCACCACTCAGTGTTCACAGTCACCAGCGCATATACCTCAGTTCAGTCACTTGTTTATCTTTGAGCTAGATAATGGAGACATCACTGCATTTCCTGATCTTGTGTGCCTGTAAATTATCTTCTCCTACGATTCTCACCAGTATCCCTTACTCCACCTCAATACTGAGGCGTGCGGTCCAACAGTTTACTCTTCAGCCAGCATCTGTAAGAGAATGACTTTCATTGATATAATTTCATCATCCAATAGCTGCAATAACCAGTATTTACTCACCTGATAGTTTCTGCACCCTCTGTGTAACCAATGAAAGTGTTTTGGGGTTAATTTGCCCTCTTGCTAAGTGTGTATATCCTGACAGTGAAATGGCACACAATTTAAAAGCTGCAGTGCACAGCTTCTAGGAATTTTTGTGTTAGTTTTACTGGCCACTCAGAAGGAAGTCATTCAAGGAGAGACAAAGACTAGAATACAGTATGTGTGCTGAAGGACTGAGCATCAGAAATCTTCAAAATTGAAAACCATTTTAGACAAGGCTTGAAGCCAAGAGGACAGATGTTAACTTTAAGATAGATGTTAACTTTAAAGTCACCACAAATTGGACAATTAAAAACAATATTCTAGTATTTATTATACATGATTTATTATTTTAGGATTTTATTAGTGTGCCCACATAATCTCTAATAAAAATGATTAATTATTAATTATCAGTAATTAAAGTGACTACGCTACCAGTGCGGGACAACCTGTCACTCACATGAGATCACAATTCCCGATGGATTGTAGGGGAATTACAGTTAAAACGCATAAAGAGACCATCATGAAAAATAACTGACAATTTAGTTCAAAGTCACAATTCTCCTTCTCAAACTATCGATTAATTTGGCTGTATGAGATATTAATTAATTTCTTTACAAGTACACACTAAATGAGTTAAGACATACTGCTTTCCTGACATGGGTAATGAGTACCAGAATAGATACACTGGTTTTAAGAAAATGTATTACACAAACAAAGTCACCCTCCTGTCTCTGTTCACTTGACATGAACATAATTTCACTCAAAATGCCCCATAAACAGTTTCATACTTATGTTCTCCTTTCTTGTTAAAAATGTAAAAAATAGGGCCTGTTCATTTTTAAGACCAGCCTTTCCAAGTGTTCCAAACAAAAACATGTGAGATCTGACAGGAGCATATACATCAGGGAAGTCTTCTCTTGTGATATTATACTGCCTCCTTCTGCTAAAACACAGAACACCATGTTTAGTTCAGTTGCCTCTGCAATGTCCTGTGACTGTCTATGGTAATAATTTACTGAAGGAAATGTAAATGGTTCTACATTTCTCAATCTCACAAAACTTGAGCTTTGTGCCTACACCTTGCTACATTCAGGCAACATCTCACAATATATGGCAGGATTTCAATATCAAAAGCATGGACTGCATCAGATTTGCCAGTTCTTGCTGTGAGATCACCCCACACTTCCAGGCATTTGCAAGTTCTCAACCAAGTTTTGGAGGGTTACACCGCAAATAGGCATAGCAAGGACGATCAGCTGCCCTTCTGTCTCCCTGCAACAGTATTTTATGCATCTTATATTGCAGTTAATTGCTCTGTCTGTAGTGCTCTTGGCTGTGTGAGGTTTTCGTACAGTGTTCTTGTGTTCCCTGTCACTGTGGGCTCCAGGGCACAGTAGTACAGAGCAGAGTCTGACACTTCAGCAGAGGAGATCTCCAGATACACATGGGTTTTCTTTTCATTCAGTTTTGCAGAGAATCGAGGATCTTGATCCAAAACTTTAGATTTTTGTAAAACTGCCCCAGTTACATGAAGAATAGCAAAAAGAAATTCAGGAGCCAATCCAGGATATTGGCGATACCAAAACAGACTGTTTGCTGAGGAGTAACTACAGGAGAGACTTATCATCTCCTCTTCTGTCCCAAACATATGAGCTTCAACTGGTGTGATGAGATTCCCATAACTCACACCTGCAGATGAAATTACCATCATATTTTTAATTTCATAAAGGAAAGAAATAACCAGATTAAGACAAATTGTAAGCTTAATCTGAAGCGTCATCTTCATTAAGCGTTAAAATGAAGTACTTACATGCAAGAGAACAAAGCAAAAGCAAAAAACAGAGCATCATTTTTTAAGGCTGATATTTTAGTTCATCTGCATGACAAAGTCTTCCTGACAAAATACATTTATTTCTCATCTAGCAGAAGGTGTCTCCAGATGGCACCTCCCCTTAAAGCTGTAGCCCTCAATTTTGCAGCAGATCATCTACAATGAATGAATGAAGCATTTTATGTAGTACTTTTAGATACAGTTGTGTATTCAAAGCATCCCTTTGATCAACAAGGAAACTAATTAGCCATTAGACAAACACAAATTCCTTGATAAACACTAACTTTCTTCTTTGTGCAATGTGAATGCTGAACTGCATTTAAAACCCTTGGTCAAAGAGTGAGGCGTTAATTATACGTCATTGCTACAAGCAATGTTACTAGGTCCCCATCTCAGGATCAATCACAAACACCTTCCAGCAGTTTTCCCAGAGGATCTCCCATCCAGGTAATGGCCAAGCTCAACCCTGCTTAGCTTCAGTGGGTGTGTTCATAATTGACCAAATAATTTAAATATTTCAGTATAGGCTATTAAAAGTACATTTACAAAGTTCATTTTAGCTTAGTCCAATTTACTATTTAAGAATCCTCTACCAGAAAGTGTTGTTCATATTTATATAATGTTTTATTTGCTTCCTTTTTTAACCTTCAAAAGTAACACCTGAAGGAGATCAAAAGTCATACGTTTAACAAGACTTTCATTTTCCAGATCACGGTAAATGACATCCTTAGGAATTTATACACCATAACATGAGAAAAGAGAAAACTTAAAATAAATAATATGACAACCATTAAGCCCTAATGTATCATTTTATAACCTTCCAAACTCATAGCTGTCACCACTTTCCCTGTTTGTGGCTTCCAAAAATATGATACTAATTGATTAATGACATTTCAAAGCAAAAGTTTTGTAAAACTAATCAGGCATTTTGTATCACTGGGCTTCTACATAAAGTACACAGTAATAGAGAGCAGAATCTGACAGAGTCACACTGTTAATAATGAGTTCAGTGGAAGATTGGGATGTAGTTGACTGAAACCCATCAGGTATAACTTCATTGCTCTGTGATCGAGCACCTTTATACAGTAAAAATATTGGTTCATTGTTTGGATAATGTCTGTACCAGTAAAGCCAAATATTATTGCTGTTACTTTCATATGTGCTGCTCAGTGTCAAAGACTCTCCTTCTCTTCTGATTACATTAGTATTTCCTTCTCTTGGTCCAATTTGAAACAATAAATCACATTATAATTTATCATGCTCTAATAAGGATTTTTGTTCTTTTGCTATATATTTACTTGTAACTGTAATGAACATCATGAGTAGCATTTGCTTTTCGTCCATCTTAAGTCCACTTTAAAGATAAGAGTGTTTATTTACTATTAAATCGATTTGTTCGATTTTCATTGTTGATTTATTAATTGAGGAAGCTGATTGTGGCTTTATGAAATGAAAGAAGTGTTGTTAGACAAATGAATGCACTGAGTCTGAGTGAAGTACTGTTGTACTAATAATCTGGGTGTGGTTAGTGAAACATGGACATGCTCTGTGCTTTAAAATTAAATGGTGAGATTATTTATACATCAGGTGTTTGTCCAATGTAAATAAAACACAGCTTTTGAGGTTATGTTGCCCTCTATTGTTCGAGCTCGGAACAGCATGTTCTGTCTATTTGCATTAAAATCGTTAAAAAAAAACTTTATTGAGATTTGTTTTTATATGCAAACACTTTAGTGCTTTACATGCACAAAACACTTTACATTTGGAGAAATTTTTACAATCTTTCTTCCTATTTCATTCATGGGATATTTTAACAAAATGACACACATAATCTGCTGATATAAGAACTCTTTACTTTATAACTTTAGTATCTGTGTGATTGTTTCACTGTTTATAAAACCTTGATCCCACCTCTTGCTTGCTTTCTCCCATTTAAACAGTTTTTGTACAGCATGTACTGGATTTCCTTTCACTGTGGGCTCGAGAGCACAGTAGTACACAGCAGAGTGAGTTACAGCAGCAGAGGAGATCTCCAGATCCACACTACTGTTGTCTTTTCTGTGATGGATTGAGATTCCAGCTACTGGAGGATTTGCTTTAGTAACTGCCCCGTAGTAATCCATTATAAGGAACTGTGGTGGTGAACCTGCATACTGGCGATACCAGTGAAGACCTCGAACAGAATCAGTGTAATGACAAGAGAGTGTTACACTGTCACCCTCAACAGCAAATTCATAAGCGCTGTATGGTGTGATGAGTTCTGCGGCTCTGGAAACTGCAGTTAAAGCATAAATAAGTAAAATGTAAGTGAAATTGACATACTCTCCATTCAAATGCAATAAAATATACAGCATATACTTAATGCAATGTTATATTTGTTAGCTTGGTGATCAAAAAAAGCATTTCTAAGACAGTAAATAGCCTTAAATAAGAGACTCATAATTTATAAATTACACAAAAACTAAGTTTGTTCTATACTGTTTTCATCTTTCCCTTCCTCTAGCATGCTCTAGCATTTGCACCTACCTTGAGCTGATGCTATCCATATAATGAAATAGATCATCATGTTGGCTCAATATTCAGGTTCGAACAGAAGACACAGAAACAAAAGATGATCCAAAGAGACTTGTGAAATGTTGACAGTCCTTTATTGTATCTCACAATGACTGCGCTAAACTCCTCCTCCTCAAATTTATTACATTCAGCCCTCGTCTCATACAATACATGACAGACTAGACTTTTGTAATGCTATTTTACATGTTCTAATGTTATACACATAACTACACATTTAAAAGTATATTTTTAAATAGATAAAGATAAATGAAAAGCATATTTCAGTAACATATTTTAGGGGGATAATCTTGATACAGATTTTGCATGATAGACAGAAATAAGGATTCTAGACCTTATTCACAGCATTAAAATCTTTGATATTTAATAGGAATGAAACCGAGGCTGTGAGGGACAGACCTATTTCTCTTCTGTTGGTTTCACAGTGTTTTTGGATTGTTCAACTGATAAAACACTGAAAAAATCTTTGAGAAATTTCAGCAGATAAACTCCAGAGGATATGAGCTGTGGAAAATTAATTATTTAAATTGTATTATACAGTATTATAAAATGAAAACAAGTAAATACATTTTTTCTTTACTTTTTGGTTAACTGGATTTTTTTTTAAATAATGAAATATATACTAAATTTCAGAAGAAATATCCTGTATGCTTTAAGACTTTTCCAAAATGTAGTGAGGTTTTTGTGCAGTGTAGTTTGTTTTCCTGTCACTGTGGGCTCCAGGGCACAGTAGTACAGAGCAGAGTCTGTCACTTTAGCAGAGGAGATCTCCAGATACACATGAGTTTTCTTTTCATTCAGTTTTGCAAAGAATCGAGGATCTTGATCCACAATTTTAGATTTTTGTAAAACTTCCCCAGTGGAGTGAAGAACGACAAAAAGAAATTCAGGAGCTGATCCAAAATATTGGCGATACCAAAATAAACTTCTTGCTGAGGAGTATCTGCAGGAGAGACTTATAATGTCCCCTTCTGTCCCAAACGAATGAGTTTCAGCTGGTGTGATGTCATTCCCAAAACTGACACCTGCATGAAATTACCAATAATTGACAACGTTTTGACAACAAAGACATACAGATAAACAGAAAAAGGAACCTGGACCTGAGCATTGAAATGGGATACTTACATGCAAGACAACAAAACAAAGCCAAAATAAACAGCACCATTTTCAGGAAGATATTTTAGTTCATCTGCATCACACAGTGCTACTAAAGTAATCATTCATTCATTATCTAACATGATGTAGGGTACCTTCAGCAAGCACCTCCTCTTAAAGCTACAGTTCTGAATATATGAAGCTGCTCATCTCTCTCTCTCTCTCTCTCTCTCTCTCTAATGCCTTATTGAATGTCCATGATGATAATTTAATCCCTAATTATATATTTACATTCAATTGTTATACATTTTAGCAAAGACGCAAATCTTTTTAAGGTTAGTTTAAAAAAGATACAATTTTTTATCAAGGCCTTTAATACTATTTACAGTTGTTCTAGCTATATATGAGTCAGTAGTGATGTTTGATGTCACTGTAACTGAAACTAATTTTTCAATTTAATCTGTATATTGCAAAAAATGATTTCCTTACTCCGCATTTTAGTCTCGTCAAAATCTATCCCTCTAAAATCAAGAAACATTTACTTCTTAAGTCAAGTGAATCTATAATGGTATAAAAATGTTTTTTTTTCTTAGACAAAAATACTGAATAAGAAAATCTCTTTTTGCAGTGTACCAGTAAAGTCAGCTTACATAAATAATTACTTGACCATTTCACTAGTGTTAGTAGCAGATGTATGTCTTTTTAATTGGATATTTGTGTTGTTGAGTCCAGCTGTAGCATGTGAAAACTGTTTTTTGTACGGTGTTACTGTGTTTCCTGTCACTGTGGGCTGCAGAGCACAGTAATACAGAGCAGAGTCTGATACTGCAGCAGAGGAGATCTCCAGATCCACATGACTTTCTCCTTTTCTGTGATTGATTTGTATTCTTGGAATGGGTGGAACAGCTTCAGTTTTTACCCCTGAATCTTCCAGTATAAGGAACTGTGGTGATGAACCTGCGTATTTGCGATACCAGTGAACACCACGAACAGAACCGCTGTAGTTACAGGAGAGTGTCACACTGTCACCCTCAAGTGCAAATACTCTGTCTCTTTTTGGGGTGATGACTTCTGTGACTCTAGAACCTGCAAATGAAAGTGTCATTAAATGTATTTTCCAAACACTACCTGTTGCAATAAAATACATTTACACAATATTATACCTTCAGATGACGACAGCAGTATCATAATGTAGATCAACATGTTCATTCACTAAACTGGCAAGAACAGCAGCTGCTCCACAGAGTTGTGAATGTGTAATGCTCATCTTTACTGCATGCTGTGTAGTATCTGTGCTAAACTCCTCCTCCTGTCTTTACACTGAATTACAAGCCACCTAAGAAAAGATTAAATGAGCATGGCTGTTTAAGTATGCATGCTTCGATCTTTTAACTTTTTGTTTTTTGATATTCCATATATGTTCTTCGTTTTGCAGCTCATTGTCAATATTGTATTGCCATTTTGCTCACATGTGAGTTTCTAAAATGTTTTAATGAAGCTTAACATTTAATATGAAAAAAAAAGATATAACTTAAAGAACAAGAACTTGTGAAGCATATAAAATACATTAAATTATTTGCACAAGTCCTTGTGTAACCTTTTTACCTCATAAATTCACAGCTGTCACCACTTTCCCTGTTTGTGGTTTATAAAAACTTGATGTTTTTTGATTAAGTGAAGCGATCAAAGACGCTTCAAACTATTAATTTTGTTTGAGTTTTTGTAAAGCTTCTCAGGCATTTTGTATCACTGGGCTTCTACATAAAGTACACAGTAATAGAGAGCTGAATCTGACAGAGTCACACTGTTAATAATGAGTTCAGTGGATGTTTGGGATGTAGTCGACTGAAACCCATCAGGTATATCCTCAGTGCTCCATGATCGTGCACCTTTATACAGTAAAAATATTGGTTCATTGTTTGGATACTGTTTGTACCAATAAAGTCTAACTCTATTGCTGTTAGTTTCATATGTGCAACTCAGTGTCACAGACTCTCCTTCTCTCCTGATTATATTTGTGTTTCCTACTCTTGGTCCAATTTGGTCAGCAAATCCACCTGAAATATTTTAAATCTATTAATATATATTCATGATCTAATACATATTTCTTACTTTAAAAAAAAAAAAAAGTTTTACCTGAAACTGTGATGAGCATCATGAGTAGCATCTGTCTGTCCTCCATATTCACAACCCAAGTCCTCTATATTGATTTAATTGAAACCTTTAATGAATGAAAGTATGATAGTAGCAGATGGATGAATGATGCACTGAGTGAAGTTCTGCTGTACACTAATAATGTGGGTGTGGTTAGTTATGAAACAGGCTCTGTGCTTTAAAAGATGGATTAAACATAACATAACTGAGGTAATGGTTCCCCCTTATGTTGAAACGCAGAACAGCATATTTTGCCAACTGACTTTAAAATAATGTGCTATCTAGAATATTTTTATTTTATTTTATTGTGATTTTTTTATGTGAAGAATTATAAACAAAATATAATATTTAGTCTTTCTCGGATATAAATAATAATATGACCCCCTTAACCTCCCTCCACCTCCCCCTCCAAATTTAAGTGAGGTTTTTGTACAGTGTAGTTGTGTTTCCTGTCACTGTGGGCACCAGGGCACAGAAGTACATCGCTGAGTCTGACACTTTAGCAGAGGAGATCTCCAGATACACACGGGTTTTCTTTTCATTCAGTTTTCCAGAGAATCGGGGATCTAGATCTACAATTTTCGACTTCTGTGAAACTTTTCCTGTACCGTGTAGTATTATCAAAAGGTATTCTGGAGCTGAGTTGGGATACTGGCGATACCACTGTAGACTGACTGCAGACGAGTAGTTACAGGACAGAGTTATATTCTCCCTCTCTGTCCCAAACACCTGAGGATGAACTGGTGTGATGACATTCCCATAACTGACACCTGCAGATAAGATTTAACCATGTTTTAACCAGATTTAACTCCATTGTGATGAAGAGAAACGGCACAATACAACAAGAGGAAAATATAATTAAACATAATAGAAAACATGAAATATGGAGTACTTACATGCAAAAGTACAGAGCAAACCCACATAACAGAGCACCATTTTGCAGTATGATGGGTTATTTAATCTGCTGCACAAACTGTTACTCAGACAGCAAACACTCACTGTCTAGCAGAGGATGTCTCCAGATAGCACCGCCCCTGAAAGCTCCACTCCTATTAAGACATAATGATCCTTTTTAATCTTTTACAACAAACAAACTGTAACCATTTATAAGCTAGAAACTGCTAAAATAGACTCACTCTTAACCTCTGTTTCACCACTCTCATCTCAGTGGCCTGGTTAATTATTGACTGAAAAGTAAAGTAAATTAAATGTAAAATAAAATATTGAATATTTTTGAATTATGCAACAAAAACATATTAAAATGATAAATCATAATTTAAGAACAGCAAAAAAAAAAAAAACATTAAAATTAGAGTTAAATAAGTACAATTTTATGATTTATGGTCATTTCTGTTAACATGTCTCGTACTGGTAAGACTTGGAAATGCTGACAAGGCATTGGTGAGTTGATCTACACTATAAATCATTGTAACAATGTTGAACGTTCAGGGAGGAAGGAGGCGGGAACCGGCAGACATTTAAACACTTTAATGAGGAAAATAAAACATAAATACAAAACGAAAGTAATGGCGGCGGCCCCTCGCGGTCGACCGCTGCCCACACAAAACATAACATAAAATCCAGCCTGGTCCTCTCTCGCTTTCACTGTCGTCGCTCCTCCTTTTAAGTCTCCGCTCCTCCGTGAGAATCGAGAGACACCGGTGGCTCGCAGGTGTCGCTCATTCTCAATCACGCCACCGGCTCTCGTGACGCTCCCACGGTCCCTCGACCCCGCCCTGCTCGCCACAATCATGTTATTCTAAATCACCAATAATCAATTTATTTGCACTCAACTGGCTCATAAAATAGCCATAAAATCAGAATACTTTTGTTTTAATGTCAACAAAACAATACGGTACTTTGAGTCCATTTGAAAGCAATTGACTGTGTACATGCAAATTGATATCTTTTTTGTTTACATGTCACTGCCGGTTGTATATCCCTGTATATAACTGTGTATGTGACAAATAAAACTCTTGAATCTTGAATCTTGATGTTTATATTTAGATTGAATGAAATAAGTATATAAGTATATGTTAAAAGTATAGAACTATAATCCTCACTGTTTTTGTTAAATACTATACCTTTCTAAAATCATGACAATCAAGCTACTGTGATTACAAAGAAAGTTAGTTAGTTAAAATTACTGAATATCTTTATCAATAGAAGGGGAGTGAGAAAATCTGTTATGTTCTTTTTCTATTGAGATCTCTCTGGTTTTTGTATGGAGTCAGAATGTTTCCTTTCACTGTGGGCCGCACAGCACAGTAATACAGAGCAGAATATGACACTGCAGCAGGGAAGATCTCTAGCTCCATGCGGCTGATGTCTTTTCTGTTGGTCATTGTTACCCCAGGAACCTGAGGGGTGGCATGTGTTATGAATCCAGACGATTCCATTATGAGGAACTGAGGTGCTGAACCAGGGAACTGACGGTACCAATATAAATCATAAACTGTGCCGGTGTAGCTGCAAGATAGGATAACCTTTTCATCTGCTTTAGCAGTTACTGTATCATTGCTGGGGAATATGATGTCTTCAGCATTAGTTACACCTGAAAACAATCAGGAGAGCAATGAGCTTTTTCAGAGAAAAAATAATTGTGCATTGCATATAGAGAATCCTCTTAAAAGTAATAATTATTTGAAAACTTACCTCTAAATGTTATTAGGAGAGATTCTATTAACAGGACCACAGCAAATGTCAACATGATGCTTAAACGGTCAGGAGAAAAGCACAGGTTTGCTGAAACAAGCATTTTCTTGTCATCTTTTTAGAGCTGCTGTTTACTCCTCCTACTCTTGAGTCGCACAAGTAGTACTTTGTGAGGGCCACTGGGTTTCACAATCAGAGGTATCAAGAAACTAAAGTGTGAGTTTCAAGGATCATTAAATATCAATTTTCTCTTTATATGGTTTATTGATTTTTAGAGTTTTTGATTGGGTTAAAAAAAATCTATGCTTTCTCTTTCCTTCATTCCCTCTATTTTCCTGGCTTATATTACTCGAAGCAATGTCTGAAATTTTGCATTTTTACTTTAGATAAAAGTCTCTGCTAAATTAATACACGTAAATGTAAATTTCATTTAAACTTAAATCATTGTTTATGAATGTTAAACTAGCCTATGTATTGTAATGATCCTTTAGATAAATATACAATATTTTTTTTTATGCTGTTCAACCAAGTTCAATCTCTATGTAGGTACAACATTACCATTTTTGTTTGAGTGTTGAGTGTGTTTCAGTCACTGTGGGCTGCAGAGCACAGTAATACACAGCAGAGTCTGACACACGCACATCCTGGATTGTCAGAGGAACTGATGTTGAAGAGGTGTTGAGATTTGCATTGAATCTCTCCTTAAAATCTTCATCCTCATCACTCGATGCACCATATCTCTTCAGCATATACTTTGGGAATTGATTTGCTTTATACTGATACCAGTAAAGCGTTGGGAATGCGTTGGTTTTGTATGTGCAGTCAATAGTCACTGTTTGACCTGCAGCAGCAGTTTGAACTTCTGTTGGCTGAGTAACACTATCCTGTGCTCTGCATTCTGAAATCAATGTAAAATAATTATTAAGTATCTTAAAACTAAGTTATGAAATAGAGATGATGGAGTGTAGAACTGATTACATACCTACAGAAAATGAAAAAAGAACAAGTGAAAATCTAATCCAAGTAGACATTCTGTAATGGTTACGGAGCTATAATTTTATACTGCTCTCAAAAAAGCAAAGAAAAGTCTCATGTACTGTACAAGGGGACTTTGACAGCTTTGAACAAAGTTGAACTCCACCCATTGGAAAGGAGTGTCTTGCCATGTGTGTATTACATGCATTGCATTTCAGATGAAGATTGGATGTGTTGTACTCAGTGTTTGCTTCATCTGCACATCTTCTGGATGGAACATCTCAATGGTTTCACTTAAAGTTAAATCTATTCCATATATAAGTTGTCTAAATGCTATAATCTTTCATGTGGTTCAATCAATAGAGCATTGGTGTTTACAACACTACAGTCATGGGTTCGATCCCAGAGAAAGCAAGAATTGATTCAATGGGTTTCTTGAATGCAATGTAAGTTGCTTTGGATAAAAGCGTCTGCCAAATGCATAAATGTAAATGTATGCATAGGGTCAGTTAGTACACAATAGATCAGTACAGATCTTAATTTTTCAAATGAGAAAATCAGCAAATGTAAGTATACGTGATGTTATAGTGATGATGAGTGTCCAAATGATCTTCAGTCAATGAAGCAGTCACTAGAAAAAAGCATTGTTTATGAAAATAGAGAGGGGATTTTGTCAGAGGAGCTCAAAAATAGTTCAAAATAATTTGTAGAGTAACTGTTTGTCGCCCTCTTCTGCATTGTTAGATTTATTACAGGGTGACAATTTTACAGTTAATGTTGTTAAAGTTTTATCCTGTCATTAAATGAGTTGAGATATATTCAGTTATTAAGTTAAAAAAAAAATATGGGTAAAAAATACAGTTACCTGGTATGGTATGTGAAAAGTTTATAAATACAATGCTAATAATTTATTTGTTTTAGGTTAATAAGTAATAGTGGATTTAAACATAATTACAATGGTAATAAATAAAAAAACTGTATACACAGCAAATGACATAAACCATCAGAAAGTGTAACTCAACAGCAGGAGAGTTTTTGTATAAGTGTTGAGTGTGTTTCAGTCACTGTGGGCCTCAGAGCACAGTAATACACAGCAGAGTCAGACACACGCACATCCTGGATCATCAGTGGAACTGATTTTGAAGTTTTGCTGTAATTTGCAGTAAATCTCTCCTCAAAGTCTTTGTCATTTTGTACATTTGTACCAAATATAATCATCATGTGTTTGGGGATTCCATTCACCTTTTGTTGGTACCAGAAGAGATACGGGGATGGATCACTGGTTTCATATGTACAGTTAATCGTTACTGATCTTCCTTCAAAAGCAGTTTGAACTCTTTTATTCTGGTCAACACTCTCCAGAGAGTCACATGCTGGAATAGAATTTAAAGCATTATCAATTAATATTCTGCATGTTTTAATATGTTTATGACAGATTTAGAGACTCAAAAGAATCCTACTCACCCCAGAAATACATTATAAAGAAGATCAAATATCTTTCCCAGTGAATCATTATAATAACTGTCCTGTGTAAAAGATTATACTGAAATATTTAGATCCACTGCAGAGTGTGCAGTTCTTTCAGCTCGTCTTTGATAAGAATGTTTGAAATACTGTCACACATATATCAGCTGGGAGGAGCTTGATCTGTTGAATCAGCACATGGTTTTCTCTTTCCTTCTCATTATTTTCCCTTTTTATGTCAGTAGTGAAATTTCAGTAGTTAGTGGATTTAAAAAAATCATTTAGTTTGTTATTTTTAATGTATAATTTATGTTCTGTTCATTTCTTTCTTTATTAATTAACTTTATCTTCTGTTTGAATAACTATATTGTCTGAACATCTCTGTGATGGATACCACTCTGTTCTCTTCATCTTTTGCCATTACATTCGTAGTCTGTTATCTTCTATATCAAGTTAGGAGATCATTTAAAGTAAAGGTTGACCGATTGTGGATTTTATCGATAACAATAACTAGGTTGGCCAATAACCGATTAATCGACCGATAGTTTTTAACATGAATACTGAATAAACATGTGACTGAGAAAAACAAACTAAAAGTCCATGAGAAAGAAAATTAAGAACAAACACAAATGAATATCTCTGACATAATATAGCGATAACGAAGGGATAACAGGAGACGGTGAAGGGATGACAAGACACAGTGAAGAGATGGTGAATGATTACTTTATAATGATTTGAAAACGCATACAACATACCAACATTTCAATGTCTGTTTTAAACCCACATCTGAAGTGTCCTGTTATTTGCAGCCTCATGTCTCAAAACAAACACCATGATGTGTTAGTGATAGTTTTTAGTACGCTCTCATACAGTGTAATGACATCAGACCCTTCTCAGCAGCTCTAGTAACAGACAAGGAAAAACAATGTATGATTTTTGTTCAAGCAATCGGTTATTAGAGTTGATTAATCAGGAAAGCCAATCAATTTCAATTTGATTACAAAGTTTATTTTGCACACCCCTGATTGAGAATGTGTATATGTGTGGTCAAGTTTTTATGAAAAATCTAATTGTATTATACGTGTTAAAATATTTGCGCTGCATAACATAATAGGATAACATTCACTTCAGTCCTGTTTGTTCAGCAGGTGTCACGACACTCTGTTATTTTCAGTGTTTGTGGTTTTCCAGAAGTGGTTAGGTTCACATTTGATTACTGACTTTCAAACCAATATTTTTGTGTGAGTTTTTGTAAAGCTTCTCAGGCACTTGTAACACTGGGCTGTATAGTCGACTCATCATAGCACAGAAATAAAGAGCTGAATCTGACAGAACTGCTTCATCAATCATAAGTGATGTGGATGACTGGGATGTAGTCGACTGAAACCGGTCATTTGATACATCTTCCTTAGAGCGCCATGATTGAGCACCTTTATACAGTAAATACTGAGGTTCTGTATTAGGATACTGTCTGTACCAGTAAAGCAAAACATAACTGCTGCTTGTATCATATGAGCAGCTCAGTGTCACAGACTCTCCTTCTGTGATCATTTTATGATGCTCTTCATTTGGTCCAATGCTGTCCGAAAACACACCTGCAATTAGATAATAATAAATAAATAAAAAACACTCTAGCAAACACACACCGCTTAATTTTTTGTACCAAATCATCTAAAATGTTGAAAGTGTAGGTTACCTGATACTACGATGAGAGTCAGCAGTAGATATCTCTTCATGTTGAAACAGTTTTAAATAGTTTTATGTTTACAGATTTATGAATCAAAGCTCTGTTTGCTTTTTGTAGTTTAAATGTGAATATTCTTTCTCTGTCGTTTTGAATGATAACACAATGCACTGGAGAAGTAGATTGATGATATTATTATGTGGGTGTGGTTAATGCCACTAAGACTCCACCTATGTGCAGTATTTATATGCTATTTTTTATTGTAGTTTTTATAAATATTTAGAATTATATATTATTGTTATATATTTATTTTCATTTTTAGATTAATTTAAATGTAATGGTTAATACTTCACAACAGTAAAATAAGGTTTCATTAGTTAACATTAATAGGCGATACTTCTACAACTCTTGATGATTAGTTAATTTCAGTATTTAGCAATACCTTTTTAATATTAAAAGTTGCATCTGTTAACATTAGCTATTGAACAAACATGAACATTTAACTAACATTAATACAAATATATTTCGTATTGTTATTTGTTAACAACACTGTAGATGTCTCTTTTTATCGGATCAGTTCAGTTTGAGTTTTACTTGCTTTATTTGTTTCAAACCAAACCGTTTTTTCCCAGTCTGCTAATTCAGTGAGACCAGTTTTACTCGCCTGTTTCCTCTACATACTGTAGGTTTCTGATTTTGTGTGAGAAAGAGACATCCTGTTAACACTGTGGGCCTCAAAGCACAGTAATACACAGCAGAGTCAGACACTTGCAGTCTCTGCATCATCAAGGGAACTGATTTTGATGCTTTCACTTCAGAGTAAAATCTCTCCTGGTACTCCGTTCCATTTACTCCTCCTCCATATGAATTCCTTTGTAACACAAGTTTAGGAGATTCATTTGCTCTCTGTATGTACCAGAAGAGCTCTTGTGATGTTGAGGATGTGGTATATTTGCAGTCCAATGTTATCGATTCTTCCTCAAATTCAGTAACATGTTTAAGCGGCTGATCAACCGTGTCTTCTGATTGACATCCTGATAACACACAAGAATAATTCTGTGACAATCAGCATTATAATGTAGAATAAAAACAAACAGTAAAGTAACATATTTCATTCACATACCAAGAATAACTGATCCAAATATTATTAATGTTTCCTTGAACCATAGTTTCATTCTTTGTTCTTACAGATGATAGAGTAGTACCCAAAGAACAAACGAATCAGTCAGAAAAAGCAGAATAACTGAGAAAAGACAGTGATTCAAAGCCATTGTTATAGGAAAGGGAGGAGCTCCAAACACTGTCAGATGCTCAGTATTATCAGGATAGAGTGCATTTCTCCCTCTCCTGGTTTCTTTCTAGAATTACAATTTATTTATGTGACAATTCATTTTTTCATTATACTATTATATTTGGACTAATTCTAAGGAACAATGATATGCAACACAATTTGCTACATTTAAATGAAATGTGCACTAGAAATTTTTGTTCAGGATTCTTTAGAACTTAAATAGAGAGGTTTCTGTACACTCCTTTGTAACTAACTTTATTGTTGCAAAAAACAAAATATATGCCTGTATTTCTGTCTACTAGTGTGGAACATTAAAGCCTTTGAACATCATCTTTTTCGTGTGTTCCTGCAAGCCGTGTGTGACGTGGCCTTATTTTTACCATAATCATAAATGCTACGCCCATTTGTAACTTCCAGTCTCATTCACTTCCAATTGTTTTAGCTGTACAAATAACTGTCTGTAATGCTGCCTGATATCGCAAACTGGTATGCATTATATTATTTTAATTCATAATCATAAGCAATAGTTTGTTGTGCAAATAATTTTACCATTTACTACATTGTTATTCTTCCGGTTATTTATCTTAAATGGCAAATGAATCAGATATACTCACAGATTCACAGAAAATAACTTGATGTCTGATTTCCTGTATTCTCCACAATTCATGTATTTCAGAATTGTTCAACAGGTGTTACCACATTCTGTTATTTACAGTCTCAGTGGTTTGCTAAATGTATGTGGTGTGATAAGCATTTTGAAAACGGGAAGAAATTGAGATGTGAGTTTTTGTAAAGCCTCTCTTGCTTTTTGTATCACTGGGCTGCTACTCTCAGAGCACAGTAATATAGAGCTGAATCTGACAGAGTTACACCATTAATGGTGAGTTCACTGGATGATTGAGATGTAGCCGGCTGAAACCGTTGGTCTGTTTTATCGTCTCCTCCGTTTGATCGAGCACCTTTCCACAGTAAATACTGAGGTTCTGTATTAGGATACTGTCTGTACCAGTAAAGATAAATATTATTGCTGCTTGTATCATATGAGCATCTCAGTGTCACAGACTCTCCTTCTCTTCTGATCACATTAGTATCCTCGTCATTTGGTCCAATGCTGTCAGAAAACACACCTACCATAAAATGTCACACTAAACCATCAGTCTTTTCCATAAATCATAATCATAAATTATTTGATGTTTCAAATGTAAAATATATTCACCTGAAATTATGAGAATCACTAGCAGATATGCCTCCATGATAATACCTTAGTTTAAATACGTTTTAAGTGGGTTTTGACCACAGCTTGAGGAAGTTTTTGAGATTCACACTGTATTGCAAACTCATAAACCTTTGATAAATGAAATCAATGATGTAAAAGGATGACTGGATTTATACTGCAGTGGGGAGGTGTTCTGCAGTTTATGAATAGTGTGGGTGAGGTCAGTGACATCAGAGCCAATCCTCTATCCCTTTTTCTTTCACAAATATAAATGTACAGAAGAACAGTTATGGAAATAAATTAATGCCAAATGTGTTTGAAACAAAAATGCTTGTTGAAATGCACTGGTTGAAAAAAAGGGTCACATACTGTCATGTTTCAATCGTGAATTCATTGTTAAATAGGAAATACATATTACAGTTTTTTCCAAATGGGTTTCTTAAGGTTTTTGGTCATTTAGAATGCACATTTTGTAAAATCAATGACTCAAAGACCAGCAAGGTCAGGGGTGTCCAAAGTCCAGCCCGGGGATGAATTTCAGCTTGTCTATTAAAATATATTATTTGTGGCCAGCCATGCAGAATTTATACATCGTGTAGTTTCCAATGTCAACTCAAGGTGACAAAATTATATTTCAAACCAGAGGAATATTACATGTGACAAAAGTGGAATGAAAAAGCACTACTTGTTTGAAGCGTGCGGCACAGAACATTTCTCTCTACAGTAAAGCAGCTCTGGATAAATGCGTTTACTCGCTGAATGTCTTAGTCACATGAGCACTAAACACTGTAGTGAGATCCGGTCAGAGGTGCTCAGCTCTTCAAACACAAACGTCTCGGTCATTTAAACTGTCTCAAAGCCACTTAAAACAGCGCTGGCTTAATCAACAACACTGAAGCGGAAATCAGCAGAAACACTGAACCACAGTGATCCAGTTAGAATACTTTTAAACCCACAATTCACCAACATTTACCATGGATTAACTGTGGTAACACTAACTGTAACCATGGAATCGTGGCATTGTTAACCTGAAATATTCATATAATATAAAATTATTTATTTTGTGATTTGATAATTAGTCCCATAGAGGGTTCAACTTAAAACAAAAGTAAAGTTTTCATGATTTAAAAAAAATAAAATGTCAAATTTATTTTACTGTTAAACACATTCTAGTTCATTATCATATCACCCTTCTTTACTCTCTTCCTGCACTCCTAAATTGTTCAGCAGGTGTTTCCACATTCTGATATTTACAGTCTCAGTGGTTCATGTGGTTTTATACATATCTGATTCCTGACTTTTAAAGCAGGAATTGTGTGAGAGTTTTTGTAAAGCCTGTCAGGTATTTTGTATCACTGGGCTGCTACTCTCAGAGCACAATAATAGAGAGCTGAATCTGACAGAGTTACACTGGCAATAATGAGTTCAGTGGAGGTTTGGGATGTAGTCGACTGAAACCGTTGATCTGGTATATTATCATATCTGCTGGATGATCGAGCACCTTTCCACAGTAAAAACTGAGGTTCTGTATTAGGATACTGTCTGTACCAGTAAAGCCAAACATTATTGCTGCTTGTATCATATGAGCAGCTCAGTGTCACAGACTCTCCTTCTCTCCTGATCACATTAGTATCTTTGTCATTTGGTCCAATGCTGTCAGAAAACACACCTGGAAATAATATCAGACACTTCACTGAAACTAAAAAGGAGACATAAAAATACTCAGGCATGTAACTGATGTACAGTTTATTCTGTACTCATTGATATGATGCACTGCTTTACATATTTAAGAACTGTTAAAAGTGTGCTTTACCTGATATAATCATGTGGATCAATAAATACCTCTTCATGTTGATTTTTCCGGTCTGAACTGTTTTTAAAATTATGGAAAATGTAACTCTTATTTTGAACGATAAATCTAGTGTTCATAATCATGAAAATGAATGCCCTATAACTGAAATGCTTTATTTTAATATAGTGGGTGTGGATTGTGATGAGACCCACCCCCTTTTCTGTCAGTACACATCAAGCTTCGCTGTTGATTTGATGACTGTTGTTCAACTATTCCATTTTAACATTATTTGTGAACTAAAATTACCAATACAATGATAAAAATTAAGCTTTTGTAAATATAAATGTTTGACAATGAATAAATAAATCACAATGAGGTTCAACACTGATAAAGGTTTTTGTCTAAGAGCTGAGTGTGTTTCTGTCACAGTGGGCTGCAGAGCACAGTAATACACAGCAGAGTCAGACACACGCACATCCTGGATCGTCAGAGGAACTGAATCTGATGACACTTCAGAGTGAAATCTCTCCTTAAACTCAGCGCCTTGATCTCCTCCATATTTGTTTTTCCTCAGCATGTATTTAGGAATGTCATTTTCTCTCTGAATGTACCAGAACAGGTCTGGTGTTGCTGATGATGCAGTATATTTGCATTGTAATGTGACTGATCCTCCTTCAGGTTTAGTTGTATGTTTATCTGGCTGATCAACTGTATCCTCTGGTCTGCATTCTGAAAATATATGATAGTAATGTTATAAGTTGTATTGTTCGATAAAAATAACTTAAACTAACATGAAATTAATTTACATACCAAGAATAAATAATGCAAATATTAACACTTCCATCCATAGTTGCATTGTTTGATAAAGTGGTATCAAGCAGTTTGAATCAGTCTGGGTTTGAGGAAGAAGTCTGTTATTCAAAGCATTTGGTTTTGTTGCTGAATGTGAGGAGGAGCTCAGTGCCTGTCAGATGTACACGATTACCAATATATATTTACAGTGCGTATCACCCTCTCCTGGATTCTTTTAGTCATTGCAAAAGTTTGAAATGCCATTTTCTCACTTTAAACGTCCCAACTCTGACATTATTGTGAATCATTCTTTGATAACATAGTGCAAATTAATGCATGCACATGAGTTCACAAATTAAAGCTTTTTTAAAGAAAATTATTTATTTCAAGGGAGGATCAACACTTGGGGCTGAATGCAAAAATGTCATGTAATAAAACATTATACTTTCCTTTTAATTTATGTAAATAAATAAAATCTATCAATGGATTCTAGCGTAATGATAGGCCTTTATTGTTAAACCAGCAGTCCAGACTGTTATTCATAATATGACACACTTTCAAAGTTTTCTGAGATTTGAAAAAAAAATACTGTTTCTTGATCAATTACTGAATTTTCCTTAATTTACAATTAAAATCAAGTATCATTAATACAGCATACATCATTATACTTATGAACACCTTTTTGATGTACTACAGGTGTTACCATATCCTATCATTTATAGTCTGTGGTTTACAGAAGGAATGTGCGTGGTTTCATATTTATTTGATTGCTGTTGTTCAAAGCAATAATGTTGTGTGAGAGTTTTTGTAAAGCCTGTCAGGCATTGTGTATCACTGGGCTGCTACTCTCAGAGCACAATAATAGAGAGCTGAATCTGACAGAGTCACACTGGTAATAATGAGTTCAGTGGAGGTTTGGGATGTAGTCGACTGAAACCGACGGTCTGGTATATTATCAATTCCGTTATATGTTCGCGCACCTTTATACAGTAAATACTGAGGTTCTGTATTAGGATACTGTCTGTACCAGTAAAGATAAACATAATCGCTGCTTGTATCATATGAGCAGCTCAGTGTCACAGACTCTCCTTCTCTCCTGATCACATTAGTATCCTTGTCATTTGGTCCAATGCTGTCAGCAAACACACCTGCAATAAAATTTCACACTAAACCATCAGTCTTTTCCATAAATTATTGCATAGATCTTGCCAAAAACATAATTTGATGTTTCAAATGTAAAATATATTCACCTGAAATTGTTATGAGAATCACTAGCAGACAGGCCTCCATGATAATACCTTAGTTTAAATACGTTTTAAGTGGGTTTTTACCACAGCTTGAGGAAGTTGTGATATTAAATTTTTTTTTTGAGTTCACACTGTATGCAAACTCATAAACCTTTGATAAATGAAATCAATGATGTAAAAGGATGACTGGATTTATACTGCAGTGGGGAGGTGTTCTGCAGATTATGAATAGTGTGGGTGAGGTCAGTGACATCAGAGCCAATCCTCTATACCTTTTTCTTGCACAATATAAGTATACAGAAGAACAGTTATGGAAATAAATGTTGAAATGCACTGATTGAAATTTTTTTTTGTATTAACCATGCATGCATTTTAATGCATTGCATTTTTAGTGTTTGAATTTTTATGTGCTGAAGACATTAAATGTAAACACAGCTTTTGTGTCTTAATCAGCATTTCGGCATATATATACTGGCCCTGATAATCAGCTCAATTTCTGTGATCAGCTTTAGTGAATGAACAACTTACTTGTCAACACGCGCTGGTGAGTTAACTAACAGCTAACGCTGTTAGTTAATTGCATCAGCAGATTCGACACTCTACTGCTTCTCCTGCAGGTGTGAAGCCTTGAAGTTTCTCTTGAATTTGAACCACTGAATTTGCCACAGCAAATTTTTGAAGCAAAATCAAATGGACTGAAAATTTCCTGTTGAATTTGGTAAGTTTTAGTAAGTATTTTTAAACAGACCGAATATTTTTTTGAAAGTGAAATATGAAAGGTGAATATGGATTGTTGAATGTTTAATAATGAAAAGGTTTTTGAAATGTTTTGAATTGAAATATTTACAGCTTAAATATATAACCATTCTGAATTTCAGCTCATAAGAATTCAAGCCCTGAAAATAGAATGCATTATATTGCATGCATGGTTAATGCAATGCATTTTTTATTTAGTGCAATTCAACAAGCTTTTTTGTTTCAAACACATTTGGCGTATATCCCTAACAGATCCCTAACAATGGGGGGAAAAACATGTTTTTATTGGTTTAGACACACACACACAATTATAGTACATGTATACAGTATAAGAATTTGTGTGATATCAAATAAAATGTGTTTTTAATTATAAGTTTTTACAGTCAGTAGTGGCAGGTGCGGAGGAGGGAGGAAGGGGGTTGGTACGGAAACACTTTGTATCATAATACGAACACTACATAGCTTACGTAAACTTAAATTAATATAACTGAACTTAGCTTACATATTTTTTTTTTTTACTTTTCTATTTTATAGTATTGTTTTGCTTTTTTCGATTAGTTTTCGTACCTTTCTTACCTTTTTTTCGACCTGACCTCCAGCACTTTCACTTGGCGCAGACCTGTTAATCAAGGGAGATTGGTTTCTGCCTCCCTTTAAAAACCTTCTGCCACATAGCCATCACTTCCTTAATATCAGTTGTTTTCCTCCGGTTCCTCCTCCTCCTCCTCGCCACCGCTGAGCTCTTGCAACACCTGAGTATGATCCATGTCTGCAGCTCAATCTGCGATCGACAGTTCTTCCTGATGCTCCTGCTGCTCGATTACTCACGCGAGCACACGCTCATATTTATCCACAATTTCATCCTTCATTTCCTTGATCATCATGCGTTTCTTCTTCTCACTACCATCCTTACCACTCACTTTCTTAGGAATACACAAAATAGAGAGAAAATCAGTTACTCGTGGGCGATGGGCACAGAAATCAGTGAACACTGAAGTGAACGAGCGTCGGCATCTGCGTCAGTGCGCGTGCTCGTATCTCGAAAATGTACTCTTATCTAGAAGCAAAAATCTGGCCAAAGACTTGCTCTTATCTTGGAATACTCGTATGTAGAGACGCTCGTATCTCGAGGTATTACTGTACTCTCTTCCTGCACTCCTAAATTGTTCAGCAGGTGTTTCCACATTCTGATATTTACAGTCTCAGTGGTTCATGTGGTTTTATACATATCTGATTACTGACTTATAAAGCAGGAATTGTGTGAGAGTTTTTGTAAAGCCTCTCAGGCATTTTGTATCACTGGGGTGCTACTTCAAGAGCACAATAATAGAGAGCTGAATCTGACAGAGTTACACTGGTAATAATGAGTTCAGTGGAGGTTTGGGATGTAGTCGACTGAAACCGATTGTCTGGTGTATTACCAGCTCCGCTGTTTGATCGAGCACCTTTATACAGTAAATACTGAGGTTCTGTATTAGGATACTGTCTGTACCAGTAAAGATAAATATTATTGCTGCTTGTATCATATGAGCATCTCAGTGTCGCAGACTCTCCTTCTCTTCTGATCACATTAGTATCCTTGTCATTTGGTCCAATGCTGTCAGCAAACACACCTGCAATAAAATTTCACATTAAACCATCAGTCTTTTCCATAAATCATAACATAGATCTTGCCAAAAACACCATTTGATTTTTCAAATGTAAAATATATTCACCTGAAATTGTTATGAGAATCACTAGCAGACAGGCCTCCATGATAATACCTTAATTTAAATACATTTTAAGTGGGTTTTGACCACAGCTTGAGGAAGTTTTTGAGATTCACACTGTATGCAAACGTATAAACTTTTGATAAATGAAATCAATGATGTAAAAGGATGACTGGATTTATACTGCAGTGGGGAGGTGTTCTGCAGTTTATGAATAGTGTGGGTGAGGTCAGTGACATCAGAGCCAATCCTCTATCCCTTTTTCTTTCACAATATAAATGTACAGAAGAACAGTTATGGAAATAAGTTAATGCCAGATGTGTTTGAAACAAAAATGCTTGTTGAAATACACTGATTGAAAAAAAAATGCATTGCATTAACCATGCTTGGATTTTAATGCATTGTATTTTTAGTGTTTGAATTTTTATGTGCTGAAAACCATGAAGACATTAAATTAAAGGTAAACACAGATTTTATGTCTAAATCAACATTTCCGCATATATACTGTCCCTGATAATCAGCTCAATTATCTCAATTAATCCATCAATCAGCTCAATTAATGATCAGCTTTAGTGAATGAATGACTTGTTCATCAACACACACTGGTGAGTTGACTAACAGCTAATGGAGACGCTTCGGCTGATTCGACACTCTACTGTTTCTCCTGCAGTTGTGAAGCCTTGAAGTTTCTTTTGAATTTGAACCACTGAACTTGTGAAGCGAAATCATACGGACCGAAAATTGCCTGTTGAATTTTATAGGTTGTTTTTTTAAACAGAACGAATATTTTTTTTGGAAGTGAAATCTGAAAGGTGAATATGGATTGTTGAATGTTTAATAATGAAAATGTTCTTGAACAATTCTTGAACAATCATTGTCCTTTCCTTCAATTCATAAATCAATTTGAAATAGCTTCTAGTTAACGATTCACTTTTTTATTGAAGATATTTTAAGTCAAGTTAAGTCAGATAACACAGTTTTGTGAATCTATGCATGGATTGTGTGTCACGGAATACTTAAGGGAGGACTCAGGGATGCAGGGAAAGGATTTATTTATAACAAACATAAATCAAAACTCACAAAAGAAAAGAACCCACGAGGGGGAAAACATAACAAACTATGGAACAGAGCATATAAACGAACAAACCGGATGGAACGGGGAGAATCAGGAACAGGGAACCAGTACACAGGATTAGACATCAAATGACAACGACACGACACAGGACAGCAAACACACTGGGATTAAATAGGGCACATGAGGGAAGGTAGTGATGAGACACAGCTGGGAATGATTAAGGGAAACAAGGAGGCGGGGAAGACACTAACGAGACACACACACACACAGGAGAGAGAGCAGTGCCACGGTTCTGTCCACTAGAACACTAATTACACTGGAAACAGAGACAGAACCGTGACACTACCCCCCCTCTAAGGAACGCCACCTGGCGTTCCAACATGAAACAAAAACCCAACACCGACATCACCACCAAGCATAACACACAAGACAGGGAACTCAAGAGATCACAGGAAACCAGGAAGGGAGGGAGGGAGAGAGAGCAAACAGACAATATCAACAAAATTCAAGACAGTGCATAAAAGGAAAAATTCAAGGTAGTCCAAACAACAACAAAAAACTGAAAAGGCAGTCCTCAGGGCCAGAGAAGGGAAAAAAAAAATCTTAATGTCCAGGGAAGGGGGAACAGGAGGGTTCAGCCAGGGGGGCTCCCGCGGTACCAGTGGATCGGGTGGAACCGGCGGGTTGAGCCATGTGTGCTCCGGCAGGGTCGGCGGATCAGGCGGGGCCGGCGGGTTGAGCCATGTGGGCTCCGGCAGGGCCGGCGGGTCGAGCCATGTGGGCTCCGGCAGGGCCGGCGGATCAGGCCACGAGAGTTCAGGGTCTGACGGAAAAAGTTCAGGGTCCGGCGGCGGCAAGAGTTCAGGGTCCGGCGGGGCCGGCAGGGCGAGCCTGGTGGACTCTGGTAGGGCCGGTGGGTCCGGCAGGGCAGGCAGCGCCGGTGGGTTCAGCGGGACTGACCGCAAAAGTTCAGGCAGGCAGAGTTCAGGCAGGCAGAGTTCTGGGAGGTCTGGCATGACGACCGGCTGTTGCTCTGGCACGACGACCGGCGGAGGCTCCGGGAGGTCAGGCTGCACGGGCTCTGGGTCGGCCGGCGGGTCGGGCTGCACGGGCTCTTGGTTGGCCGGCGGGTCGGGCTGCACGGGCTCTTGGTCGGCCGGCGGGTCGGGCTGCACGGGCTCTTGGTCGGCCGGCGGGTCGGGCTGCACGGGCTCTTGGTCGGCCGGCACGGGCTCTTGGTCGGCCGGCGGGTCGGGCTGCACGGGCTCTGGGTCGGCCGGCGGGTCGGGCTGCACGGGCTCTGGGTCGGCCGGCGGGTCGGGCTGCACGGGCTCTGGGTCGGCCGGCGGGTCAGGCTGCACGGGCTCTGGGTCGGCCGGCGGGTCAGGCTGCACGGGCTCTGGGTGGGCAGCCCCGTGCGTCTTCCAGGCACGCAGGGCCGCCAACACAAAAAAAAGGTCAACAGCCCTTTTGGCCATGGCAGGGCTGATAAGAGGTGCTGCTGCCCCCTGGCCGACGGCGGGCTCCGGGGCAACTTCCTGGCCAGTAGAAGGGGACGAAACCCTCTTTCTCCTCCTCCTCCGGGTGCGAGGATTTGCGGCTGCAGTGGGCACTGGGGGCACTGCAGATGCCCGAAACTCCTCTGGGGCTGGAACCATGGAGGGTGTGGTGAGGAATTCCACAAACTCCCAAAAGTCCAAATGGTCCAGCCCCCTCATCCTCCTCGAGCTTAGGGGCTCATCCAGGGCAGCATTAAACAGGTCCTTAAGAGCTGCCTCACCGGAAACCAGCCCCGCTGCATTGAGGCCAAACTTCTGGGCAAAAGTCCTCAGGTCCGTCCCGTTTTGCCGAAGAGAGCCCAGAATCTTTGACTGCAGCGTCAGATGAACAGGCAGGCTGGAATCCATGGTAGCTGGAGGAGAATGGGATCCCTTTCCCCGCTGAGTCCTCATGTGGTCGTGTCGTTCTGTCACGGAATACTTAAGGGAGGACTCAGGGATGCAGGGAAAGGATTTATTTATAACAAACATAAATCAAAACTCACAAAAGAAAAGAACCCACGAGGGGGAAAACATAACAAACTATGGAACAGAGCATATAAACGAACAAACCGGATGGAACGGGGAGAATCAGGAACAGGGAACCAGTACACAGGATTAGACATCAAATGACAACGACACGACACAGGACAGCAAACACACTGGGATTAAATAGGGCACATGAGGGAAGGTAGTGATGAGACACAGCTGGGAATGATTAAGGGAAACAAGGAGGCGGGGAAGACACTAACGAGACACACACACACACAGGAGAGAGAGCAGTGCCACGGTTCTGTCCACTAGAACACTAATTACACTGGAAACAGAGACAGAACCGTGACATTGTGCTTCTTTTTAACTTAACCCTCTATGGGGCATTATCATTTATAAATGACACAAAGAAAATTTGTGTCATTTATTTGGGTTTGTGTTGAGAGCGATACTCCGCTGAGCTTCTGACGGGACGGGGCTAAAAGCTAAAAGCCAAAGCTACAGTGCCACAGCCGCTTGCTGCTGCTCAACTCCTGTACGTAAATTGGAAATAATATAATTTCATTGGGCGGGCTGATAACATTTGATCCACGGACCGGTCCGCAATCTGATCCGCGGCCCAGTACCATTTCATCCGCGGACCGGGGGTTGGGGACCACTGATTTAAGCTATATCGAAGCCAATTAAAACAACGCTGATTTAATCAACAACACTGAAGCGGAAATCAGGAGAAACACTGATCCACAACGATCCAGTTAGAATACTTTTAAACCCACAATTCACCAACATTTACCATGGATTAACTGTGGTAACACTAACTGTAACCATGGTATAATGGTATTGTTAGCCTGAAATTTACATAAAATATAAAGTTATTTATTTTGTGATCTCATAATTAGTCCCATAGAGGATTCAACTTAAAACAAAGGTAAAGGTTTCGTGATTATTTAAAAAAAATAAAATGTCAAATTTATTTTACTGTTAAACACGTTCTAGTTCATTGTCATATGGCCCGTTCTTTACTCTCTTCATGCACTCCTAAATTGTTCAGCAGGTGTTTCCACATTCTGATATTTACAGTCTCAGTGGTTCATGTGGTTTTATACACATTTTGTAATGTGTTTAAGAGTTTTTGTAAAGCCTCTCAGGCATTTTGTATCACTGGGCTCCAACTCTCAGAGCACAATAATAGAGAGCTGAATCTGACAGAGTTACACTGGCAATAATGAGTTCAGTGGAGGTTTGGGATGTAGTCGACTGAAACCGACGGTCTGGTATATCATTAGCTCCGCTGTATGATCGAGCACCTTTATACAGTAAATACTGAGGTTCTGTATTAGGATACTGTCTGTACCAGTAAAGTAAAACATTATTGCTGCCTGCATCATATGAGCAGCTCAGTGTCACAGACTCTCCTTCTCTCCTGATCACATTAGTATCCTTGTCATTTGGTCCAATGCTGTCAGCAAACACACCTGCAATACAATTTCACACTAAACCATCAGTCTTTTCCATAAATTATAACATAGATCTTGCCAAAAACATAATTTGATGTTTGAAATGTAAAATATATTCACCTGAAATTATTATGAGAATCACTAGCAGACAGGCCTCCATGATAATACCTTAGTTTAAATACGTTTTAAGTGGGTTTTTACCACAGCTTGAGGAAGTTGTGATATTAATATTTTTTTTGAGTTCACACTGTATGCAAACTCATAAACCTTTGATAAATGAAATTAATGATGTAAAAGGATATGAATGGATTTATACTGCAGTGGGGAGGTGTTCTGCAGATTATGAATAGTGTGGGTGAGGTCAGTGACATCAGAGCCAATCCTCTATACCTTTTTCTTGCACAACATAAATATACAGAAGAACAGTTCTGGAAATAAATGAATGCCAAATGTGTTTGAAACAAAAATACTTGTTGAAATGCACTGATTGAAAAAAAATGCATTGCATTAACTATGCATGCATTTTAATGCATTGCATTTTTAGTGTTTGAATGTTTATGTGCTGAAAACCATGAAGACATTTAATTAAATGTAAACACTGATTTTATGTCTTAATCAGCATTTCTGCATATATTCTGGCCCTGATAATCAGCTCAGTTATCTCAATTAATCCATCAATCAGCTCAATTAATGATCAGCTTTAGTGAATGAATGACTTGTTCATCAACACACACTGGTGAGTTGACTAACAGCTAATGGAGACGCTTCGGCTGATTCGACACTCTACTGCTTCTCCTGCAGTTGTGAAGCCTTGAAGTTTCTTTTGAATTTGAACCACTGAATTTGTGAAGAAAAATCAAATGAACCGAAACTTGCCTGTCGAATTTTAAAGGTTGTATTTTTAAACAGACCAAATATATTTTTGGAAGTGAAATCTGACAGGTGAATATGGATTGTTGAATGTTTAATAGGAATTCAAGTCCTGAAAAAAGAATGCATTAAATTGCAAGCATGGTTAAATACAATGCATTTTTTCCCATGTAATGCAATCCAACAAGCTTTTTTCTTTCAAACACATTTGGTATGTATTCCATAAACAGTCTATATCAATTTAATTGATGAGAATTACTATAAATGACTCTTTTCTGCAATCTATTCTCACTGTGGATCTTAGAATAATCTTCAAACGCCAAATGATTGTGTTCCAGTTCTTAAACAATCATTGTCCTTTCCTTCAATTCATGAATCACTGTAGTGAGATCCGGTCAGAAGTGCTCAGCTCTTCTAACACAAACGTCTCGGTCATTTAAGCTATATCAAAGCCAATTAAAACAACATTGACTTCATCAACAACACTGAAGTGGAAATCAGGAGAAACACTGATCCACAACGATCCACAATTCACCAACATTTGCCATGTAACCGTGGTATAATGGTATTGTTAGCCTGAAATATGCATAAAATATAAAGTTTTTTATTTTGTGATCTCATAATTAGTCCCATAGAGGATTCAACTTAAAACAAAAGTAAAGGTTTTGTGATTTAAAAAAACAATGTCACATTTATTTTACTGTTAAACATGCTCTACATTGTCATATCGCCCATTCTTTACTCTCTTCATGCATTCCTAAATTGTTCAGCAGGTGTTTCCACATTCTGATATTTACAGTCTCAGTGGTTCATGTGGTTTTATACACATTTTTATTTGTTTAGGAGTTTTTGTAAAGCCTGTTTGGCATTTTGTATCACTGGGCTCCTACTCTAAGAGCACAATAATAGAGAGCTGAATCTGACAGAGTCACACTGGTAATAATGAGTTCAGTGGAGGTTTGGGATGTAGTCGACTGAAACCGACGGTCTGGTATATCCTCATCTCCACTCCATGATCGAGCACCTTTATACAGTAAATACTGAGGTTCTGTATTAGGATAATGTCTGTACCAGTAAAGCCAAACATTATTGCTGCCTGCATCATATGAGCAGCTCAGTGTCACAGACTCTCCTTCTCTTCTGATCACATTAGTATCTTTGTCATTTGGTCCAATGCTGTCAGCAAACACACCTGGAAATAATATAAGACACTTCACAAATCCAATCCTTCCAATGAAACTAAAAAGGAGGCATAAAAGCACACACACACATGACACAAATTTTACTCTATACCCATTGATACAATGCACTGCTTAACATGTATTTAAGAACTGTTAAAAGTGTGCTTTACCTGATATAGTCAACAGGAACAATAAATACCTCTCCATACTGATATTTCAGGTCTGAACTGTTTTTAAAAGTATGGAAAATGTAACTTTTGTTTTGAACGATAAATCTGGTGTACATAAATCATGAAAATGAATGCCCTATAACTGATATGCTCTATTTTAATATAGTGGGTGTGGATTGTGATGAGACCCGTCCCCTTTTCTGTAAATACACAAGCATCAGTTTTGATTTGATGACTGTTGTTCAACTATTATATTTTAACATTATTAACCCTTTCGCACGTAAGTTCTAAATATTCCCTCTGACCCCCCAGAGTGAGTTTTGTTTTAGGCGACCGTTATTTTAGAATGTTTACCTTATTGTTTCCATGGCGAAAAAGTGCTGTATAACATGTGCGTCGCATTTATTTAGTGTATGTCTTATTTATTCAAAATATTCACACACTTGTTGGCTATGTTATCAACTACCTGATATTTCCATTCTCAAATATATGGAAGTAAATGTGTTTTGTCGTTTAAAAACTTTTATAATGACCATTTTAGCTGATCTATGATGCGCCGCAGTTCGGAGAATCTGATCGGTCTGATTTATAACGCAAATTCAGTCGCTTCTCCTGAAAAACATGACAGTAAACGGCCGGTGGGAGTGGGAGAAGAATACAGTGAACTTTATAGTTACTTATGCAATGTGTATCTGATTTATCTGATCAATTTATAATTGAACGATTGCCATTTCTGCTTTTATGGACGTCAGTGTGTATTTTTTCAAAGTATAGATGTATTGTTTTGCGAGTACTTGTGAGTATTTAAATGTATGAAACCGAAAATTAACCTTATGTGGTTGAAAACAGAGTAGTTGTGATATATGACAAGCTCTGAGTGCGCCCATCTCTGAATCAGCGCCAGATGACGCGCGAAAACACGTTTGAATTTAGCAGTTGATGACGTGAAGCACGAACGTTCTAATCACACCGGTGTGATCGAACCCTCCAGGGCACAGACAAGACTGATCACACCGGGGTGATCGTACACGCGAAAGGGTTACAATTTTTTAGCTGAAATTATCAATACAATGATACAAATTAAGCTTTTATGAATATACGTTTGACAATGAATGAAGAAAACATAAATTAATAAATCACAATCAGGTTGAACACTGATGAAGGTTTTTGTCTAAGAGCTGAGTGTGTTTCTGTCACAGTGGGCTGCAGAGCACAGTAATACACAGCAGAGTCAGACACACGCACATCCTGGATCGTCAGTGGAACTGAATCTCATGACACTTCAGAGTGAAATCTCTCCTTAAACTCAGCGCCTTGATCTCCTCCATATTTGTTTTTCTTCAGCATGTATTTAGGAATGTCATTTTCTCTCTGAATGTACCAGAACAGGTCTGGTGTTGCTGATGATGCAGTATATTTGCATTGTAATGTGACTGATCCTCCTTCAGGTTTAGTTGCATGTTTATCTGGCTGATCAACTGTATCCTCTGGTCTGCATTCTAAAAAAAAATATGATAATAATGTTATAAATTGTATTGTTCGATAAAAATAACTTAAACTAACATGAAATTAATTTACATACCAAGAAGAAATAATGCAAATATTAATGCTTCCGTCCATAGTTGCATTGTTTGATAAAGTGGTATCAAGCAGTTTGAATCAGTCTGGGTTTGAGGAAGAAGTCTGTTATTCAAAGCATTTGGTTTTGTTACTGAATGTGAGGAGGAGCTCAGTGCCTGTCAGATGTACATGATTACCAATATATATTTAAAGTGCGTATCACCCTCTCCTGGATTCTTTTAGTCATTGCAAAAGTTTGAAATGCTATTTTCTCATTTTAAACGTCCCAATTCTGACATTATTTTGAATCATTTTGAATTGATGCGTACACATGAGTTCACAAATTAAAGCTTTTGAAAATGATTCATTTCAAGGGAGGATCAGCACTTGGGGGTGAATGCAAAAAGGTCAGGTAATAAAACATTATACTTTCCTTTTGATTTATGTAAGTACATAAAAACTGTCAATGGATTCTAGCGTAATGATAGGCCTTTATTGTTAAACCAGCAGTCCAGAATGTTACACATAATACGACCAACTTTAAACGTTTTTTGAGATAAAAAAAACAAAAACTTTTCTGTTCTTGTACTACAGGTGTTACGATATCCTATCATTTATGGTTTGTGGTTTGCAGAAGATATGTACGTGGTTTCATATTTATTTGATTGCTGTTGTTCAAAGCAATAATGGTGTGTGAGAGTTTTTGTAAAGCCTGTCAGGCACTTTGTATCACTGGGCTGCTACTCTCAGAGCACAATAATAGAGAGCTGAATCTGACAGAGTTACACTGGCAATAATGAGGTCAGTGGATGTTTGAGATGTTGTCGACTGAAACCGTTTGTCTGGTATATGCTCATCTCTGCTGTTTGATCGAGCACCTTTCCACAGTAAAAACTGAGGTTCTGTATTAGGATACTGTCTGTACCAATAAAGCCAAACATAATTGCTGCTTGCATCATATGAGCAACTCAGTGTCACAGACTCTCCTTCTCTCCTGATCATATTAGTATCCTTGTCATTTGGTCCGATGCTGTCAGAAAACACACCTGCAATAAAATTTGAGACATCACATCACATTAAACCATCAGCCAGTTTCTCTTGCCAAACACACCACATGTTAAAAGTGCTGATTCTATCCACCTGAAACTGATATGGCAATCACTAGTAGACATTTTTCCATGTTCATTCCTCAGTTAAGGTTAAGGTTAGCTATAGCCTTCTTTGAGGTCTATACATGTATAATAAACTTAATGAATGATTACATAGATAAGTGACTGCAGTGGGAGGGGCTCTGCTGTTCATGACTAGTGTGGGTGTGGTTTGTGACTTCACAATCAATAAGTGAAGTCCCCTTTTTATTTCATATTGTAAAATATGACAAAGAACAATGCTCATTTTACTTATATGAACAACTTTATTCCTTTCTAATTCAGAGTTTGATAGCTAAATGTGATCAGAATGCTGAAAATACTATTTTTGGTGAGCAATTGTTCAAGCAGTTTCTTAGCATTGGTGGAAAATGTGTAAGCCATCTGTGTTTTTTAAGGCCATAATAGCTTCTCATTAAGATGTGTAATAAACATTTTGGATTACAGAGGGCTTGTAACAGTGGAAGTAGTCATATCACATATGAAGTTTAAACCATAACTTATGGTTATGGAGGGGGGTTGTGCTGAGAGTGATACGCAGCTCAGTGTCACGGAACATAAACGGGAGGACTCACGTGCAGGCATAAGGTTACTTTAATAACATAAACATAAATACACAAAGGAAACACCCACGAGGGGGAAAACGGTAACTGAAACATAATAACAATACTCTCAATAAACATAACAAACCGGAGATCAGGGAACAGGAGACACAGGCAACGACAACGACGCAACGTTGGACAGCAAACACTGAGGGCTATTTATAAGACACATGAGGGAAGGTAGTGATGAGAGACAGCTGGGAATGATTATGGGAAACAAGGAGGCGTGGCAGACACTAACGAGACAAACACACAGGAGAGAGAGCAGTGCCACAGTTCTGTCCACTAGAACACTAATAATACTGGAAACAGAGACAGAACCGTGACACTCAGCTTCTGACGGGGAAAGCTCCTCACCGCCAAAGCTAGAGCACCACAGCCACTTGCTGCCGCTCAACTCCACTACGTAAATTGGAAATAATATAATTTCCTTGGGCGGCCCGGTACCATTTCGTCCGCGGACCGGGGGTTGGGGACCACTGCTGTAATGTATAATATCACTGATAAGGATCTCATATTCATATTAGAAGAATATTACAGAATTTCTACTTATAGAATCTCACTTACCCCAGAAATATGTGAGAAAGAAAACTACAATTCTTTGTCAGTTTGCCATCACAATAGTTGTTAAAATAATTCTTTAAATAACTGCACTTGTTGAAATCTACTGTAGACTCTTATTTTAGCCTAGACTCTTGTTTCAGACCCTAACCCTCTTTGGTAAAGTTGTACTAACACTGTCACATATTCAGAGACCTGCGGGAGGAGTCTGATTGCACCACAGTTGCTGAATATGGACCATTTTCATGTTTTTGGGTTTTTAGAAGCGAAAGTCATAATTGTTGGGTAAACTTCTTTAGCAGTGAATTTTAGGTGAGAGTTGTTGTTTTTATTCACATCTGTTCCAATAGTAAAACAAAAAAGAAAAACATGGTAAGGGTTTCATGACTTTCCAAAATAGATATACAGCAGTCAGAAAAGAGAATGATGAACTTTATTGTCACTACCTCAGCCATTTTATTAGAAGCACTTTCACTGCAACGTTCATTACTTGTTTAGCCAAGGCAACATTATACAAATTAATGTATTTATATGTGATGTATAATTCTATTTAAAAAAATGTAATTGTAAAAACTTTACTAAATTGGATCTTGATGTGGAAATACATCAGTATAGTTTGTGAAATGGGTCCATTGAATTTCTCCTCCTCAAAGATTCTGGATGTACAGTACTTTGAAATGTTTGTTTTATCAGTCTCTTCTTGGTTCAAGCACTGACCTAATAATGAAACTAATAATAGAAGATAGAACATTATATATTATTGTGCTTGGGAATATTAGAAGTTGTGAAAAAATTATTCTTGATTACTACAGTATATTGTTTATTATTATTATGTAATAATTTCATTGTAGTTAGGCAATGTCGGTGAAATGTGTTTTTGTATGAGTGTTGAATGTGTTTCAGTCACTGTGGGCTGCAGAGCACAGTAATACACAGCAGAGTCTGACACACGCACATCCTGGATTGTCAGAGGAACTTTTCCTAATGTGGAATCCAGTTTTGCATGAAATCTGTCTTTAAATTCAGGCTCTGTCGTTCCTTTCCCAATTGAAAATTCACTCAGGATGAGTGTTGGTGATCTGCTTACTATTTTTTTGTACCAGAAGATATAAGCATTTGCGGCGCTCATGAGGGTATAATTGCACAATAAAGTCACTTGATCTCCTTCAGCAGAAAACCTTTCTCTTGAAGGCTGATCAACACGGTCCTGTCCCCAGCACACTGGAAGAGATGGAACATAAATTAACAATCATTTACAGATACTCAAATAAATAATGTGTAAATGTTAAATGACTGCTCTCACCTAAACCATGAGCCATGAAGAAAAGAGTAATAATCACCCATTTTGTCATTGTTGCTCTGAATTTGAGAGATTTGAAGAGAGTGAGAGAAAAACAACTAATGTTAACCTTTTTAATCTCTCTATCCATAGTAGAGTCTCTTGATATTTTCAGCAACTGCACAATCTCACACGAAATTAAGAGATGCTTCCCCCTGGTGGTGAATTTATTATACTAAACACCTAACTTTTGAAGTTCATTTGTAACCTTTTAAATCATTTGTGATTTTTATTAAATACACATGGGCTGTCAGTATCACTCCATAAACGAGCCTCTTTCCACATTAAATACTGAGGCTCTTCATTAAGATACTGTTTATATCAGTACAGATAAACATAACTACTGCTAGTATCACATGAGCTTCTCAGTCACAGTATCTTTATGTCGAGAGCTTCTTTATTTGACCCAATCTCTTCTGCAGTCATTACATCTGAAATAAGAAAACAAGATATTACTAATAAAATACTTTACCGAGTCAACCTACTCAACATAATTTAGTGGGCTGTTTTCACTGTTATCACTCAAATTAATAAAACACATTAATTTAGTAAGTTCATATCAGTTGTGGATTGTTATTGCTTTAGTTCAGTGCTCAAAGAAGAGGTGTATTATTTTTATTATATATAAATACTTTTTTTTATATATATAGATATATAATTTCTTTCTTTTTTATTTATATATATATTTATTTATTTACCTTTTTTGATGGTTTCAAATGCAGGTGTATGGTAGGAAGTGATAGTTTGAACACAAACACAGGAGCTTTGAAAAAAAGAAATCAGAATGTGTGATGGGGACCTTTATGTGCTGATTAATAACCAGACACAGCAACATATTCTAGTTTAAAGAACTCTACTCTGTTAAAAGGTTCAAAGAAATAAATATTGTGAAATAAGACACTGTATAAATATTGTAGATTTGTTCTGTTCTGAGTAGAACATCACAAATCTTCATAACAAGCAATTTATTATTGATATGATTCTCACTTTGTGATATATAATTTCAAAATATGGTTCTACTTTGTTTATAGAGTTGCTTTGGCAAAGATGGAGAGTTTTTATTTAATCAGCATGTTTTTGTATGAGTGTTGAGTGTGTTTCAGTCACAGTGGGCCTCAGAGCACAGTAATACACAGCAGAGTCAGACACACGCACATCCTGGATCATCAGTGGAACTGTTCTTGATGTGGAGTTCAATGTTGCAGAAAATCTCTCCTTAAAATCAGGTTCAGTAGTTCCATCACCAAATGTATATTTATTAAGAATGAATGTTGGTGATCTGTTTGGTAGCTGTTTGTACCAGAAGAGGTAAATTTGAAGCTTTGGTAGAGTAATTACACATTAAAGTTATTTGATCTGCTTCATTTGCAGTCAGTTTTCTTGAAGGCTGTTCAACATTGTCTTGCCCCCAGCACACTGGAAAAAAATATTTAACTATTAATCATTTACATATATTAAGTAACTCACGTATAAACAAATGTAACGTGTAAATGATGATCTTTCTTACCAAAGTCCTGTGCTGTGACGAGAAGTGTAATAATCACCCATCTTTCCATTGCTGTGATAAATTAATATTTTGATGATTCTAATTATTGTCTCTCTGTCTTTACTGTTGCTCTCTGATTTCTTTCTGCTGCTCTTCTCTTCATATTTAAAGTTTTCAAGGAGGTCTGTCCAAAGCTTTTGGGAAATGCTGCCCCCCAGTGCTGAATGTTTTAATTTCTAATGTATTAGTTTTAAAACAATTCAACACACACATTCAACGCTCTATTAATTGCTCTATTTTTCTATATTTATAAAAATAAAAACTAGTGGATGTAAAGCATTATACAATATGTTGAGATTGTGATTTGTGAAGGTCTGGAATTTTAGCCTGTATATCAACTACATTGAAAAAAATGTAATAAATTATAGTCACAGTAATGATAAGGACCTGTATGCATCTAGACGTGTTTATTTTCAAATGGAAAGGAAATAGGTTAACTAAAAAGAGATGAATTCAATAATAAATGGAATTAAACACCAATTAAAGCATGTGTATCAATAATAATAAAGTATGTGAAATACACACATAAGGTTTTTGTCTAAGAGCTGAGTGTGTTTCAGTCACTGTGGGCTGCAGAGCACAGTAATACACAGCAGAGTCAGACACACACACATCCTGGATTGTCAGAGGAACTGATTTTGATGTGGAATCCAGTGCTGCAGAAAATCTCTCCTTAAATTCATCCTCAGTAGTTCCCTTACCAACTGTAAATTCACTCAGAATGAATGTTGGTGATGTATTTGGTAGCTGTTTGTACCAGTAAATATATGCATTTGTATAAATGGTAGAATAATTGCACAGTAGAGTGACTTTATTTGCTTGATTTGCAGTCATTTCTCTTGGATGTTGTTCAACACTGTCTTGTCCCCAGCAGACTAGAAAATAGACATATCCATTATTGAGGTGCATATATTAAGTCTTACACAGATATTAAAGTGTAGCCTAAATTATGAAATGACGTTCTTACCAAAAACTTGTCCTGTGAAGAAAAGAGAAATAATCACCAATTTTGCCATTGTGGATTCAAGTTAAAAGGTAAGACTACTCTAACAGAAATTTTCAGAAGTATTTTCTTAATGTATAGTCTCTGTTTCTCTTTGTAGTTTCAGATTCTTCATACGGTTCTGCCTTATATAACAATTTTAGAAAGGATGCCTCCTTGTGGTGAGTTTGTATAGATTGTATAGAGTTGAACCATTTAAAATCAATCCGTATTCTGACATAATTCACAAACAGTGTGACTTGTAAGAATCAATTAATCATTCATTCAATTCGTCAAATAAGAAATACAATGACATTTATTGGACATATACGTTTGTTTTAATATGAAGAATTTGACTTTTATCAACTTTCTTTAAGAGACTTTAGCCAGACTCAAGAATTTGCATCAAATGATATTGTAATGTTTAGTAAAATCTATCAAAATAGTTGTGATGTATAACTGTGATTCAGGAATTATTACATATATATGTATGTATGTACTTTAAACATGTGGCTTTGAATGTGCGCCATCACTTTTGTTTCTTAGTGTTTGTGTTGGCAATTAGGGACTGGGATTGTTTTGATTGTGTGGTTCAGTCTGTTTATTTGAGGGCATAATTATGGTTTTGTCTTTTCAGTTGTGTCAGGTTTTTGTACAGTGTTCTTGTGTTTCCCGTCACTGTGGGCCTCAGAGCACAGTAATACACAGCAGAGTCAGACACTTCAGCAGAGGAGATCTCCAGATCCACATGGTTTTCTTTGGCTTTAGTGACTTTGGCAGTAACTCTGGAATCTACATCAGACTTCTGAGCCTCTTTTGCCCCGTCTGAGATGAGCACTAGGAATTCAGGAACGGATCCAGGATATTGACGGTACCATTGAAGATAATAAGCAGATGAATAACTGCAGAATAATTTAACACTTGAACCCTCAATAGCAAACTCCTCTGGTTTGGTTGGTTTAATTTCATTTCCATGTGTTGCATCTGCAAAAGTAGATCAAATCTTTCATTATCTGGTGTTGAAATGCAATAATAATAACAATGCAATTTTCGAGCGACAAATAGCAATTCTGGATGCTCAGAATACTTGGTGAAGATGCAAAATTCAATACTTACATGCAAAGGCAAAAAGCAGAATGATAGATTGATAGAGTATCATTGTGTGTGTTCCTTATGGTTTGTCTGAAGCTTAACAATCTCTCACTTTATATCAATGCTGTAAAACCCTCCCTCTTCAAGAGAGCTGTTTGAAAGAGCAGATCAGTTTCATGTTCATAGTCCACAGTGTCATCTTGAATGTTATAGTGCATAGCTCCCTCTTCTGATTACTTTCTATATTTGTCATATAATACATCCTCAGATCTCAACAATCTAGATGATCTGAATTAATTGCTCAAACTTTGGTTGTTATAGTCTCTTTGATACATGAGTCAGATTATAACAAGATATTCTCTATTTAGATGTGTAAGTACACAGCAAATCTCATTAATAGTATTAAGAAAATTAGTTGAACACCGTTCAGTTGTGTCAGGTTTTTGTACAGTGTTCTTGTGTTTCCTGTGACTGTGGGCCTCAGAGCACAGAAATACACAGCAGAGTCTGACACTTCAGCAGAGGAGATCTTCAGATCCACATGTTTGATCTCTTTTGTAGCTTGCTTTTCTTTTCTGATCTTAGTAGAGAACCTGGGATCTACCTCAGATTCCTTAGTGTCTTTCACACTCTCTAAGATAAGCACAAGAAACTGAGGAGCTGATCCGGGATACTGACGGTACCAGTATAGATAATCTGCAGAGGAATAACTGCAGGATAATGTAACAGTTGAAGCCACTGCAGCAAATTCTTCAGGGTTGACTGGTGTGATTTCATCTCCAAAACCCAGACCTGGAAAAGAAGAAAAGAACGACTTAATGTTCAAATTGTTTTTGAATTGAATTCATTAGTGATCACTGATTTGAGGTTGTATACATCAAAAGCTAATTAAAATGTATATTACATTTTGATCTTACATTTGTCGTTGTGAACAAAATTACGTTTAGGATGTAATAAATATTTTATAATTATGTAATTAGACAATTAGAAATGTAAATGCATGCGAAACATACACAAATGCACTTACATGTCAAGGCAGAGAGCAGAATGACTGAATGAAGTATCATTGTAAATGTGTGTGTTCACTACAGCACAACTGAGCTTTGTGACAGTATAACTAATGCAACAAGATCATCTGAGATACTAAACTCCTCCCCTTCCATCCTTTGTCTCTTTAAAACTCAGTTTAACATCAGACATTTTATTTTGTCTAATACATGCGATATCTGCTCATGCAGGTTAAGAAATTATAATTTTTATGCAGGTTCACAAAAGAATATGGAGACAATTTTCTCCGTATTTAGAGCTTATGTACTAATTAGAGGATAAAATCACTTTGCACAGCACTAAATAATCAAAAACTTGTTTTATTACTTCAGTCAATAACATGTGGATTTGGACTTTGTCATATAATATAGCACTTCCTCTCTTTTTGTATGTGGTGTTTCTTGTTTCAGCCTCTCTTTGATATAGTTGTACTAACACTGTCTCACATGCAGAGGGCAGGAGGAGTCGTTTAATTATTATTGATTCATTGTAGTTATGCATTTGTCACCAATGTCGGTGAAATGTGTTTTTGTATGAGTGTTGAGTGTGTTTCAGTCACTGTGGGCTGCAGAGCACAGTAATACACAGCAGAGTCAGACACACGCACATCCTGGATCATCAGAAGAACTGTTTTTGATGTGGAATCCAGTTTTGCTCTAAATCTCTCTTTAAATTCAGGCTCTGTTGTTCCTTTCCCAAAGGAAAATTCACTAAGAATGAATTTTGGGGATCTGTTTGGTAGCTGTTTGTACCAGAAGAGATATGCGTTGTTAGCTGTGGTAGAATAATTGCACAGGAGATCGACTTGATCGTGTCCGTTTCTAGTCATTTCTCTTAAAGGCTGCTCAACATTGTCTTTTCCCCAGCACACTGAAAAAAAATTATTATAATTTACATATGAGCACTTTAACTAAAACATATTTGTAATTAAAGTGTAATTGATTGTCTTTCTTACCAAAGTCCTGTGTTGTGAAGAAAAGAGTAATAATAATCAGTTTTTGCATTCCTGAGATATTGTTCAAGAGATTATTTAACAAATGTCAAATGAATGTGTCTCTATCATTACTGTAGCTCTCTGTTTGCTCTCTTCTGCTCTTCTCTTGATATTTCAAGTCTTAAAGTAGGTCTAAGTCCTCACATGGCACACTGTTGATGCCACTTTTAAGGGATGCTGCTCCCCAGTGGTGAAAATGTGTATTTCTAACAGATTCTGTATACGGTACATATTTTAGCGGTGAACATCCAGAATTTACAAAAGAGTAAAAAGTGAAAAATTAGAGATGAAAGACCATGGGTACAGTTATTTTTTACAGCTCACTTGTGCATGTGCATTTGGAGGTATTTTCCTTATAGATGCTAAATTTATTTGCGGAGACTATTTAAATGGCAATGTGATGTACTAAGGTTTGCAATAGTAAGTTTACTGGTATTTGCTCTATTATCCGGGAGAGAAAAACCCGTTTTCTGCTGAAAATGGCTGCATCTGTGTGACATTGCACATTGTCAGTAAATCACCCACAATACATTCCACTCCCATCTGCACTGTTATTGCAGTCTCATGCTAATTTGCTCTGCATAGTAAATCTGGCCTTAATTCTTTATTACCTTTACCATCCAGAAACTTCAAAAGAGTCATGTCTCACGAATTATGTGTATTTAAGTTCAAGGATGACGCATGATGAACAACAATAATAAGAGAGTTTTAATAAATTCAAAGAGCAGTAGTATACACATAACAACATAACCTTAACATAAGACAATAAACTGAAGACACAGAGGGCTTAAATACAAGATGGCAATCAAAGAAACGGGGAGCAGGTGAGAACTAATGAGAAACCATGAAAACAAATGAATACACCAACAAATACAGACATTGAAAACGAAGACTAGGAATTAAACAAGACAATAGGGTGTTCGACTTGGCACCGTATGACAGCCGATTGGTGTATGACATCATAGTATAGCGAGAGTGATTCAAAAGCATATGGAGATGTGTACTCACTAATCACTCATCAGTCAGCCTGAGCAGAGTCACATCAAGTCGATCACACCTAGTGGAACAGAATAGGACTGTGACATGCTGTTTTGCAATCAGTTAAGGAGATACAGTGAAATCAATTAAAATACCAGGTTGTAAAATACCAATACACAGTTGAAAACAGATTTACACTGAAAATAAAATTATTTAAGAGCCAGCATCTGAAATGGATGCATTTGCTGATTTGACCTAATATTATCCTCAGGTTTCTTCCACCTCATTTAATTAGTTTTATAATTCCACACACATTTCATATTACCAGAGGCTTATTTTAATTTTTTTATTTGTTCAGTTTCTGTAATTCATTACCTCGTTTGAGCTAGGGCTAAATTATGCACACTATGGAATTTCAATAAATAAATTTCAATAAATCGTGGCCATGTTGTAATAATCCACTGATTTAGTTAAATCAAAACGAGTTATAGGATTAGTGGGCTACAACATGGCCATGATTTGCTAAATTGAGGGTACTAATTATTATGCCGTGCGCTTGATTTCCTTAAAGGAATTTATTGGTAAATTGTGGCCACTAAATAATGGAACAGAAGTTAACAGCATATGAATTTGCACTGTGATATAATTTCACTTCCTCTATTTTTGTATGGGTGTTGAGTGTGTTTCAGTCACTGTGGGCTGCAGAGCACAGTAATACACAGCAGAGTCAGACACACGCACATCCTGGATCATCAGTGGAACTGTTCTTGATGTGGAGTTCAATGTTGCAGAAAATCTCTCCTTAAAATCAGGTTCAGTAGTTCCATCACCAAATGTATATTTATTTAGAATGAACGTTGGTGATCTGTTTGGTTGCTGTTTGTACCAGAAGAGATACGGACTCGTATCAGTTGTTGTATAGTTACACTTTAAAACAACTTGATCTCCTTCACTTGCAGTAATTTTTCTTGAAGACTGTTCAACTTTATCCTGTCCCAAAGACACTGGAAGAAAAGATAAAAAAGGGTAGATGTGAGCCTAGAAATGTACACAGAATTCAGCTCGCTGCCTGACATATTTTCTCTGCATGGTTAAAAAATAAAAATTAATAAGTGCACATATGCTTCCATGTATGGGCAAGGATGTCTGGGCCAAGAGACCCTCTTCTCTTTCCTCCTTTGTCTACAAAGGCCACAATGCAACAATGGAAAGGATAGTGATTTTATGCCAGACAGTTGCATGGACTTTTCTGTATTGCATTTTTATATGTAATATATATTTCTTATTGAATGACTCCCTGTACCACCCCTGATAACATATCTAAGTATATTAATAACCCGAGAAAACAACAAAACCTTGAGAAAGCTCAAACTTTCTCAATCAGCTGAGTAATTATCCATTCAATTGTCAATTATGGGACTTAGAATGAGGTCTAACAATAAGTCATTAACATGAAGTATCAGGATTGTAAACAAATAATTTAGTAATGTAAATGTAAGTAAACATTGTTTGTGTTAAAATATACTGAAACAAACAAAAAAGAGCTTACCATCATAATGTGCCATGAGACACAGGGAAATCAAAGTCCATTTAAACATACTTGTTCTGTGCTGTAAAAGAGAAGAAAGAACTGTGAGCTTCTCACACAAAGCTCTACTTTAAATGTTTTTTTTATCATGTCACATTTTATAATCATGCATGAAGAGAGCAAAGCTGACCCCTTGTGGAGAAAGCTTGACATGGTTAAACATTATATTATTTTGTAAACATTGAACCATTCATTGTAATGGTGGAATTGATGTCCTGATATTCAAATGCTGCGGATCATAAGGTAATAATAATTTATTTTTACCTGGAAAGTATTCAGTGAATTGATACACATACATATACACTTACCAAGCACAATGTTCTCTCACGATTCCTTATTTCTAATAGCACTCGCCGTGTTTGCTGTGGTCTTATTGCTGCTGTCAGAGGAGAAAAAAAATATGTTTTCAGTCTCTGGACGTGTTCATATGTAAACTGCGAGAGCTTACTTTGTCAATGAATTAGAAAAATCTGAAAAAGAAAACCATACATTAACCCGCCCATATACCCAACCTCAAAGAAATCAGTTGGACAAAAGAGAGATGTATAAACGGGTATGTTTCTCCATCGTTTACTTGTGATCTGATCTACTAAAATGTGTTTTATAAGAGGTGTAATCGACTTTCACAGTCGGCTGTCACAAATTCGTTGACTTTTCAAAATCAAGTTTGTTTTTTTACAAAGAAAGGAGTGGTATTGATGTGTCTCTTATAACAAGAATATTTCATTCAAGCTCATGAAAATGCAGATAAATAAAAATATAATAAAATAATATTGTAAATAATAATAAAAATTTGTCTTTTGAATGTTGTTCTTGTATTCCCTTAGGTTTTGACTAATTTTAATAAAGTTTCATGAGGGTACTAGGTCATTATTTCTGAAGGTGTGACTTGATTGTATATTGACCACTTTTGTATTTGAGGATAGACCATGTCTGCCATGTTTTAAACAAACACTTTTTCATGTACAATACTAATGCATTGGCATTTCAAAATGCTCAATGTCCCATTTCTTCTGAACTATAGAAGACCATTGATTTCTCACCCTGAGCAGAAGTAGGTTTTTGTACAGTGTTCTTGTGTTTCCTGTGACTGTGGGCCTCAGAGCACAGTAATACACAGCAGAGTCTGACAGTTCAGCAGAGGAGATCTTCAGATCCACATAGTTTTGTTTTTCTTTTCTGATCTCAGTAGAGAATCTGGAATCAACATACGACTCCTGAGCTTCTTTTGAACCATCTGCGATGAGCACTAGGTATTCAGGAGCTGATCCAGGATACTGACGGTACCATTGAAGAGTATTTGCAGATGAATAACTGCAGGATAATTTAACAGTTGAGCCCTTGACATCAAACTCCTCTGGTTTGGTTGGTTTAATTTCATTTCCATGCGTTACATCTGCAAAAATAGATAAAATCTTTAATGAACTGGTGTTAAAATCAAATGAGTCATTTTATATGTATCAAAATAAAATACAATATAAATAAATATACTTTATTCTCAATTTTGATCAGAAATGACTAATTCTGACTACTCAGAACATTTAAGTACAATGCTCAAACTACTTTAATACTTACATGCAAATGCAGAAAGCAGAATGACAGAATGGAGTATCATTGTGTGTGTTGCTTATGGTTTGCTTAACCGAATTCTTTAACAGACCTTTAGCAAGATAACATCAGATGTCGTATGCTTCAAACCCTCCCTCTTCCAGAGAGAGAAATGAAAGAGCAAATCAGATCTGTTTCACTATTCATATGCTGTTGTGCACAGCACCCTCTTGTGGTTACTTACTAATTTGTACAACATTAATGCTTAGAACACAAACGGAATTTGATCTGGATTAATTCCTCAAACTTTGGTTGTTATTGTACTTTAGTCCCCGGTTTCACAGACAAGCCTTAAGCCCAGTCCCAGCCTGAAATGCACGTTTGAGCTGTTTTATCTGAAAGCAACTTGCACTGACATATCTTGTAAATATGTCAGTGCCATTGTTTTGTCTCAAGTTGCACACCAGTGTTGTTTTATCTGAAGCACGTTTGTAAAAGGTACTTGTATGTCCTAATTGAACTAATGCCTAATCCTGGCTTAATCTAAACCCTGTATGTGAAACTAGATCTAGATCTACAAATAAGATATTAATTTTATGGTTGTGTACAGTCATCACAGATTAGACACAAAAAAGCAAGTTCAGTTGTATTTAAAACAACAATTAGTTAGTGGTTTGCAGAACATCTTAAGAGTACAGAGTGTACGAATTGTTTTATTAGAGTTGTTAATTTAAAAAATCATGATCATAAAGATCAAATCATAGTGTACAAATTGTTTTAATAGAGATGTTAATTTAAAAAAATCATAATCTATTATACCACTGGTAATAATTTTCACCCTCATATAGTTATATAGTGTGAAATTATAATCTACCTGTAATTCAAATAGATTAATGGAAATAAATTAATTGGACACCTTCAGTTGTGTGAGGTTTTTGTACAGTGTTCTTGTGTTTCCTGTGACTGTGGGCGTCAGAGCACAGAAATACACAGCAGAGTCAGACACTTCAGCAGAGGAGATCTCCAGATCCACATGTTTGATCTCTTTTGTAGCTTGCTTTTCTTTTCTGATCTTGGTAGAGAACCTGGGATCTACCTCAGATTCCTTAGTGTCTTTCACACTCTCTAAGATAAGCACAAGAAACTGAGGAGCTGATCCGGGATACTGACGGTACCATAGAAGTGAATATGCAGAAGAATAACTGCAGGATAATTTAACAGTTGAAGCCACTGCAGCAAATTCTTCAGGGTTGACTGGTGTGATTTCATCTCCAAAACCCAGACCTGGAAAATAACAACTTTTAATTTTCAATTAGTTTTAGTTTTGAAAGTGATTGATTACAGTGATTTGAATCCATTAACACTAGTTAACAGCTATTTAAATGGTTAATATTACTTTGTTATTGTGAAAGCATATTTTTCTAATATATTAAAAAAGCTAATTTAGAATTTAAGATGAGAAGATTCTAAAATTAGCAATGCAAACGCACGCAAAACATACACAAATGCACTTACATGCCAAGACAGAGAGCAGAATGACTGAATGAAGTATCATTGTAAATGTGTGTGTTCACTACAGCACAACTGAGCTTTGTGACAGTTTAACTAATGTAACAAGATCATCTGAGATACTAAACTCCTCCCCTTCCATCCTTTTGTCAGTTTGTTGCCAAATGTTTATATATATATATATATATATATATATATACATAACCAAACATTATATTTATTCTAATAAATGTGATATTTGTTTATGCAGGTCAATAAGTAATAGTTTTTAATCATGTTCTCTTATAACTTTAATAAACTATAATCACTGGCTTCCAGAAGCATCTTTATGCTAGTCGAGTTTAGCCCCAAAGAGGGAACACTGACCTGATGCAAGACATATTGTCAAATGTGAAAGATCAGAGGATTGGGCAAAACAAAACATTGGTCATGAGTCATAAGACTAAAATTAGAATTTTAAAGAGGAATGTTGGAGGACCATTTGTTACCCACCTACTCTCTATTTAGTTGTATACTCTCACTTCACATACTCTCACTATTCTCACTCTACATCATGCATTAGGTCAGAGGTCACTCTTCAGACAAAGCTCGACTCGTGTATGGACATTACCGGAAGCAAAATATGAATGTTTTTACAAAAACGCATTGCTTTGCTTAAGAAGAATAAATTTTATGATGGATGGATGTGTTCTAGAAGAAAGTCGTATAGACCTAATGGCTTTCGGGTGAATAAATTATTGGATAATTTTTGGGTGAATAACACTTTCAATTTTTTATTTTTTTTTACCATACTTTCTTTTTTTTCTTTCTTTTTTTCAATTATACAGTGTGAATGTTATTATCATGAGATAGAATTCAATCGATTGGCACCTTGTCATTTAGTTCAGCACTTCCTCTGTTTTTGTGTGAGTGTGGAGTGTGTTTCAGTCACTGTGGGCTGCAGAGCACAGTAATACACAGCAGAATCAGACACACGCACATCCTGGATTGTCAGTGGAACTGAATCTGATGACACTTTAGAGTGAAATCTCTTCTGAAACTGAGGATCGGTATCTTCTCCTCCATATTTGTTTCTCCTCAGGATGTATTTAGGAAAGTCATTTGCTCTCTGGATGTACCAGAAAAGTTCTGGTTGTGGTGAAGCTGTTTTATATTTGCACAGTATTTCTACTGATCTCCCTTCAAATTCGGGTATATGTTTATCTGGTTGATCAACACTCTCTTCTCCATGACACTCTGTAAAGACAATGAAAATGTAATAACAAGCTACATAAATTATAACCTGTAATAAGGTATAAAATAGTTTGAAGTAATCAGGAAATTCCTCCACTTACCATGATAAAAAAATGCAAAAATGAACAATTTCAACAATCTAAGAGTTATCATTTTGTATGCTGAGAAAAAGATGAATCATTCAGTCAGTCGTGTCAGTAAGAATGAGGATGGGTAGCAGAGGAGGGCCGGTTAAAATGCTTTAAAAAGGAAATTGAAATAGACTTTAAGTGTCTATACTGCCCTCTGCAGGATATAATTGTAAAAAAAAATTGTTTTCATTCATTATTCATATAAGACAGAACATGATTTAACACTGTGTTCCCACTGTCAACATTGAAGTTATTGTTAATCTACACTTCCTGAACGTTTGAATCACACCGGTGTGATCATACACTCCAGGGACCAGCCAAGACTGATCACACTGGTGTGATCTTATGCGTCAAAGGGTTAAAACATTGTACCATCTTTTAAATTAGTGTGTAGAATTAACTTGTACAGTACAGTCGGTTTACGAGTTTAATTCGTTCCAAAAGCGAGCTCGTAACCCAAAATGCTCGTACACCAAAACAATTTTCCCCATAAGAATGCACTAAAAATCAATTAATTCGTTCCACACGACCATAAATGCCCATTTTAAAACATTTGTTTGGTTTTACCCTATTAATTACAGTTAAAATTATAACCATTAAGATCTCATATAAATACTAATTAATAATTGTCAATTAAACTCAAAAAATACTTGACAATTTACTGTAATGCACTTCAGCTTTGAGCAGCCTGCGTGGAGGAGACGAGACGAGGGGGGAGCGGGGAAAGCAAGGGAAAACACAAAACCCGGATTCAAGTGCAAAAGAGTGAATTTATTATAATAGTGCAGAAAACAAAAGAACTGATAATCCAGAGTGAAGGTCGTGGAACATGGAATACGGGAGACTGGGAGCCGCAAACGAACACACGGGAGGCGCGAACGAACGAGTGGAGAGAAGTGAACTAAATAGGCAGATGATATGAGAATCAGGTGTGTCAGTGCTCAGTGACCACAGCCCCTTTCACACACACACACACACACACACACACACACACACACACACACACACACACACACACACACACACACACACACACACACACACACACACACACACACACAAGCAGAACTAGGAGACAATGAATTCATGAACCGGGACAGTTACTGCTTAGAGCAGGGGTGGGCAAACTACGGCCCGTGGGCCATATCCGGCCCGTTGGGCATTTTAATCCGGCCCGCCGAACTTGCCGAACCTGTATTAAACCTCCTTAATTTTACATTTCACTGTTATTTCACTCTGTCGTGGCTGCAAGCGGCAGTGGCGCTGAAGCTGTGGTGGAGAGTAGGCGTGTCGCAAACCCCTCTACACCCCCCTTTATGGCGTTAATTTCGTGCTAAAAAGGAACGAGCGTAAAACTGATGTTTGTGTGCGCGTAAATTACATCCGCGAGCGGAAAACAGAGCTACACGTAAATACGGGTACCCGCAAGCTAATTTTAATCACTCGCGTGCTTGTGACATCTAATCTGCGCACGCGCGAACATTCACCCGCTCTCGACTGCTGTTTTTCTCGACTGCGAGTGCGAGCACTTTTATTTTTGTCAGTCGTGGGGCGGGACTTCCTCTTGTAATAGTAACATCAAACGTCATTGGTTAGTTCCCTTTTTTCCAGAGGTCAGTTGTGATTAGACACATATGATTGTCAATCTAGAGCTGAGGCAAATATACGATTTAGTCACCATTGCATGTTATGGTTTTTCTGTTGATTAAATTGTATTAATATTGTTTTGTTGTAATTTCACGTGTCCCAGTCGAGTGATTTAATACCAAACTATACTTTATACAGGTTTTCTAGGATTTCTTATAAGTAAATGCACAGGTACGACTTTCACCCCGGCCCTTCTGTCAATTTTAAGAAACCAATGTGGCCCGCGAGACAAATAGTTTGCCCACCCCTGGCTTAGAGGTACTGTACGTGTACATTTCACTACGTGAACAATAGCGATCACAATTAATTAATGTTAAGAATACGAGGTAAAAACCTCTGTAAATCACTTATAAAAGTATCACTGTTGATGATGCAGCCAAACCAGGGACGCTGAGAGAATGAACGAGTTAAGGGGTGATAAAGGGGTTGGAACCGCGTGACTCTTTTATGAGAGGCTGTGTTTAGGATATTTCCAGTAAAAATGTGCGCAACGATGCTGAGCATTAGGAGCATTATCCATACAAAAATGCGCGTGGGTGAGGGAAAAAAAATTCTCGCACACCGATACAATGCTCGTACACCGATTTGCTCGTATACTAAGTCGCTCATAACCCAAGGTATTAATGTATTTCAGTCACATGACTTCTAGGCTTTGATCACCTTTGATTGCCTCTGCTGTTCTCCTCAACTTTGTCCATTGTCTATTCACTCTACATTGTCCATTTAAGTGTGTTTGCTCCCAGCTGAAGTGGGTTGTTTGTTCAGATTTATTAAAGATTTATTGTTCAGGTTTTTGTAGAGTGTGGATGAGTCTCCTATCATTGTGGGCGTCAGTGCGCAGTAGTACAGCACATAATCATAATTCTTCAGCATTGTCAATTTCCAGGTTCACAACATTTAGGCTTTTATTAACTCCAGTTTACAGCAGTTCTTGTGTTAATCCACATCCTTATTCTGTGCTCAGGTGGTCAATAGGAAATAAAACTGCATTTACTGTAGTAATTCTAAAAAATAAATTTAAAAAAATTGCTAGTTGTACTATGTTTTCTTTTATTTGTCCTGTATTTTCCTATTTAGTTCATTATTAAGCCCAGACAAAATTTGCCGGTCATTCCAATTCTTTATTATACCCTTTATGACTGATTATTTGATCTGCTATAATGTGTCTCCATACGTTTTTGTATGAGTGTTGAGTGTGTTTCAGTCACTGTGGGCCTCAGAGCACAGTAATACACAGCAGAGTCAGACACACGCACATCCTGGATTGTCAATGGAAATGTTCTTGATGTGGAGTTCAATGTTGCAGAAAATCTCTCCTTAAAAAAAGGTTCAGTATTTCCTTCACCAAATGCAAATTTATTTAGAATGAACTTTGGTGATCTGTTTGGCAGTTGTTTGTACCAGAAAAGATACAGATTTGTATCAGTGGTAGCATAATTACATTTTAAAATAACTTGATCCCCTTCACTTGCATTCATTTTTCTTGAAGACTGTTCAACTTTGTCTTGTCCTGAGCACACTGGAAGAAAAAAAACAAAGTTATTAACATGAATGCAAAGTAAACTTAAACATTTAATAACTTGAATGAAAGTAAAAATTTTTCTGTGTAAATGTACAGAAACATAAAATAAATGCTTACCATCATAATGTGCTATGAAACAGAGGGAAATCAAGGTCCAGCTAAACATAGTTAGTCTATGAGATAAAAGAACTGACATTCACTCAACAGTGCTTTTAGAAACGGTCTCTGTCTGTGAATCATTGAGCTCTGCTTTAATGTATCATGTCACATGATCTACTCATTTATGAAGAGAGCAATGCTGATCCCTTGTGGATAAAGTTTGAAACTACTTAAAATGATTGATGTTGGAAACCATGAACAATTTTTCACAAAATTAGGATTAGCCCAAAACGTTTTTGAAATGTCAATCAGATTAGATTCAACTTTATTGTCATTACACAAGTACAGGTACAAGGCAACGAAATGCAGTTTAGGTCTAACCAGAAGTGCAATAGCAGCAAGTGCAGGATATATACAATGGTTGCATAAGTGCAGGATATGGAGATGTACAGAATTTACAGGTAATATGTACAATGAATATAAATATACAGATGGTTATTACTATAACAGGTGAGTGTGTGCTATAAATATAATTACAGGTGTTTCTTACTATAAACAGCATTTACTGGTGAATATGTATTGTAAATGTAATATTGCCCATCATTGTTTCACATGACTGAACCCCTTTACTCATCTGTCGGTGTGAATATTGTAAAGCCTTTTATTGGATACAGGGCATTAAATACCTGTTTTTTTTGTTTGTTTGTTTTTCCTATGCAATATTAAAGTAAATGATCTGAAGAAGATGCCCCTTGACTGTGTATTGACTACAAGGTGTATAACCACACTTTTCTACCTAAAATATTAATGCATTTGTAATTCATGTGGCTGCTTTGTATGTGAAAGATGCTTCTAGATATACTATATTATTCAAGATTTAAGAGACTAATTTCTCCTGAACTATGGAACACAACTGTTTCTTTTTTTGTGCAAGTATGTTTTTGTACAGCGTTCATGTGTTTCCTGTCACTGTGGGCACCAGGGCACAGTAATACAGAGCAGAGTCTTTCAGAGCAGCAGATGAGATATTCAGATCCACATGGTTTTGTTTTTCTTTTCTGATTTCAGTAGTGAATCTTTGATCCACATTAGAAGTCTGAACTACTTTTGAACCGTCTGAGATGAACACAAGGAATTCAGGAGCTGATCCGGGATACTGACGGTACCAATGTAAAGACCATGCAGAAGAATAGCTGCAGGATAATTTAACATTTGAACCCTCAGCAGCAAACTCCTGTGTTTTCTCTGGTGTGATAGTATCTCCATTACTGGCACCTGCAAAGAAAAGCAAAACGTTTCTTATATATTTCTGGTATATTATGTGACTATGCTGATAAAATGTGAAATTAATTATTTCATTATCAAAAATTACTTGATATACTTCATTGTGTTGATTAAGGACAGCATCAAAATGATTGTACTTACATGCTAAAGCAGAGAGCAGAATAACTGAATGGAGTATCATTGTATGTGTGCTTACAGTTTCAGCTTGAATGATCTTATGACAGTCTCTGTCAGGTTCAGCAAAAATCCCTCTGATTTGTTGAGCTCCTCCTTCCTCACCACCTGGGGAAAAGGAGTGCATCTAAAACTTAGTGCATCACTATCATGTTTTTGAACACGGTTACATGATAATGTTTCACAAAGACAGAGTAACATTTTATTTAAAGATTTAAACAAGATTTGCTTGTAATTTTTCGTAGTGGAATTAATATTTTTGAAATGAATAAGCATACAGGGGAGTCAAATTTGTATAGTGTACTGTTATTATGACTTCAAGCTTTGGTCTAGGTTTGGAAGTGGTAACAATTAGATTATGATCAATATATTGTCACAGAAAGGCAAGGTGAGGACGAGGAAACATGATCCAACGGAACTTTAATAGAAACAAGGAGATCGTAACAGAAGCGCATACATAACCAGTGTTAACAAACTCAAGAACCGACAACTGAGGAGTGAACAGGGAGAACTAAATACATGAGTGGTAATGAGCAAAGGATAAACAGCTGTGACAATTTGTGTCCGAGGCAAATGATGAGTGACAGAAAGATCTAGAACAAAAAGGAACATGTGACAAAGGCAAAATAAGAGTCCTGGGTGAGAAGTGCTGTGATCTATATGGTGTGATGAAGATGGGAACAGAAAAAAACGTTGATTTAGGCTATTATACAAAATTTGTATTTGTATTCCCTGTGACGGAAATGTGCCTGCAAAATATGATTATCATGTATCACTTTTTATAGCATATTTGTGTCAGAATCTAGTAAATTATTTGTAGAAAGTAGAATACATGAAAAGTTAAGGGCAGTACTGTATGTTATATGGATAATATTATGGTTGTATGGATGTAATATCATTTTCAACTTAAGATGGTTTGGCTCACTGTATCAGCTATATTCTTGCTCTTTCTCATTGGTAAAGCGTTTTTGTATAGCGCTGATGTGTTTCCTGTGACTGTGGGCCTCAGAGCACAGTAATACACAGCAGAATCAGACACTTCAGCAGAGGAGATCTCCAGATCCACATAGCTTTGTTCCCATTTAGTGAGTTTAACAGACAATCTTGGATCTACATCAGACATTTTGGTGACTTTCATACCATCAAATATGAGCGCAAGAAATTGAGGAGCTGATCCGGGATACTGGCGGTACCAGTATAGATAATCTGCAGAGGAATAACTGCAGGATAGTGTAACAGTTGAACCATCTTCAGCAAAAAGCTCTGTTTTGTTCGGTGTGACGTTTCCAGAGACAGAAGCTGAAAAGGAAATGGAAAAGGTACATATTTAATTTGATTTGTTTTAATTAAACTCATCATTAACAACAGATAATACATATAACGTATACATACATGTCAGAATATAGACTAGAATAACTGAAGAAATATCCATTGTGCACTGCACTGTGTTCACTTTAAGATATTTCAGACTGAATTGTTTCTACCCAGACTGAAATAATCAGATTGTGTCAGATGATCAGATCTGTGAAGTCCCGCCTCTCCGAGATCTATCATGGCTAAGTTTGACTAACATTCTTCTTTCCTTTTTTTCCTGTTGATGTTGTAACAATTAGAAAATTGATCTATGATCATGATTTAATTATTTCAGTGATCCCTCGTTTATAGCGGTTAATGGGGACCGGAACCCCCCGCGATAGAGGAAAATCCGCGAAGTAGGATTGGCCACCGTAGGAAGTTCTGTATATGTGTGTGTAGGTACTATATATATTTATACCTCTAATCTAATTATAAAACCTTAATATTATACATTTACTCTCTCTCTCTTTCATATGATACATATTATGGTGCAGTATAATGACAGTAGTATCTTGAGACTTGACTTCAGTAATGACGACGATGACAGACCTGGATATACGGCTGCCGATATGGCGGTATTTTTGAATTTTTATTTTTTGATTAATATTATTCTGCGATGCACTGAGGCCGCGAAACTTGAGCCGCAAAGTGGCGATGGATTATTGTAAACAGTATTGCAGTATAATTTATAATATAACAGTATATTTATATACTGTTATATTATATATTTATACTGTTATATGAATAATAAATAAATGTTCATAAAATATATTTAATATTGTATTGCAAACTTAATAGATGAATAAATGTTAATGATGTCTCAAACAAGCAAAACATGAAATTAATAGTGTAAGTTGTCTGACAAAGGCAAAGGAAAATAAAACACACTCACTTTTAAGATATTTTAAGTACTCTCTTATAAATGTTCTCTAATAGATAGTTTTGCATTCTCATGTGTCAGGTTTTTGTATAGAGCTGAAGTGTTTCCTGTGACTGTGGGCTGCAGAGCACAGTAATACAGAGCAGAGTCTGACACTTCAGCAGAGGAGATCTCTAGATCCACATGGTTTTGCTTTTCTTTGTTGTGTTTAGCAGTGAATCTGGGATTTACATCAGACGTCTTATCTTCTTTTGTAGAAGAATATATGACTACAAGAAATTCAGGAGCTGCTCGTGGGTACTGACGATACCAGAATAAAGACCGTGCTGATGAATAACTGCAGGATAATGTAACACTTAATCCCTCAATAGCAAACTCTTCAGTTTTGGTTGGACTGATTTCATTTCCATGTGTGACGCCTGCAAAAGTAAATCAGCTTTTAATCCTCAATGATTTTTTTTTATTTACAATGAATCAAGTGTGATCAGCTATTTTTTCAATTAAAGTTCCTCACATTATGTTTTTTTAGAATATTTAGATGGATGGAAATATTATACTTACATGCAAGGACAAAGAGTGGAATAACAGAGAGGAGTAGCATTGTCTGTGTTTACTAATGCAGCTTAAATGAGCTCTGTAACAGGTTCTGAAAGGCTTTAGCTAGATTGCAGTAAGTGTCAGTGCTTAGAGCCACACCTCTACCAGTAGAAATATAGCTCTAGAAAATCATTTTGAATGTAATGAGTGTTGTTACATATTACACTGGATGTTTGTTTTAAACTAATTCTTAATATAAATTATATATTAGGCAGTGGCAGCGTGTATTAGGGACTCATTTCTTTTCAGAGTACAATAGCTGAATACAAGGTTTTGAAGTGTTTTTTGTGTCAACAAAATTCATCATGCAAGTTAATGATACTGATCATGATCAATTATAGATAAACAAGGTTCCTTCATATTTACAGGAGAGAATAACTTTTTGTCCCACAAATGCAAGTGTCTTGTTTGTCTGTGGTGGGGTTAGTGATTGTGAATCGTTAAATATAGAACATCTCAGCAAACTGAATATGTTTCATTAAAATTATAGCATTTAAACATAAAACATAAAAAACATTTCACTTTTTTATCAACAATACCAGAAGATGATAGCAAAGAATATTCATGTTCGCTCTGAGAAGTTTAATGATCACTTTGCTTTTACTCAAACCTACACAGTCAGTTTAACTGCACAGAATGACAACACGGCACTGACATGAACTGCATTGCGGGGTGATCAATATTTGAGACAAATTTAAAAATCTTAGACTATTTACAGCATGTAATGTTTTGGTCTTGATCTATTCATCTGTTTGTTGTAGGCTTATCAAAATAGAACATAACACTCATGGGAATGTTGCTTGGCAACTAGTTATATTATATATATATATATATATATATATATATATATAAATCCATTCGATTTTTATTTCAAGTAACAAAAATGTGTTTTTATGGTTTTAGTTTAGTTTAAGGTATAATAATAAGATTGCTTTGAAGAGCTTAATGATGAGTGTATATCGCCCTCTTCTGGTGTCCAATTGGTTCGTATATTATAGGAAGTGCATTATTTGACAAAACTGTGCACTAAAATTGTACATTTTGTACATAAAAAGTTTTCAAAATAAATGTATATTAATAACCAGATACATTCAATGATCCCTGTGGATTGTTTTGACATGCAATGCCTAAACATAATTTATTATAGGATAAAGTCATTCAAATAAAATAAAAAATTGGACAAAACAATTTATGAAATGAAGTGGAACAGTTTAAAATGATAGACTTAGGGAACAGTTTAAAATGATAGACTAATTTAATTTAGGGCTCATGTATTTGCAGTATGTTTTTGAGGGCTTCAGAGCATAGTCATTCGTCACCAGTCATTGGACACTCATGTCATCAGCAAACCTGTTCATCATCTTGTTCGTTTAATTGTCTCTTTAAGTTCATCATTGTTGATTATGGGGATTGTTGTGTCTATACATTGCCTTGTCAGTGGATTACCTATGTTTGTTTGTTTATGAATTTTGTTTATTTGAACTATTTTTGGGCTCTTTCTCATTTTCTTGCATTAATATTTCAGCATTAATATTACTATTCTATTGTTGCTGGGCCAATTGTTCTGTATGTTGTTGTGGACTTAGCAGGTCCATAGCAGATCACATATAAAAAAACATAGCAGATCAGATCATAAGCAAACTTTAACTGTAAAATCAATTTCATATCCACATATTAATTTATACATGGCTGACTATACATTATCCCTTACTTAGTACTGTATATTCATTGGGACTAAATTAACAAGCTTTTATAAAAAAAATTTGAGACTACCATTATGTGTAGTACAGGTTTTTGTACAGTGTTACTGTGTTTCCTGTCACTGTGGGCACCAGAGCACAGTAATACACAGCAGAGTCTGACACTTCAGTAGAGGAGATCTCCAGATCCACACGTTTGATTTGTTTTGTAGCTTTTGAAAATAGACGTCGATCAGGCTCAGATTTAGTTGAATATTCATCGACAAGAAGTAGAAACTCTGGTTTTGCGCCGAGATACTGTCGATACCACTGGAGAGAGTTAACGTTGCCAGTATTGGTACTGTAATTACAAGAGAGAGTCACATTTTTACCCTCAACAACAGATTTTTCTGAAGACAGTGGATGAATTGTATCAGCAAAAGAAGTTCCTGTAAAAAATAAAAGTTTAAATTACTAAAGCAATAAAATAATATAACAGCTATACAAAGCATCAGTTTTAAAGTTTTTAAAGTTTTCTATTTACAGCAGTTATACATAATAAACACACTGAATTAATATCTCTCACCCATGCAAAGCTGCATTATTATCAAGGTAAAGAGAAACAGGATTACTTCAGTCAGATTGTGATGGAAAAGTTTTGTTCAAATAACTGTTTGACTCACACTCTCAACAGTGTGAATAAACTCCACCCACTGCTGGAGTGTGTGTGGTTGTTGTTGTTTTTAAAAAAAAAATTTTTTTTTACAATAGAGAAAAATAGGCTCATGTCAGAAACTGCACACTTTAGTGCTTATTTAAATGTGGATTTATTTAAGACTGCATTTCATTTTCATCATCGTGTTTGTCTTCTTTTCTACAGCCGTTTGACTTTTTTTTTCTTTATGAACCTGAGGAAGATTGAAATCTGTGCTGTTTCTCAAATTGTATGGTTTTATTTATATAATTGTATGCTAACAAAAGCAAAATATTTTGTAGATAGGTTTTCTGTTAATATAAATTTCTTAATGTTGTTGCAAATTAGCTTAAAAATGAACTTGTTTTAATTAATTATAAATATTTGGATTAGGTAATAGTTAATAACTTGATGTAGCGGAATTACAAAAACAATTACAATCAATTAACCTGTTCTTCCAATACTATTTTAATTCCATCTATAACTGTCTATATTAATTGTCTTTTAGAAAGGATATTAACCTTTTCTTACTGGGTACAATGCTACTCAAAAGCATGTAGCTGTAATTGAATTATTAAAGGAACTTTGTTCTGCAAGAAATGAGCACAGAATAAATACATAACTACAACACATAACTAGTCTAAAAATGCACATACTCACAATCATGCATGAATGGAGAGTGAAATTGAATGAATAAAACAGAAACAGGGTAATTAAGCTATGGAAACGAGGTTATCACCTTGGTAAAAAAGGGTTATACTGTACGTGCTTATACTAAACCTTTGTTTAGTTAGTTAAATGTACAATATACTTGCAGTGCCTTAGCTATTGAATGAGCATCTGGAAGTCCGCTGTCTTGATGGTTCAGTAGTTTGATGGTGGTGAAGTTGCAACAGGTTTTAAAAATGAAGAATTTCTATTTGTGCACTGAAGGAACTGCATGTAACGTGATATCCTAAATATATTATTTCTTGTTTTATAACAGGCTTAATTCCACCTCACACAGGTGTTATCATTACATTTGGGGCTGGATAGAGTTGGGTTTCATTGTATTTTTCACTAGATCGGTTCAGAGTAAAAAGAGCTCCATGTCTTTTTTGTATGACTTGTTTTATGTTTTGTATGAATGAGCTCCAACTGTCAGAGCACAATAATAGAGAGCAGAATCTGACAGACGTATATCATTAATAGTGAGTTCAGTGGATGCTCGTGATGTAGTCACAAAACTGACATTCTTTTATAATGTATCAACTAAAAAGTAGAAATTTAAAAAGAAAAATATTTCCATTGTGAGCAAAACATCTAAATATTCTGCCCAGTGTCGCTCACACAATGACAAATACACTCATTTTACTGGTATTGGCCTATTTACTGACACATTAACTGGGCTTTGAAGCCTGAATTAAATGATTTGGGGGATTTATAGCTCTTTTAGTCTTTGTGTATCTTTCATCTTTGACTAAATAAGATAGGGAGAGGTTTTTGTAAAGTGTAGCTGTGTTTCCTGTCACTGTGGGCACCAGAGCACAGTAGTACAGAGCAGAGTCTTTTAGAGCAGTAGAGGAGATCTGCAGATCCACACGTTTAATTTCTTTTATAGCTTTGGAATACAGACGTAGATGAGGCAGATCACTGTGAGAATATTCAGTAACAAGAAGTAAAAATTCTGGTTTTTCTCCGAGATACTGACGATACCAATGGAGAGTAACACTAGTGCCACTAGTGAGACTGTAGTTACAGGACAGAGTCACATTTTCACCCTCCAAATCATGTTTTTCTAAAAACAATGGTTGTATTGCATCACCACATGTATTTCCTGTGAAAAATAAAAGGATCATAATTACACAAATGTATACAATGTATGAAATTTAACAACATATATCATATAATAAACACATTGTTTGAATGAATATTTCTTACCTATGCAAAGTTGCATTATTATCAAGGTAAAGAGGAACATGATGTCTTCAGCCAGACAGTGATGGAAAAAAAATAGTATTTGAATATCTGTTTGATTGTGTCTCACACTCAACAGTGTGAATAAACTCCACCCACTGCAGTAGTTTATTCTGTAACACTAGGGGAAAATAGGTTATGTTAAAACTACCGTACATCAATCAGAGCTCTTAGTTCTTGTCTGGATGTGTATGTGTTTCAGTCACTGTGGGCTTCAGAGCACAGTAGTAAACAGCAGAGTCAGACACACGCACATCCTGGATTGACAGAGAAACTGAGCTTGAGGATTTGTTGAGATCTGCATGGAATCTTTCCTCAAATTCCCTTTCACTGCTGCTTGATCCAGTTGAGAGTTTACTGAGCATATAAACTGGGAATCCACTGGTTTTATGTTGGTACCAATAAAGATAAGGGTATTGGTCACTGGTACTGTAAGTGCAGTGAAGTGTAACCACACCATGTTCAGAAGCTGCTTGAAATCTTGTTGACTGATTGACAGAATCTTGTGTATTGCACTCTGTCAGGAAATATTTAAAAAAAGTAAATAAATAAATTAGTTTGCATGTATCTTGTCATGTAAAGATGTCATTTTGTTACATTTAACAGTTTATTTACTTACCAAGTACTGCAGCCATTAAAAGGAAATTCCTCAGCCAGATTAACATGTTTATGTACAGCAGGAAATATTAAACTGAAGTTTACCAGCACACAACTGTTACACACACACAGCAGGAGCTTGATTGAGCAATTTCCACCAACATCATAGATTACGCCGCACAGTGGCTAACTTCTGAAATTACATAATTTTCATTAAATTATAAAATTTTCTTTTCAGAGACAAAAGCTGAAATAATTTTTCTCACTGTCTGACTTTAAAGGTTTGTTTTACTTTCTGTAATGAAAGCAAATGTTTTTTTTTTTTATTGTATTATTCTTTATTGACTTTTCTTTGTGCACAGGGGTATTATAAAGAGTGTTACTTAAAGAAGTACAAAGATTACTTATATCGATTGAGTGTGAGATCCAGGCACTCATTCAACAAAAGATAGGGCTACTTAACTGATCTCCCTCTATTATTTTAACAATGTATTTGTGTATAAAATGAACGTACCATATGGAACGTGATCACTAAATAAGTAGTTAAAGTTTCCCTGAAGTTTTTTTTCTTTTCTTTTACAGGCCCAAATTAACCTCACACAGGTGTTACCACATATTTTATTGCATTCGGGGGTGCATTGTGGTTATGATTTGAGGTTTTGATTGATGGTTTCAAAGTAAAAACTTTTACATTTATGCCTTGCGTCAAATACTTTCAGGTGTTGCCACATATTTTATTACATTTATACTGGATAGATTGTGATTTTGATTGTGGTTTTCACTAGATTGGTTCAAAGTAAAAATATCTTCAGGTTTTTGTACGACATGTTTCATATTTTGTATCACTGGGCTGAAAGAGCACAATAATAGAGAGCTGAATCTGACAGACGTACATCATTAATAGTGAGTTCAGTGGATGTTCGTGATGTAGTCGATTGAAACCGACGATCAGCTGTGTCTTCATAAGCACTCGCTGACCGTGCATTTTTCAGTAATAAATACTGTGGTTCTTTGTTGGGATATTGTCCGTACCAGTAAAGATAAACATATTCTCTACTTGTACTATATGAGCAGCTCAGTGTGATAGTTTCCTTTTCTTTAGGGTTTTTTTCTGTCCCTTTATCTGGCTCAATGTTGTCTCCAGTCACCAAACCTGTCAACAATAATAAAAAAAAGGATTTGATTTGTGAACGCAAGGTTGACAAAATAATGTTGCAAGTATAATTCAACAATTTAACAACAAAAAAGAAAAGAAAAGCTGTTTTACGCTTTAAAACTGTAATTGTTCATGTACAGTTTCATCAGTGACTCAATAAATAACTGACCTGTTCCCAGAATGAGAATAAGTATGAAGCATCTGTCCATGTTGAATGAGATCAGTTCAGTTCTCTGTTGAGACTCTCAGTGTTTTGAGCTGTTAGTCACTGCAGATCACACATAAACACACACTGGAACTTCCTCCTCGCTGAACTTCCTGCTGCTGTTTAAGTTAAATATCCACACAATTTTTATTTTATTTTAAATATTAGATAATGTTGTATATAATACGCAACATAAGACAAATATTACTTAAAAAGTCTTGATGGTGTTCATCTGTATGAATGGCTGCAAACATGATAGTGGTGATGATCATGATGGTGTGTGCGTGCAATGGAGTATTTCTACAAAAAATATTAATGTTTGAAACAATCTACTCAATAAGGGCCACAATAAAGTCCAACCATTGACAAGTGAAACTGCACACCAATCTATTTCTCTGTTCTCTTTATTTTTCATCCTGTCTAGTTTCCTCATATCATGGAAATAATAACTAATGCAAATTTGATATTTTTATTTATACGGTTATGTGTTCTATTATACAATTGCATTTTACAAGTTATACAATATAAATGTTCTATTATACAAGTTTATACAATATAAATGTATAAAACAATATTGTAGAATGATATTATCAGTGATATTCAAATGGCTGTGCTGGACCTCAGCTTAGTTCCATTCAGACCACGGGACATAATTGTACCATTGTACCATTTCTAGTTTCAAGTAAGCAGTGCATCAAAACAAAGGAGTGGTTCACACCACAAGCTCTCAAGGTCTTTTATGGTAACAATCTTTGTGCGCTATGTCCTCAGACTGCTCTCTCTGCTGCCCTCAGGAAGACGTCTTCGCAGCATCTGATCCCGCACTAGCCGACTCAGGGACAGCTTTTTCCCACAGGCTATCAGACTATTGAACACTCAAAAATAATACACTACAGCATACTCCCACAATATGGCATGCCACACACCGCACTTAACTTTAACAGTCAACTATATGTATACACTTCATTTAATACAGCACTACCTACCTGCTACCACTGGGTACACCCGATGCACACTCAGGACACTCTGTATCCAGTTCACGGACAATCATCAAAATTCTGTATAAATGTAAATAATGTGACATTTGTATATTGTGTTTAATGTGTACATTCTGTGTATAGTTTTTAATGTGGTGCTAACTATAAAATGTGTGGTATAGTACTAACCGTATGTCAATAGTACACTGTGTGTACTAACTATATGTATGTGCACATTGCACTTTTTCTTTTGTTTTTTCTGCTTGTATTTGGTTATGTTAACTGTTTCTGCAATTTTCGGAGCACGCTCCCAAGAATTTCACTCACCAAGGCATATGTGCTGTGGTGATGTGACAATAAAACTGACTTGACTTGACTAATAATTTAATCTTGAGCCAAAAAGCTACATTGAGCCAAGCTCTTTCCACTCCATGTGCGTTGCTTCTTTCTCCCACTAAGGAGGTGAAGTGCCACATTAAGAACTGCAGAGGATGTTGTTATTTTAACCAAAACAGCAACAAAATAGATACTTTTGCAAAAATGCTGTCATATAGATGACTTAAACCGTTTAACTAAACCAGGTTTGTGACAAATAAGTTAATGTGTGGCACCTTTTGATGTTTTTTTTCTTCATATTTATCTTTATTAATCAGCACTTTAAGCACATTTCATAATTTTTTTTAAGCATTTCACGTTATAATTCGGAATAATATTTAGCAATGGCAAGGGATCTTATGATGAGACTTTTGCTTATTCCATTATGCACGTTATTTGTGCTTAGTAATTTATTACTTTGAAGAAAAATTTAAGTAAATAAAAAAAAACTAAAGTACAATTATGCAATATAAATCAATATAATATTAAATTGGCATGACCCTACAGAGGATGAGCGGTTTGGAAATATATGAATGAATCATTTTGATTTGATTGCATGATGAATATTGTTGTTCATTTCACTGTTACAGTGAGTGTTACTTTATTATAGCTTTTAAATGTCAAAAATGCTTATTGTAAAGAAACAATCACACACATGTTAAATGCCTCTGCGTTTTTGTATGTGGTTTGAGTTGAGTTTTGTCACTGTGGGCCTCAGAGCACAGTAATACACAGCAGAATCAGACACACGCACATCCTTGATCGTCAGAGGAACTGAATTTGATGAAAGTTCAGAGTGAAATCTCTCCTGGAACTCAGTGCCATTTTCTCCTCCATATTTGCTTCTCCTCAGGATGTATTTAGGAAAATCATTTGCTCTCTGGATGTACCAGAATACATTTTCTTGTGTTGAATCTGTTTTATATTTGCACTGTAATGTCACAGATCTTCCTTCAGCTCCAGTCACATGTTTGTCTGGCTGATCAACTGTGTCCTCTGATCTGCACTCTGGAAAAGTATATATATCAAAAATAAATTATTGTACAGTACAATACAAAATTTAAGCAATTCAAATTGGGTGTATTAAATGAAGATTCTTACCACAAATTAGTAGTGTGAAGAGAAATATATTCCTCAATCTGTGTGACATGACTGTGTCTATGCTGAATAAACATTCATGTCTAGATAAATCATGAATATGAGAGTCTTACTTGTAGTATTATAATAAGGATGATCCAAGGAGGAGCTTGTGGATACCCATAAAAGGTTGTTTCGTAAAAGGCAATATTGAGTACATACTGCCCTCTTATGGTTAACTGCAACTATTACAAAGCTGAAACAGTGCCATCTCAATAGAGTTGAATGAAAATAAATATATTTATTAAAACTATATTAATTACACAATATTCTAAAGTGAATGGCGAATTGATGGACCTTTTATGGATTTAATATAATTTATCTTATATATTGCCACACAAATTCACCTTTTTATTGACTGTTTGATTCATAGGTTTCTGTTCACTATATCTGTGTTTCTCTCATTACAACAGGTTTTTGTATTGAGCTGAAGTGTTTCCTGTCACTGTGGGCGCCAGAGCACAGTAATACACAGCAGAGTCTGATACTTTGGCAGAGGAGATCTTCAGATCCACATGTTCACTTCTTGTAATGTTAACAGTGAATCTTGGATCTACATCAGACACCTGAGCTTCTTTTGCAGCACTATAGGTGAGTACAAGAAATTCAGGTTTTGATCTTCCATACTGACGATACCAATGAAGATAATTTTGACCTCCAGAGGCAGAAAAACTACAGGATAATGTAACACTTGGACCCTCCTCAACAAAAACATCTGTTTGGTTTGGTTTGATGACATTTCCATGTGCAGCAGCTGAAACACAAAAAAAAAATATTTGTTAGATTTTAGTAAGATATTTTTAATAAAACAATTTTTAACAATAAATGATAATAATGAATCAACTAACACACCTGTTAATGTACAGAACAGAATAACTGAATGCAGATCCATTGTACAAGTGTTCACTTCAGAGTCAGACTGGATAGTTTCACAGTCTGTCAGATCTGAGAACACGGAGTCCCTCCTCTCTGTGCTCTTATTGTGTGTTACTGATGCTTTCTGCTGTTCACTTATCAAGTGTGTAAAATATTAATAGTATGTTTGAAAGTTTTATAAATGAACAAAAGCACAACTTTACCTGTGCTTTTCAGGCTCTGTCCTAATGATATTAAAATGTAGTAAAATATTCTGAATTCTGTCGTTCACTGCTGCAGTTTGTGAATGTCTGAGAACACTGACACCTTGTGTTACATTGTATCTGCACAATCAAATGGTAATTGACAATACTAGGATGAAATAAACAATGTTAAGATGCTTCATTCTGTCTATGTTGTTATCTCTCGTAATTTAATTTTGCATCTTATGCTGGTGCCTGTGCGTGCGGGCGTGCGTGCGGGCGTGCGTGCGTGCGTGTGTGTGTTTGTGTTTCTAAAAAAATTGTCATCAGATTCTGTGTGAAACTGAAATCCTAATCCTTGTAGGGAGACATATATTTTTGGTTTTACTCACTCCCCAATTTCTTTTCCTGTTTTACATTAGTCAGGTAGAGACATAAGATAGCAGTCTTTTATTTTATGTTTTTTTGTTAGGACATTTATGTTGTTAAAACCATTAGGGAGACCATGTTTTGTATGTTATTTTGGCATTGGCCTCTCCTGATAACTTGGAATTTAAGTTGATTATTTTGTACATTGATCTTTGTTTGATTAGAAGAGGATAAGCCTCCATGTTTATTTATTCCACTTTTTTCCTTTGGCTTTTTTATTTTTAGTCACATCTTTCTTTTCTGCTTTTTACTCCCTCCACAAACCCCTATAGACTGAGGAGGTAACGGAACTGTGTATGTTGTTCTTACTGGATTAAACCAGGAAAGGTTTTTGTGCAGTGTTACTGTGTTTCCTGTCACTGTGGGCCGCAGAGCACAGTAATACACAGCAGAGTCTGATACTTTGGCGGAGGAGATCTTTAGATCCACATGGATTTGTTCCTTTTTTGTTACTTTAACTGAAATTCTTGAATCTACATCAGATTCCTGAGGCTCTTTTGCAGCACTGTGTGTGGATACAAGAAATTCAGGCTTTGTTCTTCCATATTGACGGTACCAGAAGAGATTATCTGTACCTCCAGTGGAGGAATAACTGCAGGATAACTTAACGTTTTGTCCCTCATCACCACCAGCATCTGCTGTGTCTGATTTGATAGTATTTCCAAATACTGCAGCTGAAAAAGAAGAGTAAGTTTATTTGTAATCAGTCAATCAATCAATCAACCAACCAAAGGAATACACACCTGCTGAGGCACAGAACAGAATAACTGAATGCAGATCCATTGTACAAGTGTTCACTGAATCGTTTTACAGTCTCTGTCAGACACGATTTGATCATGTCAGATCTGAGAACACCGAGTCCCTCCTCTCTGAGTCACATCATGTCTATATTTCAAACTTGGGGAACAGAAGAAAGAGCCAATCATCATTGTTTTCTCTGTGCTAATGTGTTTGTGTGATTTTGAAATATAGGAAATATACGTATGTCCTGAGAATTACAACTGTTTCATTTTCGACTGCATTTACAAAGAATGCCATGTCTGAAAAGTTTATGATATATTATTTTTACTCTGGTTATTTAATTTTCCATCCCCATAATGATATCAGGTATAGTGTTTTTGTCTGTATTAAATCATATTATAAGAAGCTGCATTACAATTGTACAGATACAACTGTTTTTCAAGGGACATGTCAAGGTCAATTATGGTAACCCATACTTGAATTTGTCTTCTGCATTTAACCCATTAAAGTTAGTGGACACACATTAGAAATAATGAGTAGTGAACATGCACACTGCAAACCATGACACACACTTAGAGCAGTGGGCAGCTATTTTTACTGTGGCGTCCAGGGAGTGATTGGGGATTAGGTGAATTTGAATTGAATTGGTAACACCCCATTGCTGAATGGGAATTTGAATTAGAATATCACAAAGTAAAATGAAAATCCATTTAATTAAATAAAGGTTAATGAAAGGTTCAGTATAGAACTATAGGGCTGTTGACTCAATTTTAAAGAATCCTTCATAGCATAGGTTTTTATTTAAAGAGAAATGTCTTTTCATGTTTAACTGGTTCTTTATATTTTTTCTAGTCACTAAATGCAAGTTCTGTCATGAAACTCTATATGATGCAAATAGGTCCAACTCAATTTGTTAGCAATCGCATTGTTATCAACATAGCATCAGTAGACAATGAGATGCTGCTCAACCTTCAAATACTTGGTCATCATTTGGTGTAGCTGTTGCAGTGCGCTTTCAAAAACCCTCCACCTTGCCCAGCTCCTCCTGTAAAGATGGATGTCTGTGAATGCGTTGGCAGAAAGTCTCTGCAGCAGCAGTAGTGTTACAGATTCCACCAATACTAAATACATTAACTCTCTCCAAGAGTTGTCATGACAGAAGTATGTTTACAAGCTGTTTAGTTCTTTAATAAAAATAAAAAAAGGTTGTAAATGAAGTGGTTGATTGAACCCTTTAAGGTTCAATATTAAACCTTTTTTTCCAAGTGTACAGGGTAAGGATTAGAGTTTATAGTTATTACTAGTGTAACTATCTAAAAAATTTAGCAAGGACACCAAAGCAAAAAAAATTTGAATAACGGCATTTATGTCTAAGAGAGAAATTAGTAAAATGATGTTTATGCCAAGAGAATACAGATTATATGGCATTATATTGTATTGCATATAAGAAGTTGTTTGAACGTGGAATATACTTAAATACTTAATTCCAGGTGTTACCACGTATTTTATTACAGTTATGCTGGGTAGATTAGGGTTTTGATAAAGGCTTTCACTAGATCGGTTCAAAGTGAAAATATCTTCAGGTTTTTGTACGACATGTTTTACATTTTGTATCACTGGGCTAAAACTCTCAGAGCACAATAATAGAGAGCTGAATCTGACAGACGCACATCATTAATAGTGAGTTCAGTGGATATTCGTGATGTAATCGACTGAAACCGACGATCAGATGTGTCTTCATGACTGTCTGATCGTGCACCTTTGAGTAATAAATATTGTGGTTTTTTGTTGGGATACTGTCTGTACCAGTAAAGCCAAACATATTCACTACTTGTACTATATGAGCAGCTCAGCTTGACAGTTTCTGTTTTTTTTTTTGTTTTTTTTATCCCATTATCTGGCTCAATGCTGTCTCCAGTCACCAAACCTGTAAACAATAAAAAATTATATTTTTAATTTGTGAAAGCAAGGGTAACAAATGATGTTGCAAGCCCAATTTACTAAAAACAAACAATTCAATTATTAAAGACTTATATTTTAAAACAAATTGTTTATGTACAGTTTCATCAGTGACTCAATAAATAACTGACCTGTTCCCACAATGAGAATAAGTATGAAGCATCTGTCCATGTTGAATGAGATCAGTTCAGTTCTCTGTTGAGACTCTCAGTGTTTTGAGCTGTAGACGCTGTAGTCACTGCAGATCACATATAAACACACACTGGAACTTCCTCATCGCTGAACTTCCTGCTGCTGTTCACTTTCATCCACACTCGTCTGTATACTGTGTAATATATTGTATTTGTATTCAAATTTGTTAATAATTACACTATTTATTATAGAATATTGTGTATAAAATGATCCTTTAAAATATGAATATTTTTCTTTTCTATTTAAGTTTTTTTTTTTTTATATATTATAACTACAATTTTCACAAGTTCACCCTTTCAAATAATAAAAAAAGTACAGTAAATGTTATGCGTATTTGCCGTGCTGACGAGTTGATGGCATTGATCATTTGAACAGGTTCCTCCTGAACTTTGTAAATAAAACATATTTTAATATAATTTATACACTAAAACATTTTGGGTTGTTTCAGCACACGTTTGGGTCTAATATGGACAAACACAATTGTTGGGTTTAAAAATGTAATTAAAAAAAGGTAAACCATTGGTTGGGTTTGTCTATATTTGACCTAAATATGGGATAAAACAACCTACCATTTCTTAGAGTGAACAATATAAATGTATAATGTAACTGTATAATATATACTTCTCTATATGAATTTGTGTGTGTATTTACACTGCCATCCTGTGGCATACATGTAGGGTCAATATGCACAGTATTATACATGATGACTGATTGAGATAGATTGTTTAATATTTGTTACAATTGACAGTTTTTTGAAAATATATTCTACATTTTATTGTGAACTAAAGGGCTGTATTATTTGACACTTAATGTAACTCATAAAGTCACACAGTCACACTGTAATAATGAATAGAATAAAAACAATCATTTAGCTGTTCATTGTTTCAATTATTTCTGTAACATAGATAATAATGTAATTAGCAGTTACAGTTTTGTGCGTGTGTGTGTGTGTGTGTGTGTGTGTGTGTGTGTGTGTTTCAAAAAAATTTGTCATCAGACTCTGTGTGAAACTGAAATGCTAATCCATGTAGAGAGACATTTATTTTTGTTTTCACTCTCTCCCCAATTTCTCCTCCTGTTTTGTGTTAGTCAGGAAGAGACGTAAGATAGCAGTCTTTTATTTTATGTTCTTTTGTTAGGACATTTATGTTGTTAAACTCATTAAGGAGACCTTGTTTTGTATGTTATTTTGGCATTGGCCTCTCCTGATAACTTGGAATTTAAGTTGATTGTTCATTGATTTTTGCTTGATTAGAAGAGGAGAGCTCTCCATTTATTTATCTCCATGTTTAATTCCCACTGTTATTTTCTCTGTCTCTTATTGTAACAGGTTTTTGTGTAGAGCTGAAGTGTTTCCTGTCACTGTGGGCTGCAGAGCACAGTAATACACAGCAGAGTCTGACACTTTTGCAGAGGAGATCTTCAGATCCACATGTTCACTTCTTGTAATGTTAACACTGAATCTTGGATCTACATCAGACACATGAGCTTCTTTTGCAGTACTGAATGTGAGCACAATAAATTCCATACTGATGATATCATACTTCCATACTGACGATACCAGTAGAGATTATCTGTAGTTGTGGAGGAATAACTACAGGACAATGTAGCAATGAAACCCTCCTCAGCAACTACTTTTTTTTGGTCTGGTTTGATAACATTTCCAAAAACAGTAACTGAAAAGAAAGAAGTACATTTGTAGTTTTAGTGTTTTTATTCATTAAATACAGAAACAATCTACCAAATTAATAAATCATCCAAAGAAATATACATACCAGCTGAGACACAGAACAGAATAACTGAATGCAGATCCATTGTACAAGTGGTAACTCTGAGAGAGTCAGACTGAATCGTTTCATTCACAGTCTCTGTCAGACATGATCATTGTGTCAGATCTGGAGTCCCTCCTCTTTTGAGACTTCAAGGCAAAAGAAGCTTTATTTTCAATGAAGAGCTTTGGGGCTCTGGCTCATTACTGCTGTTATGTGAAACAAATGTATTTGTATCAGTGTTGTAACAATATACCACAGGAAGATGTATGGATTCAGGTGCAGGATTTAATACTTCAGAAACAAACACAAAAATCATCTTCTGTATTCATATTCAAATTTCAAGTCAAAAATGTGACAAGTAAAAAAACATTTGGTAAAATGTTAACAAGTTAGAACATGAAATAGTTTAGTCAAACAATCCTTATCATGATTATGAAGATTTTGTTTTAGTATTAAGCATGATTTACCAATTACTTATGTCAAATGCATAACTGTTTGTTGATGAATCCTTCACAAGAGTGAAGCAGCTGATATTTGTATTTGAAAGAAAATATCTAAGCATCAGTTATGATGCACAGACGTCAATACTTTACATACCAAACACATATGCACTGTAGAAATACGAAATATGTTAGTTTACTGCAAATTGTGTTTTTCAATCCTGTAAACTCACAGGAAAAAAAAATGTGCAGTTAGACACACGAAAAGTCCAACTTTTGATATCACTGTAATCCAATTATATATATACTGGAATATACTGTAGCTTCACTCAAAAACACAAACAGACTGAACCATATATAATTTAAGGCATACTTGCTGAATGAGAGTACTAATTTAAAATGACCCCAAATGTTTGAACGGTATCGTACTGTTTTTGCAGTACTGAAACTGGTGATGATACCTCAACACTTTTTTTAAATATCAGTCGTTATGTACTTATTAACAACGTTTATGATTCTTATTAAGTAAGGTTCTCATTTCAGGAATCATTGCATAAGCACAATCTATGTTCTCTTTGAGTATCTGTTATTTTGATCTTTGTTATGTTTTCCCCCTCGTGGGTTTTTGCTTTACATTTATGTTTGTTTACAGTTTGTTAATAAATCCACCTTTCCTTGCACTTGAGTCCTCCCTTTAATATATCGTGTCAGAACGACACCACCGTTCTGGACTCAGCAGTGAGGTGGATTATTTTTTTTGTTTTTGTTTGGTTTTGGACGTTTGGGGAGAGGAATCTGCAGTGATGGGAATTTTCCTGTTCCCATCTGCTCCCTCGGGACTTTCTGTCTGCCAACTGATGATTCAGCACACAAATCAGAGTTATTTTCGTCAGTTGGGGACAGAGGTGAGAGACTTCGCCTGCAGGTTTCTGATTGAGGTGGATCACTTTGATTACACAGAGGACGACCTCAAAGAAGTTTTTAACCTCTGTCTGGATAAGCCCATCATATATTGGGATATGGAGAAACTTACGGACCTCTCTTTCTGGGAGTTCGTTGGCCATGTCCACCACCTAGGAGCGCAGGAACAGACACGCCAGACAAGCTCCCAACCCAATTGCTACTATCCTATCACTCCCGTAGTTAGTGGGGTTCCCACGTCTCAGAAAGGACGGAAGCGGAGGAGGAAGTGCAGGACCGTCCCAGAGCCCGCTGCCGGCCCGGAGGCCGCTGCCTTCCCAGAGCCCGCTGCCGGCCCGGAGGCCGCCGCCTTCCCAGAGCCCACTTCCGGCCCGGAGGCCGCCGCCTTCCCAGAGCCCGCTGCCGACCTGGAGGCCGCCGCCTTCCCAGAGCCCGCTGCCGGCCCGGAGGCCGCCGCCTTCCCAGAGCCCACTTCCGGCCCGGAGGCCGCCGCCTTCCCAGAGCCCGCTGCCGACCTGGAGGCCGCCGCCTTCCCAGAGCCTGCTGCCGCCCCGGAGGCCGCCTTCCCAGAGCCAGCTCGTTGCCTTCGGAAGCGGAGGAGGAGGAGAAAGACCTCCTCCGGTCCGGCAGTTCCAGAGGCCCCGCCGGTGCTGCTCGCCCTGCCGGCGCCGCCTGTGACTCTCGCCCTGCCGGCGCCCCGTGCGCGCCTCGCCCTGCCGGCCCCGTCAGTCCTGCTCGCCCTGCCGGCGCCCCCGAGACTACTCGCCTTGCCTGCACCTCTAGGCGACCCTGAACTCTTGCGGCCGGACCCTGAACTATTGCGGCCGGACCCTGAACTCCTGAGGCCTGAACTGCCGGCGCTGCCCACGCTGTTCACCCCTCCGGCGCCGCCTGACCCGCCGGCTTTGCCTGAGCCCGCCTGGCTCACCCCTCCGGCGCCTCCTGACCCGCCGGCTTTGCCTGAGCCCGCCTGGCTCACCCCTCCGGCGCCACCGGACCCGCCGGTATGGACTGTGAGCCCGCTTGGCTTGTTCCCATCTGGACTTTATTTTATTTTTCTTATCAAGGACTTTTGTTGTTGTTTCTTGTTTTTTTTGCTTGACTTGTTCTCCCTCCCTTCCCTGGTATACTGTATTCATTGAGTTCCCTGTCTTGAGTGTTATGCTTTGTGGTGATGTTGGTGTTGGGTTTTTGTTTCATGTTGGAACGCCAGGTGGCGTTCCTTAGAGGGGGGGTAGTGTCACGGTTCTGTCTCTGTTTCCAGTGTTATTAGTGTTCTAGTGGACAGAACCGTGGCACTGCCCTCTCTCCCATGTGTTTGTCTCGTTAGTGCCTGCCCCGCCTCCTTGTTTTCCATAATCATTCCCAGCTGTTTCTCATCACTACCTTCCCTCATGTGCCCTATTTAATCCCGGTGTGTTTGCTGTCCTGTGTGGTTTCGTTGTCATTCGTAGATGTCTTTCCTGGTCCAGGTCTGTGATTCCCTGCCTTGCACTCTGGTTTGTTATGTTCTCTTTGAGTATCTGTTATTTTGATCTTTGTTATGTTTTCCCCCTCGTGGGTTTTTGCTTTACATTTATGTTTGTTTACAGTTTGTTAATAAATCCACCTTTCCTTGCACTTGAGTCCTCCCTTTAATATATCGTGACATTGACTTAACACTGACACCTTGTGGCACATTTTACCAAAATGTACCTGATCTGTTACATCGAGATAATGGGTTGAAACTTAACCTATAGGTTACTTTTGTATGGATTTTATGTAATTAACAATGTTAGGATGCTTTATTCACTTCTGCATGTCATATTGATTAAAATATTTGGTCTTTCTGCCTGCAATTCTATATCTGGATTCATAAGCTTTTTATCAGTTTATTGATTTTCATTCTGTTTTCACACAGATTCTCTTTTAGTCTTTGTCTCTGTGTCTATTCGCACTGGATCAACTAAAGGTTTTTGTACAGTGTTACTGTGTTTCCTGTCACTGTGGGCTGCAGAGCACAGTAATACAGAGCAGAGTCTGATACTTTGGCAGAGGAGATCTTCAGATCCACATGGATTTGTTCCTTTTTTGTTACTTTAACTGAGATTCTTGAATCTACATCAGATTCCTGAGGCTCTTTTGCAGCACTGTGTGTGGATACAAGAAATTCAGGCTTTGATCGTCCATACTGACGGTACCAGAAGAGATTATCTGTACCTCCAGTGGAGGAATAACTGCAGGATAACTTAACATTTTGTCCCTCATCACCACTAGCATCTGTTGTGTCTGATTTGATAGTATTTCCAAACACTGCAGCTGAAAAAGAAGAGGAATGGGTTGCTTTATAGACAGATTTCTTTGTAATCAGTCAATCAATAAATCAATCAATCAAAGGCATACACACCTGCTGAGGCACAGAACAGAATAACTGAATGCAGATCCATTGTACAAGTGTTCACTGTGAGAGTCAGACTGAATCGTTTCACAGACTCTGTCAGACACGATTTGATCATGTCAGATCTGAGAACACTGAGTCCCTCCTCTCTGAGTCACATCATGTCTATATGTCACACTTTGGGAACAGAAGACTGAGCCAATCATCATGTTTTTCCTCTTGTTTTCTCTGTGCTATTAATGATTTTTAATTGTGATTTTGTAATATTTTGGTTTAGGTTTGTTGTGAGGAAGAACTTGTAATTCTTTTATTTAACACTTGTTGATAAAGAAACAAAACAGCAGCCATTCTTCACTCAAACAATAGTCGTCTGCTTTTTTTCCAGCAACACACACATTCAGTATAGTTTAGAGTTTAGTGACAAAGTATGTTTACAAGATACTTAATTCATACATTTAAGAAAACTAAAATGAACTTCAACAAAATGAATTAATGAAAACGAAATCCATAAAATGATCCCATGATGGAAACCTCTAAAAGGTTCTGTATATGAAGTAATTGACAAAACTCTTCAAAATTCTGCAGTATAGAACCTTTTCTTCGAAAAGTGTATAGGTCTAGAACTGGGGATTGGTTTAAGGTTAGTTATTTGTAATTATACTACCTGTGTGACATGACTGTGTCTATGCTGAATAAAGATTCATGTCTTGATAAATCATGAATATGAGAGTCTTGCTTTTAGTATTTTAATGATGATCCAAGGAGGAGCTTGTGTTTACCCATAAACGCTGCTTTATGCCAAATGTAATATTGACTACATACTGCCCTCTTATGGTTAACTGGAAGTAATGCATAAGTGGCATCTTAAGCTTAAAGTATTTTAAAATGTAACTAAAACTCTAGCCAATATGATGCTGGAGGTTTCACGCCTATGTATGAGTGGTGTAGTGGTCAATCTTCACTTGTTTTACATTCAGTAAGATGTGTTTGTGTTTCTCTCTTGTCTCTCACTGTAACAGGTTTTTGTGTTGAGCTGAAGTGTTTCCTGTCACTGTGGGCTTCAGAGCACAGTAATACACAGCAGAGTCTGACACTTTGGCAGAGGAGATCTTCAGATCCACATGGTTTTGGTCCTTTTTTTCCACTTTAACAATGAATCTTGGATCTACGTCAGACACCTGGGCTTTTGTTACACTACTGTGGGTGAGTACAAGAAATTCAGGTTTTGATCTTCCATATTGAGGATACCAGTGGAGATAATCTGAAGTTGAAGAGGAATAAATGCAAGACAGTGTAATATCTGAACCCTGATCTCCATCTGCATCTATTCTGACTGGTTTGATGACATTTCCGAAGACTGCAACTGAAAAATAAAAAAAGTACACAGTAGATTTTTAGTGAGATTGTTTTTTAGAAAAATTCGTTGTTGAAAAATAAATAAATATTCACACCTGCTGAGACACAGAAGAGAATGACTGAATGAAGATCCATCATGCTGTAAGTGTTTCCTCTAAGAAGAGTCCAACTGTCTCTCTCTATCAGACATAATTACATCAGACCTGTGAACGTTTAGTCCCTCCTCTCTAAGCCGTGTCATTCACACCCGAGGGACAAAAACAGAAGCCAGTTACACTCATTAAAGCATTTTCTTGTGTTTTATGTGTTATATTGCAATTTAGGCTATGTTTCATGCATTTGGTTGAATTAAATCAAATGTTACATTTAAAATTTTAACACATGCAGGTTATTCAATTTCACATCTCCAATATAATATTTAGTAAATAGCATTGTGTTTTTGTAGTAGTCTCCATTGTAGTAGTCTCCATTTCAACATGAAAATAGTTTAATACCATGCAGAGAAAGAAAAACAATATTTGGAGTTGGAGGAAACGTCTCAGGTTACGTACGTAACCATAGTTCCCTAAGAGGGAACGAGACACTGCGTCGAGACGCGATTGGGAACCTTTCAGTTTATATGTCTCTTGAAGCACAATCAAACTCAGGTGCGGGAGTGTACGTCGCCGTGATGACGTCATCACGTCATGACCCGGGAGTATAAAGGCACGTCACGACCCGGAAGCGGGTTAGCTTGAACAGTGTCTGAACAGGCCGGCATGCCTAGGAGCTGAGGCTGCAAGACGCAGTGTCTCGTTCCCTCTTAGGGAACTATGGTTACGTACGTAACCTGAGACGTTCCCTGTCAAGGGAACTCGCACTGCATCGAGACGCGATTGGGAACGAGGAATACCCACGCCGCCTCAGCGTACGGGGTATGCCAAGCGAAACGTAGCTCACTACGATAACGCCAATGATCCCAAGGCGGGGTTTAGGTCTAACTGGTAGAACCTAATAAAGTTATGCGGTGAGGACCAGCCAGCCGCATCACAAATGTCCGCGAGGGAAGCCCCTGCGAAAAAGGTTTTCGAGGCAGCCATACTCCGAGTAGAATGAGCTCGGACAGACAGTGGACACTGCTGTCCTGCCAGCTCATAAGCTAAAGAAATAGACTCTGAAATCCATCTGCTCATAGTAGGCTTAGAAGCAGGAGAGCCTCTGGGGGCCCCAAAACAGGCAAAGATTTGGTCTGACCTACGCCACGTGGCAGTTCTGTGGACGTAGGCGTCCAGTGCTCGCACTGGACAAACCTTGTTCTTTAACTCCAGGTCATGATCAAACAATGGAGGAGGACAGAGAGCCTGTAGTACTATGTGGCGCATAGGACTAGAAAGCACTTTAGGTACATAACCCGGCCTGGGATAGAGGAAAACTTTAGCCAAGCCGGGCGCAAACTCTAAACATGAAGGGGCCACAGAGAGGGCCTGCTTATCTGAAATCTCTTCCAGCGGTTCAAAGGGAGCCTGGGACAAGGCCTGGAGCACCAGGGACAGGTCCCAAGGAGGCACCCTTGAACGTACTACAGGCCTCAGCCTCTGAGTGCCACGTAGGAAACAAACTATGAGGGGGTCCCTGCCCAAAGAGGCACCACTCAAAGGTACGTGGTAAGCAGCTATGGCAGCCACGTAAACCTTTAGTGTGGAGGGGGACAGCCCTGCTGCGAACCTTTCTTGCAGTAACTCCAGCACGGTGCCAACCTGGCAGGTAACTGGGTTCAGCTGCTTTTCGCAACACCAAGAAGTGAAAATCTTCCACTTCTGAGCATACAGTTTCCTCGTGGACAGGGCTCTGGAGTGGAGAATGGTCTCTACAACCTCAGCTGAGAGACCAGACTCTATGAGCTGGGCCCCCTCAGGGGCCAGACCCACAGTTTCCACAGTTCTGGGTGAGGATGGAAAATCCTCCCCTGAGCCTGGGACAGGAGGTCCCTCCTGACCGGAATCTCCCACGGAGTGCCGTCTAGGAGGGACACCAGGTCCGAAAACCACACCCTGCCCGGCCAGCGCGGGGCAACGAGAGTGAGACGGACCTTCTCCCGGCGAACCTTCTCCAGAACCCCTGGGAGCAGAGCTACGGGGGGAAAGGCATACAGGGGTAGATTTGGCCACCCTTGCCTCATGGCGTCCAGGCCGAGAGGCGCTGGAAGATAAAGGGAGAACCAGAGTGGGCAGTGAGTCGTCTCTCGAGACGCAAACAGATCCACTTGAGCCTGGCCGAATCTCTCCCAAATCTGCTCCACCACCTGAGTGTGGAGTCGCCATTCCCCGGGCCTCGGCCCCTGTCTCGACAGGAAGTCTGCCCCCAGGTTCTGGGCCCCCGGGATATATATCGCTCGAAGAGAGAGCAGTTCCCTCTGGGCCCAGAGGAGGATCCTGATCGCCAACTTGGAAAGTCAACGAGACCGGAGACCTCCCTGGTGATTTATGTAGGAGACCACTGACATATTGTCGGTTCAGACTACTACATGATGGCCTCTGAGGTCGGGGAGAAACGCCCGTAGCGCCATCCAGACAGCCATCATCTCCAAGGCGTTGATATGCCAGGAGAGGTGGTGCCCGTCCCATAGACCCCTGGCCGAGCGGTCCCTCAGGACCGCCCCCCAGCCCGCGCGGGACGCATCTGTCGACAGCATGACGCGGTGACAGATAGCTCCCAGTGCGAGCTTCTGGGAAATAAACCAGTTCTGCTTCCACGGATGCAAGGCTCGAAGGCAGCGCCTTGAAACCTTGATCAGACGGAAGGGGTTGCCCCTCGGGGAAAACCCTCTGGTCTTCAGCCACCACTGCAGGGGTCTCATGTGGAGCAGGCCGAGTGGGATAACACTGGACGCTGCCGCCATGAGCCCCAGCACTCTCTGGAAGTGCTTGACAGTGAGCAGCTGGCCTAGCTTGATATCCTGGACTAAGGACGGGGGACAGCCGTGCAGACATTGACGGCGAGTCCCAAACAACGCCTAGGAAGGTTGTCCTCTGCACAGGAGAGAGGATACTCTTCTTGGCATTGAGTCTCAGCCCCAGCTCCTTCATATGCGCGAGGACGACATCTCGATGCCGAACCGCTAATTCTCGCGTCTGAGCCAAAATCAACCAACCGTCGATATAGTTCAATACACGGATACCAGTGGGCCGCAGCGGGGCGAGCGCTGCGTCCATGCATTTGGTGAAGGTGCGAGGGGATAGCGCTAGGCCGAACGGAAGTACTCGATATTGGTAAGCCTTGCCCCCGAAGGCGAACCTGAGAAACTTCCGATGTTGAGGAAGGATGGAGATATGGAAATATGCGTCCTTGAGATCTATCGTCACAAACCAATCCTCGGACTTGATTTGGGATACGATCTGTTTCAAAGTCAACATTCTGAACTTCAGACGCTTGACAGTCTTGTTCAACAGGCGAAGGTCTAGAATAGGACGCATACCTCCATCCTTCTTCGGAACTATGAAGTAGCGGCTGTAAAAGCCCGAATCTGTGGCTGAGAGAGGTACATACTCTATGGCCTCTTTCCTCAGCAATGATTCGACTTCTTGTTCCAAAACCCGAGCCTGCCCTGGGTCTACCTCTGTCCGAAGAAGCCCCGCGAACTTGGGAGGGTTCGACCGAAACTGGATAGTGTAACCCACATGAATAATGCGCAGGACCCACTGAGAAACACCTGGCAGACGTGCCCACGCCGCCAGGAACTCTACTAGGGGTACCAGTCTCTCGAGACCAGTCTCTGTTCGGGTTTCCACTCCAGGCCGCTGGACCTGGAGTGGATGCTCTAGGACCCTCCTTAGAGGGGGCAATCTGCCCAGTGCACCCTGCCGAGGTGACAACTGGGATAGACCACCTGGTCCCTGATCGGACTGGCTCTCTCGAGAAACCAGATCCGCAGGGGCCTCTGCAGGGCGTTGGCATGCTGGTAGACCAACGGGGGGCTCCCTGCGAGGCCTGACACCATGATTGTCAGGGCCTCTTACTTTTAGCCTTCTTGCCCTGCAGAACGACCCTCAGGTCGGTCCGCCGGCCAGAAGGCTGAGGCTGAGGTTGCTGACCCGAAGCCCTCCCCTTCTTTTTCTGGAAGCTTCTGCCCAGCGCGGTACGAGGAGGTACTGGGCTGAGGATGGAACGCTGCTTGCGAACCTTGAGGGCGGCGTGGAAGGATCTTTCTGAACGCCGCCTCTTGCTTAGCAGCCTCCTGAAACCTCTCGACCGCTAACTTAACCGCGTCGCCGAAGAGGCCAGGAGGCGTCAGAGGGGCGTCCAGGAGGATGTTCTTATCCTTCTGGCTGAGGGTAGTCAGATTCAGCCATAAATGTCTCTCCGTAGCTACTAGGGCTGCCATAGATCGGCCGTCTCCCTAGCAGCCCGGAGAGAAAGATCCGTCGCCCTCCGCAGTTCTGCGACTGCTTCTGGCCCAATACCTCCCTCCTCATCAAGATCTGCGAGGAGTTCCGGCTTCCGGCTCCCTAACGGGGCTAGATCTGCCAGGTAAAGGTGGAGAAAAGGCCAGGCCCGTCTCCGATCCCTCTGACAAATCCATCTGCGACCCCCATGATCGCAGCCGCCGCTGGGCCTCAGCCGCAGCGGGACCGGAACCACGAGGGCCGCTAGCCCGGGCAGTTTCCTCGAAAACTGCCAGGCGGGATCGGAGTGTTCGCAAACTCATTTGCAAACAGTCTGCACAATCAGTGCCCTCGAGCGCTGATCGTGCATGCTCCTCACCCAGGCAAGCTACACATAAGGCGTGTGTATCCCTTCCCGAAAGAAACCGGGGACAAGGGGTAACACAATGCCGAAAAACTTGCTCCGCCATTTTTTTTTTTTCCACAAACACTCCAACAGACACACGGTGAAATCCCTTTTCTTTTAAACTAGACTTGGGCTGAATCACACACACGGCAAATACACACACACGTTGAGCTTAGAGCGCTGTGAAGACACTGAAAGCTAACCCGCTTCCGGGTCGTGACGTGCCTTTATACTCCCGGGTCATGACGTGATGACGTCATCACGGCGACGTACACTCCCGCACCTGAGTTTGATTGTGCTTCAAGAGACATATAAACTGAAAGGTTCCCAATCGCGTCTCGAAGCAGTGCGAGTTCCCTTGACAGGGAAAGATGCATGTCAGACAAGATGACTTACCGTATTTATTCGAGGATAACGCGCAAAATTTTCTACCAAAAAACGTAATCAAAGTTAGGGATGCGCATTATACACGAGGGCTGGGCTGGGGTGGGGTGGGGTTTGTTTTGAAGGCCGGTCCTTTGAGGGCCCATTTTATGGGCTGCAGCCTCTCACTGTACGCGAGGGCGAAGAAAAAAAAAAGTCCCCTCGCCGCTTCATTTCCTCGCCCACACGTTACAGAGAAGACAGGCATTTTGTGTTTTTTGTGAAGACAGGCATCAGCAATAAAATGGACGGCACAGAAGACGACCTACTGTGGAATTCAGACGCAGAGGAAAGCGAAGAAACCGGAGAAACAGATGTTCCTGCCAACTGGGACACTGATGAAAAATTAACTCCAGAAGAATGGGAGCAACTCTTTAGTGTCTCTGATGAGGAATCTGACGTTGAAGGATTTTAAATAAATATTTTTTACCGGTAATTCTATTTCGGTATTGTGTTCATTAGTTTATGTTGTCAATAAATATATGTTATATAAGTTATATATGTTATATAAGTATATGTTATACAATAAATAAATGTTTTTATCATGGCTGCACGTGTTCAACAACGTTTTTTTGTCAGTTACAATGCTTGGTGTGAAACACAATTTTATACCGATTTTTAATCGAATATTAGGGGTGCGCGTTATACACGTGTGTACGATATACTCAAATAAATACGGTAAGCGGGTTCCATCCGGTTTGGTGCTCTATTTCTCAAAGGTCTGTTTACTCCAACCTATTTGACCAGGGAAAAAATCTCATGATTCCTGTGCCAAAAACTGCTTGTTCATCTGAGAATAATGATTTTAGACCAATTGCTTTCACATCAGTAGTGATGAAGCGTTTTGAGAAATGTATGGTGCAATGTTGAGAGCAGATGACAATAGACAACTAGATACACTTCAATTCCCTTATAGGAAAAGTATAGAGGAACAGTAATTTGTTCTTAGATTCAGATGCTTCTGCTCGACTGCTTTTTATTGATTTTAGTTTAAATGGGGTGTTCCCTCCAAATGTCCCTATGACAAGTATATTTAAATTAAAGTATATTTAATTTGAAAAAAAATGTACTCAGGTCAGGTCACAAATTGATACCAATATATCTGTTATAGAAATAACTTCATGCACATGCACAGTTGTCTTTCTACCATAAATTATCGTAAATGCTGTAAGTGACTATTAAATATGTTATGTCACAGACGTAGGCACGGAAGTCCTAAGCGATGGCAGAGCAACAACTGATCAATGTAGATCCAATAGGACAGTGGTCCCAGGTGGAGTCACGTGCTTGGTAGAACTAGAGCAGGGGTGTCAAACTCAATTGCACAGGGGGCCAAAATCCCAAAACACTTTAGGTCGCGGGCCGAACAGGATAAACATTTATTGAAAACACTAAAACTAAACTTTTAAAACGTACCTTTTTTTAACTTAGATGTGAATAAAAACAGACAGAAATATTATTCTGGAATAAATCAATTTATACCTTAACTTAAAAATATAAAAATATTTAAAAATACTTAATAAAAATAAATCCTGTCTAAATTATACAAGTTAGAAATAAAGTAAACAAGTAAAGTAAAAGTAAGTAAAAGTCAAAAGAACAAACATTCAAATTTCTTTACTCTTATGTCATTTTATATAAAACTTAAAAAGATTTATATATAAAAGATTTTGCTCTCCATAAAAATATATCCTGTCAAAATTATACAAATTCAAAATATGGACATGCTGCAAAACAAAACCTGGAAATCTAAATACATTTTTTGCTTTTCAGCAATAACAAATCAAATCATTCAGTTGAATTTGCTCTTATGTCATTTGTCTCATAGTGCCGTCTTATTAAATTATTTAATTACTGCCACATTAGCTTCACAAATGAGACACACGGGTATACCGGCAGTATGTCAGTAAACATATACCGTATTTTCCCTCATATAACCCATGGGTTATAGCAGATTTTACAAACTATATCACTTTTTTTTTTTTACACGTAATAATATTTCAATATATTTGTTACGTCCCTAAGGATGTAATGTTTTTTTTTTTCTTTCTGGCGCTTGTCCTGTCACTCTGACAGCTGGCGCTGATATGTTGTCTGATCTGTCAATCATGCAAGAAGACGTGATTGGCTGTTCTGCCATGAGGGCGGGCTCTTCTCATCCGATGATCAACACCTGCATTTCGCGCACAAGCACTGTGTACCGAGCCTGAACAGTTATGGATAATTGACAATAACAATCGCGCGGTACTAGCGCGAGCGCGAAGCATCATTAGCCACTTCCTGTTTAATACAGGAAGTGTTCGGCGAGTCAGCTGGAGCGCGGGACATCTCGCGGGCCATTAATAAAATGCTCTCGCGGGCCGGACATAATTACACGCCGGGCCGGATGTGGCCCGCGGGCCTTGAGTTTGACACCTATGAACTAGAGGGTCAAACAGACAATGAACTTCACAAACACAGGGTTTAATACACAAGAAAAATAATTAAAGTAACGCGAGACAGGTGATACAACTCAAACGTTCATTGGACGCGAGACAGGTGATACAACTCAAACGTTCATTGGAAACCAGACTCAACCACATGACACTGAACCAAAACATGAGCTAATCTGCCTGTACAGCAGAGGTGATCTTCAGATCCACTTGTTTAATATCTTGATGAACTTCAGCTGAAAATCTGTCTGGTCTGTCTTCACTCATAACTCCATTTGGGAAGATGTAAAGAAGGAACTCCGGTTTGGATCTGGGATGTTGTCTGTGCCATTGTAAATTCTCTACAGTACCTGAATAGTCTTTATAACTGCAGGACAGAGTAACAGTCTCACCAACAAATTTATTTTCATCTGCTGACAAGGGTTTTATTTCATCTGCATCTGTGTTGCCTATAAATGGAGAATAAAAGACTAATTAGATCAATCAAACATAAACTAATCTGTCGAAGTATGTAAATAGGTAATATCTGTTTTTCCAGTAAACATCCACAAAAAACGGAGGAGATTTAAAATAATCATAATAGCAGGTATCTGAAGAAGAATCTGAAAAACTTGAGTGAGTTCTGACAACCTCCTTCAGATGAAATGCTTCTACATCATGATATTAAGCTCCACCTTCTGGCAATATGATTTATTTCTGTAGAGGAGTATTTGTTTAAGCCAGTTCATGTGATGTGTGTGATTTGACCCAGAATTTTTTTTTTTAATAAAAGTTAGAACATGAAATAGTTTAGTCTAACAATTCTTAGCATGAATATGAAGACTTTTAGTATTTTTTAAACATGATTTACAAATAACTTATTTAAAATGCATAACTGTTTGTAGATTAATCCTTAATTAATCCGTAAGCTTAAAACATCTAAGCATCATCTAAAGAATCAGTACTTAACATACTTTGTTACATTCATTAGGTGATGCTTAGAAGCCACAATGATGGTGACACTCGCAAATTAAAAACACTTATACAACATAAACCAACATTACAAAATAAACTAACAACAGGAATTGCTAAAAGTGAAGCAAAAATAAGTTCAGCAGCACAGATAAAACCAACAAGAATCAAGAAACTCCACAGCGCAATCTATTTAAGCTGCACTACATACTGGGTACCTTCAGAGTACATATACACTGAAAAAATACAGTATGTTTGTTTACAGTAAATTGTGTTTTCTAATCCTGTAAACTCACAGTAAAATCTTATTTTGTGCATTTAGATACCTGAAAAATCATACTGTGAAATTATTGTAATGCAGTTATTCACTGAATAATTCTGGAATGTATTATACCCATACATAATTTAATGCATTCTTGCTGAATGCGAGTACCAATTTAAAATGATCCCAAATGTTTGTACTGTTTGTGATGTATGCAGTTGTCATGTATTTATTTACAGCGTTTGAAATTCTGATTAAGTGGGGGTTATTTTTCAGGATTCATTGTCTAAGCAAATCCAGTCACTGATCAAGTGTGTCTGATCCGCACTCTGTGAAGATTTAAGAATATTGGTTTGATATTCAATACAATATATATTGAATACAAATATTCAAAATGCTTCATTACTATTAGAATGCATACCAATAATAGTGCAAATAGAAATATATTCATCATTCACTTCATGATCTGTTGACACTGAAGTGAAAATAAATTGGTCCGTAAGAAAGTTTTGCTTCTGCAATTATATCAGACTTTGAGGAGTTCAATCTCGAGGGAGCCATTGCCCTCTTGTTTTTTTACCTGACTGAAGTGTTCAACACCTATAGTACATTATAACATATTTGCATGCTTTTGAAAAGCTTTGTTTGATTTTTTATTCCTTTTATAAAACATTTCACCTCACCAACCTCAACTTCACACAGGTGTTTGCTGTTATCTCACCCTGAGGTTTTGATTTGGTTTTCATGAGAGCTTCATAGTTTTTGTATGACTTGTTTCATGTTTTGTATCACTGGGCTTCAACTCTTAGAGCACAAAAATAAAGAGCTGAATCTGACACAGTCGCACCATTTACAATAAGTTCTGTTAATATGCGAGAAGTTCTTGACTGAAATCGAGAATCAGAGCTGTCCTTATTATAGTATGATCGCGCTCCTTCACGTAATAAATACTGAGGTTCTCCTTTGGGATATTGTCTGTACCAGTACAGACGCACATATTCGCTGTCTGAATCATATGAGCAGCTCAATGTTACAAGCTCTCCTTCTGTGTTGATGACTTTGGTCCCTTGGTTTGGCTCAATTTTATCCACAGCCGTCACATCTGCAAAAATTAAGCACAATATTAACCTTAATTTGTCTTAAGTTAAACATATATCATCAGTAAAGTTTACAGTTGCTTTATAGGAAAATAACAGGCAGTGTTTTATCAAAATTTGTAAGCTGTTGCTAAATAATCTGAAGTAAACATAAATAACAGACCTGATGCCATAATGAAAACCAGCAGCATGTATTTGTTCATGGTGAATATGATCAGATCAGTTGTGTGTTAAAGCTCTCAGTGCTCTGTTCTCTTACTGTGTGTTACTGATGATTCCTGCTGTTCACTTATCAAGACAAGATCAAATCGGTTGTGTGTTAAAGCTGTCTGTGCTCTTAGTGTGTGTAGCAAATGCTTTCTGCTGTTCACTAATGAAGACATTCAGGAACTTCCTATTTTGTGCGCATGAAACAGTATGTATTGTAGTAGTATGTTTAATCATTTTATATCTGAAAATAGAAAATATGAATTCTGTTGTTCAATGTTGCAGTTCCATGTGAATGTCAGAGAACACTGACACCTTGTGGCACATTGTACCTGCATGTACATAAGATAATTGGCTGAAACTTAACCTACAGGCTAATTTTGCATGGATTTTATGCAATTAGCAATGTTAGTAGGCTTTATTCACTCCTGAATATTTCATCTTTCTACCTGCAATTTTACATCTGGATTTATAATCTTGGATTCATAAGATTTTTATCAGTGAATTGATTTTCATTCTGTTATTGCTCTACTTCTTACTTACATTTGCAGTTTACATATTCTCTTTTTGTCTTTTTCTCTATATCTATTGCTTGTTCTCACTGGATGTAAAGAAAGAAATGTTTTTGTACAGTGTTACTGTGTTTCCTGTCACTGTGGGCTGCAGAGCACAGTAATACACAGCAGAGTCTGATACTGCAGCAGAGGAGATCTTCAGGTTCACAAGTTCCTTTCTTGTAATGTTAACACTGAATCTTGGATCTAAATCAGACACTTGAGCTTCTTTTGCATTACTGTAGATGAGTACAAGAAATTCAGGTTTTGATCTTCCATACTGACGGTACCAGTGGAGATAATCTTGACCTCCAGAGGCAGAAAAACTACAGGATAATGTAACACATGAACCCTCCTCAACAAAAACATCTGTTTGGTTTGGTTTGATGACATTTCCATGTACAGCAGCTGAAACACAAAAAATACATTTGTAAGATTTTAGTAAGATGTTTTTATTCAAACATAATTTTTAACAATAAATGATAATAGTGAATCAAATAACATACCTATTAATGTACAGAACAGAATAACTGAATTCAGATTCATTGTACAAGTGTTCACTGTGAGAGAGTCAGACTGAATCGTTTCACAGTCTCTGTCAGATCTGTGAATAATGAGTCCCTCCTCTCTGAGTCTCATCATGTCTATATGTCACACTTGGGGAACAGAAGACAGAACCAATCATCAGTGTTTTCTCTGTGCTATTAAAGAGTTTTAAGTGTGATTTTGGAATATTTAGGTTTAGGTTTGTTGTGAGGAAGAAGAAGACAGGGTTGGCTGTGGTGAACTTGTAATTCTTTTGTTTAACACTCTTTGATAAAGCAACAAAACAGCAGCCATTCTTCATTCAAACAATTGTCCTCTTTTTTTCCAGCAACACACACATTCAGCAGAGTATAGTGAAAAATTATGTTTACAAGCTTCTTAATTCATATATTTAAGAAAACTAAAATGAACTTCAACAAAATGAACTAATGAAAACTAAATCCATTACACGATCCCATGATGGAAACCCCTAAAAGGTTCTATATATGAAGTGCTTGACAAAACCCTTCAAAATTCTATAAAGAATAGAAACTTTTTGTCAGGGTTCTGCCACATTCTGTCAAGTAAATTATTGTTGTTGTGGCAGAGCTCTGACACTATCGTAATGTCTCGAGTTTTGTGTGTGTGTGCATGGCTTTGAGTGTTCGAGTCGGGTTACAGTGGTTACAGGTTATAGTGACTGATCCCCAGACGGCCTTGTTCGGTTTCGGTTTTGTGTCAGGGTTCGGGAATTCATAACTCGTGTGTTCGTCCTTGTCGTGAGCGCATGAGACGAGTGGTTGCCCATTCTCACGCACTCTACGTTATGTGAGTGGGCGCGGGTTCAAAGTGTACTTTGGTCGCGTGCTTTCATGCTGTGTTTTGGTGTCGCGCGCACAGTTTGGTTGTCATCAGCTGCGCGCGGCCTTTGTTTAATGCGGACACACAGTGGCTGCGTGTTCGTGTCTTGTCATTGTGTTCCCCTCCCTCCTTGTTTCCTTGTCATTAGTTAGATTATTCCCAGCTGTTTCCCGATCAATTACCCGTCCTATTGTGTCCATTTATTCCCTCCATGTTTGGTGTCTTGTGCTGCTTTGTTGTCTTCTGTCCAGGTGTCTTCTATCTGAGTCTACTCCAGTCCAAGTTTAATCCTAGTCAAGTCCAAGTCGGTTTTCCCCCTCGGGGAAGTTTTGTTTGTGTCTCTTCTTGTTGTTTTCATTGTTTAATAAAGTAACCTTCCCCCTGCAATTGGGTCTTCGCTTCATGCACCTTACACGTGACACTTTTCTTCTAAAAGTGTATAGGTTTAGGAATGGGGTTCGGTTTAAAGTTAGTTATTTGTAATTATTCCTAATTTATAGTTTAAAATATCCTTAAATGGTAAAATAAAGTTTTACCTGAACACCAATTTATCCCATTAGAATGAATTCTTAAGCATCATGTATCACTTAAGACCAAATTAATGATGCTGAAAATTCAGCTTTGCCTTCAAAGGAATTCATTCTATTTTAAATAAATAAATGAATAAAACAGCTATTTTAATGTGTAACACTATTTCAAAATATTACTGTTTTTACTGAATTTTGATAAAATAAAGCCTTGTTGAGCATAAGAGACATCTTTCCAAAAAAATAAAAAGATTTTGTAATTTTTCCAAACTTTACTGTATATCATGTTTGTTTGTATTTAACTGTTGAACATTTTGTGGATAAATGTATTCTTCAAAAGTCATCTAAAGAGGAGAATCACATGTTAAAGTGTCTTGGCTGAGATTCAGCTCATGAGTTTTTGCATGTGGTTTGAGTTGAGTTTTGTCACTGTGGGCCTCAGAGCACAGGAATACACAGCAGAATCAGACACACGCACATCCTTGATTGTCAGAGGAACTGAATTTGATGAAAGTTCAGAGTGAAATCTCTCCTGGAACTCAGTGCCATTTTCTCCTCCATATTTGCTTCTCCTCAGGATGTATTTAGGAAAATCATTTGCTCTCTGGATGTACCAGAATAAATCTTCTTGTGCTGAATCTGTTTTATATTTACACTGTAATGTCACAGATTTTCCTTCAGCTTCAGTCACAAGTTTGTCTGGCTGATCAACTTTGTCCTCTGATCTGCACTCTGGAAAGGTTTAAAACATAATCATGTACAGTTCAAAACAATGCAAATTGTAAGAAATATAAAATCATGAGTCGCTGTATTAAATTAATTTTCATACCAAAAATGAATAGTGCAAAGAAAAATATATTCCTCAATCTGTGTGACATGATTGTGTCTATGCTGAATAAACATTCATATCTAGATAAATCATGAATATGAGAGTCTTGCTTTTAGTATTATAATGATGATCCAAGGAGGAGCTTGTGTTTACCCATAAACGCTGCTTTATGCCAAATGTAATATTGACTACATACTGCCCTCTTATGGTTAACTGGAAGTAATGCATAAGTGGCATCTTAAGCTTAAATAATAAAGTATTTGCACCATTTACTTAGATTTTTCCCCTCTCTTTATTGATGAGCTAAATTTGCCTGTGAAGTGACCCGTTATTCACTTATCACACCAATCTTTTTTTATTATAAGTCTTATAAATATCAGGGAATATGAATAATCATCCTATGGAATACTTTTAGGCCCAACCTGCACAATATAATACATGATGACTGTTTGACACGTTTTAATAGTTGTTACAGTACAGCTTGAGCGGAGCTGAGCCTTGGAGAAGCTGTGTGTGTGTGTGTGTGTGTGTGTGTGTGTGTGTGTGTGTGTGTGTGTGTGTGTGTGTGTGTGTGTGTGTGTGTGTGTGTGTGTGTGTGTGTGTGTGTGTGTGTGTGTGTGTGTGTGTGTGTGTGTGTGTGTGTGTGTGTGTGTGTGTGGTCTGTATAGGTGAGGTGATTAACCGGCACCATAAGGAGACAGAATGACTTGTTGTTCACGACAAGCCACGTGGAAAGTCACTAACCCGTCAACCATGTGATCAACAAAGATATGCTTCTGACTGTCAGCTCTTGTGTGGAAAATTGCTAGTTTTGTTTAACTTTCTTTCTTTCTTTCTTTCTTGATAGAGGAAGGATTTTTTTAAGTCGAGGTGGTGTGTGCGTGTGTGTCATGTTGGGTGTTCACGAAAAAGGTGAGTTTTTAGCAGTCTTTTGAATATTGGATTTTCATTCCATTTTAGTCTTTGTCTCTATATCTATTGCTTTTTCTCTATGGATGTAAATAAAGAACAGTTTTTGTACAGTGTTACTGTGTTTCCTGTCACTGTGGGCTGCAGAGCACAGTAATACACAGCAGAGTCTGATACTGCAGCAGAGGAGATCTTCAGATCCACATGTTCACTTCTTGTAATGTTAACACTGAATCTTGGATCTACATCAGACACTTGAGCTTCTTTTGCTTTACTGTAGATGAGTACAAGAAATTCAGGTTTTGATCTTCCATACTGACGGTACCAGTGGATATTATCTGAACCTCCAGAGGCAGAAAAACTACAGGATAATGTAACACTTGAGTCCTCCTTAGCAAAAACTTCTGTTTTGTTTGGTTTGATGGCATTTCCATGTACAGCAGCTGAAACACAAAAGCACATTTGTAAGATGTTTTTATTAAAACATAATTTTAACAATAAATTATAATAATGCATCAAATAACATACCTATTAATGTACAGAATAGAATAACTGAATGCAGGTCCATTGTACAAGTGTTCACTGTGAGAGAGTCAGACTGAATCGTTTTACAGTCTCTGTCAGACACGATTAGATCATGTCAGATCTGAGAACACTGAGTCCCTCCTCTCTGAGTCACATCACGCATGAATTTGACACTTTATGAAGACCAGAATGATAGTCACATGATCTAACTTTCAGAAGTGAAATTGTACCATACAAATAAGCCAAATTTAACTAATTGTTTCTTGGATTAAATATTATAAAAATGAAAATCCTCTCCAATTGTTTTGAAAGAACATCAATAAAATATCATCCAGTAAATGACACACCTGTGGCCATAATGAAAACCAGCAGCATATATTTGTTCATGGTGAATATGATCTGATCAGTTGTGTGTTAAAGCTCTCAGTGCTCTGTTCTCTTACTGTGTGTTACTGATGCTTCCTGCTGTTCAAGACATTCAGGAACTTCCTGATCTGTGAGTGTGTAAAAAAGTAATAGTTTGTTTAATAATTTTATAATTGAAAAACACAACTTTACCTGTGCTTTGCAGGCTCTTTCCTTATAATATTAAAATGCAGTAAAATATTCTGAATTCTGTTGTTCACTGCTGCAGTATGTGAATGTCTGAGAACACTGACACCTTGTGGCACATTGAATCTGCACAATCAAATGGTAAGTGAAAATGCTATGATGAAATACACTGTTGAGATGCTTATTTGTGTCTGTGTTGTTATCTCTCGTAATTTAATTGTGCATCTTGTGCTGGTCCCAGTGTGTGTGTGTGTGTGTTTCTAAAAACTTTGTCATCAGATTTTGTGTGAGATTGAAACACTAATCCATGTAGAGAGACATTTAATTTTGTTCCCTTTCAAGGGAACTCGAGCTGCGTCATCGCTATGGGAACGCCCCCGCGTCATCAACTCTTGAAGCACAATAGAAAACACCTGTGAGAATGACGCGGATGACGTCATGAGCCAGGAAACAAAAGGCAAGCCGAAACCGGCACCGACAGCTTTTTCGTCTTCAACAAGCACTAGGAAGCTCTGTGTTGGATGGTGAGCGGTTTTCACCGCTGACTCTCTGCTCTCGCCTAGCAACCTTCGGGGAGGCTGCTAGAGCGCGTGGTCCTCGTGGCATGGGTCCCGCTGCCGCTGAGGCGTTGCGGCGGTCCCGGTCACGGGGATCACATATGTTCTACGGATATACCCCCCTTCCCCCGTGCTGCCGGAGCTCGTCCGAGGATGAGCCCCGTAGACTCGGGGGATGAAAACTCTCTACTGCGGCAGTCCAGTTTCGAGGAGCTGGGTATTGTCGGTATTAGAAAAAAAGAAGGAAAGCGCTGTGTGTCTCCATGCCCGTGTACCCACGCAAGCAGGAGGCACACAGTCTTTCATCGTATCGTGCTTAGTCAGTGTTTAATTCACTGGCTGCACTACATCTCGCAGTCAGCGCTCGGGGGCGCTGGCGGCGGGTATTGTGAGCACAGTTCCGATCTCGCTGCTGCTGAGGCTCAGTGACGATCATTGATACTGGGTTCATGAGGAAGCATGTCTTGTCGGATTATTCCGACTTAGATTAAAATAATTTTCTGTGTGCTGTGGTATAGCGGACACTGCGTATACCTTTCACGCGGGAGACCCGGGTTCGAAACCCACTCTGTTGCACTTTTCCAGCTTTGAGGAGCTGTATTTTGTGTTAGCGTCTGACTGAGAGAGCAAAACGAAGATGTGTATGGTTTTGCTGTTCGCGTGCCCCGAGTCTAGTTTAAAAGAAAAGGGATGTCACGTTTGGATGAGAAAAGTGCGCAGATATGGCAAACTTACTAACTGCACCTTCACTAATCTTGGGCACTGCGCCTCCAAGATATCCATATTCTGAACCTCATCATGGCTCAGTCATGGCAGTTCGGCATCGAGGTGTCGTTCTCGCTTACTGGAAGGTGCGGGGGAGGGCTAATCTTACATGGTCTGCGCTCGAGGGCGTCGACTGTGTAGGTTGCCATTCCTGTCTGACAGTCTTCGAGGAGATTGTTCAGACTCGCGGTTTAGGTCCTGCTGCAGCTGAGGCTTAGTGGCGATCGCTATCGCGGAGACTTCTCAAGTTCCGGAAGCACGCCCTGTGCGGTTCTTCCGACTTGAATAACTACGACCCAGCTCTGAGGAGTTGGGCATTGTATTCTCAAAAGTGCCAGACTTCTCTCAGCCTGCCCACGCAGTATGGTAGAGAGGTGTGTGTGGTCAGCACGGTTGGTTCAGTTTTCCGCACTGCCTTCCAAGGGGAAAGGAAGTAAATGCCTTATCGGTTCTGAGGAACAGACAGTGTCGTGGTGACGCTTTCATTTGGGTGTGTAGGCCCTCCGGGGGGGGGGGGGGGGGGGGCCACCTCCCTAGGCGTCTTTTAGAGATTGATTAGTGCTGGCAATGATACCAATTCCGTGCGCCTCAACACCATCTGTTTCCTAGAAAGGAACTGACAGCAAAAGTATGTGACGTTTTGCGTATAAACTGGGTGAAAATATGCTCCTTCGCCATGGCTGTAGCCTTCTTTGGCCCGTGGTGTCACAGGTGGAGCAGGTTCTGTTGCAATCGTTGTCACCCGGGAGGTCCCGGGCGATGGTTGCCATACCGCCCTTTCAGTGAAAGGTCTATAGAGTTTTGGCTCCCTTGAGGGGAGAGCCACCGCAATCTTGGGAAAAAAAAAAAAAAAAAAAAAAAAACAAGAGGGGAAAAAAATAATAATCAAACGAATAATGAGCTTCCTGGGCACTTTTTATATACTCCCTCATTTGCGGCCATTCCCTCTCTTTCGATGAGAGATTTTTGTGGCCGGAGACCGGCACGGATGGCAAACTTACCAACTGCACCTTCGCTAATGCTTGGGCACTGTGCCTGCAGATATCCATGTTCTGAGCCTCATCTACGGTGGCTCAGTCATGGCAGTTAGCAGTTCGGCATCGAGGTGTTGTTCTCGCTCACTGGAAGGTGCGGGGCAGGGCTAATCTTACGTGGTCTGCGCTCAAGGGCATTGTCTGTGTAGGTTGCCAATCCTGTCTGACAGTCATCGAGGAGACTGTTCAGGCTCACGAAAGAGGAATAAAGACGGTATGACTGCCAGCTCCCCTGAGGGGGAACCACCGTTTAGTGCCGCATAGTGAGGTTGGGAGTTTGCTGTTTACCATGGCCGAAGCCTTCGGCCCCGTGGCATTAACAGTGTGAGCCCGGGCGTTTAGCAGTCTCATTCAGTCGCCTGCGGGCGCTTTGATTTTCCCCTATGGCTACCTCCTTTTTCGGTGTAGGGCATATGCACGCTGTGTGTTCTCCAGTTCCCCTGCGGGGGGGACACACCGTTTCTTCCGTGTAAAAAAAAAAAAAAAAAAAGAAGCTGTCCTGCCACGGCTGAAGCCTTTGGCCCCGTGGCATCAGCAACCGAGCTTGGGCGGTCAGTCGCCCTTCTTCAAGCTCTGCTCCCTGTATGCGGTCCTGGTGGCCAGCATGTTTTGACGCATTTCTAGGGTGCTTTGGATCCCTCCGGGGAACCATCTCCCTAGGCGTCTCCAGGGTCGGGTCGCGCCTTTTTTCCCCATTGCTGGGTATACTCGCCTTCTGAGGAAGGTTCTACGCGTCACTGGGTTGTGGTCTGTCTCCTCGGGAGCCACTTCCCGGTGCGTAGTAGTAGCTCCAGCCGTGCTCTGGCCTAGGCTTCGCGGTTGTTGTAGCTCGATGCGTGATGGACCCCTTAGGCAGGTGCCTTAAACCAGACCGTTTCAGGAGTCCCTTTGAAACAGGGTTGCGACTCTAGAACGTACGGATCTGGTACCGGGCAGCACTGTAGTGCTTATGTCCCCGTTGGGTTTCGGTTCACCTTGCCTACGCCTCGTGCCTTCGGATCTTGGCGGTTTCACAGGTTTATGGTTAACTCCTACGCATGGTGTGAGCTCCCAGCTTCCCTGAGGGGGGGAGCCACGATTGTGCCGCGTAGTAAGTTCCTGGGAGTACGCTGTCCTGCCACGACCGAAGCTTTGGCCCCGTGGCATCAGCAGTTGAGCTTGGGCGGTCAGCCGCCTTTCTCCAAGCTCTCCTCCCGGCATATGGTCCTGATAACCAGCGAGTTGTGACTCGTGTTCCCTGTTGCTGGGCGTACCTACCTTCTGAGGAAGGTTCTACGCGTCACTGGGTTGTGGTCGGGCTGCTACTAGGAGCCACTTCCCGATGCGTAGTAGTAGCTCCAGCCGTGCTCTGGCCTAGGCCTGATGGTTGTTGTAGCCCGGTTTATGATGGACCTCCTTGGCGATAAGGTGACCCCTGGGCAAGTGCCACAAACCAGACCATTTCGAGGAGTGCCTCAAGTCAGGTTTAACTCTCACTACTTGCGGATCTGGCCGGGCAGCACAACGGTGCTTAAGTCCCCATATGTATTCCGGGATCACCTCGCCTACGCCTTGTTACCTTCGGGTTTTAGGCGGTCTTGTGGTTGGGTGACTGCTCCTCGGCTGGCGCTGCGATGCGCATTTTGTCGGTGTCCCTCTCTGAGGGCCGCCACCTTGGGCGTCTTGGGGTCATTTTGTGGTTGACACTCCCCAGGTTCGCTACTGGGCCGAGAGCCGCTACCGCAGCCGCGGAGTTCCGGTTCACAACTGAGGTCGCGAGTCCGGTCTCCTCACTGAGGGGGTCTCCCGCAGGTTTTAAGGTTACTCTCCCTGGCTGAGGCTAGGAGAGCGCAAGGGCCGCTTTGCGGTTCCTCCTTCTGCGGGGGTTTTTCCCTCTCGTCATGGGTCAGGAGGTCTGCAGCCCAGTGCGAGCATTGGGTATGGCTCTCCCGGGCTGAGGCCCGACGAGCCATGCAGATCACTCAGTAGGCAGGTTCTAGCTGAGGCTATCTGGCCGTGGGAGACTGGTCTTCCTGAGGGTACCAGAACATCTCCACTAGAGCACTTGGGGCATGCTTTCCGCTAGGGTGGCGTTGGTATAGCGTTCCCATAGCGATGACGCAGCTCGAGTTCCCTTGAAAGGGAACTAAACTCATTAAGGAGAGCTTGTTTTGTTTGTTATTTTGGCATTGACCTCTGATATTTCTTTGTTTATTTATTCCACTTTTTTTCCTTTGACAATTTATTTTTAGCCACATCTTTATTTTCTCCTTGTTACTCCCTCCCCAAACCCCTAATCACTAAAGAAGTAATGGAACAGTGTATGTTGCTTGTTCTCACTCGATTAAACCAGGAAAGGTTTTTGTGCAGTGTTACTGTGTTTCCTGTCACTGTGGGCTACAGAGCACAGTAATACAGAGCAGAGTCTGATACTTTGGCAGAGGAGATCTCCAGATCCACATGGATTTGTTCCTTTTTTGTTACTTTAACTGAGATTCTTGAATCTACATCAGATTCCTGAGGCTCTTTTGCAGCACTGTGTGTGGATACAAGAAATTCAGGCTTTGTTCTTCCATATTGACGGTACCAGAAGAGATACTCTGTACCCCCAGTGGAGGAATAACTGCAGGATAGCTTAACATTTTGTCCCTCATCACCACTAGCATCTGTTGTGTCTGATTTGATAGTATTGCCAAACACTGCAGCTGAAAAAGAAGAGGAATGGGTTGGTTAGAAAGATTTATTTGTAATCAGTCAATCAATCAGTCAATCAATCAACCAAAGGAATACACACCTGCTGAGGCACAGAACAGAATAACTGAATGCAGATCCATTGTACAAGTGTTCACTGTGAGAGAGTCAGACTTATTGTCGCTGTCAGACACGATTAGATCATGTCAGATCTGAGAACACTGAGTCCCTCCTCTCTGAGTCTCATCATGTCTATATGTCACACTTGGGGAACAGAAGAAAGAGCAAATAATCATTTTATGTGTGATTTAGGAATATTTTTGTGTTTAGGTTTGTTTGTTAGAAGACAGGGTTGATTGTGGCGAACTTGCAGATTCTTATTTTAACATTCTTTAATAAAGCAACAAAAAAGCCGTGCTTCACTCAAACAATAGTCCTCTGCTTTTTTTTCAGTAACACACACATTCAGCGGAGTGTAGTAATACAGTATGTTTATAAGCTGTTTAAATCATATATTTAATAAAACTACAATGAACTTCATCATAATGAATTAATGAAAACTAAATCCATAACATGATCCCATGATGGACCAAAACCCTTTAAAGTTCTATACAGGATGTCAACTTTTCTTCTTAGAGTGTTTAGGATTAGGATTGGGGTTCGGTTTAGTGTTAGTTATTTGTAATTAATTGTATTTATATTTCTAGAATAAAAGCAATATCTAACAAAGAACCTTTCAAATAAAGTTCTACCTGAGCACAAAATTATCATATTGGAATGATTTCTGAAGGATCATATGTCACTGGAGTAATTATGCTGAAAATTCAGCTTTGCCATCACATGAATAAATTACATTTTAAAATATATTCAAGTAGAAACAGTTATTTTAATGTGTAATATTATTTCAAAATATTACTGTTTTTACTGTATTGTGATTAAGTGTCTTGGTAGAGATTCAGCTCATGAGTTTTTGTATGTGGTTTGAGCTGAGTTTTGTCACTGTGGGCCTCAGAGCACAGGAATACACAGCAGAATCAGACACACGCACATCCTTGATCGTCAGAGGAACTGAATTTGATGAAAGTTCAGAGTGAAATCTCTCCTGGAACTCAGTGCCATTTTCTCCTCCATATTTGCTTCTCCTCAGGATGTATTTAGGAAAATCATTTGCTCTCTGGATGTACCAGAATAAATCTTCTTGTGCTGAATCTGTTTTATATTTACACTGTAATGTCACAGATCTTCCTTCAGCTCCAGTCACATGTTTGTCTGGCTGATCAACTTTGTCCTCTGATCTGCACTCTGGAAAGGTTTAAAACATAATCATGTTCAGTTCAAAACAATGCAAATTGTAAGAAATATAAAATCACGTGTCACTGTATTAAATGAATTTTCATACCAAAAATTAATAGTGCGAAGAGAAATATGTTCCTCAATCTGTGTGACATGATTGTGTCTATCCTGAATAAACATTCATCTCTTGATAAATCATGAATATGAGAGTCTTGCTTTTAGTATTATAATGATGATCCAAGGAGGAGCTTGTGGATGTCACATGTTGTCACATAAACGCTGCACATAAACGATGTCACATAAACGCTGCTTTATGCCAAATGTAATATTGACTACATACTGCCCTCTTATGGTTAACTGGAAGTAATACATAAGTGGCATCTTAAGCTTAAATAATAAAATATCTGTACCATTTAATTAAACTTTTCACCCTCTCTTTGTTGATGAGCTAAATTAGTTTGTGAAGGGAAACATTATTAATTTTTTCGCACCGATCTTTATAGTGTTTTTATTATAAGTCTTAAAAATATCAGGGGATATGAATAATCAAACTACTTAATTTCTCTATGTGAATTTATGTGTGTATACGCTGCCATCCTGTGGCCCAACCTGCACAATATAATACATGATGATGTTTTAATAGTTGTTACAATAGACAGATTTTTTGAAAATATATTCTACAGTGTTGGATAATGTAAGTAAAACTCTAGCCAATATGATGCTCGAGGTTTCACGCCTACGATGTGGTGTAGTGGTCAATCTTCACTTGTTTTACATTCAGTAAGATGTGTTTGTGTTTCTCTCTTGTCTCTCACTGTAACAGGTTTTTGTATTGAGCTGAAGTGTTTCCTGTCACTGTGGGCACCAGAGCACAGTAATACACAGCAGAGTCTGATACTTTGGCAGAGGAGATCTTCAGATCCACATGGTTTTCTTCCTTTTTTTCCACTTTAACACTGAATCTTGGATCTACATCAGACACCTGGGCTTTTGTTGCGCTACTATAGATGAGTACAAGAAATTCAGGTGTTGATCTTCCATATTGACGATACCAGTGGAGGTAATCTGAAGTTGAAGAGGAATAAATGCAAGACAGTGTAATATCTAAACCCTGATATCCATCTGCATCTATTCTGACTGGTTTGATGACATTTCCGAAGACTGCAACTGAAAAATAAAAAAGTACACAGTAGATTTTTAGCGAGATTGTTTTTAGTAAAATTCCTTGTTGAAAAATAAATAAATATTCACACCTGATGAGACACAGAAGAGAATGACTGAATGAAGATCCATCATGCTGTAAATGTTTCCTCTAAGAAAAGTTCAACTGTCTGACTCTATCAGACATAATTACATCAGACCTGTGAACACTTAGTCCCTCCCCTTTAAGCCCTGTCATTCAAACCTGAGTGACAAAAACAGAAGCCGATTACACTCTTGTATTTTGTGTTATATTGAAAATTAGGCTATGCTTCATTTATTTGGTTGGTAATTAAATGGTACATTTTATTAATCATGTAGGTTATTCAAGTTCACATCTCCAATACAATATTTAGTAAATAGCAGTATTTTATAATAGTACTGTTTAAAAAAATAAATATTGTCTTCATTTCATCATGAGTTAGATTTTAACCAGAAATTTGAAATGAACATTTATAAATTTCAGGTTAATTTGTTAATGTTAAGACATTTAAAATGTATTGTGTTGTAACGTAGTTGCAGAGAGAGAAATACAATATGTGGGTTTGGAGGAAAAGATGCACGTGAGACAAGAGCTGGCGTATCTTCAGATTTAATAAAATGAATTAAGCGCTGTCTCACGCATTCATCCGGTTTGATGATCTATTTTTCCAAGGTCTATTTACTGAAGGGTCCGTCCTTCAGATGAAATGCTTCTACATCATGATATTAAGTGCACCTTCTGGCAATATGATTTATTTCTGTAGAGGAGTATTTATGTTTAAACCAGTTTATGTGATCTGTGGTTCAAAGTCTTTGGCATTGAGTATTCAGAAAAATACTTTCTTAAACTTTAGCTAAAAACATTAATCGGTGGAGACATTTCTCTCACATATCTGTTCTTGAATCACACACATAGAATAGACACATTAAAATATGTCAGTGCCATTGTACTGCCTCAAGATGCAAACCAATTGTGGGGAAATCTAGAAAATATATATTGATCGATTCTTATTGAGGGATTATACCACTATACTGAGGGATTAACTTAATTTCTCATGAAACACTAGACCCCACCCAAATATATATATATTTTTGTGTAATTTCTGTTCTGTTATTAATAATGGTTGTTTAAGTATTCAATATGCATGCATATTTGTAATATATTTACAGCCATGTCATGGGTGTCCAGTGGGTGGCAGTAGCCAGGTGGAGAACCCCAAAAAGTAGACCAAGAAGTAGTGAGGAAGTTAACAGTGGTTCATGCCATGTTCGAAAAAGATTGTGTTGTACTGTTGAACGTGGCTGTATTAACTAGTGCTGTCCGAATAAAAGAACCCAACCAAATCACGCTTGTTATTATCAAGTGTGTTACGCAATGAAAAAAATTATTTGTAAAGCATGTTTATAAAAGCTAATTAAATATCCCAACTGAACTAAAGCATAATCCTGGCTTAATCTAAACCCTGTCTTTGATACGAGGCCACAATGTCTTTTTCTTCTTTTGTGAAGTCCTATGTGATCATAGGTTTTTTCCCCACCATATTAAATTAACATTTTGAGCAAATATTCCATGTACGACCACAATTAATTTGAGGTATTAAAAAAGCAAGAATAATAAATATTAAAATAAATAATAATTAGAAAATGTTGTTAAAAATAATTTTAAATGGAAATGTAAAAATGCTATAAAATCTTGAGCTCATAATTTATTACATTATAAATTCACCAAAAATATTGTCATAATTGTAGTGTCACGGTTATGTTAGTTTCACAGTATTCAGGACTCTTAGTTTGCCTTACCCTTGTCACATGTTCCCTGTTCCTCATCTCACCGTCACCCAGTCCCCTCCATCACATATTAGTCACAGGTGTTTTGTGTTTCAGTCAATCATAGTCAGCATTTAAGTTCTCCTTGTTCACTTCCCAGTTTGTCAGTTGTTAAAGTTATCTTTTATGTTGTTGCTCTATGTGTGGATGCCTCCCTTGTTTGCACTCCCATGTGCTGTTTTGTTTTCTGTTTTATATTTTTTATATTTATTAAAGTATTTCTGTTTCATCTCCGAGTCCTCCGCGCTGCTTTCTCCGCATCGCACGCCAGCTACGCACACATACACTGGTAACAGTAGTAGCTTTTAAAATAAAAAAGATTAGTATTCCCTTACAGTCATAAAAATCCAGTCATAAAATACCTGTAAAATGCAACAGATTGAAATGTTCATGCAACTATCATTAATATTGCCACAAACCGTTTTGTTTGGTTTCACTTTCATGGACTTTTAATTTGTATTCATCAAGTACATGTTTCCTGAATGTCCTTTCTTCCTAGTTTCCTGCCAGTCTTTATTGGGACTCCCAAGTCATGCCAGTGACTTCCTCCCCTGCCCACCCTCGAAACTTCTCTGCCGCTGGTCCCAGCCTACACTAATATATGTTCATCACCTCTGTATTCGTCATCGCCGCTGGTCTTACCCAGCCCTGGTTCATCATTGCTACCAATCCTATCCATCACAGAGAGTTTGTTGTCACCATCAGTCCTGTCCTTCACAGAGTTCTCTGTTGCCAGCTGTCCTATTCATTGCGAGCCTGTTTCCTCACCCTGTATTCCTTCTTCAATCGTGAGTGATGTGGATGACTGGGATGTAGTCGACTGAACCCGGTTATGTTCATATCCTCCTTATAGCGCCATGATTGAGCACCATTATACAGTAAATACTGAGGTTCTGTATTAGGATACTGTCTGTACCAGTAAAGCAAAACATAACTGCTGCCTGCATCATATGAGCAGCTCAGCGTCACAGACTCTTCTTCTGTGCACTATAAACACAAGTAAAAATAAAAAAAACTTCTTAACGTTTAGGGCCAAAGTATCTAAAATGTTGAAAGTGAAAGCTACCTGATACTGAGTGTCAGCAAAGTCATGTTTTTCAGAAGAATGGTTTTATTACATTTTTTATGTATACATATTAATGAATCAGTGCTCTGTTTGCTTTTAGGAGTTTATTCTTTCTGGAATCATATTATTATGTGGTTAATATCATTAAGACCCCTACTGTCAGGCATTAGCGAGGGATGAAGGCGCAAAGAAGAAGGATATATACAATTTTTAAAAAGCCAATGATACAAAGCCTCACTCAATATAGTATTGATGAAAATGGACACCGACTGATAGAAACACAGGGATGATATACACACAAGGTGATTAGGGGATGAGACACAGCTGACGAGAATAACGAGGTGATTGATGATGAGACAGGTTTTTCTGAAATGTTTTATGGGCTTTTGTCAATTTTATTATAATTTTCTTAAATATTTCCATAAAGCTTTATTTTTAAGTTATTAGCATTTAAAACGTAAACATATTTCAGTTAGTTGCAACATTTTATGTTTAAAATGTTTAGTTTTAAATCTATGTTTAGTTTAAGTTTATTGTATTTCAGTTTTAATTAAATTACTGAAAATATTGTTTAATTGTTTAAGTTGAAATGTCATAAATATGTACTTCAGGGCCCTTTGTTGCAGGAATTTCTAGCAGAACAATGGTATTATATATAAATAATATTTCAATGTATATTTGTATATTGATTATAGTATCATTTTGAAAATTCAAAAACAGTATCAAAAGGGTTTTTCCTCATAAATATAATATTTTCCCCCAGGCAAGAACCTTTTCACAAAACCAAAGATATTATCCAAGTGGAGTGCGAAAATGTAATTACAGGTATTTCATCTGTTAAAAAATATTACTATTTACTTTAATCTGCCCTCACTGTCATTGAAGCAGGTGTTACCTCATTGTGGTGCACTGTGTATATATTTTGTGTGGGTTATATGAGAGATAATTTTGGCTTTGTGGGAGAATCATTTGATGAGTGTTGTTAGTTTTTGTGTGATAGTTTTTGTAAAGGCTCTCAGGCATTTTGTATCACTGGGCTCCTACTCTTAAAGCACAGTAATAGAGAGCTGAATCTGACAGAGTTACACTGGTAATAATGAGTTCAGTGGAGGTTTGGGATGTAGTCGACTGAAACCGTTGACTGTCTGGTATATTCTTCTCACGGTTCCATGATCGAGCGCCTTTCCACAGTAAATACTGAGGTTCTATGTTATTATGCTGTCTATACCAGTAAAGCAAAATGTCATTGCTGATTGTACTGTATGTGCAGCTCAGTGTCACAGACTCTCCTCTACTGATTATTGCTTCCTTGTCCTTTGGTCCAATGCTGTCAAGTAATACACCTGAATATAAATTTAGACAACAAAACAGACCATTTAATAAAACAAAAGCAAAGTTAATATTTGTAATTTCATACTTTTAAGTAGTGTTTATCGTTGCTTAATATTTTGAACCAACTGCATATGACTTGTTAGAAGAGTACTTTACCTGATACTGTTAGGACAATCAGTAATAGATGATTCTCCATGGTCATGCTTTTGATCAGATCTGTTAACATTGATGTTTTGATTTTCACTTGCCTAACTCTTACTGTAATTGGAGAGTTGGCCTGTTGTTTATTAATAATATGGGTGTGGCTAGTGACATCAGGTCCTCCCCCGCCGTCTCATATTTATGTGGTGTGTTTGGTTTCCATGTTTTATGGGATCTTTCCATCATAATGATGTTAATGGTGAGTTGTAACACTTAAATTTGTTTAAGTGAAAATAAATTGTTGAAAAGTAAATTATAGATAGAATTAAATTTCATTAAATTATACAGAATAATTATACAAAAATAACTTAATCAAATTCATACAGCTCAACCTGTTTCTCTGAACTTTTTCCTTTATGTACTGTAGGTTTCTGATTTAATGTGAGGAAGAGACATCCTGTTAACACTGTGGGCCTCAAAGCACAGTAATCAGTAGTCAGACACTCGCAGTCTCTCCATGATCAAGGGAACTGATTTTGATACTTTTACTTCAGAGTAAAATCTCTCCTGGTACTCTGTTCCATTTACTCCTCCTCCATATTAATTTCTTCGTAACACAAGTTTAGGAGATTAATTTGTTCTCTGTATATACCAGAAGAGCTCTTGTGATGTTGAGGATGTGGTATATTTGCAGTCCAATGTTATCGATTCTTCCTCAAATTCAGTGTCATGTTTAAGCGGCTGATAAACTGTCTTCTGATTGACATCGTGATAACACAAGAATAATTCTGTGACAATCAGCATTATAATGTAGAAGAGGTTTAGAGGTTCTGTATTAGGATACTGTCTGTACCAGTAAAGATAAACATAATTGCTGCTTGTATCATATGAGCAGCTCAGTATCGCAGACGCTCCTTCTCTCCTGATCACATTAGTATCCTTGTCAATGCTGTCAGCAAACACACCTGGCAATAAAATAGTGCAATTTCACACTAAACCATCAATCTTTTTCATAAATTATAACATAGTTATTGGCAAAAAAACAAAAAAACATTTGATATTTAAAGTATGGATTATATTCACCAGAAATTATGAGAATCACTAGCAGACAGGCCTCCATGCTGAAACCTTAGTTTAAAATGTTGTTTTAAATGTGTTTTGATATTTATAATTTTTGAGACTCATTGTAGAAGGATGAATGGATTTATACTGCAGTGGGGAGGTGTTCTGCAGTTTATGAATAGTGTGGGTGAGGTCAGTGACATCAGAGCCAATCCTCTATCCCTATTTCTTTCAATTAATATTCAGAGGAACAGTCTAAACTTAACTGATGTGAATTACAGTAAATGTACTCAATACTTATCAATGATAAGTGACTCTTTTCTTCAATCTATTCTCACTGTGGGTCTTAGAATAATCTTCAGAAGGCAAATGGTTATCTTCCCATTTTTTTATTAAACAGTTCATTTAATTACAGGGAGTGCAGAATTTTTAGGCAAATGAGTATTTTGACCACATCATCCTCGTTATGCATGTTGTCTTACTCCAAGCTGTATAGGCTGGAAAGCCTACTACCAATTAAGCATATTAGGTGATGTGCATCTCTGTAATGAGAAGGGGTGTGGTCTAATGACATCAACACCCTATATCAGGTGTGCATAATTATTAGGCAACTTCCTTTCCTTTGGCAAAATGGGTCAAAAGAAGGACTTGACAGGCTCAGAAAAGTCAAAAATAGTGAGATATATTGCAGAGGGATGCAGCAGTCTTAAAATAGCCAAGCTTCTGAAGCGTGATCATCGAACAATCAAGCGTTTCATTCAAAATAGTCAACAGGGTCGCAAGAAGTGTGCGGAAAAACCAAGGCGCAAAATAACTGCCCGTGAACTGAGAAAAGTCAAGCGTGCAGCTGCCAAGATGCCACTTGCCACCAGTTTGGCCATATTTCAGAGCTGCAACATCACTGGAGTGCCCAAAAGCACAAGGTGTGCAATACTCAGAGACATGGCCAAGGTAAGAAAGGCAGAAAGTCGACCACCACTGATCAAGACACACAAGCTGAAACGTCAAGACTGGGCCAAGAAATATCTCAAGACTGATTTTTCTAAGGTTTTATGGACTGATGAAATGAGAGTGAGTCTTGATGGGCCCGTGGCTGGATTGGTAAAGGGCAGAGAGCCTAATAATTCTGCACTCCCTGTAGTTTGAAACATCTTGTAGTTTACGGTTCACCTTTCTTATTAAATACTTTTTTTCACATGAGAAGACAAATAACACTATGTCAGATTTGATTAAAACAAAAGGTTTCACTTTTATGATAACGTAAAATTTATTTTATTGTAAATCACGTTCTAGTTCATTTTCATATCGCTCCTTCTCTACTGCACTCCTAAATTGTTCAGCAGGTGTTTCCACATTCTGATATTTACAGTCTCAGTGGTTCCTGTGGTTTTATACACATCTGATTACTGACTTTTAAAGCAGGATTTGTGTGTAAGAGTTTTTGTAAAGCCTCTCAGGCATTTTGTATCACTGGGCTCCTACTCTAAGAGCACAATAATAGAGAGCTGAATCTGACAGAGTCACACTGGTAATAATGAGTTCAGTGGAGGTTTGGGATGTAGTCGACTGAAACCGGCGGTCTGGTATATTATCAATTCCAATGTTTGATCGAGCACCTTTATACAGTAAATACTGAGGTTCTGTATTAGGATACTGTCTGTACCAGTAAAGATAAACATAATTGCTGCTTGTATCATATGAGCAGCTCAGTGTCACAGACTCTCCTTCTCTCCTGATCACGTTAGTATCCTTGTCATTCGGTCCAATGCTGTCAGAAAACACACCTGGAAATAATATCAGACACTTCATAAATCAAATCATATCAATGAAACTAAAAAGGAGACATAAAAACAAATATTAGTTTGTCATCTAGTCAGACATGACTCTGTACTCATTGATATGATGCACTGCTTAACATGTATTTAAGAACTGTTAAAAGTGTGCTTTACCTGATATTACAATGTGGATCAATAAATACCTTTTCATATTGATATTTCTCTACTGCTTTTAAAAGTATGGACAATTTTACTATGTTATTTTTAATGATAAATTATGCCGTAATTAATAGCGTACATAAATCATAGGTAAATTAATGCCCTAGAGAACTGATATGCTTTATATTAATATTGTGGGTGTGGATTGTGATACAAAGACCCGCCCCCTTTTCTGTCAATTCACATCAAGCATCACTTTTGATCTGGTAACTGTCATTGGACGACTGCTGGTGAATTGAAGATAGAAATACAATGATAAAACTAAGCTTTTGTATATTTAGCATAGTTGTTAGTTCAGGCAAGCCACGTAGACATAGCTCAGCATTAGTTGATTATGTCACTTGCTCTCTGGATGTTGTAGAGACAGTATATTTGCATTGTAATGTGACTGATCCTCCTTCAGGTTTAGTTGCATGTTTATCTGGCTGATCAACTGTATCCTCTGGTCTGCATTTTGAAAATATAGGCTATAATAATAATGTTGCAAATGGTATTATTCAATAAAACAATTACTTAAATTAACATGAAATAGGTTTACATAACAAGAATAAATAATGCAAATACTAACATTTCCAGCCATAGGATGAAAACCAATGAAAAATGTTATCACTTCAAGAAAACCAATTAAAAAACCCTAAGGTTCTGGAAGTAAGATTGTATTATCATCCAATCATATGTTATTATCATCACTTTGGCATCGGGGGTTAAATCTAAAATTTCTCACATGGAGATCCATCCGATCTAACATTTTGGCACGATCAAACAGTATTGATAGTATTGCCAGAGAAATGCATAAATCCAAATACGTGAGCTGCTATGGGTAGAGCTTCATGGGATTGCCTTCTTGTAATTTCAGTTATGACATAGCATGAACGAAGCGTAAGCTCATTGTTTGGTTTAGGAGGCTGTTTGCTTGTGGTACTCACTGACTGTCTTTTTCAATTTTACAATGTTCTGATATTTCGTTTATCAATCTATGTATATGAAAAGTTGATTCAAGCACTGACCCCTTTTTCAAAGAAATGAACTATACTAATTCTAGAAGATCATTTGACATACTCATTGTATGTGGGTAAATTTATTTGAAGAAGCTGTAAAATAAAAAATAGACTTTTTAGACTGTTTATTTTATGTTGTCATTCTCAACTAGTATATTTTTTCATTATTATTGATTACAGTTATTCTTATCAATGTCAAGGAATTGTTTTTGTATGAGTGTTGAGTGTGTTTCAGTCACTGTGGGGTTCAGAGCACAGTAATACACAGCAGAGTCAGACACACGCACATCCTGGATCATCAGTTGAATTGAATTGGAGTCCAATTTGGCATCAAATCTGTCTTCAAATTCAGAGTTGCTACTTGATCCAAATTTGTATTTCATCAGCATATATTCAGGAAGGCCATTAGAGCGCTGAATGTACCAGAAAAGATATGGAGCAGACTGAAGTGTTTCATATTCACAGCTCAGTGTAACCTGCTGTCCTTCGGTGGCAGTTTTTGTCTCATTTGGCTGATTTACAGTGTCTTTCCCAAAGCTTACTGTAAATGAATAATAAGAACATAGTTATACAAGCAATGTCATTTTAATAATGCAGTTATTTACAGCAATAAAGGTTTGATTACTTACCACAGAAATTAAAGGCAAAAATGAATATAACAGATATTCTATGGGTCATCTTTGTTTATGAAAGGAAATAGAAAAATGTCATTCATAGCAGTGTTGCACAGCTAAGAAGATGATTTATTTCCTGATTGACATGTTGTTCAACAGCAGATTCTTTTCAATTCAAGCTCACAGTGGTGGTGCTGTGTGTGTGTGTGTGTGTGTGTGTGTAGATATCGCCACCTTCAGGTTTAAAATATTTTTACCATCTGTGTCCTAACTTTCAACTGTTTCATAAAATCCACTTCAATGACTTCTCATTTGCAGTGTTTTGTTGTCGTTGTTGTCGTGTGAGTGTTTTGTTTTGTGCTCTATACAGTGCACCTGGATATAAATGAAATAACAATTTTAAAAATTACACTACATAGAGTTTGCCATTCTATGTTTATGTTTAATGAACATTTATAGTGTTTTCAAAGATTTTCATAAAAGGATATAATAATTGCAATTGGTAATTTCTTAGCATTTGTATGTATAGGTCTCCTACTTAAAGTGAAAATGAACCAGTCATTCAAGTTTACATTATTTTATAAACTGATTTCCACTTTAAAACAATAATGATAATAATTTAATAACCACGATTCATGTAACCATTTTAAAGAATGAAAGAATGTTTTCCATCTTGCAATACCACAGCTTGTGACGTTATACGGTTTGTTTTCTCTGTTGATCATTGATGTAATATAAGTATTTCTTTCATTTTGAAACGGATTTTGAAATGGAGAGATACGAATTTGAAATGACTGTTGAAGCCTGTTTATTGCCAAGTTCAATTGGTTATGCATGTGAGCTAATACGGCGATTTCAGTTCAGCTGAACTGAAATCAGTAGACTCTCATTTCAGCCTCTCTTTTATGAAGTTGTGCTAACACTGTCACATATGCTGAGACCTGCAAGGGGAGTTTGACTGCACCACAATTCACACAGGGTATATGTATATAACAAATGTTCAGTGTCCTGATGGTGGTTCAATCTCTGACCCCTTATTTCAAATTGATTAACTAAACCAATTCTAGACCGAGCACTTGACATTGTAATTGTACTGTTGTGTATAATGTATATTATACATTACATAATATCATGCCAACACCATTTAATGGGTTTTTATTTAATTAAATTTTATTTAAACTGTTGTTTATGAACACATATTAGGATTGGTTTTGCATGCTTTGCATATTAATAACAATCCACAAAATCCATTTGGTCTGTTCCAATTTTTGTGGCGGTTGGATTTCAGTGACTCATATAGTCGTACAGTCACTCGGGAACTTCCTGCTCTGTGTTGAGATGATTGTTTGGAACACAAGTGAGTTCAGATCTTTTGTTCTTTATTTGAAAGTATTGCAATTTCCACTGATCTACACACCCAAAATGTAAATAAAATTCATGAAAGTTGATCTCTGTTACTTAGTAAATGGAAAGGGAGGCGCTCATGGTCCTGTAATGAGGCTTGATAATATGAATACGTGGTGCATATCACCATCTTATGATTAAAGCATTACAAAATGGCTTTACAAATGGGAATTGAGTAAAAAATAATATCCCTACCAAGTTAAAATCAAATATCTGATTTCTGTTTGCATATTAATTTTATTTTAGTTTTTTTTTTTTAATACTAGCAGTTAGATTGTGAAAATGCATCTTTTGACTTTAAGCACATAATCAATTTAACATTGGGTTCGTGATTTAAAAAAAATATAATATTTTAAAAATGGGCCTTTGAATGTGTTCCATCTGACTTTTATTCTATTTGTCTGGGTTGGGAATTTGGGAATGTGATTATTTCGATTGTTGTGTGCTTCAGTCTGTTTAGTTGGAGGCATAATTACAGTAATGCCTTTTCAGTTGTGTCAGGTTTTTGTACAGTGTTATTGTGTTTCCTGTGACTGTGGGCCTCAGAGCACAGTAATACACAGCAGAGTCAGACTCTTCAGCAGAGGAGATCTCCAGATCCACATGTTTGATCTCTTTTGTAGCTTGTTTTTCTTTTCTGATCTTAGTAGAAAACCTGGGATCTACCTCAGATTTCTTAATCTCTTTCACACTCTCTATTATAAGCACAAGAAATTCAGGAGCCGATGCAGGATACTGACGGTACCATAGAAGTGAATTTGCAGAGGAATAACTGCAGGATAATGTGACAGTTGAAGCCACTGCAGCAAATTCTTCAGGGTTGACTGGTGTGATTTCATCTCCAAAACTCAGACCTGGAAAGGAACCAAAGAACAACCTTTAATTTTCAAATAGTAATGAAATTGATTTATTACAGTGATTTGAAATTGTATTGATAAAATAATTAATACTTAGAAATTAAATATATTACATATTAATGTAATATTGTCATTGTGATATGAGATCCTAAATTATATTATTTAAGGATGTGATCAATTTACATTTTCAATTAAATAAAGTTCAGTAAGTAAGATGAGAAAATTAATGATGATAAAATATAATGTGTATATTCTCAAAGTAGCGGAGCTTTTTGGAATGCAAATGCATGTACAAAAATTTACTTACACGTCAAAACAGAGAGCAGAATGACTGAATGAAGTATCATTGTACATGTGTGTGTTCACTACAGCACAACTGAGCTTTGTAACAGTCTAACCAATATAACAAGATCATCACTGATCTGTGTCAGACTCCTCCTCTTTCATCTTTGAGTTTCATGCCAAAAAGGCTGTCAGATCTACACATTTCACAGCCTAACCTACTACCTAACCTATTACACACACACAAAGATATGGTCATTTGGCTGCATATAGACCTCAGGTAATTCTAAAATAAGTTGATGAATAGACTAAATTATTCTAATGCTTCAATTATTTTCTATATGCATGTTATTGCTATGGGACAGAAATCAAAATTGTCATGTAATTGAGCACTTCCTCTGTTTTTGGTGTGTGTTTGGTGTGTTTCAGTCACTGTGGGCTCCAGTGCACAGTAATACACAGCAGAGTCTTTCAGAGCAGCAGAGGAGATCTTCAGATGCACATGGTTTTGATTTTCTTTTATAATATTTGTAGAGAATCTGGAATCAACATACGACTCCTGAGCTTCTTTTGTACCGTCTGAGATGAGCACTAGGAATTCAGGAGCTGATCCAGGATACTGTCGGTACCAGTAAAGTGAATATGCAGATGAATAACTGCAGGATAATTTAACACTTGAACCCTCAACAGAGAACTCCTCTGGTTTGGTTGGTTTAATTTCATTTCCATGCGTTGCATCTGTAAATATAAGTCAAATCTTTAAAGAACTGGTGTTAAAATCAGTCATTTTAAATGTACAGCATAAAATAAAATTTACTGTACAATGTAAAGAAATGTACTTTTGAGCAAAAAGGATCAATTTTGGCTACTCAGAATACAGATGCAATACTCAAAATACTTTAATACTTACACGCAAATGCAGAAAGCAGAATGACAGAATGGAGTATCATTGTGTGTGTTGCTTATGGTTTGTTAAACAGAATTCTCTAACAGACCTTTATCAAGATCACATCAGATGTCAGTGCTTCAAACCCTTCCTCTTCCAGAGAGCGAAATGAAAGAGCAAATCAGATCTGTTTCACTTCACTATACCACCCTCTTGTGGTCACTTACTAAATTATTCAACATAAATTCTTAGTACGCAATCAGAACGTGATCTGGAATTATTCCTCAAACTTTGGTTGTCATTCTACAGTATGGATCTCATAAACCTGTCATTATCAGCAGAGGCTTTGTTTAGATGTGCATACAGTTTATTTTTGGTGACGCTAAAACCAGTATTCAAGATTGGATCCAAGATTGGATCCAAGGAGGAGCTTGTGGATGCCCAAAAATGCTGCTTTATGTCAAATGTAATATTGACTAACTACTGCCTTCTTATGGTTTGCCTCCTTACTGGAAGTAATGCATAAGTGGCATCTTAAACTAAAAGTAATAAAATATCTGTACCGTTTATTAAAATGTTTCCCCCTCTCTTTGATGATGAGCTAAATTTGTCTGTGAAGTGACACATTATTAATTTATCGCACCAGTCTTTATAGTTCTTTTATTATAAGTCTTATAATTAGCAGGGGATATGAATAATCTAATCTAATTGCTTAATTTCTCTATGTGAATTTGTGTGTGGATACGCTGCCATCCTATGGCATACCTTTAGGCCCAACCTGCACAATATTATACATGATGATTGTTTGAGGTCTTTCTAATAGTTGTTGTATGAAAATATATTCTGTTTTTTGAAAATATATTCTACAGGGGTTGGATAATGTGAGTAAAACTCTGGCCAGTATGAGGTTGGAGGTTTCACGCCTATGTATGAGTGGTGCAGGGGTCAATCTTCACTTGTTTTATATTCAGTAAGATATGTTTGTGTCTCAATTGTCTCTCATTGAAACAGGTTTTTGTATTGAGCTGAAGTGTTTCCTGTCACTGTGGGCTTCAGAGCACAGTAATACACAGCAGAGTCTGACACTTTGGCAGAGGAGATCTTCAGATCCACATGGTTTTGTTCCTTTTTTTCCACTTTAACACTGAATCTTGGATCTACATCAGACACCTGGGCTTTTGTTGCGCTACTATAGATGAGTACAAGAAATTCAGGTGTTGATCTTCCATATTGACGATACCAGTGGAGGTAATCTGAAGTTGAAGAGGAATAAATGCAAGACAGTGTAATATCTAAACCCTGATCTCCATCTGCATCTATTCTGACTGGTTTGATGACATTTCCGAAGACTGCAACTGAAAAATAAAAAAGTACATAGTAGATTTTTAGCGAGATTGTTTTTAGTAAAATTCCTTGTTGAAAAATAAATAAACATTCACACCTGCTGAGACACAGAAGAGAATGACTGAATGAAGATCCATCATGCTGTAAGTGTTTCCTCTAAGTGTGTCCAACTGTCTGTCTCTGTTAGAAATAATTACATCAGACCTGTGAACGTTTAGTCCCTCCTCTCTAAGCCGTGTCATTCACACCAAAAACAATAACAAAAAAAGAAGCCAGTTACACTTACTCATGAATGTTCGTGTTTTACGTGTTATATTGAAATGTTGGCTATCTTTCATGTATTTGGTTGAATTAAATCAAATGTTGTATTAATTAATATTTAGTAAATAGCATAGTGTTTTGTAGTAGCATTGTTGTTTAAAATAAAAAATATTGTTTTCATTTCATCATGAGTTTGAATTAACCAGAAATGTAATGTTAATTTGTTAATTGTTAAGATATTTAAAATATATTTATGTTTAAGAGAAAACAGTTTAATACCACGTAACGCAAAGTTGAAATATAGTTGCAGAGAGAGAAAAACAATATATGGGGTAGTAAAAGGTGTACTTATTGTCTCACACATCCACCCGATTGGTGCTGATTTTTTAAAAGGTCGATTTATTCTAAGCTAATTTGGCAGGAAAGCAAATTCCTGTGCCAAAAATTGCTTGTTCTGAGAATAATGATTTTAGTCCAATTGCTCTCACATCAGTAGTGATGAAGTATTATGAGAAATGTATGCTGTCAATGATGAGAGCACTTCAATGAACTTTTTTGGTTTTAAATTCAGATATTTTTGCTCGACTGCTTTTTATTGATTTTAGTCATCATCAAGAAAATCCAACCTTATGTTTTAATAAGATAAAAAAAGTAAAGAGTTAGGTGAGAATCCTGCAATCATACAGTGGTACATGTATAGTATGAACTGCTATGAAACTGACAGAAATACTATCCCTTTCATGGATCAAGATGATGAATAATTTCAAAAATAATTTAATGAAATAACAAACAAAGGTATTCCACATAAACAAGGGTAATCGTAACAGCAGTGTATCTACTCACACACATAGTTAACACCAACAACAACCGACCACTGAAGAATGAACAGGAAGATCTAATTATACATAATGTGATGAACAAAAATGACCAACAACTGTGAGGATTAGAGTACCCATACACAAGTAAACATTCAACTCAGGTCACACGGGACAGGTGATACAACTCAATCGATCTTTGGAAACCAAACTCAACCATATGACACTGAACCAAAACATGAGCTAAACCCACCCAGATCATACACAAGAACAGAACACTTGTGACAATGTTATTCTGTTTTTCAAAACAGTATTACTGTACACAAAAAAATAACAGAGAATTAATTAGCATGTAAGAATAAACTCATATTGCTAGTTTCACAGACAAAGCTCACGCCTAATCTCAGACTGTCTGAACTGAAATTAACTTGCACTGGCATATCTTAAAATGTATGTCAATTTCATTCCAAGATGCACCCTAGTAATGTTTTTTTTTTTCAAAGGCACATTTATAAAAGCTACTTAAATGTCAAATTGAACTACACCTAATCCTGGCATAATATTAGCCCTGTTTGTCAAAACAACCCATAGAATACAGGATTATACTTTTGGAATATATGCATTTATCTATATTGGAATAATTACACTTTAAGTCATACAGCACCACCTCCTGGCAAAACAGTTTAAAGTTTTCTGTACACTTTCAGTCAAATAGGTTATCTGAACTTATGATTATGATTATATATGTTATGACCCGTTTCATCAAAAGGACAGACTATATTGGTGATGATGCATTTGTGATTTGATATTTGAGACAGGAAGATGTAAGTGTTTAGAGCTTTGTCTTTCTTGAATGACGGGATGGGAGGTTTTTCTATAATGCAGTTACATTTCCTGTCACTGTGGGCCTCAGAGCACAGTAATACGTGGCAGAATCTGCCTGTTTAGAAGAGGAGATCTTCAGATCTGTCTGGTCTGTCTTCGCTCATAACTCCATTTGGGAAGATGTAAAGAAGGAACTCCGGTTTGGATGTGGGATGTTGTCTGTGCCATTGTAAATTATTCACAGTACCTGTATAGTCTTTATAACTGCAGGACAGAGTAACAGTCTCACCAACAAATTTATTTTCATCTGCTGACAAGGGTTTTATTTCATCTGCATCTGTGTTGCCTATAAATGGAGAATAAACGCCAAATTAGATCAATCAAACATAAACTAATCTCGAAGTATGTAAATAGGTAATATCTGTCTTACTAATAAACATCCACAAAAAAACGAGGAGAGTGAAAATAATCATGATAGCAGGTATCTGAAGAAGAATCTGAAAAACTTGAGTGAGTTCTGACAACCTCCTTCAGATGAAATGCATCTACATCATGATATTAAGCTCCACCTTCTGGCAATATGATTTATTTCTGTAGAGGAGTATTTATGTTTAAACCAGTTCATGTGATGTGTGTGCCAGTTCATACTCTGATCCGCCTTGTGGTTTCTGGTCCCCAGCGCAGCACTGGCATGAGAACTTCGGAACTCTCCACCTGGGACCATAATTGCTCATTCTGCCATCTCTCTCCTGCTCAGTTCTCGCTCCACCAATGCCACAGACTTCTGGGCTGTCTTCCCTTCACCCTTATGGCTCCACCAGGATCCTCCATCTCTCAGGCTCCACAGGTCCTCATTCACACTGGCATCACCTCAGTCCTTCTGCCTTGGTCTCCTAGATCACTAGATCTCTCAGTTCATTGAACATCAACTGGGCTTCACCATCTCCCTCCGTCACCTGAGTCAGTCTCTGTCTCCATCACTGCCACCATGGGTCGTCGCCATCACAGCCATATCCTGAGTCACTCTGGGATCTTGTCAGCAGTGGGTTTTGAGAGTTGTTTTTTGTTAAATACCTTTGTTTTTGAATCTTCATTTTTGTCATCTGGATACAATTATTCAACTGTTCATCAACTTTATTCAAACAATATGTAAAAAAATACAGTAAACAATGTACAGTGGTTATGAAAAGTCTACACACCCTTGTTAAACATATTTGTTTTGAGATGTAAAGAAATAAAGACCTTTCATGCCTTGTCTGAACTCTTCTGCTGTGTGTATGTGTGTGTTCTCTATGGAAATATGGCTTGTGGTTGTACTTGTGGATTTATTAAGAGTGAGTAACAGAAACAACACACAAAATACATGTGTGTTAAGCATGAAAAGAATGACATATACAGAGGAAGATTTTGTACTGAGGAAGCAGGTTTCCTGTCACTGTGGGCTGCAGGGCGCAGTAATACTGTGCAGAATCTGTTACTTTAGCAGAGATGATTTCCAGTTCCATGAGCTTTCTGTGTTTGTCAACTTTAGGAGAAAACCAGCTGGCTGATGGATCTGCTTTAACTTCGTCTCCAGATTCAGTTATGGAGAGAATGAGTTCTGGTTTGGATCTCTGATACTGACGATACCACAGTAGATTGTAAACTGTACCACTGTAGTTGCAGGAGAGAGTGACACTGTTCCCATCTTGAGCTTCTTCTTCAGAACCATGAGATGTTATTACATCACCAACAGAATCTCCTGGGGGGGAAAACATACTACATTTACAATGGTGATCAGATAAATGTTATATTAACGTGTTCAAATCAAAAGAGGTGGACATAAATAAAATAAATCAATCTCACCTGCAAGTACTGAAAATACTACAAGTGCACAGAGCAGCATGATGGAATGAAATGACAAACTCAGATGTGCCTTTATCTCAAGAAACACTGTGATTTTAGTCTGGAGCTCCACCCTGTGGCAAGATTTGACCTTCCATGATGATTCTTGAGATCATTGTGTACATGAGGACTGCAGAAATGAGAAGAACGCCCTCCTCTGGGTTAAAACAAACATTTTTTGCAAAATAACTGCTGAAGTCACTAGAAAGAGTGTTGTTTATAAATATGGAAAGGGTATTTTTGTCAAAAAGGGAGCTTAAAATAATTTGTAGAGTAACTGTTTTTTTGCCCTCCTCTGCACTGCAAGAGTTACTACAGGGTGACCATTTTAAATTAAGTTAATTTTGTTAGTTTTAACCTGTCTTTAAATGAGTTGAGACATATTCAGTTATTGAGTTAAATTGTAAATATCTTAAGTGTAACTCAACAGCAGGAGAGTTTTTGTGTGAGTGTTGAGTGTGTTTCAGTCACTGTGGGCCTCAGAGCACAGTAATACACAGCAGAGTCTGACACACGCACATCCTGGATCATCAGTGGAACTGATGTTGAAGTTTTGTTGTTATTTGCAGTAAATCTCTCCTCAAAGTCTTTGTCATTTTCCACAGTTGTACCAAATATCGTTATCATGTGTTTGGGGATTCCATTCACCTTTTGTTGGTACCAGAAGAGATACGGGGATGGATCACTGGTTTCATACGTACAGTTAATCGTTACTGATCTTCCTTCAAAAGCAGTTTGAACTCTTGTATTCTGGTCAACTCTCTCCAGAGAGTCACATGCTGGAATATAAAGCATTATCAATTAATATTCTGCATGTTTTAATATGTTTATGACAGATTTAGAGACTGAAAAGAATCCTACTCACCCCAGAAATACATTATAAAGAAGATCAAATGTCTTTCCCAGTGAATCATTATAATAACTGTCCTGTGTAAATGACTATACTGAAATATTTAGATCCTCTGGAGAGTGTGCAGTTCTTTCAGCTCGTCTTTGATAAGAATGTTTGAAATACTGTCACACATATATCAGCTGGGAGGAGCTTGATCTGTTGAATCAGCACATGGTTTTCTCTTTCCTTCTCATTGTTTTCTTTCTTTCTTTTTAGTTTCAGCAGTGAAATTTCAGTGTGATTTTATTCATTTATTTACTCATTTAGTTTTTTATTTTTAATGTATATTTTATCCTCTATTAATTTCTCATTTGTTTTTTATCTTCTGTTACTGTTTTGTTGATATTTCCTCTGAATATTTTATATCACTCTCTTAATTCTTTACCATTATTTTCTTTACCTCCTAGTGTTCTTATCTTTTAATAGCAAGGAGAACGTTTAAATACAGTTTATATATCCTTCCCCTGGATGAGAATGTAAATATGTGTGGTCATGTATTTTTATACACATTTGATTACTGACTTCTAAAGCAGGAATTGTGTGTAAGAGTTTTTGTAAAGCCTCTCAGGCATTTTGTATCACTGGGCTACAACTCTCAGAGCACAATAATAGAGAGCTGAATCTGACAGAGTTACACTGGTAATAATGAGTTCAGTGGAGGTTTGGGATGTAGTCGACTGAAACTGATGGTCTGGTATATTATCAACTCTGTATGATCGAGCACCTTTATACAGTACAGTAAATACTGAGGTTCTGTGTTAGGATACTGTCTGTACCAATAAAGATAAATATTATTGCTGCTTGTATCATATGAGCAACTCAGTGTCACAGACTCTCCTTCTCTTCTGATCACATTAGTATCCTTGTCATTCGGTCCAATGCTGTCAGAAAACACACCTGAAAATAATATAAGACACTTCACAAATCTAATCCTTTCAATGAAACTAAGAAAGAGACATAAAAACACACAGGCATATAACTGATGTAAATTTTCTCTGTACTGATTAACATGTATTTAAGAACTGTTAAAAGTGTGCTTTACCTGATATAATCATGTAGATCAGTAAATACCTCTTCATGTTGATATTTCAGGTCTGAACTTTTTTTTTAAAGTATGGACAATTGAACTGCTGTTTTGAACAATAAATTATACCGTAATCAATAGTATACATAAATCATAGGTAAATTAATGCCCTAGAGAACTATAATGCTTTATATTAATATTGTGGGTGTGAATTGTGATACAAAGACCCGCCCCCTTTTCTGCAAATACACATCAAGCATCGCTTTTGATCTGATAACTGTCATTTAACAACTGTTCTATTTTATGTTAGTGAATTGAAGATATAAATACAATGATAAAATTAGCTTTTGTATATCTAGCACAGGCATTAGTTCAGGCAAGCCACATAGACATAGCTCAGCATCACTTAATGCATATAACTTATAAGCATTTCTTTACTTTTTGAACACTTGCTTGTTTTGAAATAGATGAATACGAACTTGAAATGACTGTTGAGGCCATAATAAGTTCAATTAGGCATGCATGTGAGCTGATATGGCGAGGAAGCCAAGCAGTACTACTGTTACTAGTGAAGAAATTGTGAACCCGCTGGTTTGGTCTGAAGAGTGGGTCGGAAACATGATGTCCTAATTTGCATTCACAGTAAATAATAAAATAAAAACATAGAAAAAAATTAACTTAAATAATTTGACTCTTGTTTCTCATTAACTAAACCAATTCTAGACATAGCACATGACATTGTAATTTTACTTTAGTAATTATATCATGCCAACAACGTTTAATGGGTTTTTTCATTTTATTTTATCCTTTGAAAGAAATCTCCACACCTATTAGGATTGGTTTTGCATGCTTTGCATATTAATAACAATTCACAAAATATTAATTTGATCTGTTTCATTTTTTTTTCAATTTCCCTTTATAACTAAATTTCATTTGTAAACCCAGACAGGTGTTTCCACAAATGTAATAACATGTGAATGATAGATTGTGGGTTTGATGTGGCTTGACATCAAACAGAAAAAATGAATAAGAGTTTTTGTACAGCTTCACATAGACTTTGTATCACTGGGCTCCAACTCTTAGAGCACAATAATAGAGAGCTGAATCTGACAGAGTCACACTGTTAATATTCAGTTCAGTGGATGTTTGAGATGTAGTCGACTGAAACCGTTGATCTGGTATATTATCATATTCACTGTATGATCGAGCACCTTTCCACAGTAAATACTGAGGTTCTGTATTAGGATACTGTCTGTACCAGTAAAGATAAACATAATCACTACTTGTTTCATATGAGCAGCTCAGTGTCACAGACTCTCCTTCGGCACCAGTACTTGTTGCTCCCTTGTTTGGTCCAATCTTGTCTGCAGCCATCGCACCTGCAAATATGAACATAAAAATGTCCTTACATTTTAAAAGTCATATGGTAAAATTACAGTCAATTATCTATTCTATTTTCCTTAACTCTGTACTCCTTAACAAAGTATATTTAACCTGAAGTGATGATTAAAATCAGAACCAAGTGTCTGTCCATGTTCAGTAAGTCAGATCAGTTCTGTTGATGCTCTGGATTTCAGTGACTCATGTATTCATACAGTCACTCGGGAACTTCCTGCTCTGTGTTGAGATGATTAATAGGAACACAAGCGAGTGCAGATCTTTCGTTATTTTTTTTAAAAGTGTTACAATTTCCATTGATCTACGCACCCAAAAAACGGTTGAGTGCATTGACTTGATATTTTCGGATTCATTTAAATAAAATTAATGAAAGAAGTACAGAACCAGACCTGTGATCGACATATCTGTTATTTAGTTCATGGAAATGGAGGTGCTAATGGTGAGACTTACCGGTAATTCATAATATGAATATGTGATGCATATCGCCATCTTATGGTTAAAGCATTACAAAATGCATTACAAATGGAAATTAAGTACAAAATAATAATAATATTGTAGCTTCCTCCCAAGTTTAAAAATCAAGTTTCTTCCTCCTTGCATATTTTATATTATGCAGCCATCAGTTACATTGTGAAATGCATCTTTTGACTTACAGATCATAATCAATTTAATGTTGGGTCTGTATAGTTGTTATATCTAATTTTAAACATGGGCCTTTGAATGTGTTCCATCTGACTTTTGTTCTAAGTGTCTGCGTTGGCAATGTGGGAATGTGTTTCTTTCGATTGTTGTGTGCTTCAATCTGTTTAGTTGAAGGCATAATTATAGCAATGCCTTTTCAGTGTCATGTTTTTGTACAGTGTTCTTGTGTTTCCTGTGACTGTGGGCCTCAGAGCACAGAAATACACAGCAGAGTCAGACACTTCAGCAGAGGAGATCTCCAGATCCACATGTTTGATCTCTTTTGTAGCTTGCTTTTCTTTTCTGATCTTAGTAGAGAACCTGGGATCTACCTCAGATGTCTTAGTCTCTTTCACACTCTCTATTAGAAGCACAAGAAATTCAGGAGCCGATGCAGGATACTGACGGTACCAGCATAGATAATCTGCAGAGGAATAACTGCAGGATAATGTAACAATTGAAGTCACTGCAGCAAATTCTTCAGGGTTGACTGGTGTGATTTCATCTCCAAAACCCAGACCTGGAAAGGAACCAAAGAACAACCTTCAATTTTCAAATAGTAATGAAATTGATTTATTACAGTGATATGAAATTGTATAGAAAAAATAATCAATAATTAGAAATTAAATATTTTAAATATTAATTTAATATTGTCATTGTGATATGAGATCCTAAATTATAGGAATTATTTAAGGATGTGATCAATTTACATTGTCAATTAAATCAAGTTCGTTAAGTAAGATGAGAAAATTATTAATGATAAAATATAATGTGTATGTTCTCAAAGCTGAGCTTTTTGGAATGCAAATGCATGTACAAAAATGTACTTACACGTCAAAACAGAGAGCAGAATGACTGAATGAAGTATCATTGTACATGTGTGTGTTCACTACAGCACAACTGAGCTTTGTAACAGTCTAACCAATTCATCACTGATCTGTGTCAGACTCCTCCTCTTTCATCTTTGAGTTTGATGCCAAAAAGGATGTTAAATCTATACATTTCACACCCTAACCTACTAATTTATTACACACACACAAAGATATGGTAATTTGTCTCCATATAGACTTTGTGTAATACTAAAATAAGTGGATGAATACACTAAATGGATTTGGATTTGCCCTTTGTCATGTAATTGAGCACTTCCTCTGTTTTTGTATGAGTGTTTGGTGTATTTCAGTCACTGTGGGCTCCAGAGCACAGTAATACACAGCAGAGTCTTTCAGAGCAGCAGAGGAGATCTTCAGATGCACATGGTTTTGATTTTCTTTTATAATATCCGTAGAGAATCTGGAATCAACATACGACTCCTGAGCTTCTTTTGTACCGTCTGAGATGAGCACTAGGAATTCAGGAGCTGATCCAGGATACTGTCGGTACCAGTGAAGAGTATATGCAGATGAATAACTGCAGGATAATTTAACACTTGAACCCTTAACAGTAAACTCCTGTGGTTTGGTTGGTTTAATTTAATTTCCATGTGTTACATCTGCAAAAATAGTTAAAATCTTTAAACAACTGGTCTTAAAATTAATCAGCATAATACCAGCATAAAATACAGTTTACTGTACAATGTAAAGAAATGTACTTTTGAGCAAAAATGAGTAATTCTGGCTACTCAGAATACAGATGCACTACAAATACTTTAAAACTTACATGCAAATGCATAAAGCAGAATGACAGAATGGATTATCATTGTGTGTGTTGCTTATAGTTTGAGAACAGATTTCTCTAACAGAACCCAACAAGATCACATCAGATGTCAGATGCTTCAAACCCTTCCTCTTCCAGAGAGCGATATGAAAGAGCAAATCAGATCTGTTTCACTATTCATATGCTGTAGTGCACAGCACCCTCTTGTGGTTCTTTACCATTTTATACAACATAAAGAAATTCTCAGAAAACAAACAGAATGTGATCTGGAATTATTCCTCAAACTTTGGTTGTTATTCTACTGTATAGATCTCATAAATCTGTCATTATCAGCAAGGAGGCTTTCTTTAGATACATACAGTTTATTTTGGTAAATTTAAACTGGATTTAAACCAACAAAAGGTGGTTTGAATGATTTACAGTGTGAATCTTACATAATCTACCTTTCAGTAGTTCACATTTACAGATAATTAGATGGAGTAAAAGAATATGTGTATTTGGCATACTGTTTGGGGGAGGTGTGAATATATATTTTCTCATCCAAAATTGCTTCTCTTTTATTTCAAGTATCAAAAACATGTCAAAAACATTTAGTGTTTAGTTTTAGTTTAAGATATAATAATCATCCTGCTTTGAAGATCTGAATGATGAGTCTATATCACCCTCTTCTGGTGCCCAATTGTTAATATAATATAGCATTAATATGGCAAATTTATATTATTTGACAGAAATGCGCACAGAAATGTGTTATTATCATAATTAATTTAAAGTAACTTTAAATTTTAACAACATATTGATTAATGTGGATTTTTTGGGTGTGAAATATATTTTATCATAGGCTAAAGTTAATGCCAGTTTAAAAGAAAATGAGTAGTTGATTTATAAAATGAAGTGGAATAGTTTGAAATTGTAGACTTTATTTAGGTCTGATGTATTTGCAGGGTTTTTGTTTGAGTGTTGAGTGTGTTTCAGTCACTGTGGGCCTCAGAGCACAGTAATACACAGCAGAGTCAGACAATCGCACATCCTGGATTGTCAGAGGAACTGATGTTGAAGAAGTGTTGAGATGAGCATCAAATCTGTCTTTAAACTGTTTATCAGTCTCACCAGAGCCTGGAAATTTCTTCAGCATATATTTAGGGAATCCATTTAATTCTTGCTGGTACCAGAAGAGATATGGAAATGTATCAGCGGTTGAATATGTACAGTCGATTGTTACAGAGTCTCCTTCAAAAGCATTTTGAACTCTTCTTTTCTGTTCAACAGTGTCCTGAGAATCACAGCCTAATAGAATTTAAAAAGTTTATTTTCTAATGAAATGTGAAACAATCACACACACACAGGAAAAAAAACCTGCAAATCTAAAACTGATTATTCACATATTTCATGACGCTACTTACCACACAAAAATGTGAATAGAAAGAAAACCACTCTTTGCCAGTGTGTCATTTTGTTTGCTGTGCTTTCCAAATGAAAAAAAAGTGAACTGAGGAGTTTTGAGCCTCTTCTTGTTTTGCATCTCTGTGATGTGGTAGACCTATAAAACTTGATAGGAGGAGCTTCCTCTGTTGAAATCATCAAATTTATAAATAGAAAATATTTTTATGATTTACATCTGACTGCTGTAACCATATGTATATTTAAAGTATTTAAAAGAAATGTTCTTCTCTTTACCTTTGTGGTTTCTGCATTTGTTATTTTATGTTTTGTTGTTGTTGTTTTTAACTTATTTAAAGCGGGTAATATCTGTATAATTTATGATTTTTACTTTCTTAGATCTGAGGGAATATATCAAAAGATATGGCATTGGAAAATAATAATTGGATTATTGGACATCAACATGTTACTGCCTGTGAGGTCTGTTAACAAATGAGTTTATTATTATTTTATTTATTCTTTTGCATCAGACGTTTAGATGCATTAATGCTACTTTTCTTTCTACTACCAATGACTGAACTGCTGTATAATATTTTAATTGTTTTGTGACACAGTGGCACTTTCCTGAAACTTTAGTTTATGAGGATAGAGTTTTATTATTCATGAGGTTTTTGTACAGTGTGGATGAGTTTCCTGTCAATGTGGGCGTCAGTGCACAGTAATACAGCGCAGAGTCTGTTACTTCAGCATTTAAGATCTCCAGGCTCACAAGATTGTTGTTTTTATCAACTTTTGGTATAAGACGAGGAGGAAGAGGTTCACTTGTGATTCCATGTGGATAAATGTAAGCGAGGAACTCTGGTTTGGATCCCAGATACTGACGATACCAGTGCAGGTTATTTACAGATCCATCGTACTTGCAGGACAGACTGACTTTGTCTCTTTCAGATTTAATCACCTTGTTTTCCAGTTGTGTTATTGATTGTCCAAACGTCTCCCCTGCAAGACAAGCATTAAATGTTTTATCAAACTTACCCAAAGAGAGAATCTTGCTGAAGTGTTAGTCAGTTAAATCAGTTATAACTCCAAACATTGTACAAAACCAGAAAACATATGATTAAAGGTACATTTCAGTAAATCATGTCTAGAATTAATAAATTGCTCTTACTTTTTATCACCAATAGCAGAAGCAGAACACACAGGATTGTCATGTTCACAGTGTAGGGAGAAAGTGAGTTTAGCTTGCTTTGCTCTTTGTCAGATCTCAAAGGCTCCACCTATCTGTCATTGTAAGAGGATGAGGACACAGCACTAAAATTTACATCAAAGAACATTTAAGTAAACACATGAAACCATAATATACCACAACCATAATATAACCATCTAATCACAAAAATTCTCTTTTTCAATATAGTGGCTGTTTACAACTGCTGGTTATTGCTTGGGTTTCACCTATACAATACTTGAGTCCTCATTCATTACAGTTGCAAATTAGTTTCATTTTGTGAAATTATTAAAACTTTAACCAAAGTCATAATTGAACTCTTTTGGAGGGATGAACACATCATTGAATAATGTTGAGTGTGCATTGCCCTCTTCTGGTCTTTGATTTGCATTAAAAATAGATTTAAATGGCAATAATCAGATTCATGGCTATTTGTATATAATAATATAAATTTGCTAATTCATAATGGTATAAGCAATATGAACCAACAGTGAGGGAAAACTGATACGAATGTAAAATTAGGGAATTTAACCTCAATGTAATCAAAAAGAATGTATTTATTGATATAAATGTTTCTAAACGTAATCAGAAACTAAGTGATTTATTCTGTTGTAAAATTAAATCTGCATAATAATGTAATATATGCTGTTGCACTGTCAGTTTTTGTATGAGTGATGAGTGTTTTCTGTCACTGTGGGCTGCAGAGCACAGTAATACACAGCAGAGTCAGACACACGCACATCCTGGATCGTCAGTGGAACTGAAGTTTTGCTGAGATTTGCTTGAAATCTTTCCTTGAATTCATCCTCATTTTGTCCAGTTGTAGAGAATTTATTCAGCATGTACTTGGGTTTCCCATTCACTTTCCGCTGATACCAGAAGAGAGTCGGGTTTGTGTAAGCAGTCTGATATGTACAGTTTATTATTACATCATCACCTTCAACAGAGAATTGAATCTTTGTGTGCTGATCAACTTTGTCTTGAGAATTACATCCTGAAATAGAATTGAAAATATGAATAAACATGTTGCCCATTGGCTGGAAGGGATATGTTCAGTGACACATGAGGAAAATTCATTTTAAATAGGATATTTGAAAATAATTATTATTTGATACCGCTACTATCACGGTGCTGTAGGAAAATGATAACAGGATCCAAATGCAAGTGAACAGGAAAATTTATTAACAAAAGGTGAGATGATCAGAGAAGCGTCCCGACGATCCGCGCTCCGACGCGAGTGAAGTGAAACAGGAACAGACAGCGGGCGGGCGTGACGCAGGGACGCAGTGGGCTGAAGCAGAAGGCGCCGGTTCCGAGCAGACAATCCAGGAAGGAAGAGAGCAGCGCAGGATAATCCAACCGGAGGGAAAGCCTGTAACGATCTGACAACAGCCTGTGTGAGGACGGTGCATAAATAGTCAGAGATGATGAGTTACAGCTGCAGCGGGAGATGAGAAAGTAATCAGAAACCACGCCTCCAACATTACCGCACGACACTGAGAAGGAATCAATGAACCTGTGAACCGTGACAGTACCCCCCCCTCCTAGGAGCGCCTCCTGGCGCTCCCAGGAGAACTTACCTGTCGATTGAATTCATCGATAAGAGAGTGATCCAGTATGTCCCTGGCAGGCACCCAACTTCTCTCCTCTGGACCGTAACCTTCCCAGTCCACCAAGTACTGAAACCCGCGTCCCCTCCGCCTGGAGTCCAGAATACGATTGACCGAATAGGTTGGTTCCCCATCTACGAGTCGCGGCGGGGGAGGAACCGGAGCTGGCGGATTAATGCGAGAACGAAAAACAGGCTTTATTTTGGAAACATGGAACGAAGGATGGATCCTCCCGTACGCGGGAGGCAGTTTGAGGCGGACCGTCACCGGACTAATGATCTTGGTGACGGGAAATGGGCCAATAAATTTGGGGGCAAGCTTGTTACAAACGGAGCGGAGAGGAATGTTCTTGGATGAAAGCCACACCTTTTGACCAACGACGTATACGGGCGGCTTAGACCGGTGGCGATCGGCTTGGGCCTTGGTGCGAGCTCCCACTTGGAGCAAAGTCTCACGGGCTCTGGTCCAAGTGCGACGACACCTCTGGACAAAGGCGTGGGCAGAGGGGACCGCGACTTCGGATTCCAGACTGGGAAAAATAGGTGGCTGGTAACCTATGCTACACTCAAAAGGCGAGAGGCCCGTGGCCGACACTGGTAACGAGTTATGAGCGTACTCAACCCAAGAGAGCTGTTGAGTCCAGGAGGAAGGATTCCTGGAAACCAGACATCGTAACATTCTCTCAAGATCTTGGTTGGCTCGTTCTGTCTGGCCATTGCTTTGGGGATGGAAACCCGAAGACAGACTTACAGTTGCTCCCAGTAATTTACAAAACTCCCTCCAAAATTTGGATATAAATTGGGGACCCCTGTCGGAAACCACGTCTATCGGGAGACCATGTATGCGAAAGACGTGATCTACAACAGCCACCGCTGTCTCCTTAGCAGAGGGTAATTTAGGTAAAGGGATGAAATGAGCCACCTTCGAGAACCGGTCCACGACAGTTAAAACGACTGTCTTCCCCTGGGAGGGTGGGAGGGCGGTAACAAAATCTAGCGCGATATGGGACCAGGGTCTCGAAGGGACAGACAGCGGTTGGAGCAACCCATCTGGAGAGCGATTGGAAGTCTTACCCATGGCACAAACTGAACAAGCCAAAACAAACTCCCGAATGTCTCGAGTCATACCAGGCCACCAGAATCGTTGTCTGACCAAAAAGCTGGTCCTATTACCCCCTGGATGGCAAGCCACGTTGGAACAATGACCCCATCGAACCACGTCTGAACGTAGACCCTCTGGCACGAATAATCGACTCGGTGGGCAACCGGGCGGAGGCGTTACCCCTTCTAGGGCTGATCTAACCCTCGATTCGATCTCCCATGTGAGTGTGGAGACAATGAGACTCTCTGGAAAAATACACTCGGGAGTGGACGGGCGTTCGGAGTGGTCAAAAATACGAGATAAGGAATCAGGCTTGATGTTCTTAGAGCCTGGGCGGTACGAGATAGAAAAATCAAAACGTCCGAAAAAAAGAGCCCACCGAGCCTGCCTAGAGTTGAGTCTCTTAGCCGTCTTTATGTATTCCAGATTCTTGTGATCAGTCCAAACGATAAAAGGTACTCCCGACCCCTCTAGCCAATGACGCCACTCTTCCAACGCAAGCTTAACTGCCAACAACTCTCTGTTACCAATGTCGTAGTTACGTTTGGCTGGTGACAATCGATGGGAATAAAACGCGCAGGGGTGCATCTTGTCATCCGAGAGAGCGCGCTGGGAAAGAACCGCTCCTACCCCCACCTCCGACGCGTCGACCTCCACCACGAACTGACGTGATGGATCAGGGGCCACGAGAATTGGAGCCGAAACAAAGCGGCTCTTGAGGTTAGTGAACGCGGCGTTGGCCGCGTCCGACCACCTGAACGCAGTTCGGGTAGAGGTCAGCGCAGTCAGAGGAGCGGCTAGTTGGCTGAACCCACGAATAAAACGACGGTAAAAATTGGCGAAACCCAGGAACCTCTGCAGGGCCTTACGGGAATCTGGGTTTGGCCAATCCACCACAGCCTTGATCTTGTCGGGATCCATGCACATTCCCTCGGATGAGACGATATACCCAAGGAACGGAACAGACTGTGCATGAAATGCGCATTTCTCCGCCTTGACAAAAAGCCCATTCACCAGCAACCTCTGGAGTACTCGCCTGACGTGCTGAATGTGTTCCTGGAGAGAAGATGAAAAAATCAGTATGTCGTCCAGGTAGACATAAATGAACTGATCTACCATGTCTCTCAGCACGTCATTGACGAGTGCTTGGAACACCGCAGGGGAGTTAGACAGCCCAAACGGCATGACCAGATACTCGAAATGTCCCCTGGGAGTATTAAACGCAGTCTTCCATTCATCCCCCTTCCTGATGCGGACCAAATGATAAGCATTACGCAAGTCCAACTTTGAGAACACGGATGCTCCCTGCAACCTCTCGAAGGCTGAAGACATCAACGGCAAAGGATAGGTATTCTTTACCGTGATGTTGTTCAGACCTCGGTAATCAATGCAAGGTCGCAGCGAGCCATCCTTCTTGCCCACAAAGAAGAACCCCGCCCCCGCTGGAGAAGAGGAAGGGCGGATGAACCCAGAAGCTAGCGAATCAGAAATATATTTCTCCATGGCCTCCCTTTCTGGAGCAGAAAGCGAGTATAATTTGCCCTTAGGCGGAGACGTACCTGGCTGTAACTCTATAGCACAGTCATAGGGACGGTGAGGAGGTAGAGAAGCAGCCCGGGACTTACTGAACACTTCCTTCAGGTCGAGGTACTCCTGTGGCACGTTAGACAGGTTCACCGACTCCTCCTGTAACACAGAACTAGACAGAGACGTACAAGCAGACACGAGACAAGAGGCATAGCACTGATCACTCCAAGCTGAGACCGAATTGGATCCCCAGTCGACCCTGGGGTTGTGTTTGACCAGCCAAGGGTGACCGAGGACCATGGGGACAAGGGGGGAGTCAGTGAGTAAAAAGTTAATCCTTTCGGTGTGATTGCCAGAGACCACCAAGGTCAGGGTGTCCGTGGAATGAGTGATAGCGGGTAGTTGTTGTCCGTTAAGGGCGTGAGCCGTGATGGGATGGTGAAGGGGAATGATAGGAATCTGGAGTGAAACTGCTAAAGAGTAGTCCAAAAAGTTACCTTCCGCCCCTGAGTCCACCAGGGCTTGGCAGTCGTGTTTCCCCTTGGCCCACTGCAGTCTTCCCGAGAGGAGGGTAGATGATGAGGATTTACCGAATCCAAGTCTGCCCGACAGTAACCTCTGTTCTACCGCCGGGCGGGGTCTTTTACGGGGCAGTTGTTGATGAGGTGCCCCGCACCCCCGCAGTAGAGACAGAGCCCCCTCGTGCGACGATGATTCCTCTCCTCTCGGGAAAGCCGAGCTCTACCCACCTGCATGGGCTCGTGATCGGTCCGGGGGCTGACCGTGTTCTGCTGGGTGAATTCCTGGAACTCCTGAGGTAGGCTAGGACGTGCACGTTCCTCGTGCATCTGTAGTCTAGCATCTACCCGCAGGACTAAGTCCATAAGTCCATTCAGGTCCCGGGGAAGTTCAAGGGTGTAAATCTCTCTGTGAACACGGTCAGCCAGCCCATGCAGGAACATGTCCCACTGCGCTTCCTCATTCCAGCTACACTCAGCGGCCAAAGTACGAAATTCAATCATATAGTCCGAGACTGACCGGTTGTGCTGTCGAAGGCTGGCAAGTCTGCGAGCTGCCTCGCGACCCGCTACGGCACGATCAAAGACCTGAGTCATTTCCTGTGATAGTGCCTGGAATGAGGAACAACATGGATGATGGTTGGCCCACACCGCCGTTCCCCAGCGAGCCGCGCGTCCTGATAGTAGTGTGAGGACCAGTGCGACCTGCGACTCCTCGGTAGCAAATGTTATCGGCTGAAGGGAGAAAAACACAGAACACCTCGTTAGGAACGACCTGCATAAATCGGGTTCACCCGAATACCTTTCAGGTGTTGGGATGCGAGGCTCGTGGTTGCCGGTGAGCGCTGCAGGGGTGGGGGGAACGGTCGGTGGTGTTGGCGCAGTGGGCAATGCCAGTTGTTGGATACGGGTAGTGAGCTCGGACACCTGCGTCACAAGGGTTTGAACGGCCCGAGCTGTATTCACTGCCTGTTCCTCCTGTCTCTCCATACGCTGATCATTGGTAGACAAAATGTTCTGAAGTTCGTGATAACTCGCTGGATCCATCTTTTCTGGTCAGATCGTTCTATCACGGTGCTGTAGGAAAATGATAACAGGATCCAAATGCAAGTGAACAGGAAAATTTATTAACAAAAGGTGAGATGATCAGAGAAGCGTCCCGACGATCCGCGCTCCGACGCGAGTGAAGTGAAACAGGAACAGACAGCGGGCGGGCGTGACGCAGGGACGCAGTGGGCTGAAGCAGAAGGCGCCGGTTCCGAGCAGACAATCCAGGAAGGAAGAGAGCAGCGCAGGATAATCCAACCGGAGGGAAAGCCTGTAACGATCTGACAACAGCCTGTGTGAGGACGGTGCATAAATAGTCAGAGATGATGAGTTACAGCTGCAGCGGGAGATGAGAAAGTAATCAGAAACCACGCCTCCAACATTACCGCACGACACGGAGAAGGAATCAATGAACCTGTGAACCGTGACAGCTACTCACCCCAGATACATAAAAATGTAATCACAATGGCAATTTTCCAGAATGCCATTATATATAATTGAAATCCCCAACTCTATATGCAGAGATGTTGTGATCCCCTTCCTCTTTCTGCATCTGTCAAAGCAGCAATAAATTCAAGTCAGCAATAAATTCAAGTCATTTGTTCTGGCTGCTGGGAGGAGCCTGTGCAACAGTAAGTGTCAATAAATACTGCAGTTTATTTAGTCATAAACTATCATTACTTCATTTTGCTTAAATGGATAATAGCCTAATATACGCTTCTGATTCCATGTATTTGATTAGTTTATGTCATTTTTTATTTACTGAAAATCACAGTACAGTATCTTATTATTATCTTATTATCTTATTGTGCAATAGAATGCTTTGTCCTGATTGATTATTTGTGGCATTCAGCTGCAATCTAACAATTAAGATTACCCGGAACTGATTAAAATTAAAGTAAGTTCCTAAGATATTCCAGCGCACAAATGTTTGCAGAAGTTACACGCATACAGTGGGAGCTTATATTAATAATTAAACATCACAGATTACCAGACTGTGCCAACTTCTGAAATAACATTGTTTTTATTAGATTAAAAAAGTGTTCAAAACAAATTTATGGGAGCTCCTGTTTCACTTTTGAGGTTTTTAATTATTTGTATTTTCTTTTTACTTTTGAACTCTACTAAAAATATCTATGTATTTTATCTTATTTAAATACGGCCTCATATGAATGTAGAAAACACGTGTGGTTTTGCATTTGTGGAGAAGTTTGGATTATCCAAGCAATAATGTCTTGTTAGTTTGCCAGTGTGAGACATTTAATGATCAAGAATAACTAAGAATAGTATTATTGATTATGTAAACTAATTTTGTCAAAGTAATCTCCTTGGTCATAATGATAATGACTGAAATGTAGTAAAGAATTAGAAATTGAGATGTGTGTTTCTGCACTGGAGGAACCATATGGAACTTGAACGTTTCTTTGAAGTTTTATAACAGGCTTAGTTCCACCTCACGCAGGTGTTGCCACATATTTGATTCATTTCACCCTGGATAGATTGTGGTTTTGGTTGTGGTTTTAATTAGATCGGTTCAAAGTGAAAATATCTTCAAGTTTTTGTACGACATGTTTCATGTTTTGTATCACTGGGCTCCTACTCTCAGAGCGCAATAATAGAGAGCTGAATCTGACAGACGAACATCATTAATAGTGAGTTCAGTGGTTGTTTGTGATGTAGTCGACTGAAACCGGCGATCAGATGTGTGTTCACCACCCGCTGACCGTGCATTTTTGCGTAATATATATTGTGGTTCTTTGTTGGGATATTGTCTGTACCAGTAAAGCCAAACATAATCACTACTTGTACTATATGAGCAGCTTAGCGTGACTAGCGTGACTTCTTTGGGGTTTTTTTCTGTCCCTTTATTTGGCTCAATGTTGTCTCCAGTCACCAAACCTGTGAACAATAGAAAAAAAAATTATTTGTGAAAACAAAATTGCCAGAATAGTATTGCAAAAACAAACACACAAGAATACTAAACTAAAAGTTACTAAAATTACTAAAGTAATATAAATGTAGCCTTTGGGGATGAGACTTAAACAAAGTACATTTGTTATGTAAATATTTTCATTAATTACTCAGTAAATAACGAACCTGTTCCCACAATGAGAATAAGTATGAAGCATCTGTCCATGTTGAATGAGATCAGTTCAGTTCTCTGTTGAGACTCTCAGTGTTCTGAGCTGTAAGTCACTGCAGATCACACATAAACACACACTAGGCTGTATTTATGCAAAGGTATTAGGCGTGTGCCTGTGCTCACATGTCCAGGGACGGACCCGATTACGATGAGAAGAAATAATTAATTATTCTTATTATTCTTATTATTTCACTCTAATGGTAAAAGACACTAAAGATAAATTGTTCAGAAAATGTACACAACTTTTTTTCCTTTTTTAACATTTAAACAATCTAAATAAGTTGTCAAAGAATAAGAACATGTGAATAATTCCGTTTTGACAAAAAGGAGAGACAGAACCTTATAACTTCAAGGTGAGGCATTACTATTGGCCCTTTAATCCTGATTGTGTGTCTTGCCAATATTTAACGAATGAAAAGTATTAAAAAGAGCTTGTGACTAAACCTTGTAACTCCATTGGATCCTCAAACTGTCAGTCAAATCTCATAACTCCACGTTTTGGAGCATCTCTGCTTGTTTGCAATGCAAATATAAATAAAGAAAGTTTTTTCTGTTTGAGTAAGTACAGCATTTTCTTTACTCTACAAACAATATGTATATAGGTTAATGTTTATGTTTTTGAGGAATGGAAGGTACAAGATACAGTCTTTGTGTAGCACTTAATCTTTAATCACATGAGATTGCAGACAAATTTCAGAAAATACTGAGCACCACCTAGTTACAGTAAACTTTATAACCTGTTAGATAGTGATAAAAGAGTAATGTGATGTTGCTTTTATTGCCTCAGACACAGCTGTTCTAATGACGGACAAAACTCTAGGCTAATGTCCAACATTACCTGATTAAAAACCTGTAACTCCATTTAAGAATAGTACATGTGAGTGTCTGGCCATAAATAAAGTCACAGTATCAACTTTCAGTCTTTTACCAACTATTCTTTATAGTTTTGATTTCTGATATGAGGTTTCCACCTTTATTTTGACTGTCACAATATAAGTTAAATTCAACCCTGGACACACCGATACTTCCTGCTGATTTTACTGATAACTTCACAGTTTTCAACACTTTTTTTAACTACACTTTTATTTCTTAGAGCATTCATACAGAAAAAGGTTTGCTTGAAGATTTACACCAAATGCAACACGAGAAGCAGGTTATTCAAACTGGCATGATGGTGTTCAGCTGTCTTTAATGAGTATGAGTAACTACTGGTAATGAGTAGTGGTGATGATGATATATGATGATAATATCGTGATGATAGTGCGTTTGTATGTCTACAAAATGTATTCATGTGCTACAATAAAAAAAGGGAAAAAAAGATCTATTGACCTGTGAAATATAACGTATTCTCTACACCGACTTTTATACCAGAGTTCTTAATTTATTAGGGCTCAGTGGATTAAACATCTGGCTTTTTTTAACCTAATGTCCTCATATTTATCATAAGTATAGAAATATAATTTGTACAGTATGACTATCTTCTCTTAGTATATGAGATTGGCAACAGCAGGATCTCCATGTGAATGTGTGAGAACACTGCCATCCTGTGGTAGACATGTACCTGTGCATATAATACACTAGACTAGAGACTCATTTGAGATTTATTGTGTCACAGTTTTCTGAATAACATATTAAAGGGAAATTTAATATCAATTGAATCAAATTGAATCTAATGTAAATCTTTCACATTGCCACAAAAATTCACATCTTACAATTAAATGAAAATAAATCTTTGTCTACCTTTTGTTTTGGTGCCTGTGATTTGTTCATTGTTTTATTATGTTTCTCACATAATATTGTAACAGACAGTTACAGTTTCTTTCTGTCTCTGTGTTTCTCTCTTGTCTCTCATTGTAACAGGTTTTTGTTTAGAGCTGAAGTGTTTCCTGTCACTGTGGGCTGCAGAGCACAGTAATACACAGCAGAGTCTGACACTTTGGCAGAGGAGATCTTCAGATTTACAAGTTCCTTTGTTGTAATGTTAACACTGAATCTTGGATCTACATCAGACACCTGAGCTTCTTTTGCATTAATGTAGATGAGTACAAGAAAATCAGGTTTTGATCTTCCATACTGACGATACCAGTGAAGATAATCTGAACCTCCAGTGGCAGTAAAACTACAGGATAATGTAACACTTGAGTCCTCCTCAGCAAAATCTTCTGTTTTGTTTGGTTTGATGACATTTCCAAATACAGCAGCTGAAACACAAAAGATACATTTGTTTTTAGTGAGATGCTTTTAAGAGTATTTATTTTTAACAAACAAAAATAATTCTATCTATCTATCTATCTATCTATCTATCTATCTATCTATCTATCTATCTATCTATCTATCTATCTATCTATCTATCTATCTATCTATCTATCTATCTATCTATCTATCTATCTATCTATCTATCTATCTATCTAATAAAATAACACACCTACCAACTGAGGTGCAGAAGATAAGAACTGAATGCAGATTCATTGTGTTCACTGTGAGAGAGTCAGACTGAATAGTTTCACAGTCTCTGTCAGACACGATTGGATCATGTCAGATCTGAGAACACTGAGTCCCTCCTCTCTGAGTCACATTATACCTCCCTTTCAAGAGGAGAAGAAAAGTCTAGTCAAGAGCTGTACGATTATATCAAACCAATAAAACAAAACTATTTTGCAAGCTTAATTTAAGACAATAATTATCCTCATAAGAATAATATCATTAAGATCTTATAGTGATTTCCTACTATTTAACGATGTGTGAGCTTCTATTTTATGTAAGATAATTCTTGCAGAAATAAAATTAAAGCACAATCATGAATAGTGCAAACAGAAATATATTCCTCATCCACCTCATGATCTGTTTGACAAATTGACACTGAAGTCAAAATAAATCCATAAATGAGAGAGTTTTGCTTTCATAAATATCATAAAACTCTGAGGAGGAGCTTGTGAAAACCTGAAGGAAACGTCTCTGTTAAGTGGAATGCTTAGAGATATTGCCCTCTTTTGGTTGCTTACAAGTGTTGCACAATTTAAATAAAGTCACATGATGTTAAAGATGTTAGCCAGCAACTTAAAGAACATGCATTATTATTATTATTATAATAATTCCCTTTATTAAGTATTGTACTGTTTATTGAAATGATACCTTTTTAAAAAGCTTTGTTTGCCCTTTTATTCACTTCTTCCCACAACCTGACACATGTATTTGCATCTTGTATATGCATCTCAGTTTGAGATTTTAATTTGGTTTTCAAAACCACCTCTAATTATTTGTGCTTTAAATGCTTTAAGTTTTTGAATGACTTGTTTCATTCAAATTCAATTTTACGACTTTTTTCAACTTGTATCAATTCTTAGAACACAGTAATACAAATCTGAATCTGACAGTCTCACTACTAATAAATTAACACATTTTTGCTTCAACTTACACATACAACATCTTCATTAAAAAAACGTAACAAGCTTTTAAAAATCAAAGACATACTAATGAATAAAAATAATACAAAATAAAAGAGAATCATGATGGATGGTCTATAATGAGGGAGTTATGGCACAGACAAGAGACTCTGAGACATACTCTTACACATTAAACACATTGTGTGAGAGCTCCTCCCTCTGTGTGTTTCCTCTACCCGAAAGAGCTTCTCACTTTGATTGACTTCCCATTTTTGCACAATTTTTGGTAATAAAATACATAAACTTGTTCCTTTGTAAAGCTTAAAAGACGCACATTACATGGTTTGTTAAAATGGAAAGCAATAGCTAAAAAAAGGAAATATTCTGTGGAAGAAAACACTGAATTTATGAACACCGAATAGGTTCAGTTTAATGGTACTGTTGATCACAGCGGATTGTGACAGTTTTGTGATATGAACTTACTTTTGAATCGTTTAAATGGATGCAGTGGAGATGTGCAGATATTTTCTAGAATGAGGATCGTACTGTATGCCAGGTTTTTGTACAGTGTAGAAGGGTTTCCTGTTACTGTGGGCACCAGGGCACAGTAGTAAATTGCAGAGTCTGTTATTTGTGTTTTGGAGATCTCCAGATTCAGTAGTTTTCTGTCTTTTTGTGCTTCAGCGGCAAGACGGCCATTCTTATTTGAACCCCCATTTTCAAAAGCTTGAAAGAGAAATTCTGGGGCAGTATTGGGATACTGTCTGTACCACTGAAAACTCTGTATATTACTTCCACTGTAGTTGCAGGAAAGAGTCATAATTCTTCCTTCTAAATCATGCTTTTCAGTAAACAGGGGTATTATTGCATTCGCAAAAATAGTTTCTGAAAAACAATATCAAGAACAAAAGAATTACTCATTACACATTCAAAATTTGTATTTGTTCATTTAAATTTAGTTAATAGCAAATAATACGTATATTGACATAATTATAAAATAGAATACCACAATTAAATACCTGTAAGAAGTGCCAGAACTGTGAGACAAAAGAAAAACATTATGAAAGAAATCATAAATAAAAAGATATTTAGAGCAACACAAAAGCAAAGTGTAGATGGTGTGGAAATGACTGAACTCCTTTCTGTTGTAAACTATCATCATAAAGCTCCACCCACTGTGAATCTCTCTCATTTACTGTACAATAGTCAGCAGGGCTGCAAATCAATTTGCATTTTCATTAATTTTTATAGCAGACAGTTCATTAAATATTCAACAGGAGTTTATGTGAATCATTATTAATTATTCAAAACATAATTTACTACATTATTTGCAAAATGTTGATCTCAAGTGTGTGTGCATGCATGTTGTGTTGACAGGAGAGTTCATTGTTGAGTGAACATGTAATGGATCTGGCAGACACTTTTTCCCCAAGCAACTTTGTATTCAAATTACACATTGATTACACATTCTAATCAGTTCTTGCTTTCCTTGGGAATGGAAGGCATGAACTTGCAAGTGCAAAAATCAACAGTTTGAGCTACAGGAAAAGCACAGGTTTAATGATGCTAAATACTTGAATGATGTCTACTTTCTGGGGCTTTAAAGTGGTAGTTGGATATGCTGTCAGTGGATAGAAAGCTCTTACTTTTTGATGATTTTACTGCTGCTTTTTGCTTTGATTTCCATGTTGTGTGTGACATGTAGCACCAGGATCAGAGACAGAATAACCAAGTGAATGTCAGGTTTTTGTACAGTGTAGAAGGGTTTCCTGTTAGATTAGATTAGATTAGATTAGATTAGATTAGATTAGATTAGATTAGATTAGATTAGATTAGATTAGATTAGATTAGATTAGATTAGATTAGATTAGATTCAACTTTATTGTCATTACACAAGTACAGGTACAAGGCAACGAAATGCAGTTTAGGTCTAACCAGAAGTGCAATAGCAGCAAGTGCAGGATATATACAATGGTTGCATAAGTGCAGGATATGGAGATGTACAGGATTTACAGGTAATATGTACAATGAATATAAATATACAGATGGTTATTACTATAACAGGTGAGTGTGTGCTATAAATATAATTACAGGTGTCTATAAACAGCATTTACAGGTGAATATGTGCTATAAATTTAAATGTATATACAGATGTCTCTAACTATAAACAGAATTTTACAGGAAGATGTATACAATTGTTAGCTTAAGGTAAGCAGTAGATTTAAGGTAGTGCAATGAGCATGGACAGTGCAAATAAGTGTGATGCGAAATGTAAACAGTTGGTACTGTATGAACAGTTGGTAGTGCAAATGAGCATGTTCCAGCTAAAGTACAGTAGTGCAAGGTGCAAGTGTAAACAGTTGTTACTGTAAACAGTAAACAGTTGTTGTAAACAGTTGTTACTGTAATGAACAGTCGGCAGTGCAAATGGCACAAATAAGTAACAGAGTGAGCGAAGAGTCTATAAGGGTTGTAGTGGGGGGGGCAGTGAAGGAGTCTGGTGTGGTGGGGGGTGAGAGGAGAGTCTGTGAGGGGAGAGGAGAGTAGGATGGTGGTGGAGGGGAGAGAGGAGTCTATGAGGGGAGTGGCATGGTGGGGGGGGGGTAAGAGGAGAGTCTGTGAGGGGAGTGGGATGGTGGTGGGGGAGAGAGGAGTCTATGAGGAGAGTGGGATGGTGGGGGGGGAGAGGAGTCTATGAGGGGAGTGGGATGGTGGTAAGAGGAGAGTCTGTGAGGGGAGTGGGATGGTGGTGGGGGAGTGAGGAGTCTATGATGGGAGTGGGATGGTGGTAAGAGGAGAGTCTGTGAGGGGAGTGGGATGGTGGTGGGGGAGAGAGGAGTCTATGAGGGGAGTGGGATGGTGGTAAGAGGAGAGTCTGTGAGGGGAGTGGGATGGTGGTGGGGGGCAGGGGGGTAAGAGGAGTCTATGAGAGGAGTGGGATGGTGGGGGGGGGCAGGGGGGTGAGAGGAGTCTATGAGGGGAGTGGGATGGTGGGGGGTGAGAGGAGAGTCTGGATGGGAGTGGGATGGTGGTGGGGGGGGGGGAGAGGAGTCTATGAGGGGAGTGGGATGGTGGTGGGGAGAGTAGTCTATGAGGGGAGTGGGATGTTGGGGGGGAGAGTAGTCTATGAGGGGAGTGGGATGTTGGGGGGGGATAGTAGTCTATGAGGTGAGTGGGATGTTGGGGGGGGAGAGGAGTCTGTGAGGGGAGTGGGATGGTGGGGGTGGGGGTGGGGGTGAGAGAGGAGTCTATGAGGGGAGTGGGATGTTGGGGGGAGAGTAGTCTATGAGGGGAGTGGGATGTTGGGGGGGGGAGTAGTCTATGAGGGGAGTGGGATGTTGGGGGGGAGAGTAGTCTATGAGGGGAGTGGGATGTTGGGGGGGAGAGGAGTCTGTGAGGGGAGTGGGATGGTGGGGGTGGTGGTGAGAGAGGAGTGGGGTCAGCAAGGGTTAGAGTTCAGTAAAGAGACAGCTCTGGGGAAGAAACTTTAGTCTGCTGGTTCTGGTCCGGAGGCACCTGAAACGCCTGCCGGAGGGAAGGAGGGAGAGCAGTCTGTGGGCTGGGTGAGAGGAGTCCTTGAGGATGCTGCGAGCTCGACGCAGACAGCGTTTCCTCTGGACGTGCTCGATGGCAGGAAGTGGAGTCCCTGTGATGCATTGGGCAGTTTTCATTACCCGCTGCAGTGCCTTGCGCTCTGCGACAGAACAGCACCCATACCACACTGTGACACAGTTCGTCAGGATGCTTTCTATTGCGCAGCGGTAGAAATTCACCAGGATAGCCGAGGAGAGCTGATTCTTCCTCAGTGTCCTCAGGAAGAAGAGGCGCTGGTGAGCCTTCTTGACCAGGCTGGAGGTGTTGGTTGTCCAGGTCATGTCAGCCGAGATGTGGATCCCCAGGAACTTGAAGCTGGAGACACGCTCAACGGCCATTCCATTGATGTGGATGGTGTCGTGTGTGCCTCTTGACTCTTTCCTGAAGTCCACGATGAGCTCCTTCGTTTTGGTGGTGTTGAGGAGCAGGTTATTTTCGTTGCACCATGTGGACAGGTGCTGGATCTCTTCCTTGTAGGCAGTCTCATCGTTGTTGCTGATGAGACCGATCACCGTAGTGTCGTCTGCGAACTTGACGATGGCATTAGATCCAAACACAGGCTTGCAGTCGGAGGTGAAGAGGGAGTAGAGAAACGGGCTTAGCACACAGCCCTGTGGTACACCAGTGTTAAGTGTGATGGATGTGGAGCAGGTGGATCCAGATCGGACATTCTGGGGTCTGTTGGTCAGGAAGTCCAGAATCCAGTTGCATAGTGAGGTATTGATGCCCAAGTCTTCAAGTTTGGCTATTAACTTGGCCGGGATGATAGTGTTGAATGCTGAGCTGAAGTCAACAAACAGTATCCGTGCATAAGAGTTCTTATTGTCCAGGTGTGTGAGCACAGAGTGCAGTGCCATGGCAACAGCATACTCTGTGCTCCTATTGCTGCAGTAAGCAAACTGATGTGAGTCCAATGTGGATGGTATAGAGTCTTTTAGGTGTTCCAGGACCAGCCGCTCAAAGCACTTCATGATGATGGGTGTGAGTGATACAGGGCGGAAGTCGTTAGGGCACCTTGGACTAGAGTGTTTTGGCACTGGCACAATGGAGGTTCATTTGAAGCATGTTGGTACAGCTGCTTGGGCAAGAGACAGGTTGAAAATGTCTGTAAAGACCCCAGCGAGCTGCTCCGCACATGCCCTGAGGACACGTCCAGGGATGTTGTCTGGTCCAGCAGCCTTGTGCGTGCTGATCCGGCTCAGTGCCTTGCAGACGTCAGTGGATAAGAGGGTGATTGGAGGGTGATCAGCTGAGGGTTTGAGCTTGGTTGCAGTTTCTCTGTTGTCTCTTTCTAAGCGAGCATAAAAGTCATTTAGCCCGTTCAGGAAGTTGACATCAGTGGCTGCAGGGGTGGAGTGGGTGGGTTTGTAGTCTGTGGGCACCAGGGCACAGTAGTATAATGCAGAGTCTTCTATTTCTGTTTTGGAGATCTCCAGCTTTAGTTGTTTTTCATCCTTTTGAACATTAGCAACATAACAATCCTTACGCTGTTCTCCAAAACTTTCAAAAGCTTGCAAGAGAAATTCAGGAGCAGCATCGGAAGACTGTATGTACCACTGAAAACTGTTAATATTGTTTCCACTGTAGTTGCAGGAAAGAATAATCTTCTCGTCTTCTAAAGCTTCCTTTATAGTTGATTGTGATGTTATTGCATTTGCAAGGACATCGTCTGGAAATACATCAACAGAAGAAAATAACATTCATTCATTAATTGCATCAGAAAAATGTATATTTATATGGTCAAAAACGTCTCAGGTTACGTACGTAACCATAGTTCCCTAAGAGGGAACGAGACACTGCGTCGAGACGCGATCGGGAACCTTTCAGTTTATATGTCCTTGAAGCACAATCAAACTCAGGTGCGGGAGTGTACGTCGCCGTGATGACGTCATCACGTCATGACCCGGGAGTATAAAGGCACGTCACGACCCGGAAGCGGGTTAGCTTGACCAGTGTCTGAACAGGCCGGCATGCCTTGGAGCTGAGGCTGCAAGACGCAGTGTCTCGTTCCCTCTTAGGGAACTATGGTTACGTACGTAACCTGAGACGTTCCCTGTCAAGGGAACTCGCACTGCGTCGAGACGCGATTGGGAACGAGGAATACCCACGCCGCCTCAGCGTACGGGGTATGCCAAGCGAAACGTAGCTCACTACAATAACGCCAATGATCCCAAGGCGGGGTTTAGGTCTAACTGGTAGAACCTAATAAAGGTATGCGGTGAGGACCAGCCAGCCGCATCACAAATGTCCGCGAGGGAAGCCCCTGCGAAAAAGGTTTTCGAGGCAGCCATGCTCCGAGTAGAATGAGCTCGGACAGACAGTGGACACTGCTGTCCTGCCAGCTCATAAGCTAGAGAAATAGACTCTGAAATCCATCTGCTCATAGTAGGCTTAGAAGCAGGGGAGCCTCTGGGGGCCCCAAAACAGACAAAGATTTGGTCTGACCTACGCCACGTGGCAGTTCTGTGGACGTAGGCGTCCAGTGCTCGCACTGGACAAACCTTGTTCTTTAACTCCTGGTCATGATCAACAAATGGAGGAGGACAGAGAGCCTGTAGTACTATGTGGCGCATAGGACTAGAAAGCACTTTAGGTACATAACCCGGCCTGGGATAGAGGAAAACTTTTGCCAAGCCGGGCGCAAACTCTAAACATGAAGGGGCCACAGAGAGGGCCTGCATGTCACCAATCCTCTTGAGGGAAGAAATGGCGAGAAGAAAGAGTGTTTTAAGAGTAAGGTGCTTATCTGAAATCTCGTCCAGCGGTTCGAAGGGAGCCTGGGACAAGGCCTGGAGCACCAGGGACAGGTCCCAAGGAGGCACCCTTGAACGTACTACAGGCCTCAGCCTCTGAGTGCCACGTAGGAAACGAACTATGAGGGGGTCCCTGCCCAAAGAGGCACCACTCAAAGGTACGTGGTAAGCAGCTATGGCAGCCACATAAACCTTTAGTGTGGAGGGGGACAGGAGACCGGAGACCTCCCTGGTGATTTATGTAGGAGACCACTGACGCAGGGGTCTCATGTGGAGCAGGCCGAGTGGGATAACACTGGACGCTGCCGCCATGAGCCCCAGCACTCTCTGGAAGTGCTTGACAGTGAGCAGCTGGCCTAGCTTGATATCCTGGACTAAGGACAGAACGGCGGCAATGCGCACGGGGGACAGCCGTGCAGACATTGACGCCGAGTCCCAAACAACGCCTAGGAAGGTTGTCCTCTGCACAGGAGAGAGGATACTCTTCTTGGCATTGAGTCTCAGCCCCAGCTCCTTCATATGCGCGAGGACGACATCTCGATGCCGAACCGCTAATTCTCGTGTCTGAGCCAAAATCAACCAATCGTCGATATAGTTCAATACACGGATACCAGTGGACCGCAGCGGGGCGAGCGCTGCGTCCATGCATTTGGTGAAGGTGCGAGGGGATAGCGCTAGGCCGAACGGAAGTACTCGGTAATGGTAAGCCTTGCCCCCGAAGGCGAACCTGAGAAACTTCCGATGTTGAGGAAGGATGGAGATATGGAAATATGCGTCCTTGAGATCTATCGTCACAAACCAATCCTCGGACTTGATTTGGGATACGATCTGTTTCAAAGTCAACATTCTGAACTTCAGACGCCTGACAGTCTTGTTCAACAGGCGAAGGTCTAGAATAGGACGCATACCTCCATCCTTCTTCGGAACTATGAAGTAGCGGCTGTAAAAGCCAGAATCTGTGGCTGAGAGAGGTACATACTCTATGGCCTCTTTCCTCAGCAATGATTCGACTTCTTGTTCCAAAACCCGAGCCTGCCCAGGGTCTACCTCTGTTCGAAGAACCCCCGCGAACTTGGGAGGGTTCGACCGAAACTGGATAGTGTAACCCACATGAATAATGCGCAGGACCCACTGAGAAATACCTGGCAGACGTGCCCACGCCGCCAGGAACTCTACTAGGGGTGCCAGTCTCTCGAGACCAGCCTCTGTTCGGGTTTCCACTCCAGGCCGCTGGACCTGGAGTGGATGCTCTAGGACCCTCCTTAGAGGGGGCAATCTGCCCAGTGCACCCTGCCGGGGTGACAACTGGGATAGACCACCTGGTCCCTGATCGGACTGGCTCTCTCGAGAAACCAGATCCGCAGGGGCCTCTGCAGGGCGTTGGCATGCTGGTAGACCAACGGGGGGCTCCCTGCGAGGCCTGACACCATGATTGTCAGGGCCTCTTACTTTTAGCCTTCTTGCCCTGCAGAACGACCCTCAGGTCGGTCCGCCGGCCAGAAGGCTGAGGCTGAGGTTGCTGACCCGAAGCCCTCCCCCTCTTTTTCTGGGGAGGCTGGCGAGTCGCAACGCTCAACTTCTGCCCAGCGCGGTACGAGGAGGTACTGGGCTGAGGATGGAACGCTGCTTGCGAACCTTGAGGGCGGCGTGGAAGAATCTTTCTGAACGCCGCCTCTTGCTTAGCAGCCTCCTGAAACCTCTCGACCGCCAACTTAACCGCGTCGCCGAAGAGGCCAGGAGGCGTCAGAGGGGCGTCCAGGAGGATGTTCTTATCCTTCTGGCTGAGGGTAGTTAGATTTAGCCACAAATGTCTCTCCGTAGCTACTAGGGCTGCCATAGATCGGCCAATAGAGGCGGCCGTCTCCCTAGCAGCCCGGAGAGAAAGATCCGTCGCCCTCCGCAGTTCTGCGACTGCTTCTGGCCCAATACCTCCCTCCTCATCAAGATCTGCGAGGAGTTCCGCCTGGTAGGCCTGCAGCATGGAAGAGGTGTGGAGGCATGCTGCAGCCTGACCAGCCGATGAGTATGCTCGCCCCACCAACGATGACGTAACCCTGAGAGGTTTGGTGGGGAGCACCGGTGCCTTTAGGGGCTGCGGTGAGTGAGGAGCCAAATGATTAGCCAAGGACTCCTCTACTCTAGGCATCGCCCCGTATCCGCGTTCTTTAGCTCCCACTAGGGAGGCATAAACAGCGGTCTCGCTGTTATGCACCCTGTGGGAGGCGGGCCTATTCCAGGACCTCGACACCTCAGTGTGGAGGTCGGGGAAGAAAGGCAGACACCGGCGCTTAGGTGGTGCTCTGGACGGCAAAAAGCGCTCGTCCAGCCTGCTCTTTGGACGAGCATGCGTCCGCTCAGCCGGCCACTCGAGGCCCAGCCTAGCGGTGGCGCGAGTCACCACCTCCAGCAACTCATCTGACGCTGGTGAGGGGGCTGGCGGAACCTCCTCATCAGCGTCGATACTAACAACGTCCAGTTCCTCGGAACTGGATAGCTGCAGTATCGCCTCGTCAGGGTCGGAAGAAACCGCCACAGGGCGTGCTTCCGGCTCCCTAACGGGGCTAGATCTGCCAGGTAAAGGTGGAGAAAAGGCCAAGCCCGTCTCCGACCCCTCTGACAGATCCATCTGCGACCCCCATGATCGCAGCCGCCGCTGGGCCTCAGCCGCAGCGGGACCGGAACCACGAGGGCCGCTAGCCCGGGCAGTTTCCTCGAAAACTGCCAGGCGGGATCGGAGTGTTCGCAAACTCATTTGCAAACAGTCTGCACAATCAGTGCCCTCGAGCGCTGATCGTGCATGCTCCTCTCCCATGCAAGCTACACATAAGGCGTGTGTATCCCTTCCCGAAAGAAACCGGGGACAAGGGGTAACACAGCGCCGAAAAACTTGCTCCGCCATTTTTTTTTTTTCCACAAACACTCAACAGACGCACGGTGAAATCCCTTTTCTTTTAAACTAGACTTGGGCTGAATCACACACACGGCAAATACACACACACGTTGAGCTTAGAGCGCTGTGAAGACACTAAAAGCTAACCCGCTTCCGGGTCGTGACGTGCCTTTATACTCCCGGGTCATGACGTGATGACGTCATCACGGCGACGTACACTCCCGCACCTGAGTTTGATTGTGCTTCAAGGACATATAAACTGAAAGGTTCCCGATCGCGTCTCGACGCAGTGCGAGTTCCCTTAACAGGGAACATCATGTATATCTTTGAAATGATTATTAATCAATCACCTGAAAAAAGTCCCATGACTGTAAAGTAAAAAAACAACATCCTAACGCTGGGATGTAAAAAGAGCAAGTGCCTCCTGAGTTTTCTTCTCTATATCAAAAACTTTTGTGACTATTGTGGTGATAATCAGTGCATGAGGACTACTGTGCGTTGAGCACAGCGCTCTCTTCTGGACTGAGTGAGTGACTTTACTTTTTAAACAACAAACAACACATTAAAACAGTTTGAATTAACAGGTTAGGGAAGATATTTTTAGTCTGTGATGAATTTAACCATTTCTGCTGAGGTAAAAAAAACTATTAAAATAATTGTAAAAAACATGTAATCAAAGGATTTAATACAATGTTCTCAGGTCTTCTGTCAGTGTGGGCTACAGGGCACAGTAATATGGAGAATAATCTGTTTCTTCAGCAGAAGAGATTGTAAGATAAACTTGTTTTATGTCTTTTGTAGCTTTTTCTGACAGATGAAGTGAAAGATTAGGTTCTGAATATTCTGTGACAAGAATGAAGAGCTGGTGAATGAGGTCCTCTGGTCGAGATCTAGGACGATACCACTGATGAAATCATTGCAGATTATTTACATCACCACTGTAGTTACAAGAAAGAATCAGATTTTCACCTCTGAAAACATGCAAAACTCATTTCTGTAAGAAAGAGAGATATGTATGTTCATTAAAACTTCCACACTCCTTATTCTCTGGCTTTTTAAAAACATATTGGGGGGGATTCTCTGAAAATTAGAACATCTCTTAGCAATGAATAATGAAAATATCCAACAAAAGAGAAACATGAAGGATGACCTTTACAGAAAGAAAGATGACAAAGTCGGTAAACGTGCTCGGCCTTCTGAGTCTTTATTCTCTGATAAATGGAATTGAATGTGAAGATTTCTCAAAATGTTATTACTGTGATTTTCATCATCTCAAGTTTTTGTACAGTGTAGAAGGGTTTCCTGTTACTGTGGGCACCAGGGCACAGTAGTAAATAGCAGAGTCTGTTATTTCTGTTTTGGAGATCTTCAGGTTCAGCTGTTTTCTCTCTTTTTGTGCTTCAGCGACATAACGGTCATTCTCCGCTGGACCCAAAGTTTCTAAAGCTTGCAAGAGAAATTCTGGGACAGCGTTGGGATATTGTCTGTACCACTGCCAACTTTTTATATTACTTCCACTGTAGTTGCAGGAAAGAGTCGTCATTCCTCCTTCTAAATCATGCTTATCAGTAAACAGGGGTATTATTGTATCCGCAAAAACAATCTCTGGAAAAAATTTAAAAACAGTAAAAAAACAGAAGAAGAGTAGTGTTCAAACACTTTCAGCAATTATTTCTTCATAGATATCCTTATAGAGGTATATAGATATATTAATAAATGTATAAATCAAATGTAAATACCTGTAAGAAGTGCCGAAATGGTGAGGTAAAACAAAATCATTATGACTGGTGGAAATCATACACAAAATGAGATATGGGGAGACACAGGACTGCACTCTGCTGTACCCATTCTCACCGAGCTCCACCCAAAATATTGTGGGACCAACAACAGACATATGAGGACATTACTTCTCATGTCTTTGTTGCCTGTGCAAACTTTTGTGTGTGTGTGTTTGGTTTGAAAATGTTCTTATATTTACTGGACATTGAAAACAAACAATCGTTCAAACAATCAAGCAAAGACATCCACATAATATCTATTTTAAATGTGTCATAAGGGCTTTTGTGAATTAAGAATAAGTGTGTTGTTACATTCTTACGTTTATGAAGAAATTTTCATTTCTCAACAAATTTGAACCGTTATTGTTTTGGGACTGACAAATCGTGTCACATATGAATTTAAAATCTCCAAAGAAGAGAAAAGTAAACTCAGACATGAAATTCCTTCAGAATTAATTCAACATAAATTTTGAGAAATGCAAATATGTGTGTTTTTTTATCTCACCCAGATGAATCCATAATTTATTTTAAGTGTATAAATAAACACAATGGTTGATGTACTGGATGTCAAAATCAAGATATCTGTTATGTACATATTGTGCTTGCAAGATTATACACATTTTTTTTGCATTATTTTACAGTTGAGTGTAATTCATCAGTTAGTGTAGTTGTTTTCCCCTTAATTTTGTACGGGGGTCTTGAGTTTCCTGTCACTGTGGGCTTCAGGGCACAGAAGTACATTGAAGAGTCTGTAACTGAAGCAGAAGAAATCTTCAGATCCACACGGTTTTTCTCCTCATTTACTTTAGCAGAAAGTCCAGGTATTGGAGGGTCCGCTGGCTGCTCGAGTTTGTCTTCAGTAACCAGAAACAAAAACTCTGGTTTAGAGCCGCTGTGTTGACGATACCACAGGAGAGAATCGCTGCTGTAAGACCCGTTGTATTTGCAGGCCAAAGTGATGGCGTCGCCATTGGTAATACATTCAGATGAGGAGAGAGGCGCTATTCCTTCTCCACATACATCACCTGAAACAGGCAGAGCACTGCAGTTTATCACCCATTCAACACAAATTATTAATGTCTGACTTATATTTTGAATATTTACTTAAAAATATCACATATCTTACTTGAAAAAAGAAGAATGATCCAGACAATGTATAGAAACATCCAATCACAAGACATCGTCACAAGAAGCCCAGACTTTAAAATGGACTAATTCTGACTGATTCTGGGAACTGCTTCCTTTTTGAACTGTTACACCAATTGAAGGTTCAAATCTTCTGTCTTCTGAGTGAGCACTGCCATCTGCTGTACATTTTATGCAATTACTAATGAGTTTGAATTACTAATTACAGTAGCTATTTAAGGACAAGTAGTTTGACTGATATAATGTATATTTGATTTTAGATACTGTTGATTGTGTTCCAGTTTATATCAGTACTATAGATGAAACTTAAGCATCACTGCTGATAATGTTACAGTGTGATTTGAGACTCTCAACATAATTTCACCAAGTGGCTGAAATAATGATTAAATAATTTAATCAATCAACTGTGAGAACAAACACATTGTTACAGCAATGTAATTAATTACATTTATCTTACCTGTTAAGAGTTAGATAAGACACAGACAAAAACAGGATACCATTTCTGACAAGGAACAACTGTATTGAACATCTGAAGTCATGACCTTGTATCTCCTCACTTAAGTGCCCTTTTAAACTGGTTCTATTTATATTTATGGGTGAAGAGCATCTGACTGTGGGTGATTTCATCCAACAAATCAGAAGTTTCTGCCTACAGCAGGTATTTCATGTAGGGCTGGGGAAAACATTTCAGTAAAATAGTCAAATCCAGTGTGGATAACTGTAAATACTGTATTTGAAATGGCTCATATTGATGCTTCCAAGAAACCATAAAATTAGTTGACTCCAGGTAGTACCACATGTTACATAAAATTACAGACCATACTCAAGTTACAGTAAACTATCACAACAGGAACATGTGACACCTTCATTATTTTAAGCAGTTTTATTTCATGCTTTTACTCTGATTTAACTAGCAAGAAGTTACATTTTAGAGAACTTAAGCTATTGTATAATATATTTATAGTATAAATGTCACAGTCTTGTCGCGTCTTTCACATCCAGGTCCCTTCTATGTATCTTTCATGTCCTTCCTGCACCTGTCCGTGTCTAATCATTGATCATTAGTCTCATCAGCTGTTTACCATTCCGTGTTTGTTATTTAAGCCCTCTCGTATTCCCTTGTCATTGTTGACGTTGTGTGGTTTGTTCTCCATCTGTGTGTGGATGGTTGTTCTGTGGTCCTTAGTCTTGCACTACTGAGTGCTATTTATGGTCTACTTAAAGTGTTTTCAGTTTGTTTGATAAAAAGCATTTCAGTTTGAATCTTGCTGCTACTCGTGTCTTCCACATCGCACACTAGCACTCCATTGTGACAATAAAATAGTAAGTAACATACAATTTTATTTTGGGATTGTTATAGCTCATGATCACAGCTGTGCATTGCGTTTAGTGAGTTCCTGGACTAAAACAGCAACTTGTAGAGTAAAAGCAATTAATTATAGTAGAAAGTCCATGTAATTTGCTCAGAAGATAAAAAAAAAAATTGAAATAGTGATTTAATTTCAACACCATTTATTATGGAGTGTTTTTTTTTTGCACTGTGGGACGAAGAGCACAGTTATACAAAACAGAATCTGTCTCTTTTATTTAAAGAATATCAGTGAAACGTTGCATCAATGTCTTTAATAATTTCACAGCTGTGCTTATCATTAGTGATGGATTTAGGAACTTACAGAAAATGTTATTATAGTAGTTGCAGAATAGGATCTGGTTTGGAGGGTTCCAGAGGATCCCATCTGAGTTACTATCAATACATGGCTAAAAGGTTGTTGTTTTTTTACTCTGTATTTTAGTCTTGTTTTCCAATACAAACATCTCAACATTCTTAAATCAAGCCTTTACTTGAGAAGCAACATTACTTGAGATTAGTCTCGTTTTCTGAAGGATTTAACAAAATAAAGCGATTTCAATCTTATTACAAGATAAAACGTCTGCCAATGAGGTAAGAAAAATAAATTAATTCAAATGAAGAAATACTTTTTTTCTTGTCAAACTACTTAAGTAAGTTTTTTATTTTTATTTTTTTTGAGAAAACAAGACATCTCAAGTAAATGTATCTTGGTTTAAAAATGTTTAGATATTTGTATCGGAAACCAAGAAAAAATACTGAAGATCACTAGCAGCGCTGTCTTTTTGTACCCTTCTACTTGATGAGCTTGATGAGCATATGAAAGAAGAAACTGTTTTTGTATGGTGTTACTGTGTTTCCTGTCACTGTGGGCTGCAGAGCACAGTAATACAGCGCAGAGTCTGTTACTTCAGCGTTTAAGATCTCCAGGCTCACAAGATTGTTGTTTTTATCAACGTTTGGTATAAGGCGAGGAGGAAGAGGGTCACTTGTGGTTCCATGTGGATAAATGTAAGCGAGGAACTCTGGTTTGGATCCCAGATACTGACGATACCAGTGAAGGTTATTTATAGATCCATCGTACTTGCAGGACAGACTGACTTTGTCTCTTTCAGATTTAAGCACCTTGTTTTCCAATTGTGTTATTGATTGTCCAAACGTCTCCCCTGCAAGACAAGCATTAAATGTTTTATCAAACTTACCCAAAGAGAGAATCATGCTGAAGTGTTAGTCAGTTAAATCAGTTCAACTCCAAACATTGTACAAAACTAGAAAAAATATGATTAAAGGTACATTTCAGTAAATCAGGTCTAGAATTAGTAAATTGCTCTTACTTTTTATCACCAATAGCAGAAGCAGAACACACAGGATCGTCATGTTCATAGTGTAGGAAGAAAGTGAGTTTAGTTTGCTTTGCTCTTTATCAGATCTCAAAGGCTCCACCTATCTGTCATTGTAAGAGGATGAGGACACAGCACTAAAATGTACATCAAAGAGCATTTAAGTAAACACATGAAACCATAATATACCACAACCATAATACAACCATCTAATCACAAAAATTCTCTTTCTCAATATTGTTGCTGTTTATGGTCTAAACTGCTGGTTATTGATTGGGTCTCACCTATACAATACTTGAGTCCTCATTCATTACAATTTAGTTTAATTTTGTGAAATTTTTAAAACTTTAACCAAAGTCATAATTGAACACATCAGTGAATAATGTTGAGTTTGCATCGCCCTCTTCTGGTCTTTCATAGTTTTCTTTACATGCTTAACTAAGATTTGCAGCAAAAATAGATTTCAATGACAATAATCAGATTCATGGCTATTTATATATAATATCAATTTGCTTATTCATAACGGTATAAGCAATATGAAATCAACTGAAACCAATGGTGAGGAAAAACTGATACGAATGTAAAATTGGGTAATGTAATCTGAATGTTAACAAAAAATAATGTGTTTATGAAAAAAAAAATTATAAAGATGAAATCAGAAACTAAGTGATTTATTCTGTTGTAAAATGAAATTTGCATAATAATGTAATATATGCTGTTGCACTTTCAGTTTTTGTGTGAGTGTGGAGTGTGTTTCAGTCACTGTGGGCTGCAGAGCACAGTAATACACAGCAGAGTCAGACACACGCACATCCTGGATTGTCAGTGGAACTGAAGTTTTGCTGAGATTTGCCTGAAATCTTTCCTTGAATTCATCCTCATTTTGTCCAGTGTTAGATAATTTATTCAGCATGTACTTGGGTTTTCCATTCACTTTCTGCTGATACCAGAAGAGAGTCGGGTTTGTGTAAGCAGTCTGATATGTACAGTTTATTATTACATCATCACCTTCAACAGAGAATTGAATCTTTGTATGCTGATCAACTTTGTCTAGAGAATTACATCCTGAAATAGAATTGAAAATATGAATGAAAATGTTGCCCATTTGTTGGAAAGGATATGTACAGTGACACAATTAAATTTCATTTTAAATAGGATATTTGAAAATAATCATTATTTGATAGCGCTACTCACCCCAGATACATAAAAATATAATCACAATGGCAATTTTCCAGAGTGCCATTATATACAATTGAAATCCCCAACTCTACATGCAGAGATGTTGTGATCCCCTTCCTCTTTCTGCATCTGTTAAAGCAGCAATAAATTCAAGTCATTTGTTCTGGCTGCTGGGAGGAGCCTGTGCAACAGTAAGTGTCAATAAATACTGCAGTTTATGTAGTCATAAACTATTATTACTTCATTTTGCTTAAATGTATAATAGCCTAATACAGGCTTGTGATTCCATGTATATGAATAGTTTTTTTTTTGCCAAAAATCGCAGTACAGTGTCTTATTACTCTGTGCTATAGAATGTTTTGTTATGATTGACTAGTTGTGGCATTCAGCTGAAATCTAATATTTACTATCATTCGCAACTTGGCATTTCAGTCCATTTATCTGAGCGCTTGAAAGAGACGTTTAAGTGTACATTAATTTAATAATTTAGATTTAAATTTAACTGCAGCAATTAAAGTTCCTAAGACAGATATTCCAGCCCACAAATGCTTGCAGAAGTTACACGCAGAGTAACAGTGGGAGCTTAAATTAATATTTAAACATCACAGATTACCAGACTGTGCCAACTTCTGAAATAACATTGTTTTTATTAGATTTAAAAAGTGTTCAAAACAAATTGATGGGAGCTCCTGTTTCACTTTTGAGGTTTTTAATTATTTGTATTTTGTTTTTACTTTTGAACTGTGTTAAAAATATGTATGTTTTTTATTTAAATACGGCCTCATATGAATGTAGAAAATGCGTGTGGTTTTGCATTTGTGGAGAAGTTTGGATTTTTCAAGCAATAATGTCTTGTTAGTTTGCCAGTGTGAGAAATTGAATGATCAAGAATAACTAAGAATAGTATTATTGATTATAAACTAAAGAATAGTAGACTAAAGATTTTGTCCAAGTAATATCCTTGGTCATAATGATAATGGCTGAAATGTAGTAAAGAATTAGAAATTGAGATGTGTGTTTGTGCACTGGAGGAACCACATGGAACTTGAACGTTTCTTTGAAGTTTTATATGTTGCCACATATTTGATTAATTTCACCCTGGATAGATTGTGGTTTTGGTTGTGGTTTTAATTAGATCGGTTCAAGGTGAAAATATCTTCAAGTTTTGTACGACATGTTTCATATTTTGTTTGGGCTCCTACTCTCAGAGCGCAATAATAGAGAGATGAATCTGACAGACGTACATCATTAATAATGGGTTCAGTGGATGTTTGTGATGTAGTCGACTGAAACCGGTGATCAGATGCGTGTTCACCACTCGCTGACCGTGCACTTTTGAATAATATTTATTGTGGTTCTTTGTTGGGATATTGTCTGTACCAGTAAAGCCTAACATATTCACTACTTGTACTATATGAGCAGCTCAGCATGACAGGTTCTCTTTCTTTGGGCTATTTGTATGTCCCTTTATTTGGCTCAATGTTGTCTCCAGTCACCAAACCTGTGAACAATAGAAAAATATAATTTTTCATTTGTGATAATAAAAAATGCTTGTTTGCGATGCAAAGATAAACAACGAACTGTTTGTCTGTTTGAGTAAGTACAGCATTTTCTTTACTCTACAAACAATATGTATAAGTTAATGTTTATGTATTCGAGGAATGGAATTTGCAAGATATTAAGTGCTACACACAGACTCTTTAATCACATGAGATTTTGGACAAATTACAGAAAAACCTGAGCACCACCTAGTTACAGTAAACTTTATAACCTGTAAAATAGTGATGAAAGAGTAATGCGATGTTCTAATGACAAACAAAACTCTAGGCTAATGTCCAACATTACCTGATTGAAAACCTGTAACTTTGAGAATATTAATAATATAATGATACATGCAAGTTTCTGGCCATAAATACAGCCACAGTAACTTTGAGTCTTATCAATTATTCTTGATAGTATCGATTTCTGATATGAGGTTTCCACCCTAACAGAGACATTATACATTTATTTTGACTATGTCACAATATGAGGTAAATTCTGCCCTGTACACATCGATACTTCCTGCTGCTTTTACTGATAACGTCACAATTTTCAACACTTTTTTTAACTGCACTTTTATTTCTTAGAGCATTTTATACAGAAAAAGGTTTGCTTGAAGACTCACACCAAATGCAACATGAGAAGCAGGTTATTCAAAGGGTTGAGCCTGGTTAGTACCTGGATGGGAGACCTCCTGGGAAAAACTAGGTTGCTGCTGGAAGTGGTGTTAGGAGGCCAGTGGTGCTCACCCTGCGGTCTGTGTGGGTCTTAACTCCCCATTATAGTGACCGGGACACTGTACTGCAACAAGCACCGTCTTTCGAAAGGTCAGAGGTCCTAAACCGAGGTCCTGACTCTCTGTGATCATTAAAAATCACAGGATGTCTTTTGCAAGAGTAGGGGTTTAACCCTGGCATCCTGGCCAAATTTGCCCATTGGCCTTGTTCCATCATGGCCTCCTAATCCCCCCATACTAATTGGCTTCATTGCTCTGTCTCCTCTCCACCAATAAGCTGGTGTGTGGTGAGCGTTCTGGCACAATATGGCTGCTGTCGCATCATCCAGGTGGATGCTGCACATTGGTGGTGGTTGAGGAGAATCCCCCCCCCAGCTATGTAAAGCGCTTTGAGCTCTGGAAAAGTGCTATATAAATGTAACATTTCTTCTTCTTCTTGATGGTGTTCAGCTGTCTTAATGTATGAGTAATATGAAAGTGGTAATGATGATGTATTGGTATGATGATAATATCGTGATGATAGTGCGTTTGTATTCCTACAAAAAATATTTATAGAATCTACTTGAGTGCCACAATAAAAAAGGGGGAAAGATCTAATGACCTGTGAAATATAATGTATTCTCTACACCGACTTTTATACCAGAGTTCTTAATTTATTAGAGCAAAATTAATTGAACATCTGACTTTGTTTTTACCTAATTTCCTTATATTTATCAGAAGCATAGAAATTTAATTTGTACAGTATAAATGTGTAACATAATATTGTAGTATGACTGTATCTTCTCTTTTTATATGAGATTTGTAGCAGCAGGATCTCCATGTGAATGTGTGAGAACACTGCCATCCTGTGGCAGACATGTACCTGTGCATATAATGCACTAGACTTATTTGAGATTTTATTGTTACAGTTTTCTGAATTGCATATTAAAAGGAAAGTTAATATCAATTGAGTCTAATTGAAACTGATGTAAATCTTTCACATTGCCTCAAAAAAATTCACATCTTACAATTAAATAAATATAAATCTGTCTCTACCTTTTGTTTTAGTACCTGTGATTTATTCAGTTTTATTACTTTTCTGACATACATAATACTGTAACAGACAGTAACAGTTTCTTTCTATCTGTCTTCATCTCTGTCTCTGTGTTTCTCTCTTGTCTCTCATTATAACAGGTTTTTGTGTAGAGCTGAAGTGTTTCCTGTCACTGTGGGCGCCAGAGCACAGTAATACACAGCAGAGTCTGACACTTTGGCAGAGGAGATCTTCAGATCCACATGTTCCCTTCTTGTAACGTTAACAGTGAATCTTGGATCTACATCAGACACATGAGCTTCTTTTGCATTACCGAAGGTGAGTACAAAAAATTCAGGTTTTGATCTTCCATACTGACGATACCAGTGAAGATAATCTGAAGCTCCAGAAGCAGAAAAACTACAGGATAATGTAACACTTGAGTCCTCCTCAGCAAAAACATCTGTTTGGTTTGGTTTGATGACATTTCCAAATACAGCAGCTGAAACACAAAAGATACATTTGTTTTTAGTGAGATGCTTTTAAGAGTATTTCTTTTTAACAAACAAAAATAATTCTATCGATCTATCGATCTATCGATCTATCGATCTATCGATCTATCGAAAGATAAGAACTGAATGCAGATCCATTGTACAAGTGTTCACTGTGAGAGAGTTAGACCGAATCATTTCACAGACTCTGTCAGACACGATTAGATCATGTCAGATCTGAGAACACTGAGTCCCTCCTCTCTGAGTCACATTTACCTCCCTTTCAAGAGGAGAAGAAAAATCTAATCAAGAGTTGTTACAGCTGTACTATTATATCAAAAAATAAATCAAAACTATTCTGCAAGCCTTATTTAAGACAATGATAATCCTCATGAGAATAACAACATTAAGGGGTAAATTTCAAAGATATTATAGTAATTTCCCATTGTTTAACAAGGTGTGATAACTTTTTTTTTTTTTATGTAAGAAAATTCTTGCAGAAATAAAATTAAAGCACAATAATGCGATCAAAACTAAAATCAATATAATATTAAATTGTCATGCATTTTTGTATGTGGTTTGAGTTGAGTTTTGTCACTGTGGGCCTCAGAGCACAATAATACACAGCAGAATCAGACACACGCACATCCTTGATCGTCAGAGGAACTGAATTGGATGAAAGTTCAGAGTGAAATCTCTCCTGGAACTCAGTGCCATTTTCTCCAATTCCAAATTTGTCCCTTCTCAGGATGTATTTGGGAATGTAATTTGCTCTCTGGATGTACTAGAAGAGGTCTGGCTGTGTTGAAGCTGTCGTATATGTACAGCCTAATGTCACTAGTTTTCCTTCAACTTCAGTCACATGTTTGACTGGCTGATCAACTTTCTCTTCTGATCTGCACTCTGTAAAGATTTAAAGATATTTGATATATATTTGATTTTTTCATAAAATCCATATCAACAAAAATCCTATACAAATATTTAAAAAATATCTAAAAGACTAAAAATGAGTTGAAATGCATATCAAGACTGAATAGTGCAAACAGAGATATATTCCTCATCCACCTTATGATCTCTTTGACAAATTGACACTGGAGTCAAAATAAATCCATAAATGAGAGAGTTTTTCTTTCATAAATATCATAAAACTCTGAGGAGGAGCTTGTGAATACCTAAAGGAAACTTCTCTGTTAAGTGGAATGCTTAGAGATATTGCCCTCTTTTGGTTGCTTACAAGTGTTGCACAATTGAAATAAAGTCACATGATGTTAAAGGTGTTCACCAGCAACTTAAAGAAAATTTATTATTATTATTATTATTATTATTCCCTCTATTAATTGTTATACTGTTTAGTGAAATTATACCTTTTGAAAAGTTTTGTTTGACCTTTTATTCACTTCTTCCCACAACCTGACACAGGTGTTTACAGTTATATCTCAGTTTGAGATTTTAATTTGGTTTTCATAATCCCCTCCAATTTTTTGTGCTTTAAATGCTTTAAGTATTTGTACGATTTGTTTCATTCATGTTTTGTATCAGCTCTAGAACACAGTAATAAAAATCTGAATCTGACTACTGAATCGCACTACTAATGAGTTTTGTGAATATGACAAGAATCAATTATCAAACTGCTGTTGATCACAGCAGATTGTGACAGTTTTGTGATATGAACTTACTTTTTAATCTTTTAAATGGATGCAGTGGAGATGTGCAGATATTTTCTAGAATGAGGATCATACTGTATGCCAGGTTTTTGTACAGTGTAGAAGGGTTTCCTGTTACTGTGGGCACCAGGGCACAGTAGTAAATTGCAGAGTCTGTTATTTCTCTTTTGGAGATCTCCAGATTCAGTAGTTTTCTCTCTTTTTCTGCTTCAGCAGCATGACGGCCATTCTTATTTGAACCCTTATATTCAAAAGCTTGTATGAGAAATTCTGGAGCAGCGTTGGGATATTGTCTGTACCACTGAAAACTCAGTATATTACTTCCACTGTAGTTGCAGGAAAGAGTCGTCATTCCTCCTTCTAAATCATGCTTTTCAGTAAACGGGTGTTATTGCATTCGCAAAAACACTTTCTGAAAAACAATATCAAGAACAAAAGAATTACTCATTACACATTGATAATTTTTATCTGTTCATTTAAATTTGGTTAATAGCAAATAAGACTTATATTAACCGAATTATATCATATTAACAGAATTATAAAACAGAATATCAAAATTAAATACCTGTAAGAAGTGCCAGAACTGTGAGAAAAAAGAAAAACATGAGTTAAATCATAAATAAAAAGATATTTAGAGAAACACAAAAGCTAAGTGTAGATGGTGCGGAAATGACTGAACTCCTTTCTGTTGCGAACTATCATGTCAACTATCATAAAGCTCCACCCACTGTGAATATCTCTCATTTACTGTACAATAGTCAACCGGAATGCAAATAAATTTGCATTTTCATAGATTTTTATAGCAGACAGTTGTGATAAAACACTGTTCTTATTCATGAAAGATTCAACAGGAGTTTATGTGAATGATTATTTATTATTCAAAACGTAATTTACCACATTATTTACAAAATATGAATCTCAAATTTGTGTTCATGAGATCACCACGATGCTGTTAGCACTGCGTGCTGGTGTGCAATGCGGAGTGGAGGTGGAAACTCGGGTAAGCAAACAGAAATACTTTATTCAAAACTAGAAACAGAAAAAGCACGCGAGGGTGCAAAACTCAAAGTCGGCAATAACGACATCCACACACGAAGACACGGCAATGAACATTGACAATCACCAACACCGGACAAGGGACATATGAGGGTATAAATACATGATGAGATTGCAATCAGCTGGCATGGTTAAACGGGTAATCACAAACTAGACAGGCGTGGGAAGGAATGGAGAGACACGGGGAAACCCGGAAGTGAACAGACGTGACGTGACCGTGACAGATGCATGCATGTTGTGTTGACAGGGGAGTTCATTGTTGCATGAACATGTAATGGAGGTTAATAATTTGTTAATGAGTTGGTAAATGATTGCGTCGTTTTATAAAACTGAGGTTATATCTCAATGTAGTCACATGGATTACTTTGCTTTTAAGGATCTTACCCAAAGCAACTTGCATTGCATTCAAACAACACATTGACATTCTAATCAGTTCTTGCTTTCCTTGGGAATGGAAGTGCCACAATCAACAGTTTGAGCTACAGGAAATGCACAGGTTTAATGATGTTAAATACTTGAATGATGTCTACTTTCTGCAGCTTTAAAGTGGTAGTTGGATATGCTGTCAGTGGATAGAAAGCTCTTACTTTTTGATGATTTTACTGCTGCTTTTTGCTTTGATTTCTACGTTGTGTGTGACATGTTGCACCAGGATCAGAGACAGAATAACCAAGTGAAAGTTTTTGTACAGTGTAGAAGGGTTTCCTGTTACTGTGGGCACCAGGGCACAGTAGTTGTCACGGAACGCATAAACGGGGAGGACTCAAGTGCAGGGAAATTATTAATTTATTTACAAATAAGGGAAAACATAACATAAAGCAAAAACCCACGAGGGGGGAAACATAATGAACAAACACAAACCAACCGGATGAGACGGCATACACAGGACCAGGAACACGACATAGCATGACAACGACACGACACAGGACAGCAAACACAGCAGGATTAAATAGGGACACATGAGGGAAGGTAACGAGCTGAGAACAGCTGACAACACTCAAGGGAATTGAGGTAACAAGATGGGCGGGGTTTACAATCACAAGACACAAACACGGGAGGAAGAGCAGTGCCACGGTTCTGTGACTAGAAACGGGACTGAACCTGAGAGAACCGTGACACTACCCCCCCTCTAAAGGGACGCCACCTGGCGTCCCTACATGAACACCAGACTAACAGTACAACACAAGAAATACAAGACAGGGGGCCAAACTGACATTAAACCAGGGGAGGGAGGGAGGGAGGGAGAACAGACCAACCAAAAGAGCAACAACAACAACAGAAAATCTCAATAAGGAAAAAAGTCAATAGCAGAGTCCCGGGGATGATCAAACAAAATACACATTCCTCAACATAATGAAAAATTAATTCAGAAAAAAAGTCCTCAATAAGAAAAAATAAAATAAACAGTCCAGGGAGGCGGAACAGGAGGGATGAGCCGGGTTGGCTTTGGCAGCTCTAAAGTCCTGGCGGAGGGCCAGGGCGAGTCCGGGGGAACAAGCCAAGCAGGCTCAGGCAAGGCCAGCGGGTCAGGCGGCGCCGGAGGGGTGAGCCAGGCGGGCTCAGTCAGGGCCGGCGTGTCAGGCGGCGCCGGAGGGATGAGCCAGGGGGGCTCAGTCAGGGCCGGCGTGTCAGGCGGCGCCGGAGGGATGAGCCAGGGGGGCTCAGTCAGGGCCGGCGGGTCAGGCGGCGCCGGAGGGATGAGCCAGGCGGGCTCAGTCAAAGCCGGGGGGTCAGGCGGATCTGGGAGGTCTAGAGGGACCGGCAGGGCGAGCAGTCTCGGCGGCGCCGGCAGGGCGAGCAGTCTCGGCGGCGCCGGCAGGGCGAGCAGTCTCGGCGGCGCCGGCAGGGCGAGCAGTCTCGGCGGCGCCGGCAGGGCGAGCAGTCTCGGAGGCGCCGGCAGGGCGAGCAGTCTCGGAGGCGCCGGCAGGGCGAGCAGTCTCGGAGGCGCCGGCAGGGCGAGCAGTCTCGGAGGCGCCGGCAGGGCGAGCAGTCTCGGAGGCGCCGGCAGGGCGAGCAGTCTCGGAGGCGCCGGCAGGGCGAGCAGTCTCGGAGGCGCCGGCAGGGCGAGCAGTCTCGGAGGCGCCGGCAGGGCGAGCAGTCTCGGAGGCGCCGGCAGGGCGAGCAGTCTCGGAGGCGCCGGCAGGGCGAGCAGTCTCGGAGGCGCCGGCAGGGCGAGCAGTCTCGGAGGCGCCGGCAGGGCGAGCAGTCTCGGAGGCGCCGGCAGGGCGAGCAGTCTCGGAGGCGCCGGCAGGGCGAGCAGTCTCGGAGGCGCCGGCAGGGCGAGCAGTCTCGGAGGCGCCGGCAGGGCGAGCAGTCTCGGAGGCGCCGGCAGGGCGAGGCGCGCACGGGGCGCCGGCAGGGCGAGGCGCGCACGGGGCGCCGGCAGGGCGAGGCGCGCACGGGGCGCCGGCGGGTCAGGCAGACAGAGTCCTGGGTCGGCCGGCGGGTCAGGCAGACAGAGTCCTGGGTCGGCCGGCGGGTCTGGCAGACAGAGTCCTGGGTCGGCCGGCGGGTCAGGCAGACAGAGTTCTCGGTCGGCGGCCTCCGGGTCATTGGAAGTGGAGGGAGCCCCTTTCCTTCTCCTCCTCCGGCGGCGAGGTGTCGAGTTCATGGCCTCCTGGTCGGCAGCGGGCTCTGGGTCGGCGGCCCCCTGCCGCGCAGCGGTTATCCTGGCCAGTTCGGCAGCCAGAAATTCCGCTGGGGTCGGAACCTTGGGGGGCGTGATGAGGAATTCAACGAACCCCCAGAAGTCCAGAGATTCCAGACCCCTCATACTCCAGAAGTCGAGGGGCTCATCCAGCGCATAATTAAACAGGTCCTTGAGGGCACCCTCATTATACCCCAACCCCGCTGCAGTCTGGCTGAACTCCCGAGCGAAGGTCTTCAAATCCGCTCCGTGTTGGTGGAGGGAGCCCAGTGCCTTCAACTGCAGCATCCGTTGGTATAGGGGGCTGGGTTGTGCGGCAGCTGGTGGAGGACGGAAGCCCTTCCCCCGCTGAGTCCTCATATTGGTCGTGTCGTTCTGTCACGGAACGCATAAACGGGGAGGACTCAAGTGCAGGGAAATTATTAATTTATTTACAAATAAGGGAAAACATAACATAAAGCAAAAACCCACGAGGGGGGAAACATAATGAACAAACACAAACCAACCGGATGAGACGGCATACACAGGACCAGGAACACGACATAGCATGACAACGACACGACACAGGACAGCAAACACAGCAGGATTAAATAGGGACACATGAGGGAAGGTAACGAGCTGAGAACAGCTGACAACACTCAAGGGAATTGAGGTAACAAGATGGGCGGGGTTTACAATCACAAGACACAAACACGGGAGGAAGAGCAGTGCCACGGTTCTGTGACTAGAAACGGGACTGAACCTGAGAGAACCGTGACAGTAGTATAATGCAGAGTCTGTTATTTCTGTTTTGGAGATCTCCAGGTTTAGTTGTTTTTCATCCTTTTGAACATTAGCAACATAATGATCCTTACGCTGTTCTCCTAGACTTTCAAAAGCTTGCAAGAGAAATTCAGGAGCAGCATCGGAAGACTGTCTGTACCAGTGAAAACTGTTAATATTGTTTCCACTGTAGTTGCAGGAAAGAATAATCTTCTCTTCTTCTAAAACTTGCTTTTCAGTTGATTGTGATGTTATTGCATTTGCAAGGACATTGTCTGGAAATACAACAACAGAAGAAAATAGCATTCATTCAACATCAGATATAAACATATATTTATATGGTAAAAAACAACATGTATATCTTTGAAATGATTATTAATCAATCACCTGAAAGAAGTCCCATGACTGTAAAGTAAAAAAACAACATCCTGGGATATAGAAAGAGCAAGTGCCTCCTGAGTTTTCGTCTCTATATCAAAAACGTTTGTGATTATTGTGGTGATAATCAGTGCATGAGGACTACAGTGCGTTGAGCACAGCGCCCTCTTCTGGACTGAGTGAGAAACTTTACTTTTGAAACAACAAACAAACACATTAAAACAGTTTGAACTAACTGGTTTAGGAATATTTTTTTAGTCTGTGATGAATTTAACCATTTCTGCTGAGGTAAAAAACAACATAAATGTTAAACACAAGTGTAATCCAAGGTTTTAATACAATGTTCTTAGATCTTCTGTCACTGTGGGCTACAGGACACAGTAATATAGAGAATAATCTGTTTCTTTGGCAGAAGAGATTGTAAGATTCACTTGTTTTATGTCTTTTGTAACTTTTGCTGACAGAAGTGAAAGATTAGGTTCTGAATATTCTGTGACAAGAATGAAGAGCTGGTGAATGAGGTCCTCTGGTCGAGATCTAGGACGATACCACTGATGAAATCATTGCAGATTATTTACATCACCACTGTAGTTACAAGAAAGAATCAGATTTGCACCTCTGAAAACATGCTAAATTAATTTCTGTAAAAAAGAGAGAAATGTATGTTCATTAACTTTGTCCACACTCCATATTTTCTGGCTTTTTTAAATTATAAATTAGAACATCTCTTACCAATGAATAATGAAAATATCCAACAAAAGAGAAACATGAAGGATGACCTTTACAGAAAAAAAGACGACAAAGTCGTAAATGTGCTCTGTCTTCTGAGTCTTTATTCTCTGATAAATGGAATTGAATGTGACAAGATTTCTCAAAATGTTATTACTGTGTTTTCATCATCTCAAGTTTTTGTACAGTGTAGAAGGGTTTCCTGTTACTGTGGGCACCAGGGCACAGTAGTAAATCGCAGAGTCTGCTATTTCTGTTTTGGAGATCTTCAGGTTCAGCTGTTTTCTGTATTTGTGTGCTTCAGCGACATAACGGTCATTCTCCGCTGGACCCAGAGTTTCTAAAGCTTGCAAGAGAAATTCTGGGACAGCGTTGGGATATTGTCTGTACCACTGCCAACTTTTTATATTACTTCCACTGTAATTGCAGGAAAGAGTCGTCATTCCTCCTTCTAAATCATGCTTATCAGTAAACAGGGGTATTATTGTATCCGCAAAAACACTCTCTGTAAAAAAACAGAAGAAGAGTAGTGTTCGAGCACTTTCAGCAATTATTTCTTCATAGATATCCTTATAGAGGTATATAGATATATTAACAAATGTACAAATCAAATGTAAATACCTGTAAGAAGTGCCGAAATGGTGAGGTAAAACAAAATCATTATGACTGGTGGAAATCATACTCAAAATGAGATATGGGGAGACACAGAACTGCACTCTGCTGTACCCATTCTCACCGAGCTCCACCCAAAATATTGTCGGACCAACAACAGACATATGAGGAAATTACCTCACATGTCTCTGTTGCCTGTGCACATTTTTGTTTTTTGTTTTGTGTGTGTGTGTGTGTGTGTGTGTGTGTATTTGGTTTGAAAATGTTCTAATATTTACTGGACATTGAAAACAGCTCATTCAAACAATCAAGCAAAGACATCTACATAATATCTATTTTTAATGTGTCATTAAGGTTTTTGTGACTTTAAGATAAGTGTGTTGTTACATTCTTACTTTTATGAAGAAATGTTCATTTATCAACAAATTCGAATTGTTATTGTTTTGGGATTGACAAATCGTGTCACATATGACTTTAAAATCTCCAAAGAAGAGAAAAGTAAACTCGGACATGAAATGCCTTCAGAATTAATTCAACATACATTTTGAGAAATGCAAATGTGTGTGTTGGTTATCTCACCCAGATGAATCCATAAACTCATAAGTGTATACATAAACACAATGGTTGATGTATTGGATGGCAAAATCAAAATATCGGTTTCATTATATAGGTGCACCTGAACTTTTGTGAGATCCATTTAAGACACACAAAACTGCACCCGCTGAGTCAGATGAATGTCTCTAGTACAGCATTTTCTGTGAAAATGTTCATTTATCAACAATTGGAATTGTACGATTTAAATCAAACAATTTAAAACTGCTTGACCTTCTGCTTAACTTTCCAGTTATGTACATATTTTGCTTGCAGGATTGCACAAAAATATTTTTAGCAATATTTTTACAATGAACTATTTAGTGTAATTCCTCAGTTGTTTTCCCCTTAATTTTGTACGGGGGTCTTGAGTTTCCTGTCACTGTGGGCTTCAGGGCACAGAAGTACATTGAAGAGTCTGTAACTGAAGCAGAAGAAATCTTCAGATCCACACGGTTTTTCTCCTCATTTACTTTAGCAGAAAGTCCAGGTATTGGAGGGTCCGCTGGCTGCTCGAGTTTGCCTTCAGTAACCAGAAACAAAAACTCTGGTTTAGAGCCGCTGTATTGACGATACCACAGGAGAGAATCGCTGCTGTAAGACCCGTTGTATTTGCAGGCCAAAGTGATGGCGTCGCCGTTGGTAACACATTCAGATGAGGAGAGAGGCGCTATTCCTTCTCCACATACATCACCTGAAACAGGCAGAGCAGTTTATTACCCATTCAACACTAATGATTAATGTCTGACTTATATTTGGAATATTTACTTAATGTCAGATCTTACCTGAAAAGAGAAGAATGATCCAGACACTGTATAGAAACATCCAATCACAAGACATCGTCACAAGAAGCCCAGACTTTAAAATTGAGAAATTCTGACTGATTCTGGGAACTGCTTCCTTTTCAAACTGTTACACCAATTGAAGGTTCAAATCTTCTGTCTTCTGAGTGAGCACTGCCATCTGCTGTACATTGTATGCATTACTAATTACACTGGCTATTTAAGGACAAGTAGCTTGACTGATAGAAGGTATATTTGATTTTAGATACTGTTGATTGTATTCCAGTTTATATTGTATTTCAGTGTTATAGATTAAACCTCAGCATCACTGCTGGTAATGTTCCAGTGTGATTTGAAACTCTCTACATAATTCCACCAAGTGGCTGAAATAATGAATTTAAATCAATCAACTGTGGAGAGAACAAACACATTGTTAAGAGTGAGATAAGACACAGACAAAAGCAGGATATCATTTCTGACAATGAACAACTGTATTGAACATCTCTGAAACCTCTGCGTGCCTGAAGTCATGCCCTTGTATCTCCTCACTTAAGTGCCCTTTGAAACTGGTTCTATTTATATTTATTTATGGGTGAAGAGCGTCTGACTGTGGGTGATTTCATCTAACAAATCACAAGTTTCTGCCTACAGCAGGTATTTCATGTAGGCCTGGGGAAAACATTTCAGTAAAATAGTTAATCAAATCCAGTGTGGATAACGTCTCGGGTTACGTATGTAACCCTGGTTCCCTGAGGGGAACGAGACGCTGTGTCGAAGCACTAGGGGAAATAGCCTTGCGTGAGTCACGTGAAGATCTATGCAACCAATGAGAAACGAACGCGTGTGAATGCGTCACTGCCGGCCGCAGCCGGTGACGTCATGAGGCAGAGCATAAAGCGCGTCTGAAACCGGGGCGCGTCAGCCATGAATGCCTGAAGCGGGCCCGGAGGCGCCAGGAGCTGAGGCCAAGACACAGCGTCTCGTTCCCCTCAGGGAACCAGGGTTACATACGTAACCCGAGACGTTCCCTTTCTGGGAACTCGAGCTGTGTCGAAGCACTAGGGGAACGCTATGCCAACGCCACCTCAGCGACGTCAGCATCCGGGTGTGTCCCAGCTCACCGAGAGAGCACCCTGGTTCCCGGGGCGGCATCGAGGTCTAGCTGGTAGAACCTCATGAATGTGTGCGGTGAGGACCAGCCGGCCGCAGCACAAACATCAGACAAGGCGACTCCGGAGAGGAGAGCCTTGGATGCTGCCATGCTCCTAGTGGAGTGGGCTCAGACCCTCAAAGGAGAAGCATGTCCGGCCGACTCGTAAGCTAGACAGATAGCCTCGACTATCCACCTGCTTGGTGTTTGCTTAGAAGCTGGAGCCCCCTTAGGGGTCCTAAAGCCAACGCAAACGAACAGTTGGTCCAACCTACGCCAAGTGGCAGTCTTTGACGCAAGCGTCCAGTGCTCGCACTGGACAGACCTTGTTCTTGCTCCTGCTCATGATCATCAAATGGGGGAGGGCAGAAGGCCTGCAGCATGATAGACCGAGCTACCTCAGTGGGAACCTTGGGGATATAGCCTGGCCTCGGGTGGAGAAATGCCTTTCCCATCCCGGGCGCAAACTGAAGACATGAAGGGGCCACTAAGAGGGCCTGAAGATCCCCGACCCTCTTGAGCGAGGCGATTGCCAGCAAAAGAAGGGTCTAAAGAGAGAGGTACTTAATAGAGATTCCTCTAAAGGTTCAAGAGGCGGCTGGGACAGGCCTAGGAGTACCACGGACAAGTCCCAAGCCGGCACCCTGGTCTGTGCCGCAGGTCTCAGCCTTAGTGTACCACGGAGGAAACGAGTGACTAGGGGGTCCCTGCCCAAGGGTACCCCACCCAGAGGTACGTGGCAAGCCGCTATAGCAGCCACGTAGACCTTCAAGGTGGAGGGGGACAGCCCTGCCACAAATCTTTCTTGCAGGAACTCCAGTACTTTGCCAACTTGACAGGTTACTGGGTTCACCTGCCTTTCACTACACCAAGAAGTGAAGAGCTTCCACTTCAGGGCGTAGAGTCTCCTCGTGGAGGGAGCTCTGGACTGAAGGATGGTCTCAACAACCTCGGCTGAGAGACCGGCCTCTATGAGCTGGGCCCCCTCAGGGGCCAGACCCACAGTTTCCCAGAACTCCCGGGAGCAGAGTGATGGGAGGAAAAAGCGTACAGGCGTAGCCTCGGCCACGCCTGTACCATAACAACCCGCCCCAGAGGCCCTGGATGTTAAACGAAAGCCACAGAGGGCAGAGAAATTCTTACGGAGGCAAACAGGAGACCTGTGCCTGCCGTATCTGTCCCAAATCTGCTCCAAATAAGGGGACCAAGGGTTCCAGCCCTCGGGGAGAACCCCTGGTTTTCAGCCACCACTGCAGGGGTCTCGCACACAGTCGGCCCCATGGAATAATCGCTGGAGCCGCTGCATGGACCCTAACACCTCAGAGTGTCTCACGTGAGTGGCTGCCCCTCGATACTCTTGACGGCTGAACGAAGGCTTGAATGCGCTCGGGGAAGAGCCGAGCCAACATAGCCACTGAGTCCCAAAGACTCCCAAGAAAGTGGTTCTCTACGTGGGAGAAATAACACTCTTCTTGGTGTTCAGCGTAAGAGTGTCACTCGTCGCTTAACAGCTCAACGAACGGCCTGGATGCTCTCGGGGAGGAACCGAGCAGACATGGCCACTGAGTCCCAAATGACTCCCAAGAAAGTGGTTCTCTGAGTGGGAGAAAGTACACTCTTCTTGGTGTTCCGCCGTAAGCATCGACGAGAACCAGGAGTTCTTCCGCATGCTCAGGGTGCGTGGGCATCGCCCCGTGACCTTGATTGCGAAGCGGGTACCCCTCAGGGAGAACCCCTGGTCTTAGTCCTAACCCCAGCTCCTCTGTGTGCGGGCACAACACCTCGATGTTGTGCTGCCCTTGCAAGTACAGATGAGCTTAGAGCAGCCGGACCAAACACGGAAGCACTGATACTGGTACGCCTTCCCCCCTGAAGGCGAACCACAGGAACTTCCTGTTGTGGAAGGATGGGAATGAGGGATTTATATGTCTCTGATGTCGATTGTGCCGGACCCGTTATAGGACCTAATCTGTACTACGATCCGCCTGGGCGTCGCATCTCTTCGCATCAATTTAAGAGACAAAAATCCAGAATGAGCCGCAACCTTCCATCCTCCCTTCGGAACTATGAAGTAACAGCTGAAAAGCCCGGACTTGCTGTTCACGAGGGGTCCATACCCGATGGCCCCTTTCGCCAGCAGAGTGTCTACTTCTTGTTCCATGACCAGAGCCTGCTGAGGGCCTACAGCAGACTGTAGGACCCCCGAGAACCGGGGTGGTGAGACCCCGAACTGAATGGTGTACCCTAAGGTGACCGTGCGCAGGACCCACTGAGAGATACCGGGTAGCCGTGACCACGCATCCCGGAACTCTACTAGGGGAACCAGCCTCCCGGGGCTGGCCTCTGGTGCTGATAGCATGTCCACCACTGGGCCGGGATTTCCGGATTCCCGGGTGGAGTGCTCTAGGACCCTCCTCGGAGGGGGTGGTTTTCCCATGGCGGGCTGACTGGTCAGCTGCTCCAGGGATACACCACCTTGTTGCGGCTTGGCGTCAGGGCCGCTTGCTCTTAGCCTTCTTAGCGCTCAGGACAACCCTCAGATCGCCCCTCTTGCCAGAGGCTTGAGCCTGTCGACCCGACCCCCCGGGATTAACCGGAGGAAGACGGGTGGCGACACTTCGTTTTTGAGCGGCCCTGTGTGAAGAGCTTTGAGACCTCCCTTGACTGGCGGTCTCACGTGGAGGGCGGCGAGGAATAACTTTACTGAACGACACCTGCTGTCGTGCAGCCTCCTGAAACTTGTCGACAACGCTTTTTACGGCGTCGCCGAGCAAGCCCGAAGGGGACAGAGGAGCGTCCAGCAAAACAAATTTGTCCTATCTTTCATAGCTGACAAATTGAGCCAAAAAGGTGTCTCTCCGTAGCCACCAGAGCTGCCATGAAGCGGCCGACAGAGTAGGCCATCTCCCTAGTGGCCCGAAGAGACAGATCCACGGTCCGGCGCAGCTCTGCCACTGCCTCCGGACCGATACCGCCGCCCTCGTTGAGGTCCCCAAGCAACTCCGCCTGATATGCCTGCAGCAGTGTCGTGCCGTGCAGACACGCTGTGGCATGACTCGATGCGGAGTATGCTTTCCCCACCAAAGACGATGTGACGCGCATCGGCTTGGAGGGGAGCGCCAGAATTTTAATGGAGGACGCGGACTGAGGGACGAGGTAACTCGCCCTCATCCACTTTCTTCAACCCTCCATATCAATGATCTTGAGCCCCACTAGATTATTATACATCGTAATATTACGTGTATAAATTTTCTCGGAGGCTGGCCTTCCCCAAGATCTAGATACCTCGGCATGTAAATCAAGTATGAAAGGCATTGCTCGGCGCGGGGAAATGACGCGAGTCAGAAGATAACGCTCGTCTAACATACTTAGGACGAGCCCTTCTGGTCTCTGCTGGCCAATCAAGCCCCAGACGAGAGACCGCTCGCGCCACAACCTCAACAAGCTCCTCAAACGCCGGCGAGGAGAGTGGCGAATCCTCCTCGACCGTGTCAACACTAGCTAAATCGATCTCACTCTCTGAACTTGATAGAGCTAGTGTTGGAGTCACAGCACGGGCATCTCACTCAGAGTGCTCGTGACTGGGACCCGCTTGATCTCGTGAAGGCTGAGGTAAGGACGGACCCACCCCAGCAGCCTCAGCGAGATCCATTTGTGATCCCCAGGACCGAGAGCGCCACAAAGCCTTGGCTACTGCAGGTCCCGAATCGCGGGGAACACTAGCCTAGGCGGCCTCGTTACAGACCGCCAGGCGGGAGCGGAGATCATGCAATGAAAAAGTTCATCCAACCGGGGCTCCGAACCCCGGTCTACCGAATGATAGGCAAACACACTATCCACTGTACCACAGTGAGCATGCAGATAGAACCTCTCGCAGTCCTTACAACCGGCACTCTCAAGTGCCGACCGTGCATGCTCCACTCCCAAACAGATTACACACATAACATGTGTATCCCTGCCCGTTATGAAACGTGGGCAAGGATAAACACACGGTGTGAACCTCTGTTCATTCGCCACATTTTCACACTCATTCTGATGATTTTTAGCTATCTCAACTCAAAATCACTCTCACACAGACACAGCACGCTGAAGGCATTCAGAGCTGACGCGCCCCGGTTTCAGACGCGCTTTATGCTCTGCCTCATGACGTCACCGGCTGCGGCCGGCAGTGACGCATTCACACGCGTTCGTTTCTCATTGGTTGCATAGATCTTCACGTGACTCACGCAAGGCTATTTCCCCTAGTGCTTCGACACAGCTCGAGTTCCCAGAAAGGGAACTGTAAATACTTGAAATGGCTCATATTGATGCTTCCAAGGAACCATAAAATTAGTTGACTCCAGTTAGTACCTCATGTTACATAAAATTACAGACCATACTCATAGTTTTCTGAATTTAACCAAATAAAGCGAGTTTAAGCTTATAAAAATAGAAAATGTCTGCCAATGAGGTAAGAAAAATAAATTAATTCAAATGAAGAAATTATTTTTTCTTGCTTTAAACTACTTAAAGTTGACTCCAGTTAGTACCACATGTTACATAAAATTACAGACCATTACTCATAGTTTAAGTTACAGTAAACTATCACAACAGGAACATGTGACACCTTCATTATTTTAATCATATATTTTATCATATATTTTATTTAATGATTTTACTCTGATTTAACTTGCAAGAAGTTACATTTTAGCTCAAGCTATTGTATAATATATTTAGAGTATAAATGTCACAGTCTTTCACATCCGTGTCCCTTCTATGTATCTTTCATGTCCTTCCTGCACCTGTCTGTGTTTAATCACTAATCATTAGTCTCATCAGCTGTTTACCATTCCGTGTTTGTTATTTAAGCCCTCTCGTATTCCCTTGTCTTTGTTGATTGTTGACGTTATGTGGTTTGTTCTCACTTCGTGTGGATGGGCGGTCCGTGGTCCTTAGTCTTGCACTACGGAGTGCCGTTTATGTTCTAGTTAAAGTGTTTTGGTTTTCAGTTTGTTTAATAAAAAGCATTTCAGTTTGAATCCTGCTGCTCCTTGTGTCTTCCACATCGCACACCAGCACTACTCGTGTCTTCCACATCGCACACCAGCACTACTCGTGTCTTCCACATCGCACACCAGCACTACTCGTGTCTTCCACATCGCACACCAGAATTCCACTGTGACAATAAAATAGTAAGTAGCACAATTTATTTTGGGATTATTATAGCTAATGATCACAGCTGTGCATTGAGTCCCTGCACTAAAACAGCAACTTGTAGAGTAAAAGCAATTAATTATAGTAGAAAATCCATGTAATTTGCTCAGAAGATAAAATATTTGAAATGATTTAATTTCAACACCATTTATGGAGTGTTAATTTATTTAAATTTTTTTTTTACTGTGTGCTGAAGAGCACAGTTATATAAAAACAAAATCTATCTTTTTTGTTTAAAGAATATCAGTGAAACGTTGCTTCAATGCCTTTAATAATTTCACAGCTGTGCATATCAATAGTGATGGTTTTAGGAACTGACAGAAAATGTTGTTAAAGTAGTTGCAGAATAGAATCTGGTTTGGAGGGTTCCAGAGGATCCCATCTGAGTTACTTCACTCAAAATACTGAGTTTTTTCACTCTGTATTTTAGTCTTGTTTTCCAATATAAACATCTCAACATTCTTAAATCAAGTCTTTACTTGAGAAGATTCAAGATTCAAAGTGGTTATTGTCATGTGTACAGACAGAAAGCATGTTTCCCTGTACAATGAAATTCTTACTTTGCCGTTCACAGTAAATGTCACAAGTAAAATAAAAATAAGATAAATATATAAATAATAATAGTAAATATATAAAAAAATGTAAAAGGGCAAAAGAGTAAAGTAGTAAAGTGAGGTAGTGCAGTATGTAAACAATTGTCCATGATGTTATGATTGTAGACTCCTATCTGCTGTTTAGGAGTCTTATGGCAGAGGGAAAGAAAGAGTTCTTCATTCTGGAAGTCCTGCGTTTCACACTTCTGTACCTCCGTCCTGAAGGTAGAAGTGTGAATAGTGTGTGCTGGGGGTGGGAGGGGTCTTTGGTGATGGAAGCAGTTCTTCTGTGGACTCTGCGGTGGTAGATAATCTGCAGAGAGGGCAGTGGAGTCCTGGTGATCTTCTGTGCAGTCTTGACCACTCTCTGCAGGCGTTTGCGGTCCATGACAGAAGTGCTCCCATACCACACAGTGATGCAGCTGGTCAGGACACTCTCAATGGTGCAGCTGTAGAAGTTGCTGAGGATCTTAGGCAACATGCCAAACTTTCTCAGCCTCCTCAGAAAATACACCCGCTGTTGAGCCTTCTTGACCTGCTGCGTGATGTGAGGTGTCCATGTGAGGTCCTCACTGATGTGGACACCCAAGTATTTGGGTGTACCCAAGAGAAGCAACATTACTTGAGATTAGTCTTGTTTTTTGAATTTAACCAAATAAAGCGAGTTTAAGCTTATAAAAAGAGAAAATGTCTGCCAATGAGGAAAGAAAAATAAATTAATTAAAATGAAGAATTTTTTATTTATTTTAGAAAACAAGACTTCTCAAGTAAATGTATATTAAGTTAAAACATTTTTAGATATTTGTATTGGAAACCAAGAAAAAAATACTGAAGAAGATACTAGCAGCTCTGTCTTTTTGTACCATTCTAGGCTGGATGAGCATATGAAAGAAGAAACTGTTTGTGTACGGTGTTTCTGTGTTTCCTGTCACTGTGGGCTCCAAAGCACAGTAATATAGAGCAGAGTCTGATACTGCAGCAGAGGAGATCTCCAGATCCACATGACTTTCTCCTTTTCTGTGATTGATTTGTATTCTTGGAATGGGTGGAACAGCTTCAGTTTTTACCCCTGAATATTCCAGTATAAGGAATTGTGGTGATGAACCTGCATTTTGGCGATACCAGTGAACACCACGAACAGAACCGCTGTAGTTACAGGAGAGTGTCACACTGTCACCCTCAAGTGCAAATACTCTGTCTCTTTTTGGGGTGATGACTTCTGTGGCTCTAGAACCTGCAAAGTAAAGTGTCATTAAATGTATTTTTCAAACACTCCCATTGCAAAAAAAAAAAAGCAATTACACAATATTATACCTTCAGATGACAGCAGTATCATGATGTAGATCAACATGTTCATTCACTGAACTGGCAAGAACAGCAGCTGCTCCAGAGAGTTGTGAAAGTGTCTTTACCGCATGCTGTGTAGTGTCTGTGCTAAACTCCTCCTAAGTCTCCTAAGACAAGCCACCTAAGAAAAGATTTATCAATTTAATCATTTTCTTTTTGCAACTTGCTGTCAATACTATAATTATTGTGAATTCTCCCCCTTTTAGTGCAAAGGTTTATGTGTGTGGCAACTCCGTTACAATGTGGGCAGCAGTGTTACCATTATACGTGTAATCCTGATGTTGTTGTCAGATGATGCTGTTATTTAGTGATCTCACTGTCCATATTTTGCGGTCTAGCCCACTAATCTCGCTGCTCGTATTGATAATGTTTACACATTTATTACAGTTACATGTAACCTTTCCCAGCATTATAATGCCCTTATCTGGTTGATATTATTACAGCCAGTATTAATGATTTAGTATATATTATATATAATGCATTTGTTGTAATCCTTTTTGCAATATGCAGCTGTTTATTGCAGCTTGATGCTGATACTTAAGATTGATATTTCTTGATTCATACAGTATGTCATGTATTTGTGCAATTTGTAAAGGTGTCTATTATTGATTAAGTTATTCTAGTATTTTGTGTATTTCAGATAACGACCTCAAGTACATTAAGTGTATATGGTATCTTGTGCAATAAATGGCTGAACTCTATCTGATTACTCTGACTCCCTGACCAGAGTTCTGCAAGTGCTCTGTGCAATGTGGGTGTGGTTAGTGAATTATGAAACGGGCTTTGTTTTAAAATTTAACATTCAGTTCACATCCTAGTCACCGTCTGGGGTCGTCTGGGAAATGCTTGTACAATATGGTTTAAACAACTTGTGAGGTATTCCCAATCGGTTGAAACTCGGAACAGCATATTTTATCCATTTACTTTTAATTAATGTTATGTCTAGAATGGTAAATGTGTTTGTTACTTTTAGTCTGTTACCATTTAGACTTAAAATATATTTCTAGATATAATTTTGCAGGTTCTTAAAAACTCTTAATATATCCAAGCATGAAGAATCTTTTCATTAGCAGATTACATTTAAAAAAAAAAAATTTCAGATTACATTTTAAAGAATGTGCTGGATGATTAAAAATGTCCCCACTAAACAAGTGAGGTTTTTGTACAGTGTAGTTGTGTTTCCTGTCACTGTGGGCTCCAGGGCACAGAAGTACATCGCTGAGTCTGTCACTTTAGCAGAGGAGATCTCCAGATACACATGAGTTTTCTTTTCATTCAGTTTTCCTGAAAATCTGGGATCTAGTTCTACAATTTCAGACTTTTGTAAAACTTTTCCTGTCCCATGTAGTATTATCAAAAGGTATTCAGGAGCTGAGTTGGGATACTTGCGATACCACTGTAGACTGACTGCAGACGAGTAGTTACAGGACAGGGTTATATTGTCCCTCTCTGTCCCAAACACCTGAGGATGAACTGGTGTGATGACATTCCCATAACTGACACCTGCAGATAAGATTGAAACCTATTAAACTCCATTGTCATGAAGAAAAACAGCACAATACAATTAAACCTTATTATTAGAATGAGCATATGAAATACTTGCATGCAAAAGTACAGAGCAAACCCACATAACAGAGCACCATTTTGCAGTATGATGGGTTATTTCATCTGCTGAACAAACTGTTACTCAGACAGCAAACACTCATGTCTAGCAGAGGATGTCTCCAGATAGCACCGCCCCTGAAAGCTCCACTCCTATTAAGACATAATGATCCTTTTACTAAAATAGACTCACGTTTAACAAAGTGTCTACTACAAACATTCAAATAGTTCAATTGTATGTTTATTTCAGTTTAAATGAAATGATTAAATAAGATTTCAATATTGTCTAAATTTTTTACATTCAATTTCAATGCTGTCATTCAAATATCCCTCCTCTGTAAGAGATGGTCTTATTATTGGGAGATATGAGGGTCCGTGGTGCCTTGATAACAATCACATTTACTGGCTTGACATCATTAAATTTCAAGCTGTGTGAAAGTCAATCACTGTTAACTTTAGATATGAATGAGAAGTGCCGTAAACTGAATCATGCCGCAATATTGTAACTTATAAAATATCGTGGAAGTTGCGATTGTGATGTTTAACCGAGTGAAAGAGCTTCTCGCACAAGAAAAAATTTTTGACGGGACTTGATTTTTGTTGTTGTTCTGATGTGAGTGAAAGATTGATCCCGCCCTCATGGCAGTAAACATGTCAGAGAAGAGATGGAAGGCTATTTCGTTTAAAGATTTCTTGGTCTCATGAATTAAAAATAATGAGGTACACAGTTAAATCATTTATAATAAATACTGCAGTATTCTACAAAAAAATAAGAGTTGTCAATTTTGGTTTTCATGATGATCTTAACCTTCATAGAAACTAAAATTAATTTAGGATTATATTCTTTAAGAAATGTATACTCAAAAAAATAAAATAAAGTACAGTAAAGTCTGTAGTAAAGTCTCTAGTACAGTAAATCTGTGTACTATATATGCCTACATTAATTTGATGCACTGTATTGCATTATTGTGTCTTATGGGTCATTGTAGAACAGTTTCCACAAAACCCTGATGCTCATTCATTTATTGCTGCACTTGAGACCTTCAAGATTTCTAACTATACATTTTTAAGCACTTGTCAAGTTTTTCACATGTCTGCATTATATGTTCAGGAAGGATTTTTGTTCAGCACTGAATAGCTTGTTGTCACTGTGGGCTGCAGAGCACAGTAATACACCGCAGAGTCAGACACACGCACATCCTGGATTGTCAGAGGAACTGATCTTGTAATAGAATCGTGTCTGGAGTGAAATCGTCCCTTGAACTCAGTGGCTTCATCACCATCTCCAAATTTATGTCTCCGTAGAATATAATTTGGAGAGTCATAACCATGTTGTATGTACCAGAGTAGAGTAGGGTTTGAGCTTGTAGTATTGTATTCACAATCCAAAGTTACTTCATAGTCCTCTTCATATACTGAATGGAACCTTTTGGGTTGGTTAACAAAGTCCTGCCCTCTGCATTCTGTGAGGAGAGTATATTATTTCAGTAAATGTATTTATACATCTAATACTATACAACAAAACTGACAGTTAGGTAGAAATGCATACATAAAATATGGTTTATTACCTGTGCAAGTTGCAAACAGGATTAAAAGAGTTTCCACAAAGCTTCTCATGGTAATCATGAGACAAAAGACCCACAGATGTAAAAAATGTTCTTTTGAGTTAAGCTGGAGCTTGCTGAGATGCTGAAACTCCTCATTTGAGAAACTTCTGAAGTCTTGACTGTAAGAGTGAAGCTGCATATATTTGATAAAACATCTCCCCCAAGTGGAGGACAGCAGATACATGCACTTATTGGATTTATCCTTCACCATTTTATTACTTGTTTGCTTGATTGTGTGTGTGTGTGTGTGTGTGTGTGTGTGTGTGTGTGTGTGTGTGTGTGTGTGTGTGTGTGTGTGTGTGTGTGTGTGTGTGTGTGTGTGTGTGTGTGTGTGTATTTTGGAATTTATTTTAGTTGATATACGGTAATCTAAGATGTGCTCATTCTTTTCACTATTCACATGTACATTGGACATGCTCATTCTTGCCTTTACTTTTGACAGTAATTTACCCAACTCACTCACTTGACATTTATTCTATTTTCTTTATCTGATATCACCTACAATGACAATACACAAAGAAATTAAAGTTCAGTTGTATTGGACTATCAAAATATTCTTGAGTCATTGTATCACTGACTTAAAATACTGAAGTATATGTTGATAGATCTTTTTGCGTCCTAAAAAACTGCATAATTTGCCTTGTCAATGTTTCAATTGAATAAAATAAGAATGTAAGTGTGTTTTAAAAGTATAGAACTCTAATCCTGACTGTTTGTTAAATACTATACCTTTCTAGGGTCATGACAATCAAATTGATCACGAAGAAGCATGTAGTTAAAAATATTGAATATCTTTTTCTATCAATAGAAAGAGAGTGAGAAAACACGTTCTTTATATCTGTCTTTTTCTATTGAGATCTCTCTGGTTTTTGAATGGAGTCAGAATGTTTCCTTTCACTGTGGGCCGCACAGCACAGTAATACAGAGCAGAATATGACACTGCAGCAGGGAAGATCTCTAGCTCCATGCGGCTGATGTTTTTTCTGTTGGTCATTGTTACCCCAGGAACCTGAGGGGTGGCATGTGTTATGAATCCAGACGATTCCATTATGAGGAACTGAGGTGCTGAACCAGGGAACTGACGGTACCAATATAAATCATAAACCGTGCCGGTGTAGCTGCAAGACAGGATAACCTTTTCATCTGCTTTAGCAGTTACTGTATCATTGCTGGGGAATATGATGTCTTCAGCATTAGTTACACCTGAAAACAATCAGGAGAGCAATGAGCTTTTTCAACAAGAATTCTGCATTGCATATAGAGAATCCTCTTAAAAGTAATAATTATTTGAAAACTTACCTCTAAATGTTATTAGGAGAGATTCTATTAACAGGACTGCAGCAAATGTCAACATGATGCTTAAACGGTCAGGAGAAAAGCACAGGTTTGCTGAAACAAGCATTTTCTTGTCATCTTTTTAGAGCTGCTGTTTACTCCTCCTACTATTGAGTCGCACAAGTAGTACTTTGTGAGGGCCACTGGGTTTCACAATCAGAGGTATCAAGAAACTAAAGTGTGAGTTTCAAAGATCTCTGTATATCAACTATCTCTTTTTATGGTTTATTTGGAATATTATTATTTACAAATAGAAAGTTGATTGAGTGTTGTGATAGTCTGTGAATGAATAAAATTGTTACAGTTAATTGTTACACTAAGGTGACTTTGGTAACTTTGAAAAAAGTTGAATTCCATCCTCTGGTAAGGAATATCTCACCATATTGTTAAATCAAGTATTATATGTAGATGAGGATTAGATGTGCTGTTTGTTTCATCTGCACATCTTCTGGTAGATCTAAATGGTTTCGTGCAAAGTTAAACCATTCTCAGAAGTCTGTTTTTTGCAGATTAACTGCTGAAGTCACTAGAGAGAGCATTGTTTATGAAAATAGTGAGGGGATTTTTGTCAAAAAGGTGCTAAAAATGTCAAAATAACTTGTAGAGTAACTGTCTGTCGCCCTCTTCTGCACTGCAAGAGTTATTACAGGGTGAAATTTTTAAGTTAACATCTTAAGTTAAGTTTCCTTTAAGTTTTATCCTGTCTTTTAAATGAGTTGAGATATTCAGTTATTGAGTTAAATTGCAAATATCTTAAGTGTAACAAAGTGTAACTCAACAGCAGGAGAGTTTTTGTGTGAGTGTTGAGTGTGTTTCAGTCACTGTGGGCCTCAGAGCACAGTAATACACAGCAGAGTCAGACACACGCACATCCTGGATCATCAGTGGAACTGATTTTGAAGTTTTGTTGTAATTTGCTGTAAATCTCTCCTCAAAGTCTTTATCATTTTGTTCATTTGTACCAATTATCGTCATCATGTGTTTGGGGATTCCATTCACCTTTTGTTGGTACCAGAAGAGATACGGGGATGGATCACTGGTTTCATATGTACAGTTAATCGTTACTGATCTGCCTTCAAAAGCAGTTTCAACTCTTGTATTCTGGTCAACTCTCTCCAGAGAGTCACATGCTGGAATATAATTTAAAGCATTTCCAATTAATATTCAGATGTTTATGACAGATTTAGAGACTCAAAAGAATCCTACTCACCCCAGAAACACATAATAAAGAAGATCAAAAGTCTTTCCCAGTGAACCATTACAATAACTGTCCTGTGTGAATGATTATACTGAAATATTTAGATCCACTGGAGAGTGTGCAGTTCTTTCAGCTCGTCTTTGATAAGAATGTTTGAAATACTTTCACACATATATCAGCTGGGAGGAGCTTGATCTGTTGAATCAGCACATGGTTTTCTCTTTTCTTCTCATTATTTTCAAATTATTATTATTTTTTTAGTAGAGAAACTTCAGTGTGAAGAAAATCACTTTGTACCCCACACACCCAGCCCACTCTGCCCTCTGCCCTGCGCTCCAGAACATTGAGTACCAGAATAGCCAGACACAAGAATAGTTTTTCCCTCAGGCTATATTCATCCTGAACAAATAAACTCTCATAACTGCACACTTTTTTGTACCACAACTGTCCATTTATACATCAGAAATTGTATATCTGACAATTACGTCATAAAATAACATCTGTACAAACAATTCTATATATTTTTCTCTATATGTCTACTACTGTGTTATATTGCATTATTTTTATTTATTGTTTTATATTATTTTGTATATATGTTTATTTCTACTGTGTAATTCATATGTATGTCTGCACTTTGTCAGTAATTTCTATTCTGGCAAATAAAGCCCATTCTGATTCTGAGCTTGGAGAATCTTTTAATGATAACTACGATTCAAGAACCAAAGAAGAAAGCGGCAACATGCGACATATCACAAATAATACATAGATGCTTACATTGACAAGAACAGACAAAGACTGACGTAAAACACAAGGTATAAAGACATTGACCAAACAAAGGAACTGATGAAGTGATTAACAATGGACAGCTGAAGGACAGGTAATCAAAATAAAAGCAGGACATTTTAAATTAAAATAGCCAAGCAACCAACTTTATAATATTTGGGATGGATTGGCTCTATTTAGACATTTTTACCACACGGTTGAAAATATAATTCAGTTTTGATTTTCTTTACCGTATGGATTTATGCTGAGGAATTAACCTGACATAAGCAAACAGGATAAACATCTCATACAGCAAGCTCTCCTAGTATGATGGCATTTTCTTTCTTCTTCATTCTCTTCATGTACTTCAGAATTGCTCAACAGGTGTTACCATATTCTGTTATTTGCAGTATCGGTGGTTTACAAAATGTAAGTGTGGTGTGATAATCATTTGGCAGCTGACTTTCAAAGCAACAATTAGAGATGTGAGTTTTTGTAAAGCCTCTCAGGTACTTTGTATCACTGGGATCCTACTCTCAGAGCACAGTAATATAGAGCTGAATCTGACAGAGTAACACCATTAACGGTGAGTTCAGTGGATGATTGAGATGTAGCCGTCTGAAACCGTTGGTCTGTTTTATCTTCTCCTCCGTATCCTCGAGCACCTTTCCTCAGTAAATACTGAGGTTCTGTATTAGGATACTGTCTGTACCAGTAAAGCAAAACATTACTGCTGCTTGTATCATATGAGCATCTCAGTGTCACAGACTCTCCTTCTCTCCTGATCACATTAGTATCCTTGTCATTTGGTCCAATGCTGTCAGCGAATATACCTGCAATAAAATAGTGCAATTTCACACTAAACCATCAGTCTGTTTCATTAATCATAACCTAGTTCTTGCCCAAAACATCATATGATATTTAAAGTGTGAATTATATTCACCTGAAATTATGAGAATCACTAGCAGACAGGCCTCCATGCTGATACCTCAGTTTAAATGTTTTAAATGGGTTTTGATCTTTATAATTTTTGAGATTCATACATATCCACACCTTTAAACATTTGATAAATGCAATCAATGATGTAAAAGGATGAATGGATTTATACTGCAGTGGGGAGGTGTTCTGCAGTTTATGAATAGTGTGGGTGAGGTCAGTGACATCAGAGCCAATTCTCTATCCCTTTTTCTTTCAATAAATATACAGGGGAACATAACATAAGATTTTCATTCAAAATTTGTTTAGTTTTATGTAATATTGCAATGGAATGTGACATTTTTCTTTTTACTTGATTAATATGTGGTTTCCAGCATAATTTATCGTTTATTATAACGCCTAAATTTGTTTTCATATACTCTATCTATTTCCTCATTATTAATCCTATTTTTAACTTTATTATTACTCTTTCTATTACCAAATATTATAAACTTTGTTTTACTTAAATTCAGTGAAAATCTAATAACATCCAACCATCCACTGTATTCAGAAGCTGTTCCAAATTTTTCCCTGAACAATATAAATTTGTGTCATCAGCAGACAAAACCATTTTTAATATTTTCGACACTTTACAAAAATCATTTATATACAGAACAAACAATAAGGGGCATAACACAGAGCCCTGTGGAACTCCACAAGTGACTTTCATTAAGTCTGATCTAACATCCTTTATTTGTACAAATTGATATTGATCAAGGTAACTTTTTAACCAAAAATAGGCTTTGCCTCTTATACCATATTTTTCCAATGTCCTCATTAATAAACTATGATCAATGGTATCAAAAGCTTTTTTTAAATCCAGGAACATCCCCACAGTATATTCCTTATTATCCATTGAAGTAGTAATCTCTTCCACCATTTCCATCACTGCTATTGAGGTCGACCTATTTGCCCTAAATCCGTACAGATGTTCACTCAATAATTTGTTCATCTATAAAGTTATCAAGCCTACGCACACACAATTTCTCAAAAATTTTAGAGAACCGGGAAAGCAAAGAAATTGGTCTTTAATTGGAAAAATTACAGACCAAGTGTTTATCACCACTTTTAAAAATAGGAATAATTTTAGCTGTTTTTATATTATTTGGAAATATATATGTTAAAAATGATTGATTACAAATATGTGTAAATGGTTTTACTATATATTCTATAATGTTTTTTTTTAATAATGACATGTGAATATCATCACAATCAGTTGAATTTTTATTCTTGCAATTAACTATATCAAGTATTTCCTTTTCATGAGTTCCTCTAATAAATATTGAATGATTATTACTTGAGATATTTGGCCTATCCTCATTACTCTGCTCCACAATCTCTTGTGCTAACTTATAACCAACATTTACAAAATACTCATTAAATATATTGACAATGTCATTCATTTTATTTGTAATTCCTGAATCTTCATTTACAAAACTTTTTTTCATCTACTTTTCCTCTATTCTTTTTAATTATACTGTTAAGTACTTTTTTTACTCTTGTACTTGTTCAATAATGTATGATAATAGTCCTTTTTACTAAATCTTATAATACTTACTAATAATTTTTTATATATTTTATAATTATTTTCAGGTTGTTTTGTCCATGTTACAATAAATTTCCTAGGAACAGTCTATATACATTTAACTTATGTGAATTATTGTAAATGTACTCAATGATAAGTGACTCTTTTCTACAATCTATTCTCACTGTGGGTCTTAGAATAATCTTCACAAGGCAAATGGTTGTCTTCCAATTTTTATAAAAAAAATCACATTAAATTAATTTAAAACAGCTTGCAGTTTACGGTTAAACTTTCTTATTAAATAAAATTAAGTTCACATGAGAAGACAAATAACATTGTGTTAGATTTGAATAAAACAAAAGTAAAGGTTTCACTTTCTTTGATAACGTCAAATTTATTTGATTGTAAATCACACATTTTAGTGTGACGCCCGTTCTTTACTCTCTTCCTGCACTCCTAAATTGTTCAGCAGGTGTTTCCACATTCTGATATTTACAGTCTCAGTGGTTCATGTGGTTTTATACACATTTGATTACTGACTTTTAAAGCAGGAATTGTGTGTAAGAGTTTTTGGAAAGCCTCTCAGACATTTTGTATCATTGGGCTCTACTGAGTTGATATTCTAAGAGCACAATAATAGAGAGCTGAATCTGACAGAGTCACACTGATAATAATGAGTTGAGTGGAGGTTTGGGATGTAGTCGACTGAAACCGTTTGCCTGTATATCATATCCGCCGAATGATCGACCGCCTTTCCACAGTAAAAACTGAGGTTCTGTATTAGGATACTGTCTGTACCAGTAAAGCAAAACATTATTGCTGATTGTATCATATGAGCAGCTCAATGTCACAGACTCTCCTTCTCTTCTGATCACATTAGTATCCTTGTCATTCGGTCCAATGCTGTCAGAAAACACACCTGGAAATAATATAAGACACTTAAAAACACACTGATATATAACTGATGTAAATTTTACTCTGTAATACGATGTGATACGATGGACTGCTTAACATATTCAAGACCTGTTAAAATTGTGCTTTACCTGATAAAATGAACAGGATCAATAAATACCTCTTCATGTTGATATTTCAAGTCTGAACTGTTTTTAAAAGTATGGACAATTGTACTATGTTGTTTAAATTATATCACGATTAATAGTGTACATAAATCATAGGTAAATTATTGCCCTAGAGAACTGATGTGGTTCATATTAATATTGTGGGTGTGGATTGTGATAAGACTCACCCCCTTTTCTGCCAATACACATCAAGCATCGCTTTTGATCTGATAACTGCTTTGAATGACTGTTCTATTTTATATTAGTGAATTGAAGATATCAATACAATGATAAAATAAACCTTTTGTATGTCTAGCACAGGCATTAATTCAAGCAAGCCACGTAGACATAGCTCAGCATCAGTTGATTGTCACTTGCTCTCTGGATGTTGTAGATACAGTATATTTGCATAATGTGACTGATCCTCCTTCAGGTTTAGTTGCATGTTTATCTGGCTGATCAACAGTATCCTCTGGTCTACATTTTGAAAATATAGGCTATGATGATAATGTTACAAGTGGTATTATTTAATTAATAAATTACTTAAATTAAAATAAAATAAGTTTACATACCTCAAATAATGCTAATATTAAAGTTCCAACCATAGGAAGAAAACCAATGGAAAATGTTGTTCAAGAAAACCATGAAAACAATCCTATGATATTGCAAGTAAGATCATATTTCATTATCTTCACTTCGTCTCCTGCTTCTACTCTTCCCTGGCTTTCTCTGTCAAACTCTCAGGTTCATCTTCTGCTAAGCATGAATCTTCTGAATTTGGTATGATGAAACAGTGTTGATAGTGCTGCCAGAGAAACGCATAAATCTGAGGACGGGTAGAACGTCATAGGGTTGACGACTTGTAATTTCAGTTACAACATGGCGTGAACGAAGCATAAGCTCGTTGTTTAGTTTAGGAAGAACCAAAAACTGGCTGTTGTTTGTTTGTGGCCCTCGGTGACTGTCTGTCTATAACTCTGCATAACTTTATGGAATGTGCTGATTTCTACATGAGAAAGGTGTGTGCATATGGAAATTTGTTTATTTATTTAAAACTTGGTTCTAGCACTGACACCTTTTTTCAATTTAACGAACTATACTAATTCTATAAGGTAATTTGACGTACTGTACTTGGGTAAGTTTATTAGAAGAATCTATAAAATAAAAAATTGATCTTTACCATCAAAAGCTATATTTTGTTGTCATTCTCAACTACTATATTATTTGATTATTTATTCATTAGTTATGCATTCTTATCAATGTCAAAAATTTGTTTTTGTATGAGTGTTGAGTGTGTTTCAGTCACTGTGGGCTGCAGAGCACAGTAATACACAGCAGAGTCTGACACACGCACATCCTGGATCATCAGTGGAACTGAATTAGAGTCCAATTTGGCATCAAATCTGTCTTCAAATTCAGAACTGCTACTTGATCCAAATTTGTATTTCATCAGCATATATTCAGGAAGGCCATTAGAGCGCTGAATGTACCAGAAAAGATATGGAGCAGACTGAAGTGTTTCATATTCACAGCTCAGGGTAACCTGCTGTCCTTCGGTGGCAGTTTTTGTCTCATTTGGCTGATTTACAGTGTCTTTCCCAAAGCTTACTGTAAATGAATAATAAGAACATAGTTATACAAGCAATGTAATTTTAATAATGCAGTTATTTACAGCAATAAAGGTTTGATTACTTACCACAGAAATTAAAGGCAAAAATGAATATAACAGATATTCTATGGGTCATCATTGTTTATGAAAGGAAATAGAAGGATGTCATTCATAGCAGTGTTGCACAGCTAAGAAGATTTATTTCCTGATTGTCATGTTGAAGATGTTCAACAGCAGATTATTTTTAATTCAGGCTCACAGTGGTGGTGCTGTGTGTGTGTGTGTGTGTGTGTCTGTGTGTGTGTGTGTGTCTGTGTGTGTGTGTGTGTGTGTGTGTGTGTGTGTGTGTGTGTGTGTGTGTGTGTGTGTGTGTGTGTGTGTGTGTGTGTGTGTGTGTGTGTGTGTGTGTGTGTGTGTGTGTGTGTGTGTGTGTGTGTGTGTGTGTGTGTGTGTGTGTGTGTGTGTGTGTGTGTGTGTGTGTGTGTGTGTGTGTGTGTGTGTGTGTGTGTGTGTGTGTGTGTGTGTGTGTGTGTGTGTGTGTGTGTGTGTGTGTGTGTGTGTGTGTGTGTGTGTGTGTGTGTGTGTGTGTGGATATCGCCACCTTCAGGTTTAAAATGTTTACCATTTGTGTCCCAACTTTCAACTGTTTCATAAAATCCACTTCACACGTGTGTGTGTGTGTGTTTTGTGTTGTTACTTTATACATATGAATATAAATAAAGCTTTAAAAAGTACACTATGTAGATTTAGTTTTCTGTATATTCATGGTGTTTTCATTAAGAAAAGAATAACTGATACAAGTAGCAATAAGCAGTATCTTAGAATGACTGTTTAGGCCATAATAAGTCCATTCGCTGATATGGCGAGGGGGCCTGTCACGGTTTGCGAATTCATTGTCTCTTAGGATTGACTGTGTATGATTGTGAGATGAATGTGGGAGGCGTGGTCACTGATCACCGCCACCATCATCGCACACACCTGAATCCCATCTCCTTCTGCCTATTTAGTTCACCTCTTCCCTCACCACTGTGTCGAGTCGTTGTTCAGCAGAGTGTTTCCTTGGTGTCCTCGGTTTTCCCCGCTTCCAGTGTCCGTGTTCGCCTGTTCCAGTGTCTGCCGTCTGCGTGTCGTTGTGTGTTCCTGGTTCCCGTGTCCCTTGTTTCACCTCCACGCCGCGCACTTGGATGTCACCGCTTCACGTCACCATCTACAGCCCATTGAGTCTCTGCGCCGTCAGTTCCTGGACATTTCTCTGTTTATTCATCACCTTCAATAAATACATTTCGCACTTGAATCCAGTCTCCTCAGGCTCATGACAGAACGACTCGACCCCACGATGGATTCAGCGAATGCACCCAACTGGCAAGAGTTTGTTGCTAACAACATGGCGCGCCTGGACAGGCAGGAGGAGCAGATGTTGGCCACCGGGCGCGCCGTTTCTACACTGGCGGCGCAGATGTCCGAGCTCGCCAGCAAATTCCAACAGCTGCCTGTTCCCGCTGCGCCAGCCACACCGCCGGCCCCTCCCCCCATCAGCCGCCCCACAGGTCAGTCAGAACCACATTTACCACCACCTGAACGTTATGCCGGGGAACCGGATTTTTGCAGATCTTTTATCACTAAGTGTTCAGTCTTCTTTTCATTGCAACCTCAAACATACTCCACCGAGCAAGCCAAGGTGGCCCTGGTCATTACGTTACTCTCGGGGCGGGCAGCCAAATGGGGTACGGCGGTGTGGGAGAATCAAGACCCGTGCTGCTCCTCGTTCCAGGCCTTCGCGGAGGAGATGAAGAGAGTTTTCGACCGGTCGGCAGTCGGCCGCGAGGCAGCACGCAGGTTATCCGATCTCAAACAGGGAGATCGGTCGGTCTCCGACTACGCCATCGAATTCCGTACGCTCGCGGCCGACTGCAAGTGGAACGAGGAGGCGCAGTGGGACAGGTTCCTGCATGGGCTGGCTGACCGTGTCCAACGAGAGATATACGCCCTGGATCTACCCCCACAACTCAATGGTCTCATCGAGCTGGCGCTTCGAGTAGACGCTCGTTTGGAGCGCAGTAAGTTCCGCTCCACCCCAGCGGTAGGTCCAGGGTCCCCCTCGGTAGTCCCACCACAACATCCCGGCACGGTCAGTTCCTCGTCCGATCATGAGCCCATGCAGGTTGGTCGAGCTCGGCTTTCCCGGGAGGAGAGAGAACGCCGCCGAGCCCTAGGTTTGTGTATTTACTGTGCCGGCGAGGGGCATTTCATCCTCCAGTGTCCGGTAAAAGCACGCGCCCGCCAGTAAGGAGGGGGCTACTGACGGGCGCAGTCACCATGAACCGGACCTCCTCTTCGACTCTCCTCCCGGTAAGACTTCAATGGGCCAACGAATCTCGTCACTGTTATGCACTACTGGACTCCGGGGCTGAGGGCAATCTCATGGATCATTCCTTCGCACGTCAACACAGGATCAACACTGAGCACCTCACCCATTCCATTGCCGTCAACGCCTTGGGCGGCCAAAGCCTTCCGGACATTGCTCTCAGAACCATTCCACTCACACTGATCACAGCAGGTAACCACAGAGAGACCATAGACTTTTTTATCACGGACTGTCCCTCTGTTCCCATCGTCCTCGGTCATCCCTGGCTAGTCAAGCATAACCCCAGGGTTGACTGGGGACACAATAGCATTCTTAACTGGAGTGATCAGTGTCATGCCTCTTGTCTCGTGTCTGCACGTTCGTCTGTGTCTAGTTCTGTGTTGCAGGAGGAGCCGATGAATTTGTCTAACGTGCCCTCGGAGTACCTCGACCTGAAGGAAGTGTTCAGTAAGTCTCGGGCTGCTTCTCTTCCTCCGCACCGTCCCTACGACTGTGCGATAGATATTCTGCCAGGTATGTCTCCGCCTAAGGGCAAGTTATACTCTCTTTCCATTCCGGAGAGGGAGGCCATGGAGAAATATATTTCTGATTCTTTGGCTACCGGGTTCATCCGCCCCTCTTCTTCTCCAGCGGGGGCGGGATTCTTTTTTGTGGGGAAGAAGGATGGGTCTCTGCGACCTTGTATTGACTACCGAGGGTTGAACAACATCACGGTAAAGAATACCTATCCTCTACCGCTAATGTCTTCAGCCTTCGAGAGGTTGCAGGGAGCATCAATCTTCACAAAATTGGATTTAAGGAATGCTTATCATTTGGTCCGCATAAGAGAGGGGGATGAATGGAAGACAGCATTTAATACCCCCAGGGGACACTTTGAATACTTGGTCATGCCGTTTGGGCTGTCCAACTCCCCAGCTGTCTTCCAAGCACTCGTCAATGACGTGTTGAGAGACATGATAGACCAGTTCACGTATGTTTACCTGGATGACATACTGATTTTTTCCTCGTCTCTCCAGGAACATGTTCAACACGTCCGGCGAGTGCTCCAAAGGTTACTACAGAATGGTCTTTTTGTCAAGGCGGAGAAATGCGTTTTTCATGCACAGTCTGTTCCTTTTCTAGGGTATATCATCTCGTCGGAGGGAGTGTGCATGGATCCCGACAAGGTTAAGGCTGTGGTAGAGTGGCCAACCCCGGACTCTCGCAAGGCCCTGTTGAGATTCCTGGGGTTCGCCAACTTCTACCGACGTTTCATCCGCAACTTCAGCCAGCTAGCCGCTCCTCTGACAGCCTTGACCTCCCCCAGAACTACGTTCAGGTGGTGCAACGCCGCCGAAGCGGCGTTCTCCAAACTTAAGAGCCGCTTCGTTTCGGCTCCCATTCTGATCGCCCCTGATCCCACACGTCAGTTTGTGGTGGAGGTCGACGCTTCAGAGGTGGGGGTAGGTGCGGTTCTCTCCCAGCGCTCTCCCTCAGACGATAAGATGCACCCTTGCGCGTTTTTTTCCCATCGTCTGTCCCCAGCCGAGCGTAATTATGATATTGGTAACCGAGAGTTGTTGGCAGTCAAGCTAGCGTTGGAGGAGTGGCGTCACTGGTTAGAGGGGTCAGGGGTGCCCTTTCTAGTTTGGACCGATCACAAGAACTTAGAGTACATCAGAACCGCCAAAAGACTCAACTCCAGGCAGGCGCGGTGGGCCCTTTTTTTCGGACGTTTTGATTTTTTGTTATCTTACAGGCCGGGGTCCAAAAACATCAAGCCCGATGCCTTATCACGCATTTTTGATTTTTCCGAGCGCCCGTCTACTCCCGAGTGTATTTTTCCTGAGAGACTCATTGTTTCTTCACTCGTGTGGGAGATCGAAGCGAAGGTCAAATCGGCCTTAGAAGGGGTAACGCCTCCGCCCGGGGGTCCGCCGGGTCGATTATTTGTGCCGGAGGAAGTCAGATCCGAGGTCATCCGATGGGGTCACTGTTCCAAAATAGCTTGTCATCCAGGAATCAGTCGCACTAACTTCTTAGTTAAACAACGATTCTGGTGGCCTAAGATGGCCTGTGACATCCGAGATTTTGTTTTGGCTTGTTCCGACTGTGCCCAGGGTAAGACTTCCAATCGTTCACCAGATGGGTTGCTTCAGCCGCTGTCAGTGCCTTCGAGACCCTGGTCCCACATCGCGCTAGATTTTGTAACCGCCCTCCCACCCTCCCAGGGGAACACGGTTGTTTTAACCGTAGTGGACCGGTTCTCGAAGGCAGCACATTTCATACCCTTACCCAAATTACCATCCGCTAAGGAGACAGCGGCATCTGTCATTGAACACGTCTTTCGTATTCATGGCCTCCCGACAGACGTGGTCTCTGACAGAGGGCCCCAATTTATATCCAAATTCTGGAAAGAGTTTTGTAAGTTACTGGGGGCGACTGTAAGCCTGTCTTCGGGTTTCCATCCCCAGAGCAACGGCCAGACCGAACGAGCTAACCAAGACCTTGAGAGATGTTTACGGTGTACGGTGTCACAGAATCCGTCTTCCTGGAGCCAACAACTCCCGTGGGTTGAGTACGCACATAACTCGTTACCAGCATCATCCACGGGCCTTTCGCCGTTTGAGTGTAGTCTAGGGTACCAGCCACCTGTTTTTCCCAGTCTGGAATCCGAAGTCGCGGTCCCCTCCGCTCACGCATTCATCCAGAGGTGCCGTCGCACTTGGAGTAGAGCCCGCGAGACTCTGCTACAAGTGGGGGCGCGCACCAAGGCCCAGGCCGATCGCCACCGGTCGAAGCCTCCCGTCTACGTCGTGGGTCAAAAAGTGTGGCTTTCCTCCAAAGATATTCCTCTCCGCTCCGTGTGTAATAAACTGGCTCCCAAATTCATTGGCCCGTTCCCTGTCACCAAGATCATTAGTCCGGTGACAGTCCGCCTCAAACTACCTCCCGCGTACGGGAGGATTCATGCCGCCTTTCATGTTTCCAAAATTAAGCCCGTTTTTCGTTCTCGCATTAATCCGCCCACCCCGGTTCCTCCACCGCCGCGTCTCGTAGACGGGGAACCTACTTATTCGGTAAACCGTATTCTGGATTCAAGGAGGAGGGGACGCGGATTTCAGTACTTGGTGGACTGGGAAGGTTACGGCCCGGAGGAGAGAAGTTGGGTACCTGCCAGAGACATATTGGATCACTCCCTCATCGATGATTACAATCGACAGGTAAGTGCCTCTGGGAGCGTCGAGAGACGCTCCTAAGGGGGGGGGTACTGTCACGGTTTGCGAATTCATTGTCTCTTAGGATTGACTGTGTATGATTGTGAGATGAATGTGGGAGGCGTGGTCACTGATCACCGCCACCATCATCGCACACACCTGAATCCCATCTCCTTCTGCCTATTTAGTTCACCTCTTCCCTCACCACTGTGTCGAGTCGTTGTTCAGCAGAGTGTTTCCTTGGTGTCCTCGGTTTTCCCCGCTTCCAGTGTCCGTGTTCGCCTGTTCCAGTGTCTGCCGTCTGCGTGTCGTTGTGTGTTCCTGGTTCCCGTGTCCCTTGTTTCACCTCCACGCCGCGCACTTGGATGTCACCGCTTCACGTCACCATCTACAGCCCATTGAGTCTCTGCGCCGTCAGTTCCTGGACATTTCTCTGTTTATTCATCACCTTCAATAAATACATTTCGCACTTGAATCCAGTCTCCTCAGGCTCATGACAGGGCCAAGCAGTACTACTGTTACTAGTGGAAGAAGTCGTAAACCCATTTGTGAAATAATGGAAATTATCCTGAAATTGTTTTGAGATCACCACAACATTTTTCTTTGAACTGATAGCCAAAATTGCTCCGCATATATTCTGGAAATTAATTTACTCTTTGCTTGTACCAGAAGAGATTTTGCAATACACTGGTTCCATATTGTCAGTTTTGTGCCATCACATTAATTGATCAAATACAATTTTAGAAAAAATTAACTGAAATGTACAGTAGATTCTTGTTTCAGCCTCTCTTTGATAAAATTGTGCTAACACTGTCACATATGCTGGAGGAGTCTGACTGCACCACATTTCACAAAGTCTATATTTTAAAAATATATTCAGTGTTCTGATATTGGTTCAAGCACTGACTCCTCTTTTCAGTTTTATGAACTAAACCAATTCTAGTCAGAGCACTTGACATTGTAATGTCGTGTATAATGTTGTATATCGTGTATAATCTAATATTGTACATATTATCATGCAACCAGCATTTAACTGTTTTTTTTGTTTATTTTTTATTCAATCTTATACTTTGTTTGTTTTATTTTTAGTAATACTGTATATGTCCACATCTATTAGGATTGGTTTTGCATGCTTTGCATATTAATAACAAGCCACAAAATGTTATTTTGATCTGTTTCACTTTTTCTTTCAATTTCTCTTTATAACTTGAACCCCACACAGGTGTTTAAACAAATGTAATAATATGTGAATTATAGATTGTGGGTTTGATGTGGCTTGACATCAAAGGGGGAAAGTGAATGAGTATTTGTACAGCTTCACATAGACTTTGTATCACTGGGCTCCAACTCTTAGAGCACAGTAATATAGAGCTGAATCTGACAGAGTCACACCATCAATCGTGAATTCAGTGGATGTTTGTGATGTTGTCGACTGAAAGCGAGCATCAGAGGGGTTCCCACTTGTAGAAGCTGATCGGGCAGGTTTAAATATTAAATACTGAGGTTCACTTTTAGTATGCTGTCTGTACCAGTGCAAATAAACATAACTGCTACTGCTTGTATCATATGAGCAGCTAAGGGTCACAGTCTCGCCTTCCTTCTTTGTAACACTAGTTTCTTTATCTGGCCCAATCTGATCTGCACTCATAACACCTAAACAAAAGAGATAAGAACATTTCGGAGTCAAGTTGCACAAAATGATTTCTTACAGTGTTGTTCAACATCACTAGAATGAAAAAAGTGTCTCATTGTAAACCTACCTGAAGTCAGAAATAATATCAGAAATAGATGTTTTTCCATGTTTATTATTACAGTAGGTCAGATCAATGTATTAATGTTGTCTGATCTGATGTTAATGCTTTAGTGCAGCGCTCACACAAGAGGTGTGTCTTTAGACTTCTTACGAAAACCAATGGTTTCAGATGTAGGAGATTGGTTGTACGTGACCGTTTTGAACACAATAACAAGAGCCTTGAAAAAACAGTTTTGGTCTGGTTAAAGAACAGACATGTTCTTTAACAAGTTGAAGAGATAAAAATTATTAAAACACAATGGAAATACTGTAGATCTGCTCTCCTAGAGTAGAACCTTGAGTAGAACTTTACAACAGTTGTAAGTTTCATTTTGAACTTTGAATGACATGATTATTGATGGTTTCCCACAAATAGCACTTTATTACATTTACTGATATGATTGTCACCTCGTGAAATGTCACATTATGTGTTTCCACTTGGTTTCATGTTCTTTAAGAAAATTTGGAGAGGTTTAAATTATTTAGCTTGTTTTTGTATGAGTGTTGAGTGTGTTTCTGTCACATTATTTAACTATTCCTCATTTAATATATAGAGAATGTGAAGATACGTTATGCAACGTTCCATGCTGGGGCAGCGCCGCCATCTTTTTTCCCCAGACCAGATCGAGTAGTGACAATCAGAAATCCCGGCCTTCAACTCATTTCATTGGATATGGTTAAGGTGAAGAATAGAGTTAGGGATTGGTGTTTGGTGTCATTTATAAGCCGGCAAACTGTGAGAGTCATCCCTGATAGCACACGTACATCTCAGAGTACATGTCAGAGTACATCTCACGTACATGTCTATTTGATGTTCATGTTTACATCTGGAAGATCTATATTTTAGTGTTTACTCGTTTCTAATACGTCTATCGGACGTTTCCTGTCAGACGTTAAATGGACTTTTAGAAAATGTCTTTAAGATGATTCTGATTACGATTGCAAAACTGACATCTTCAAGACATTTCTCATTTGTTTGTAAACAGTAGATGCATTCCAGGTTAGACAGAAATCTTGCAGACGTACATGTGCAATCTTGGATATCCTAAATGTTTTGAAGATTAGAACATTACAAAGAAAATACATTTAGGGAATACATTTCAGTAAATTTAAATGAATAATGTTTATAAATGCTAAATATTTGTCCCTCTATTGTTTGCCAGTTTTAAGGCATTTAATGTTTTTAGTGTGTAATGATAATCAAGTTTTAAAATACAAATTATTTTTAAAAAATGTCAAAGACACACTACACATGTACACAGATTTATTGTTTGCCAAGAGAAATAGAAAGAAAATGTAAGATGTAAGTTGGCTGTTTGGCTATGGGTTGGGAAGATCATTCTACCAGCAAAGAACACTGAACGAAAATTCTCGTTAAACGAGTGATTTTGTGCCAAGAGAAGAAACGAGAAGAGACAACATTAAATGATAATGTAATGTTTACTAAAAGCTAGATGGTGGTGATGTGCTAATTCAGGAAGTACTTTCCTATATCATATTTCCTTTTCCTTAGACCTAAACCTGATTCAATCTGTTCCTTGAATGCAATGTAACTCGCTTTGGATAAAAGTGTGTGCCAAAACGCAGTAAAAAGTGTTATACCTTTCAGCAAAACACACAGGTGTTTCAACAAGTGTAACGATTCTGAGAATTATAGATTGTGGGTTTGATGTGGCTTGACATTAAAGACAAAAAATAAATTTAAGTTTTTGTACAGCTGCACATAGACTTTGTATCACTGGGCTCCAACTCTCAGAGCACAATAATAGAGAGCTGAATCTGATAGAGTCACACTGTTAATATTCAGTTCAGTGGATGTTTGAGATGTAGTCGACTGAAACCGTTGATCTGGTATATTATCAGCTCCGCTGGATGATCGAGCACCTTTATACAGTAAATACTGAGGTTCTGTATCAGGATACTGTCTGTACCAGTAAAGTCTAACATAATTGCTACTTGTTTCATATGAGCAGCTCAGTGTCACAGATTCTCCTTCTTCACCAGTACTTGTTGCTCCCTTGTTTGGTCCGATCTTGTCTGCAGCCATCACACCTGCAAACATGAACATAAAAATGTGCTTACATTTTAAAAGTCATTTGGTCAAATTACACTCAATTATCTCATTTTCGTTAGCTCTGGCATCAAAGTATAGTTAACCTGAAGTGATGATTAAAATCAGAACCAAGTGTCTGTCCATGTTCAGTAATTCAGATCAGTTCTGTTGATGCTCTGGATTTCAGTGACTCATATAGTCATACAGTCACTCAGGAACTTCCTGCTCTCTGTTGAGATGATTGTTTGGAACACAAGCGAGTGCAGATCTTTCGTTCTTTGTTTGAAAGTATTGCAATTTCCACTATTCTATGCACCCAAAAAACGATTGACTTGATATTTTTGGATCTTTATTTAAACAAAATTAACCATATCTGTGTATTTAGTAAATGCTACATATTCATATTTAGTAAATGGAAAGGGAGGCGCTAATGATCCGGTAATAAGGCTTGATAATATGAATATGTGGTGCATATCGCCATCTTATGGTTAAAGCATTACAAAATGGCTTTACAAATGGGAATGAAGAAAAAAAAAAATATATATATATATATATGTATGTATTTTATTTTCGTTTATTATTTTTTTTAAATGCAGTTACATTGTGAAATGCATCTTTTGACTTACAGCACATAATCAATTTAATGTTGAGTTTGTACAAAGATTTTATATCTTATTTTAAACATGGGCCTTTGAATGTGTTCCATCTGATTTTAGTTCGAAGTGTCTGGGTTGGCAATTTGGGAATGTATTTCTTTCGATTGTTGTGTGCTTCAGTCTGTTTAGTTGAAGGCATAATTATAGCAATGCCTTTTCAGTGTCATGTTTTTGTACAGTGTTCTTGTGTTTCCTGTGACTGTGGGCCTCAGAGCACAGAAATACACAGCAGAGTCAGACACTTCAGCAGAGGAGATCTCCAGATCCACATGTTTAATCTCTTTTGTAGCTTGTTTTTCTTTTCTGATCTTGGTAGAGAACCTGTGATCTACCTCAGATTCCTTAGTCTCTTTCACACTCTCTAAGATAAGCACAAGAAACTGAGGAGCTGATCCGGGATACTGACGGTACCATAGAAGTGAATTTGCAGAGGAATAACTGCAGGATAATGTAACTGTTGAAGTCACTGCAGCAAATTCTTCAGGGTTGACTGGTGTGATTTCATCTCCAAAACCCAGACCTGGAAAAGAACAACTATTAAATTTCTAATAGTTTGGGTTTAATAGTTAATTTTATTTTCAATTTTGATTTAAAAAAATTACATTTTAGGACGAAGTAAATATGTTTACATTTTCAAATACATAAGAAAGCTAATTTAAGATGAGAGAATTTTTGAAAAAATATTGTATGTATATTTTCTAATTAGCAATGCAAATGGACACAAAACATACACAAATGTACTCACAATTCAGGGCAGAGAGCAGAATGACTGTATGAAGGATCATTGTACATGTGTGTGTTCACTACAGCACAACTGAGCTTTGTGAAAGTTTAACCAGTGTAACAAGATCATCTGAGATGCTAAACTCCTCCTGTTTCATCTTCTAGTTTGATGCAAAAAAAACAAAACAGTTTATGCTAAATTACATTTAGTCATTCTAATGAATGTGATTTCTACTCCAGGCCAAGAAATGAGATGTATGAGATGAGAGATAAAAGATTAAAATAAAAACGTTTGTTAATTATTGAGCCCCAGCAAAATCTGTGAAGTGTGAAATGGTTTTAAACTTGGTTAAAATGTGTTAAATGTAAACAAGAATACAGTTATTGGCAGCTGAAGACATTAATTAAACCGATATTTTGATAAACAAAATGTAAATGACAGGTGATGTGAAAATGGCTCATTCCAATTCAGTGAAAACATGGGAGCATTATGCAGTTTTTTCCCTGTATGGCTGATTATTTTATCTGGTATAATGTGTCTTCCTGAGTTTTTGTATGAGTGTTGAGTGTGTTTCAGTCACTGTGGGCTGCAGAGCACAGTAATACACAGCAGAGTCAGATCCACGCACATCCTGGATCGTCAGTGGAACTGTTCTTGATGTGGAGTTCAATGTTGCAGAAAATCTCTCCTTAAAATCAGGTTCAGTAGTTCCTCCACCAAATGTATTTTTATTTAGAATGAACTTTGGTGATCTGTTTGGCAGTTGTTTGTACCAGAAGAGGTATGGATTTGTATCAGCTGTGGTATAATTACACCTTAAAATAACTTGATTTCCTTCACTTGCATTCATTTTTCTTGAAGACTGTTCAACCCTGTCCTGTCCTGAGCACACTGGAAAAATTGTAAAAAGCAAATCATTAACATGAATTATTTGCAAAGTAAGCTTAAACATTTAATTAATTAAATTATACTTATTTTCTATGTAAATGTACAGAGAAATGTACAAAAATTGCTTACCATCATAATGTGCTATGAAACAGAGGGAAATCAAAGCCCAGCTAAACATAGTTAGTCTATAAGATAAAAGAACTGACATTCACTCAGCTGCTTTTAAAAACTGTCTCACAGAGCTCTGTGTTAACTGTCACATGCAAGAAAACAAAGCTGCTCCCTTGTGGATAAAGTTTGAAATGACTAAAAATGTGTTATATGTAACAAAATTAGGATTAGCCTAAAATGTTCCAAATTGCATCCAAATGAGTAAACTAACATTTCTACCTACAAGAATTATACATATTTCTAACTTCATCAATTTTTGGCTTCCGGTAATGGCCATACACAGGTCAAGATGCAGCAGATGAGTGACCTCTGACCCGATACATGACATATTGACGGACACAGAAGAGCAGAGGATAGAGCAAAACAAAACACCAGTCACAAATTAGAAGTTTAAAACAAGTGATTATAGTTTATAAAATTCTTAATATGGATATTTTTCTTTCAAATCTGCTTTGCTTCTGAAGGCCTTCTTATTAGCCCCCTAGAGCCAAATGGATTACTTTTATATGTGCTTTTTGGGCAACAAAATCTAAGGTACCATTTACTCCCATTAATAATGCTTGGAAAAGCAAGGATTTTTAAAATATATATAACTCTGATTGTGTTTAGCTGAAATAAAGTCATGTACACCTAGGATGAGTTGAGGGTGAGTAATTAATGGGACAATTTTATTTTTTGGGGTGAACTAACCCTTTAAGGGTCCAATTTCTCCTTAACTGTGGAACCCCATTGTGTCCTTTTTTGTACAAGTATGTTTTTGTACAGTGTTCTTGTGTTTCCTGTCACTGTGGGCACCAGAGCACAGTAATACAGAGCAGAGTCTTTCAGAGCAGCAGATGAGATCTTCATATCCACATGGTTTTGTTTTTCTTTTCTGATTTCAGTAGTGAATCTTTGATCTACACCAGATGTCTGAACTTGTTTTGTACTCTCTGAGATGAGCACAAGGAATTCAGGAGCTGATCCGGGATACTGACGGTACCAATGTAAAGACCATGCAGAAGAATAGCTGCAGGTTAAGGTAACATTTGAACCCTCAGCAGCAAACTCCTGTGTTTTGTCTGGTGTAATAGTATCTCCATTACTGGCACCTGCAAAGAAAAGCAAAACTGTCTCAAAGGGTGCAAAAATTAATTGTGAGCATTTCAGAAGCCCATAAATAAAACCCTATATTTAATTCCCGAACTGTGATGATTAAGGACAGCATCAAAATGATTGTACTTACATGCTAAAGCAGAGAGCAGAATAACTGAATGGAGTATCATTGTTTGTGTGCTTACAGTCTCTGCTTGAATGATCTTATGACAGTCACTGCCAGGTTCACCAAAATACCCTCTGATTTGTTGAGCTCCTCCTTCCTCACCACCTGGGGAAAATGGAATGCATCAAAAAATCTATTATCACTGTCATCTGAACAAAATTTGCATTTAATTTGTAGCTAAATGTATCTTTGAGTGAAATTTAGGGAGCTGAATATGTGTAATGTTCTTTAGATGCAATACTGTGTGTCAGGTGTTTGTATAGAGCTGATTGTGAATCAGAGTGTTTTATTCTATAATAATTGAGCAAAACATATTTGTAGCAAGGGGAAATGTGACCTATGAATGTCATAACAAAATTTAAAAATGGTCATAATACTTTTTTGCGTTGGCAGTGAGCAGCACTTTATGAAGTTTGATGTCACATCGATGCATTCAAAAAAGAGTAAAACAGTTTGTTTCTTTGTTTTGTTGTTTTTATAAGCTGCATTAATCAGCAAGCTCTTAGTTCTTTCCAGAATGTTTATGTTTCAGTCACAGTAGGATTCAGAGCACAGTAATTCACAGCAGAGTCACTCCAATGGTGTGTCCGAAGGCACGGAGACATAGGAATAACTGAAATCGACTTTAATAAACAAACTCAAAATAAACAATGTAAATCTACAAAGAAAAAGGCCCTTCTTGTGAAAAATGTCAAACAGGAGTATAAGGAAACCAGGAACAATGAGAGACACAACTTGCTACAAACATCAACGGACAAAAGCTGAAGGTAACACAGGGTAGACATACACAAGGGCTGATGAGGGAACAAAACACGTCTGACAAGACTAACGAGGTGATTGATGATCAGACAGGTGATTGGAAAAAAGACTGGGAGAGGATGGGACGAACCATGAAGTAAAACGAGACATGACAGACATGTGACAGTCAGACACATGCACATCCCGGATTGACTGAGAAACTGAGCTTGAGGATTTGTTGAAATCTGCATGGAATATTTCCCTCAAATTCTTCTGCACTGCTGCTACATCCAGTTGAGAGTTTGAGCAGGTATCCACTGGTTTTATGGGAATCCACTGATTTATGTTGGTATCATAAAGATAAGAGAATGGATCACTGATACTGTAAGTGCAATGAAGTGTAACCACACCATGTTCAGAAGCTGTTTGAAATCTTGTTGACTGATTGACAGAATCTTGTGTATTGCACTCTGTCAGGAAAAATTAAAAGCATTGAAACAAATTAGTTTTCAAATTCATTATGATTTAAGGGGATTATTACATTTAAAAGCAAAGTTACTTTACATAGAACAGCAGCAAATAGAAGCAAACTCTTCATTCAGATTAATATAGTTAACATACAAGCATATAAAAACTTAAAATGCAAGATATTAGTGAATTGTTATTATAATGAGCATGATTCAGCCTGAGTTTAGATTTCACTGTATATGTTTGCACAGGTTAAACACATTTAGGAGAATCTTACATGCATAATAGGCTACAATTCTGCAAATAGTTGCCATGTTCTGCAATTATATTTAAATAAAACAGTTCTAGGTGACTTTTTACCTCTTGTACTTTTAATATTTTTACTGTACAGACTAAAAAGTTTAATTTTAAAGATTAAATTTTAACCTTTAATTTAAGGTACAGAAATGTTATGCTGCATTCATTCAGGAAACTAATGAAACAATATTTGTATGCTTTTAAATGTTTCTTTTATGCCTTAATTAATCTACTTCACACAGGTGTTGCCACACATTTTATTACATTAGTGGCTGGATAGATTGGGGTTTTGATTGTGGTTTTCACTAGGTCAAAATATCTTCAGGTTTTTGTATGACATGTTTCATATTTTGTATCACTGGGCTCCTACTCTCAGAGCACAATAATAGAGAGCTGAATCTGACAGACGTACATCATTAATAGTGAGTTCAGTGGATGTTTGTGATGCAGTCGACTGAAAGCGATCATCAGAAGTGTCAGCAGCACTCAGCGATCGAGCACCTCTGTATGTTAAATACAAAGGCTCTGCATGTGGATACTGTCTGTACCAGTAAAGTCGAACATTATTTTCGGTTGTGGTATATGAGCAGCTCAGCTTGACAGTTTCTTGTTCTTTTCTGACAAAATGTGTCTCTTTATTTGGCTCGATATTGACACCAGACACCAAACCTGTGAACAGTAAACAGAATGTAAAAAAGTAAAATAAGATTAAATCATTTTTTTTTAGGTTTTTAAATCACTGTTTCATTATCATTTGCTGAATAATTAATGTACCTGTTCCTGTGACTACAATGAGCAGAAAGCACCTGTCCATATTGAATAAGATCGGTAGTTCTTTGTTGAGCCTTTCAATGTTCTGCACTGTGCGTGAGACACTGAAGTATGTAAATACACCCATGAACTTCCTGCTCGTAGTCACATGCTGTCTGACTGTCAGGTCTGTTTGGCCTGTTACAAAAAGTCTGCATTTTCTTGTAAAAATTGACATAAATCAAAATGTCTGTCCTTCTGAGATATAGACAACATAAAATGTGTATTGCCTGAAATATTGTGAATGTCACGCAGCTGTCATGGACTTGGTTTTCCTTAGTTGTCTGTTTAGTAATTTAGTTCACCTGTCAACTCATTAGTTCCTCTGTGTACATCGTTCCATGTCTATTTTCGTTTATTTTGTGGCGGAGTTTGGAAGTTTCTCTATTCAGAAACTTGAATGACAACAACGTGTTATCATTTGTCAAAAACACTAATCCTGATTCTCCTTAATCTTTCTGTTGTTTACACAATGTACCCCTGACACACACTAACTCATCTTTATAGAAATTATAGAAGTACTCTCTTATAAATGTTCTAGATGTCAAGGGTGTATCCAGTGTCCTTGTGTGTTTCCTGTCACTGTAATGAGGATGTGTGTTGCTACTAAAACTAATAATATTTCTTTGAATAAAATGGCCATGATGCATTTCTGTTCAGAGTACAGTAACACAGTCATGTAAATATTTCATGATTATCTTTTATTGTAATTGTGTAAACATAAATAAGAAGGTAATCAGCAATGATCTATTTCACATCAGTTAAGTGGGGACTGATTTCAAGAATCATAAGATTCATATGATTATATATATTATATTATTATTATTATTATATTTTATATATATATATATATATATATATATATATATATATATATATTCATACAATCATATGATTTATTGTTCATGAGGTTTATACAGTGTGGATGAGTTTCCTGTCAATGTGGGCGTCAGTGCGCAGTAATACAGCGCAGAGTCTGTTACTTCAGCGTTTAAGATCTCCAGGTTCACAAGATTGTTGTTTTTATCAACTTTTGGTATAAGACGAGGAGGAAGAGGTTCACTTGTGATTCCATGTGGATAAATGTATGCGAGGAACTCTGGTTTGGATCCCAGATACTGACGATACCAGTGAAGGTTTGTTACAGCTCCATCGTACTTGCAGGACAGACTGACTTTGTCTCCTACAGATTTAATCACCTTGTTTTCCAGTTGTGTTATTGATTGTCCAAACGTCTCCCCTGCAAGGCAAGCATTAAGTGTTTTATCAAACTTACCCAAAGAGAGAATCATGCTGAAGTGTTGGTCAGTTAGCATTATTACAACTCCAAACATTGTAAAAAATAAAATAAAATAAAAAAACAGAAAACATATGATTAAAGGTACATTTCAGTAAATCAGGTCTAGAACAAGTACATTTCTCTTACTTTTTATCAGCAATAGCAGAAGCAGAACACACAGGATCGTCATGTTCATAGTGTAGGAAGAAAGTGAGTTTAGTTTGCTTTGCTCTTTATCAGATCTCAAAGGCTCCACCTATCTGTCATTGTAAGAAGATGAGGATGCCACAGAGACTCAGACAGGCTGGATGAGATCACACACAGTGAGGTTTTTTAAGAAGTAAATACAAGGATTTGTGATAGCAATGATCACTGTGGCTGTGGCTGATGGATGAGAGGAAATCTGAGTCTTGGCAGAAGGCCGTAGACATTGGTTTAAACGAAGAGACACTGGGCATGACCAGGAGCGACATTGTACCAGATAATGTTTGCCAATCACTGGGGTGAGTCCATGTGCATGGTAGCGAACCCAGACAATGATTGCAGAGTGAGGCGAGTCTTTGAGAACGCTGTGCGCGTCTGGCTGCCGCTTCACGCTGTGAACGCCAACTTCTGCTTTCACCTGATTGAATTTGTCACGCATGTTGTACTCTTGGACTACTTTTTTCTGGCTGTGATTATCCGGTTCTTCTACCATTGGAATTATCCTGCAACTTTGGTCACGCACCTTTCCACCTGCTGCGAGCCCTCGCTGTGTCTGCTGGATTACGGTCTTCCCGTTGGCCGCCTCGTCACGGTTGGTGAGTGAGTCTGCACTCTCTCTCTGACTGTCTCGTTAATTGCGCGGTCTTTCCTGCTGACCCTCTGATCGTTCGACACCTCTGGCTGAGTCGGTCTCCACCCTCTCTGCTGGTAGTGTTGCTGTTTGCGGACGGCGTCGTTGCTCCCCGGGCTGGAGTTGTGGATGTGTATTTCGTCGCACTGCTCACTCAGCTGTTTTGCTTTTTTTGTGTCAATGCGTCGGATAATGCTGGACAAAAAGTTTGTTTTTCTTTTTCTCGTTGTTAGTGGCATCTACAGCATGTCATTAACATACTCTACTTCTGTTTTGCGGACCATTAACTGCCATCTGCGTCTTGACTCTGGGATCTATGAACTTTGTCGCTCGCTGGGGATTCTTCGCCGACCACGCTACGTCCATCGCTCTGCCAGGCACTTGCGCAATGAATATCGCACTACTGCGGACTGCATTCCCTCGATCTGGACCAGTAGATCGGTCGTTCATAGGACTTCGTGTCGTTCAAGAGATACAGCTTTACTAAGGTCCCTTGCCAGGGAAAATTGTCCCACGTCTCTGTGGTAGGGGTGGTGGCCTGGCAGTGGTATATCGTGATACTATGAAAATTATCATGACTGAATTTCATGATGCTAAATCTTTTGAATACATGGCTTTTAAAGTGCTTGCTTGTACAACTCTGTTGGTCATATTAATATATCGTCCTCCTAAGTCTCTGTCAAATTTCTTCTCTGAGCTCAATGAGCTACTCACTCTGGCCTTTGCTGTATCCTCCCATGTTATGCTGCTTGGTGATTTTAATATCCATTTTGACACTGTCTGTTCTAATACCAGTGACCTTACATTAACTTTGGATAATTTCAGTCTCAGACAACATGTTGATTTTCCTACTCACAGCCGTGGTCACATGCTTGATCTTGTTTGCACGTCAGGAATTAATAACGTCTCTGTCTCTGGAACACAAACTGGTATTTCTGATCATAAACGTATTACTGTTAGATTTGACTTTCCTCTTCCTGAACCTCATCTCAAAACTACTATTAATTATCGCAATGTTAAATCTGTCGATCCACTGTCATTCTCAGACTCTATTAATGCATCTTCTCTGTCTTCTTACTCTGATTTATCTTGTCCTTCAGCTGTACTTTCAACTTACAACTCTGCTATTTCTGAAGCCTTAGATAATCATGCTCCTATGTTAACTAAGCTGGTACCTACTTCTCATACATCACCCTGGTATACAACTGAGCTCCGACTCCTTAAACAAACTGGCAGACGCCTTGAGCGCCGATATAGGAAAAGTGGCCTGGAGGTGCATTACCAAGATTTCTGTGCCCACCAGTTAAATTACAAATTAGCTCTCAATAACACACGTACAGAATACTACGCCTCTATGATCAACACTGCTAAAAGTCGACCAAAGACATTATTTTCAACTGTTAACAAACTTCTCAACCCATCATCGCATCTCATCACTGGCTCATTTGACCTCTGCAACTCATTTCTCCACTTCTTTGTAAATAAGATAAAATCCATCTATGAAACATTCTCACCTAATTCATCGGAAGTCTTCTCTAACTGGTCCTCATCACAGCCCATAAAACACACTCTCTCTAGCTTTACACCCACCAATATGACAGCTGTTAGAAACTTAATTGCTCATACCAGCTCATCCACTTCTCGGTTGGATCCAGCACCTACTTCACTTCTCAAAAACTGCCTATCTTCTATCTCCTCTCCTATTGCTCATCTAATCAATTGTTCTTTTTCTTCTGGTTCTGTCCCACTATCACTAAAAACAGCTGCTGTCATACCAATTTTAAAGAAACCTGGGCTGGATTCTTCAGTCATGAATAATTTCAGACCCATTTCTAATCTTCCTTTTGTTGCGAAGCTGCTTGAAAAAGTTGTTGCCTCTCAACTACAAGCTCATCTCTCTGTAAACAACCTACCTGATCCCTTTCAATCTGGCTTTCGGTCGGGCCACAGCACTGAAACAGCGTTGGTAAAAATTACTAATGACTTGCTTTTGTCTGCTGATTCTGGTTGTCTTACCATCCTTATCATGCTCGACTTAACTGCTGCATTTGATACTATATCCCATCATATACTCATCTCTCGTCTATCTGCTATTGGCATCACGGGTAATGCGTTATCCTGGTTCATATCGTATCTCACCGATAGAAAATTCTTCGTTATTATTCAGAACTTCAAATCTTCTCCATGTTCTCTCTCTCAGGGTGTTCCTCAAGGCTCTGTTCTTGGACCGCTTCTGTTTAACATTTATCTGCTACCATTAGGTCACATTATCCGTAGTCATGGTCTAAGCTATCATTGTTATGCTGATGACTTGCAAATCTACATTTCAGCCCGCTCCGTCTCCACTCTCCCCCTGGACTCATTAAATACCTGTATTACTGATATTAAAACCTGGCTACATAGAAACTTCCTGAAATTCAATAACAATAAAACTGAGGTCACTGTATTCGGTCCACCATCCATTCTGAAAAAGTCTGAACTGAGTATACTTATTGATGGGTCCTCATTAATTCCATCTCACACTGTTAAAAATCTGGGTGTAACATTTGACTCTGCTCTTACATTTCAAGCTCATATTGGTTCAGTTACCAAGACTGCATTCTACCACCTTCGTAACATCGCCAGACTCCGACCAGCTCTCAGCACTAAAGACACCGAAACTCTTATCAATGCCTTAATAACCTCACGTCTTGACTACTGTAATTCACTGCTTATTGGGCTTCCCGCTAAAACTATCACTAGACTACAATATGTACAAAACTCTGCTGCCAGAGTCATCCATCAAGTCAAAAAACTCTATAACTTTGCTCTATAACCTTCACTGGCTACCTGTCTCTGTCCGCATTCAGTACAAAATTCTTCTGTTAACTTTTAAATGTCTGCATGGACATGCTCCTCATTATTTATCTGAACTTCTGTTATTCTCCTCCACGTACTCTCCGGTCATCTGACTCTAGACTACTCGCTATACCTCGTTTCCGTCTTTCTACTATGGGTGGCAGATCATTCAGTGCTGTGGCCCCGAAACTCTGGAATTCCCTCCCTCTTTCTCTGCGCGACACTGCTACTATTTCCTCCTTCAAGTCTCAATTAAAAACATATCTTTTCTCACAGTACTTCCAAACTTTATCTGCTTAGAATTCTTTTCTTTTTTTTTCTTCTGTATATTTGTATTTATATGTCCTACATTGTTTGAGTATGTCTATTTTGTGTATGTATATTTTGTGTACAGCGACCTTGAGCATGGGAAAGGCGCTATATAAATAAAACTTATTATTAAAACTTATTATTTATAGGGTCACTGATGAGTGATCAATGAGGTGCAGGTGCTAGTACACATGTGACAGAGATCATTGGGGTGGGGTGGTGGGAGAGCCTGGCTGAACCATGGCAGTTTTTGCACTTTCAGTTTTTGTATGAGTGATGAGTGTTTTCTGTCACTGTGGGCTGCAGAGCACAGTAATACACAGCAGAGTCAGACACACGCACATCCTGAATCGTCAGTGGAACTGAAGTTTTGCTGAGATTTGCCTGAAATCTCTCCTTGAATTCATCCTCATTTTGTCCAGTTTTAGCGAATTTATTCAGCATGTACTTGGGTTTTCCATTCACTTTCTGCTGATACCAGAAGAGAGTCGGGTTTGTGTAAGCAGTCTGATATGTACAGTTTATTATTACATCATCGCCTTCAACAGCAGATTGAATCTTTCTATGCTGATCAACTTTGTCTTGAGAATTACATCCTGAAATAGAATTGAAAATATGAATGAAAATGGAGCCCATTTGTTGGAAGGGATATGTACAGTGACACTATTAAATTTCATTTTAAATAGGATATTTGAAAATAATCATTTTTTGATAGCACTACTCACCCCAGATATGTAAAAATAGAATTGCAATGGCAATTTTCCAGAGTGCCATTATATACAATTGAAATCCCCAACTCTACATGCAGAGATGTTGTGATCCCCTTCCTCTTTCTGCATCTGTTAAAGCAGCAATAAATTCAAGTCATTTGTTCTGGCTGCTGGGAGGAGCCTGTGCAACAGTAAGTGTCAATAAATACAGAAGTTTATGTAGTCATAAACTATTACCTAATTTTGCTTAAATGTATAGTAGCCTAATAAAGCTTGTGATTTCATGTATTTGATTTGCTTAATTTTTTTACTCAAAATCACTGAAAATCACAGTAAGGTATCTTATTACTCTGTGCTATAGAATGCTTTGTTCTGTTTGGTTAGTTGTGGCATTCAGCATCAGTCTAATACTTCCTACTATTTTCTATCATCCAGCAACGTGTGCCTGAAACAGGTGCTTAAGTGTAAATCAATTTAATAACTAAGATTACCAAGAACTGTTTTTATTAGATTTAAAAAAGTGTTCAAAACAAATCAATGGGTGCTCTAAAAATGTTTTTGTCAAGTTAAGTCTTGTAGATACTCTGAAGATTTCACCTTCTAAGAAATAGAGAACACAAAAAGATGGATAAGAAGGATAAGAAAGGTATTTAGGAACAGGACATACACAATACAAAATCAGCAAGACAGACAACAGTGACAGAACAGATGAGAGACTGATTTGCTCTTGTAAATCATGCTATCTTCTCACTCACTCACTCACCTTCCTGCTGCTGTTTATGATTATCATATAACAGATAACTTCAATGTTTGTTTTATTTTATTTCTTAGAGCATTTTTTACAGAAAAAGGTTTGCTTGAAGATTTACTCCAAAGGCAAAATTATTCAAAGAATCTACTCAATAAGTGCCAAAAAATTAGTTTTATGTATGTGTGTATATATATATATATGTATGCTGACCACTGAAATGTATTGTATTCTCAAAACCGAGTTCTTAGCGCAAAATGGATAAAATATTTGATGGCTGTGTTTTTACTTAATTTCCTCATATTTATCATAAGCATGGAAATATTAACTAATGAAAATATAAAGAATTTCTCATTTTCTTTTATATAAGTATGTTTTCAATACAATTTGTAAAATATAAATGTGTAACAAAATATCGTAGTATGACCATCTTCTCTCATTACGTATTTGAGATTTGTAACAGCAGGATCTCTGTGTAAATGTGTGAGAACACTGCCATCCTGTGGCAGACATGTACCTGTGCAAATAATACTCTAGACTCATTTGAGATTTATTGTGTCTCAGTTTTCTGAATAACATTAAAGGGCAGGTTAATAGCCATTTAATTTAAATGATGTAAACCTTTCACATTGCCACAAAAATGTACATCCTACAATTAAATGAAAAGAAATCAGTGTCTACCTTTTGTTTCGGAGCCTGTGATTTATTCATTGTTTCAAATTTTCTTTTTGACATACATAATACTGTCAGTTACAGATTCTTTCTATCTGTCTTCATCGCTGTCTTTGTGTTTCTCTCTTGTCTCTTATTATAACAGGTTTTTGTGTAGTGCTGAAGTGTTTCCTGTCACTGTGGGCTGCAGAGCACAGTAAAACACAGCAGAGTCTGATGCTTTGGCAGAGGAGATCTCCAGATTCACATGAAATTGTTCTCCTTTTTCGACTTTAACAGTGAATCTTGGATCTACATCAGACACCTGAGCATCTTTTGCAATTCTGTAAGTGAGTACAAGAAATTCAGGTTTTAATCTTCCATACTGACGATACCAGTAGAGATTATCTTGACCTCCAGAGGCAGTAAAACTACAGGATAATGTAACACTTGAGTCCTCCTCGGCAAAATCTTCTGTTTTGTTTGGTTTGATGACATTTCCAAATACAGCAGCTGAAACACAAAAGATAAAACAAAAAATTTAGTGAGATGTTTTTAAGAGTATTTCTTTTTAACAAACAAAAATAATTGTATCTATCTATCTATCTATCTATCTAATAAAATAACATACCTACCAACTGAGGTGCAGAAAATAAGAACTGAATGCAGATCCATTGTACAAGTGTTCACTGTGAGAGAGTTAGACCGAATCATTTCACAGACTCTGTCAGACACGATTAGATCATGTCAGATCTGAGAACACTGAGTCCCTCCTCTCTGAGTCACATTATACCTGCCTTTCAAGAGGAGAAGAAAAATCTAATCAAGAGTTGTTACAGCTGTACGATATCAAACAAATAAACCAAAATTATTCTGCAAGACTTATTTAAGACAATGATTATCCTCATCAGAATAACAACATTAATAGGTTAATTTCAAAGATATTATAGTGATTTCCCACTGTTTAAAAAGGTGTGACAGCTTTAAAAAACATTTAAGAAAACTCTTGCATAATTAAAATTAAAGCACAATCATGCGATTAAAACTGAAATCAATATAATATTAAATTGTCTTGACCCTACAGAGGATGTTTGGAGATTGATGGTTAATCATTTAAATTGATTGTGTGATGAATATTGTAGTTAATTTCACACTTAAACTCAGTATGACTTTATTATAGCTTTTAAATTTTTAAAATGCTTATTGTAAAGAAACAATCACACACATGTTAAATGCCTCTGCGTTTTTGTATGTGGTTTGAGCTGAGTTTTGTCACTGTGGGCCTCAGAGCACAGTAATACACAGCAGAATCAGACACACGCACATCCTTGATCGTCAGAGGAACTGAATTGGATGAAAGTTCAGAGTGAAATCTCTCCTGAAACTCAGTGCCATTTTCTCCAGTTCCAAACTTGTCCCTTCTCAGGATGTATTTGGGAATGTCATTTGCTCTCTGGACGTACCAGAAGAGGTCTGGCTGTGTTGAAGCTGTCTTGTATGTACAGCCTAATGTCACTAGTTTTCCTTCAACTTCAGTCACATGTTTGACTGGCTGATCAACTTTCTCTTCTGATCTGCACTCTGTAAAGATTTAAAGATGTTTGATATATATTTGATGTTTATCATGAAATCCATATTTTTTTAAATCTATACAAATATTTAAAAAAAAAATTAAAATGAGTAGAAATGCATACCAAGACTGAATAGTGCAAACAGAAATATATTCCTCATCCACCTCATGATCTCTTTGACAAACTGACACTGAAGTCAAAATAAATCCATAAATGAGAGAGTTTTTCTTTCATAAATATCATAAAACTCTGAGGAGGAGCTTGTGAATACCTAAAGGAAACTTCTCTGTTAAGTGGAATACTTAGAGATATTGCCCTCTTTTGGTTGCTTACAAGTGTTGCACAATTGAAATAAAGTAACATGATGTTAAAGATGTTAGCCAGCAACTTAAAGAACATACATTAAAATTATGATAATTCCATCTATTAATTGTTATACTGTTTCGTGAAATTATGCCTTTTTGAAAAGTTTTGTTTGACCTTTTATTCACTTCTTCCCACAACCTGACACAGGTGTTTACAGTTATATCTCAGTTTGAGATTTTAATTTGTTTTTCATAAGCACTTCAAAATGAAATTATATTTGAGTTTTTGTCCGACTTGTTTCATGCTTTGTATCAACTCTTAGAACACAGTAATAAAGATCTGAAACTGACACAGTCGCACTACTAATGAATTCTGTGAATATACGAGAAGTACTTGACAAGAATCGAGTGTCAGAGCTGTGTCTCATAATTATTATTTCATTTTCTACATGTAGTAAATACTGAGTTGTTTTATTGGGATATTGTTTGTATCAGTACAGACATACATATTCGCTGTCTGAATCATACGAGTAGCTCAGTGTTACAAGCTCTCCTTCTGTTTTGATAATCCTGATCCTTCGGTGAGGCTCAATTTTGTCCACAGCCGTCACATCTGCAAACATTAAGCACAATATTAACTTTTTTTTGTCTTAAGTTAAACATTGTATATGAGTAAAGTTTACAGTTGCTTTAAATGAAAATCAATAAAATGTGTTTTAATAAGACAGTGTTTTATCGCGTTTTTAAACTGTTGCTGATCATGGTGAATATGATCAGATCCGTTTTGCATTAAAGATCTCAGTGCTCAGTAATAGCATATTTAATAGTTTTATATATGAAAAATATTCAACAATTTTGTTTGTTCTTTTCATGATCTTTTCTTATAATAGTTCCCTGTGAATGTCTGAGAACACTGACACCTTGTGGCACATTGTACCTGCACAGTCTGTAATGTGATAATGTTTTGAAATCTATGATAATGAACAATGTTAGGATGCTTCTTTGTCTCTGTATCTATTGCTTGTTCTCACTGAATGTAAATGAGGAAAGGTTTTTGTACAGTGTTACTATGTTTCCTGTGACTGTGGGCCGCAGAGCACAGTAATACACAGCAGAGTCTGATACTTTGGCAGAGGAGATCTCCAGATCCACGTGGATTTGTTCCTTTTTTGTTACTTTAACTGAAATTCTTGAATCTACATCAGATTCCTGAGGCTCTTTTGCAGCACCGTGTGTGGATACAAGAAATTCAGGCTTTGTTCTTCCATATTGACGGTACCAGAAAAGATCATCTGAACCTCCAGTGGAGGAATAACTGCAGGATAACTTAACATTTTGTCCCTCATCAGCACTGACTTCTGTTATTTCTGATTTGATGGTATTTCCAAAGACAACAGCTTAAAAAGAAGAGGAATGGGTTACTTTATAAAAATATTTCTTGTAATCAGCCAGTCAATCAACCAAAGGCATACACACCTGCTGAGGCACAGAACAGAATAACTGAATGCAGATCCATTGTACAAGTGTTCACTCAGTCAGATTGAATTGTTTCACAGACTCTGTCAGACACGATTAGATCATGTCAGATCTGAGAACACTGAGTCCCTCCTCTCTGAGTCACATCATGTCTATGTCATACTTGGGGAACAGAAGAAAGAGCCAAGCACAATCAATGTTTTCTCTTGTTTTATCTGTGCTACTAATGTGTTTTAAGTGTGATTTATGTCCTGCAAATATATATATTTTTTTATATTTCTAAGTTTAAGAAATATTATTTTTCACGTTAATTTTCCAATCCCAGTATGATATTTAGGTATGTTTCATGATCATGATGTTAAACTGTTTTCGATAAGATTCAGCTCGTTTTTGTAAAACATATTAATAATTAACAGAATATAAATGTATAATTGCATGGTATATCCTTCTCTATGTGAATTTGTGTATATGTACATTGCCATCCTGTGGCATACCTGTAGGTCCTATGCACAATATTATACTTGATAGCTGTTAATAGCTATTACATGTGACAGATGTTTTAATTTTCTTAATAAAGGAGGAGATCTTCTGATCCACGTTTTTGTTCGCTTTTTTAACTTTAACAGAGAATCTTAGACCTGAGCTTCTTTTTCAGTACAAAAGTTATTGTTGGTGAGGACAATAAGTTCCACTAGAATTTGAATTGAAATGAAAATCTATAAAATACAGAAACTTAAAGCTGAAATCTATTCATGTTTACTAGATTTAGAAAAAACAGTTCAACATCCGTGTTTGCTTGAGAACAGCACAGCTTCTGTGTTGTCGCATAAGCACGTGTGGCATTTCAACAAATTTTAAAGAGCGAAAGAAAAGTAGAGACAAAGCTGCTATTAGCCATATGTATATAATGAGGGTTTGGGGCCTAATGAGCCTCATCATTCTGTCCTGTCAGCCATCATACCAGCTGTCTAGCTGTTTACCTTTATTTCAGGCTAGATCGGCATGTGAACTCATGAATGTTGTTTGAATAACTGTCTAATGAATAACTACAATAACTACAATAACTTTGAGTGGGACACGCACTTATTTATAACATTTTGTTCTTAATGAGATGGAGGGAGTTCAGTTGCACTCAGTGTGTGATTTTATAATACTGTAATTTCCTCACAGAGAGTGAGATCTTAGTGCTCACAAATCAGCAAAAGACACTGGTCTCCCTCTACTGGCTTCCTGTATTTACTGCAGGATGATTATATATTTATGCATGAATGTTTTTTGTGTGAGTGTCGAGTGTGTTTCAGTCACTGTGGGCCTCAGAGCACAGTAATACACTGCAGAGTCAGACACACGCACATCCTGGATCATCAGTGGAACTGATTTTGAAGAGGTGTTGAGATGTGCTTTAAATCTGTCTTTGAACTCATTGTCTTCGTCTCCAGTTTTACCAAATCTGTTCAGCATGTATTTAGGGACTCCGTTTACTTTTTGCTGGTACCAAAAGAGCGTCGGGGAGAGCTGGGTTTGATATGTACAGTTGATTATTACAGCTCCACTTTCATAAGCAGTTTGAACTCTTGTATTCTGCTCAACATTGTCCTGTGATTCTATTCCTGTAAAATCAAATCAGGAACTACATCAGCAAAGAAACATCATTAACTTTGAGAATTAACTTGGAAGATAAATAAAAAGAACTGATCACAAAAATACTTACCCCAGACATATATGAAAACAATGATAGTTGTTTTAATCCAGTGTGTCATCTTTTCTGAATTTAATTAAGTCTTATCTAAATCTAGAACCCCATCTAGTTTGTGATACAATACAATAGTATAACTGTAAATACTGTAATGAGCAGGAGCACTTGATCTACATTAGTGTCTTTTGGCTTTGACTCCTCCCTCTCATTTGGTTCATAGTTTATATCTACATTTCTTGTGGCGGACAAAGATAGAAATACCTTTTCTGCGTAACTTTTTTTTTTTTTTTTTACCAATATTTACCTATATATGAAACAGTAATAATTTCATGAACATTATTGATAATTAATTATTGCTTTGAGACTAATTGTGCTTCATGGATTCATATATGTTTCTTTTAAGTGGTTTTAATAAGCCTCAACACAGGTGTTACCATGCTTTTTTTGGGGGGGGGTTGCATGTTTTTTACATTTAAGGTTGTATAGATAGTGGTTGTGATTGTGGTTTTTACTAGATAGGATCAAAGTGAAAAGCGCTTCAGGTTTTTGTACATCATGTTTCATGCCTTGTATCACTGGGCTACAACTCTCAGAGCACAATAATAGAGAGCTGAATCTGACAGACGAACATCATTAATAGTGAGTTCAGTGGATGTTCGTGATGTAATCGACTGAAACCGACGATCAGATGTGTCTTCACCACTCGCTGATCGTGCATTTTTGTGTAATAAATATTGTGGTTCTTTGTCGGGATACAGTCTGTACCAGTAAAGATAGACATAATCACTACTTGTACTGTATGAGCAGCTCAGCTTGACAGTTTCTGTTTCTTTAGAATTTTTTTCTGTCCCTTTATCTGGCTCAATGTTGTCTCCATTCACCAAACCTGTGAAGAATAAGTACATAGATTTTTGATTTGTTAAAGCAACAGGATTAGAGCAGGATTTGTTAAAGCAACAGGATTGACAAAATCCTATTGCAAACACAATTCACAGCACTTTTTTTACAAAAATATAATAATATAAATTATCAATATATTTGGTGTTTGAGGTTTTAAAACAAACTGAATTTATGTACATAGTTTCATTAATTACTCAGTAAATAACTGACCTGTTCCCACAATGAGAATAAGTATGAAGTATCTGTCCATGTTGAATGAGATCAGTTCAGTTCTCTGTTGAGACTCTCAGTGTTTTGAGCTGTGAGTCGCTGCAGATCACACATAAACACTCACTGGAACTTCCTCCTCGCTGAACTTCCTGCTGCTGTTCACTTTCATCCATCCACTTCTGTACACTGCACAATATCATTTTTTATACATATATATTTAACTATTAATAATTACATTGTTCTAGAATTTTGTGTATAAAATGATTCTTTAAAAGTTACATTTCATGATCTGAATACAAGAACATAAAGTGGAATGACAACAAAGGTTACACTTTATTTCTAGGTGTCCTGTGTAATTATACTGTCACAGTCATGTCGTGTCTCGTCATGTTCCTCCTGTGTGATCCCATCGACTGTCACGTCAGCCACTCCCCCATGTTAGTTGTGTCTGGTGCTCCCCGTTTCCCTGTCTATTTAAACCCAAATGTTCTCCCCTGTCTTTGTCGATTGTTAACGTTATGTTGGATGTTGTTTCCGTGTGTGTGGATGCCTTTTCCGTGTTCCCAGTTCCGAGTTTTACACATTGTGTGCCGCTTTGCTTTCATTTGGTAATAAAGTATTTTCTGTTTGGATCTCCACGTCTCCCTCTTCTCTGCATTGCACACGTTCCTCCTTCTGTGACATATTCATTATAGTACTGAGTAAATTAACTAAATGTACTTAATAGGATTAATAATATCATTAGGGTTTGGTTTAGTAAAGTTGTTTTTAATTATTCCTAATTTATAGTTACTAGAGTAACTACATGTTAATTTTTTTACCAAAGTTAATATATTAACTTTTAAAGAAGTTCAAAAACTAAGAAAGAGAGAAAGTGCTTTAATATGTTTCTGCCAGAGAATTCAGATTAAATGGCCATAAAAAAGGGTTTTGAACATGTAGAATATTCTATTCTTTTCTATCATTTCTAATTTATTTGTATGCCCTACAATAAAGACTTAATTCAGTTTTACACAGGTGTTATCACACATTTTATTACATTCATGCTGGATAGATTAGGGTTTTGATTGTGGTTTTCATGAAATTGGTTCAAAGTGAAAATATCTTCAGGTTTTTGTACGACATGTTTCATATTTTGTATCACTGGGCTTCAACTCTCAGAGCACAATAATAGAGAGCTGAATCTGACACACGTACATCATTAATAGTGAGTTCAGTGGATGTTCGTGATGTAGTCGACTGAAACCGACGATCAGATGTGTCTTCATAACTCCTTGATCGTGCACCTTTGAGTAATAAATACTGTGCTTCGTTGTTAGGATACTGTCTGTACCAGTAAAGATAGACATAATCACTACTTGTACTGTATGAGCAGCTCAGCTTGACAGTTGCTGTTTCTTTTGTGTTTTTTTCTGTCCCATTATCTGGCTCAATGTTGTCTCCAGTCACCAAACCTGTCAATGATAATAATAATTTAAAAAAAAAAATTTGTAAAAGCAAGGTTGTCAAAACAACATCGCAAGCACAATTAAACTTTTACAAAACCAAACTATTTAGATGCTTTTAAACTGTAATTGTTTATGTACAGTTTCCTTAATTACTCATTAAATAACTGACCTGTTCCCACAATGAGAATAAGTATGAAGCATCTGTCCATGTTGAATGAGATCAGTTCAGTTCTCTGTTGAGACTCTCAGTGTTTTGAGCTGTAAGTCACTGCAGATCACACATAAACACACACTGGCACTTCCTCCACCCAAACTTCCTGCTGCTGTTCACTTTCATCTATATGCTGTACTGTATATTGTATATCATTTAATTGTTTGATAGCTTTTTTACACCATTTTAAATGATAAATATCATAGAATAAATCTCATAGTGCTGAATCTGTTTTATATACATTACTAATATTCTTTCAGTCACATGTTTGTCTGGATGATCAACTGTGTTCTCTGATCTACTCTCTGTAATGGTTTAAGATGTCTCTGTAAAGGTTCTGTATGAAAATCTGCTGTATTGTTAAATGTAAAGTTGAGTAGCTACTGCCCCCTTATGGTTAACTTCATAACTAGTGCAATCTCATAATAAATTAAATAGAGTATAACTCACTTTAGAATGCTGCTTTGTTTTAGGTTTTATCAAGTTTGCATTAGATTCCTTAAATATTTGTATAGTGTGTTCCTTCTAACAATTTTACTCACTATCTCTGTTTCTCATATTGTAACAGGTTTTTGTGTAGAGCTGAAGCGTTTCCTGTCACTGTGGGCGCCAGAGCACAGTAATACACAGCAGAGTCTGACACTTTGGCAGAGGAGATCTCCAGGTCCACATGGAATTGTTCTTTTTTTGTAACTTTAACTGAAAATCTTGGATCTACATCAGACTTTTGAGCTTCTTTTGCAGTACTGTAGGTGAGTACGATAAATTCAGGTTTTGAGCTTCCATACTGACGATACCAGTGGATATTATCTGTAGTTGTAGAGGAATAACTACAGGACAATGTAACACTCGAATCCTCCTCAGCAGCTACATTTGTTTCATATGGTTTGATGACATTTCCAGATACAATAGCTGAAAATAAAAAGTACAATTGTGGCTTTTTATTTCATTTGTTTTCTTAATAAAATAAAACATATTTAACCAAATAAATATACATACCAGCTGAGACACAGAACAGAATAACTGAATGAAGATCCATAGTACAAGTGTTCACTCTGAGGGAGTCAGACAGAATTGTTTCATTCACACTATCAGACACGATCATCATCTCAGATCTTGAGTCCCTCCTCTTTTGATGCTTCAAGCTTTTGTTGAAGCATCAAAAGCAACAAAAAGCAACTTCATGCTTCAATAAATTGGTCAGTAAAAGGTGGGGGGGGACCATTTGTATTAAAATTATAGTTTTTGAAAAACTTTGTTTGCCCTCACTCAGGTGTTTGCAGTTGAGGTTTAGATCTGGGTTTTGAAGCTTTAAAGTGAAAATGTATTTAAAAAAATTTTACAATTTTTTTTTTTAATGTTTTTTACCAACTCTTTGAGAACAGTAATAAAGAGATAGTAATGAGTTCTGTGAATATGCAAGAATCGAGGATCAGAGCTGTTTGAAGCATGCTTGTTTGAGCTCCTTCACATAAATATTGAGGTTCTTCATTGGGATGCTTTTGTACCAGTACAGATGTACAAATTCACTGTCTGAATCATATGAGCAGCTCAGTCTTACACACTCTCCTTCTGTTTTGATGATTTTGGTCTGGTTTAATTGTGTCTTATGTTCAACTTTGCATATCTGTAAAAATACAACTTCACAATTGTTTTAATTGAAAATCAATAGAAATCAATTATACCAATCAGGGTTTTATCAGGGTTTTTAAGCTGTTGCTAAATGATCTGAAGTAAATAAAAAATACACACCTGATACTACAATGAAAACCAGCAGCATGTATTTGTTCATGGTGAGTTGTGTGTTAAAGCTCTCAGTGCTCTGTTCTCTTACTGTGTGTTACTGATGCTTCCTGCTGTTCAAGACATTCAGGAACTTCCTGTTCACTGAGCGTAAAACAATAATAGTATGTTTAATTGTTTTATATATGACTAAAATACTGTTAAATTATAATGTTATTATATTATTGTTAAATAAATTTCAGTGCTTTTCAGGCACTTTTCTTATGATATTAATATAACTGAAATATAAATTCTGATGTTCAATGCTGAAGTTCCTTGTGAATGTCTGAGAAAACTTACACCTTGTGGCACATTGCACCTGCGCAGTCTGTTACATCTGATAATTTGTTAAAGCTTAACAAATAGGTTACTTTGTATGGATTTAATGTAATGAACAATGTTAGGATGCTTCTTTGTCTCTGTCTATCGCCTGTTCCCATTTGATTAGTTGAGGAAAGGTTTTTGTATAGTGTTACTATGTTTCCTGTCACTGTGGGCCGCAGAGCACAGTAATACACAGCAGAGTCTGATACTTTGGCAGAGGAGATCTTCAGATCCACATGAATTTGTTCCTTTTTTGTTACTTTAACTGAGATTCTTGAATCTACATCAGATTCCTGAGGCTCTTTTGCAGCACTGTGTGTGGATACAAGAAATTCAGGCTTTGATCTTCCATATTGACGGTACCAGAAGAGATAATCTGAACCCCCAGTGGAGGAATAACTGCAGGATAACTCAATATTTTGTCCCTCGTCACCATCAGCATCTGTTGTGTCTGATTTGATGGTATTTCCAAAGACAGCAGCTGAAACAGAAGAGGAATGGGTTTGCTTCATAGAGAGATTTTCTTTGTAATCAGTCAATCCATCCATCAATCAATCAATCCAAGAAATACACACCTGCTGAGGCACAAAATAGAATAACTGAATGTAGATCCATTGTACAAGTGTTCACTGTGAGAGTCAGATTGAATTGTTTCAGTCTCTCTTAGACACGATTAGATCATGTCTGATCTGTCAACACCGAGTCCCTCCTCTCTGAGTCTCATCATGTCTATATGTCACACTTAAAGAACAGAAGGCTAATTTTAGACTAAGCTAAGCCCACTAATTTATATGTTTTCTATGTGCTAAAAAAAGCAGCTACTGTGTGATTCCATAACATACACTGCCGTTCAAAATTTTGGGGTCAGCAAGATTTTCTTAATGTTTTTGAAAGAAGCCTCTTATGCTAAGCCATTACTCCAGTCTTAAGTTTTAAATGATTCTTTAGAAATAATTATAATTTGCTGATCAATAAGCATTATTGTTTCGATGTTGAAAACAGTTGTGCTGCTTGATATCTTTGTGGAAACTGTCATGCATTTTCTTTTCAGTATACTTTGTTTGGTGTATAGTGAAGACCAGCTTATTTTTAAGCTTTTCAGTGCTTTCGGTGCTTATTTACTCAGGAACGGTGCACTCACTCACTTACAGAACAAAGTTGGGAAAAAACTCAAAACCAGACATAACCAATCAAATAACATTTAGCTCTAGACATTTTTAGTGATAACCAAACAATCAATCAACAAAGAGAACACAACACTTTGATAACCAGAAAGTTCAAAAGAACAAGCATTTCTTTTTTGTAACAATAAAAATGTCATCTTTACTGCATCAATTTAATTTAATGCATCCTTGGGCGAATAAAACTTTTTTTTTTTAAAGCAAAGGTAAAAATCTGTTACGTTTCACATTAAAACATATCACACACAGTCTTTAACAACTTTACTTATCTAAATTTATTGATGACGATGATGATGATGATATAACTAGAAGAATATCATCAGCATAGACTTTGTTTGACTGTTTTAGATAACTTTACTAAATCAAGGAAGCACAAACTAAACTGTTTATGAGCATGTTTCTGCTCCTGTGTTTTTGAATGTGGTTTGACCTCAGTTTTCTCACAGTGGGCTTCAGAGCACAGTAATACACAGCAGAGTCAGACACACGCACATCCTTGATCGTCAGAGGAACTGTTAATGCAGATGTATTGAGTTCTGCATTAAATCTATCCTTGAACTCCTCATCATTGCTGCTCGATCCAGAAAGTCTAATCAGCATGTATTTTGGGGATCTATTTGTCTTCTGTTGGTACCAGAGGAGATTTGGATACTGAGTGCTGGATGCTTTGTAAGTGCAGTCAAGAGTGACTGTTCCATCTTCAAAAGCTGTCGCTACTTTGGACTGTATTACATTGTCCTGTCCTGTGCATCCTGTACAATCAAACATAAATCATTGTCCATAAGTACACACATTAACATTATAATTAAAAAAAATCAAGTCCAAATGCATACCTTGGATAAATGCGGTCACAAAAAGTGTAATACTGTAGCACAGTGACATCATTGCAGTGTTAAATAGGCTTATATGCAAAATAGAGATATTCACTAGACGTTAAACACCTATGGTAGGTCTTGTTACTGCTTCCATCACTAAGAAATCCTAAATACAAAATCTGGGAGGAGTCATTAACATACAGACTTTCCTTTCTGTCTCACAGGGTTTACACTGTAGATTCTCGTATTATTCTCATATTATTTTTAACAACAATATTACCATTGACCTTGCTTAAAAGACACATTTTAAGCACATTCTTGTTGGTAAGCCTAATTGGTAAGCCTAATTGTATCCCATTGTATGCCTTTAACGATAGTGAAATGTCTAGTCCAGTAACCTAAATATTTTTTTCCTTGTTTATTTATTTATTTTTAGCCCTTAATCTTACTAGATTAAAAATATATGAACATTGTGTTGCAGTCTAAAATCTGTAGTGTTTTTGCATGAGGGCTGAATATGATTTGGTCACAGTGTGTCTCAGAGCAACAATGCTGAGAGTGACTTCAGGCCTTCGTTATATCACTCAATATGTACTCCATTAGACAGCCGCTCCACCATGTCCCATATCCATGTGCAATATTCATACAGAGAAAATACAGACTAAACTCAGCAGTTAAACCATCTGTTGCAGGCTATTTCACTATGAGGCTACTTTGTAGGCTATTTCGAATGTGAGGCTCAACCTGTCGCATTTTGATTCCTAAGACGACACTGCCCTCTTGTGGTGAATTCTGAACGTACTCACTAGATTCATCATGTTGTATCGTCCCTCACCTTTAAAGAGTGATCGAAAAGACTTAAATTGCCGTTAATATATAAAAATAACGATATAGTATATGATATACACTTATAATATATGATATACACTGTGTAATACCAGCTACCAAAATCTGCTATTTCATTCAGTTCTTCCACAGAGAGAAGCGAAACAAAACTCCATTGCAATAGATGGCGATATTGAGCAAGTTGTTCCCAGTACAGATGAAGATGTTCCGCTAACATTATATGATCTATAAGCCACATGGAGAGTCTTTTATGTTGACATAGTAGTGGAATGGTTGATCAATACCATGTAAGAGTCTAATAACCTGCACAGCGACTCCGGGAAAGGAAATTCAGCGCGCGCTAAATAAACCATCGTTCACGCCTTCAGTACAAAGCCCACACCAACAAAAATGGCGAAAGGAATGTACTTAGAGCACTATTTAGACAGTAAGTTTCTTAAAAGATATTCTTCTAAACTGGTTGCCACGTTTTTATTCACTGTCAAGTTGTATGAATGTATTCGCTTGAGAGTTGAGGAGTTAATTGTGTTGCAACATTACAAATGAATGAGCTGTCGTGATAAACTGCTGAAGTATTCAATGACTAAGTGACTGCATCATGTTTTGTATCCTATAATACCCTTGGTTATTACTATATGTATTGTAAAGTTAACTTGCTGTAGCAGTTTTATGCATGTTGTTGCTTCTCCTGCCTTGTAAATACAGTTTACAATATTTTTAATTATAATAATTCATTCCAGGTATCGAGGGACTTCCCTGCGAGTTGCAGAGAAACTTTTCATTAATGGGGGATTTGGATAATAGAACTGAAGGTATGAATGTTTTTACCAGTATCACAAATACTTTGAGGCCATTACAGTAAACTTACTTTTTAATGTTCTCTAATCAATTACATTATTACTGTTATTTTTACAGAGAAGAAAGCAGAGATAAGCGAACTAGCTTCTGAGTATGTTGCAAATGTTAGAAATTTGGCATCCGATGAGCGTGTCCAGCACCTAAAGAAGATTGAGAATGCCTACAGCAAATGCAAAGAGTACAGTGACGACAAAGTACAGCTTGCCATGCAGATATATGAAATGGTGAGATGCAGAGTCCTTTTTTATATTTGCTTATCCCACTTCATATGTAAAGCTGACACAAGTCTGCTTTTATTTCCAGGTGGATAAACACATTCGGCGGTTGGATGCTGATCTAGCACGCTTTGAGAACGATCTGCAGGAGAAACTGGACTCAGGAAGTCTGGATAGCTCAGCTGAAAAGCAATCTCGAAGTAAGTCTTATTGTTCAGAACATATGTTCTTGCACATGTAGAGATGCAGTGAATGCCCATTTAATCCATTTTGCTATAATTTCTGGGTAAGACTAAACTGACTAATTTGTTGTTTCAGAGGATAAGAATATAAAAGAAAAGAGGGTATCCAATGCAAGAGACAAAAAAGGATCGGATCAAGACTCACCCAAGCAAAAAAGACAGAAAGCTGGGTAACAGGAATTTTATATGAATGCGTTTTATTGATGCAAAAGTATATTACTATAAGGCTTTGAATTAATCTCTCTCTTTGTGTCTTCTCTCTCACTAGTTCCAGCATAAGTGAATCTCTGCTCGCCATGCATCCATCCGATGTCCTGGATATGCCAGTGGACCCTAATGAACCCACATACTGCTTGTGTAGTCAAGTTTCATATGGAGAAATGATTGGATGTGACAATTCTGATGTGAGTAATACATCTGCTTTACACTGTGCAGTGGGAATAATGGATATATATAATAGATATGCATTGTTGTGAATAACAGAATTCACCTTGTTGTTGTTTTTAATGTAAAATAATTTTTCTCTTTTAACAGTGTCCAATAGAATGGTTTCACTTTACCTGTGTCGGCCTAACAACCAAACCAAAGGGAAAATGGTGCGCTAATTCCCTTTATTTTCTCCAACTTTTACTTTTGTTGTTGATATTGCCATTTTCAAATATTTTGTTCTCCATTTACAGGTACTGTCCCAGATGTACCCAAGAGATGAGAAACAAATAGTCTATTACAGTGCACCCTGAATCAAATATCCAGTCTCTTTCTGAGTTTATATCCTATTCAGTTGAAATCAATTGTCTTTTTGTATGAGTGCCTTCGATATGATGATGAGTCGATGACCATGAATGTTACAACAGGGAAGAATAAATGTATTTTCCAGTTGCTGCCAGCAGATGGTTTGAATCTCTTCATTTAGCTTTGAAATAAAGTTTATTTATGATGACGTTCACCGTTGTTACTTCTTATGTATTTTCTAAACAATTTAATCATCTATCTTACTATATACATATATAAAACAGTGGGATTTAAATTAAACATGTTAGCATACCGGCGAATCGTAGAATTAAATAATTTTGCATGATCAGAATCCTTTCATTCTAGGGAAATGTAGTTTTATATAACGCCATCTTATTGCAGCGCAATGAGAATTAGACTACATTTCCCATCATTGCAACAGCCGTCGGAACTCATGGACGGAACCCATTTGCAAACAGTAGTAGTTCGAGGTTGTAGAAACTTATTACAATCATCATTTCGCGCGATTTAATATTTTTATTCAGATTTTTATGTATAATAGACGAGGTTAAATATTGTCCAACCTAAAACGCTACGTTTAGTGAAGTACAAACATTGGGCTGGGTCGACAGTTCCGCTTCCCCTCCGCCATACTAGCAGACAGGTCCCGGGTCCAAGAAGTTGTTAACTAAAAAAAAACTTACAAGCACGTCGACACGGCGTCCAAAATCATAATCTCCAGGGAGATATTCTCATTATACTTGCAGCGAAACCAGTTTATGAGCGTGAAAAGGCGGAGCCAAAACTTTGAAGAGGTTTGCTGGAGTTCTGGTGAGTTAAAAATGCTAAACTAGTCTAATCCTGAAATGAGTTCGGCCAGCAGTGCGCAGATCACATGAGATTCAACAAGGATGTTATTTATTGATGGTTTGCAGTTTTGTCTTTATTTGTAACACTTTGACAGTCTTGCTTTTGATAATGCAGTTCAGTATGCTTGGTTGTATTCTGGCTTGTTTTTCCTCCTATAAAGTAATATGAATTAACTCAAGTGGATAATAGCCAACAGAACCAAAGCGAAGTAAGTTTTAGTTTCCAAAAAGCTCAGAAATGGCTTCAGTTACACACTATGTGTAGTTGTATTAGTGTACGTTAAAATGGGCTTGGGGACGTTAAGTTATATCTTTTTGGGGGACTTTTGTAACATGTTTTGTCATGTGATAATTATATTTTCTTCATGGGAGACTTTGGGTAAAAGGCTACAATTTGAGTCACCTTCGTTGTATGAAAAAATATGCAGTAAATAAAATGGTGACTGAGGCTGATACTTCCCATATATAATTCTGACTAACATCTTATTTTTTGTTCCACAGAAAATGTCAATTTTATGTTATGAAGAAATTTTCCATTCATTGATGACTAGCAATAATGTGGCGGTTAGAAAGCTGGACCAACACATGCTTTCATTCTCCAATAGCATGGAAGGAGAACGGCAACTAGGCTTAGTTCAGGAAGTCTTGCTCAGTATTTCCTTTTATAGAAGCTGCAAATACAAAAGGCCCTTGGTCTGTCTTCCTGTAAACAGTTCCTCTACACAAGCGCACATCTGTAAAAGAGAGGCGTGCTCTGATATCTTTGTTTTGGTCCAGTTGGTCAGATGAAGTGCAAGTGTGGGACCTTTAGTGGTCGTGTCTATAGGATCAGGAAATGCTTCTGTTATCCGTCCACCAATCAGAAGCAGAGGGGATGTGAGTAACAGGAAGTTGAGGCACTCTGCTGATGTTTTTTGCCTTCACTGTCTCTCTAGTGGTTGTTTGAAGATTATAATCAGCACTATCAGAAATAACATAGCTAGAATTTTATGAATCAGCAAAGTTTGTCTGAGTCAAGTCACTGAGCTTGTATCAGTGCATCATGTCTGTTGGTGTAATATTGATTAGTGAATAGTGATGTTCTTGCGTTTATATGGAGAAGTCGGATTCAGTCACTGGCACCTTATGTTTACTTTTGGCCCGGCAGCCTGCGACTGTGAAAAACAAATATATGCTGTTAATTTGTTAGTTTAGGCCTGGCACGGCTCAAATCATAGAGGCTCAGGGGAGCAGACGGGAATGTCCATAGTCCCTCTTCCCATGAGCTTTCTCTGGCATTTCACTTCCCCTTTTCGTCACACAGACTGAGAGGACGGCTTGTGACCTTTGGCTGAATTCATACTTATGCATGCCGTAGATAGAAAAACAATATCTTTATGATGTATCTTTATGATATGTTACAGAAGAAAAACTTGTAATATGTAACAAGTGCGTATTACATTTGTGCATTTGGCTGATACTTTATCTAACAGAACTGTCATTATGTGTTTTCCCTGGAAATCAAATGTACTTCACTGTTCAAAAGTTTGGGGTTGGTAAAATTTAAATTTTTTGAAAGATGGAAAGGAATTACTTAAAATACTGTTATGCAATACAACAAGCAACAGTTGAAATGCCTTATTTATAAGTGTATATTTTATTTAGTGGGGCATTAGACAATTCAACTCTTTGCTAGCTACATTAAACTAAGGGGTGCGCGATATATTGCCCAACATACAACAGCGCAAATCTGTCATAAAAGCTACATAAAATTATAATGAGAATACGACTGTAAAAGACTGTTGTGAAGTCTTGTTTCATTGAGCAAAGACGTCGTCCACAGAGTTACACCATGACTAACAGTCATGTTCCCTTGTTCCCCAGCTGTTCATTCATTCTCTTCAGCTTCTGCACGCACAGCTCATACAGAAATTATGTTATTTGAAACCGTAACATTAAAGATGTTTACTATTACTGTAATATAAAAAAAGATGTAATATTTTTTTCAAAAACATTGATGCGTTATGAAAAACTAGCACTATTATTGTTCTCATACTGTTTTCACTAACAACATTGTTTGATTAAAATAATTTTCTTTATTGTCCGTACGGAGGCTATTTCATTTTGTAACAAATATTTTATTAACTAACATTTAATGGTTTATGTTAACTAATGCTAACAAAATGAAAGCTTATTATAGAGTGTTACCTTTTTTAGGTGTAAAATTTATTTAAAAAGTTATAAGAGATCTTGCACTGGTTCAAATTAGTCTACTGTACTATACATATGTTAGATTTATGTTGAAGTTTTAATGGCTTTTTTTTGTAATCAGGCTCTCAAAGTAAATAAAAATTTTAATTTAGATTTATCGGCCAATAAATAGATTATCGGCTGTCAAATATAAAGAATAATCGGTTGTTGGTATCGGCCAAAATTTTCATATCGGTGCATCCACGTTAAACTGTATTGTATGGCTTTCATTTATTTTTAGATTACTCTTGCATTATTAAGACCTTTAACAATAGTCAATTCTAGGAAATATTAAACAGAAATATGTGTAATAACTGCTTAACTACATTTTACTTCAGAAGCAATTGCTATTTTGAGTGTTCATGGCATTGCAGCAATCAGCTGGTACATGTCGGAGTATTAAGAAAATTTTGAAAAAAGGTTTTCAAGTTGGAATCTCATTACTGTAATTCAGACACGGTGTGAATGCAACACAATAATAATTTGTAACAATAACAATACAAAACCAACAACAATAATTTGCTGTTACCATTGTGTGTGAATTCATTCTACCTGGCTTTAACGCTAAATAGTTTTAGTTCCTGAAAGTTATATACTAGAATTTTTCAGTTTCTAAACTATTTATTGATGAATCACAGAACACTGTTGACAATACATATCTGCACTACTAAATGTTTCTTTGCGTGTGCGGGCTACTGTTTGTATGTGTATGTGTGTGTTACAGTACAGACACGATACGTTTAGAATGGAGATTTTGAGCATCCAGATGGTATAATCAAACGTATCTTGTGGAGCGCTCTCAGAGTATGTATTTATTTGTCATTTTAACTGTTGAAAACCGATTGTAAAAATGGATCTCTTATCCTGCTGTGCCCATGATCAGCAACTAGTCGGCGTAAAGCTTAGAGCGTCATTATAGTCCACTAGTCTGTGCAAACCCTACAACAGACCCAGTACAGGCCTCGATGTCCGATTTACAGAACAATTGTTCTTATAATGAAGATTCACAAAATATTCTCTTCTCTATCACTTCTCTTTTTCAAATGATTTTGTAACTTGTGAAAAAAGTAATGTTTGTTTCATAGTCTTAGAGCCCTGAGATTAGTTTGCCTTTGCAGAAATGTTTGTAGAATCAGTAGCTCTAGGCTATAAGATTCATAAGCACTAGACTAACAGTTTTTGAAGAAACATATGAGTTAGAAATAAAACATAGACATTTCAGAAATGCATTTCAGCCTATAAAACTCTGGAGAGAGTCACACCCATCTACAAGTCAGTCATTAGAAGAAAGCAAGTTAAGACTTGATGATCCCAAATAACATTCCTTGAGGAAAAATAGATTTTTTTTTAACTGAAATCTGCTTCAAACAAGATATCTTTTTTTTAGATAATCTTTCATAGGTATGTGGTGGTGAAAGTGCTCTTTAAAAGCTCCTAAAGCACATCCCATAATCCTGATTCCTTTGTGATTGTTGTGTAACGGCGGTGGTTACTCAGAGCGGGAGTCAGTGGTGTGTAAAGGTATGTCCAGTCAAATGTCTCTGCTGAAGGGCCTTACATCAAGCCCGAGGGGTGGAACATCACCATAGAGATGAGCGGCACAAAGGCATGACTGCACTCGCAGCGTTTCATCCTGCTATGGAATGAAGCATGCCTGCGTCAACACGCCTCTCTCTCGGCTCACTTCAGTGGAAACACAAAGAGAAAAGAGACTTGTGAACACCATACAGAAGATCATCAATGTCTCAGGAGTGTGCCAGAGCAGAGCCAGGGACATCAGCTGGATCTTTGCATCAGGGTTCTTCAGGGTGAGATGGTGTTGGCAATGGCACTGGCATTTAATGGCATCCTTTTTCCCTGATTTCTTTGAGTGTTGATTATACCCCAACACTTTTAGTGTTGATTATACCCCACTCTTACAAGAAGTGCGTGGTGTTGGCTGGAAAAAGCTCTTAAAACTGCTCTGCTCCAAAAGCAATGAATTGAATAATTTAGGCATTTGACTACTTAAATACTATGTAAGTAGTATTACTATGTATTACTTACTATGTATTTAAGGGGTTTTTCTTCATTCAGATTGATTCTAGATTTCTCTGTCAAGGTCATTGTTTTTGATTTGCAGGGTTTTTTTCATTAGATTGGCCTCACAATGCATCTGGTGTGTAGTATTTGAGATTTTGAGTATTTTTTCTGAGAATGTTCTCGCAGTACCTGCACTGGGTTTTTTCTCTATAGGGAAACAGGAACTTGTGCAATCGTTAGCATTTTATTGATTGTTTCTCAACTCTTCAGAAATGTTTGTTATAGTGCAGGTACAATTGATTTGTGAAAAAAAATAGAAAGTGTGTAATCCATGGCTGTGTGGAGCAATCGATCATTATAACATAAAATCTAGTGATTCTTGGATTGACTCTTGGCCATCACATTCTCTTTTGTCTTTCTGCAGTTGTAATCAATCAGGTATGAGTCCTTTAGTTGTGTGAAAACAATGCACAGTCAAACTGCTGTCAAACAGGAAGACATTGTGGTCAGATTGAGGTTGAGATGCACACAATTTGCTGGATTTACCTCACTTAGGTGAGACAGGATTTTACCTTATTTGGACATGTTGATGACAGAGGTGGAGAGGATGCAGACAGCCGCATGATGGCACTGATTTGTAACCAGACAGATGATGAGAATATCGTTGTACCATTTGAGGCAGCAATCACCTGATGAGATTTTCTATTAAGCTACTAAACAAATATCTCATCCTTACTAGCAGAAATTTGAAGTGTATAGATGAAGATTCAGATTAGAAAAACAGTTAAATTCACCTCTTTTCAAAAATCTACTGATTTGAACTGAATTTTTAAGGCATCATAAATGTGCTTTTAAATTTTGAAACTATAAATTTCTGTACATAAACTTGGGTAATCAAACTCCATATGCTGTACAGAGCCATGTGTTCATAAGTCACCTCTTGGTATTTAACCCAAACCAATTATACATATTTCAAATAAAAATCTTGAGAAAGGCTGCTTGTCTGCCGAAATGTTGGTAATAATAATAAAAATGCTTAAGTGAGTGTGCAATTTCTTTTTACCAAGCTAATTTCTTTAACTTGCACCTCAAATGGTGAAGAATTGTTGTCAGTTTCATTCGAATCTGCGTTGCTTGTAAATGTATAGAAAATATATTGAATTAATTACTGAAAATATCTAATTTGTCCAATACTTGTGTGTCCCCCATGAATTTTTTCGAGTCGAGTTCCGCTAACTGTGTGTTTGCTACCTAAGTAGAGTACAGCAAATCAGCGGTTCCTTTTCGGTTAAGATTCTTTCAAAGACGGTTAACAGCAAGATAGCAAAGCTCTCTAGGTTTTGGAAGTGAGCTTAAGTCACACAGCCATCCTTAGCATGACATCCTGTTGTGCAGACTTGCACTCTGATTTGAAAACCTCAGGACTTTCATTTGAATCAATGACTTGCTAGAACTCTCTAGAATAGCACTGCTAAGCTAACGCACAGCTGCTAGACAGTGAATTCTCCAAAAAGTATCAGTGAGTTTCACACAGGGGTGGACATTGTGTGCACATCTCAAAAAACAGAAGCACGCTAGCAGGACATAAGACACAGTCTCTCTCTGTCCATGCTAACTTGTTGACTGGCTGTTTTTGTTGCACAGTACCAGCTGTTGATTAGAGGTTAGCATGCTTGTTTGTATTGTTTTAGCAGACTCTTGGTGTGGCCATTGTGGTGGTTGGAAAGCTTTTATAAAAGGTCTATACAATAAAAAGTCTGAACTTGTTCCTCTGAGATTTTACTGATCTAGTTACGTTGTTTTTTGGTGCATTTTGAGAAGCACGTTATTTTACGACCAGCCTTGGTTGGTTTTTGTTTATTTTGCTTGATTCTGCTAGTGAGAGTCACGGATGAAACTGATGCGCCCTGATCAAATATCTTACCAAAAATAGCCTTACATATGCTCTGTTATCTGTTTTTCCCTACATTTGCCATTGTGTTTAGTGCAGCAATTGATTTATCAGTTAAGATGTTTGTTTCTTTACCGCCCTCTGCAGGTTGATCTCTGAAACCCTATAACCCCTTGGAGTGTGTTTCCTTGTCATGTCTGACAACGGAGAGCTGGAGGACAAACCCCCTGCCCCCCCAGTCAGAATGAGCAGCACATTTAGCACCGGCATCAAGGACAGTATGTCAACAAACCCCAGCTCTAAACCCCTGCCCTCCGTCCCAGAGGAGAAGAGGGACAAGCCTCGCAACAAGATAATATCTATTTTCTCAGCAGAGAAAGGTATGGGATCCATGCAAATTAGTAATTGTGTTGAATACCACAGAAAATATTCCTGACTCAAAAACTGCTTTTTCTGTAAGGCATGAAAAAAAGTTATAGTTTTTAATAAAGGATTTTGATTATTTCTTCTTCTATTGTATTGTTATTTGAGCTGCACGGTTTTTGCAGTAGGATTGTGGTTATAAGCAGATTAACTTGCAATTCATTTTTCTCTGTGGAAAAATGTTTCTTTAAGCTTGTCATAAGGTTTAATTAATCCGTTTTGGGTTTTTTTTGGGGGGGGGGGTTAAATATGTAGTTGTCCCAAACCTGTTTATACATTCCCAGTTACAAAGATTTGTGGGCTTTTCTAAGTAAATTTATTTTAGTGATTAATATGATTACATTTTGGCATATTGTGTAAATTATTTGATTTACTAAAAAGCAGAATTGAAAAAAAAATACATCTTGTTCTTTACCTAAAAATCTATTTTTCTTCTTTCGGTTTGGTGTCTGCTAAATGTTCATAATGTGGCTGTGTCTGAAATCACACTTTCTGATTTGGTAATTCTTTTGAATTGCTTTGCAACCATTACAAAACTATGCTTTTTGTGATATGAATGTTTGCAGTATGAATATAATTGCATACATCCGTCATGTTTTGAATGCCATGTGACCTACAAGTGTTTATTGCTTTACTGCCAGTAACAAATCCACTCCCATGACCCCATGGGATAGTAAATTGCCCACTGGATCCGTTCTTCAGAATCTTGCCAGTAGTAGTAAGTCGTCTGTGTACTTTTTTTTTACAAACCTGCTGTTTTACGAATACCAGTGATGGAAACTTGAGTCTGCGATTTGAGCACGAATAGCATTTAAGTAAAAAAAAAAAAACAATTGGGCTGAACAATTGACTTGAGACTTTACTTGGACTTAAAGACAGAGATTCGTAAAAAACACAAGTAATTTTGGTAGGCATTCCCAATTACTTTCTCTCTTTACTACCCCACATGGCAGCATGTAAATTTACACTGCTTTTTACTATTTATTTCTCATTCATTCATTCTCTATTAATATGTGCTACTGCAGAAAATACCAAATATAAACACACAAGCTAGCGTTTTTTGTGTGTGCGTGTGATGCATCTGCAGGCACACATATTCATCACCTATTGGAAATATAGTCAAGCCTTAGTTTGTGATAATTATTTTTTGTGGCATTTAATTTGAAAAGCAATCAATTCATCCAGGAGCTGCAGTGTTGCTCAGTTATCAAAAGGATTGCTTGCTGTCCATTTTCATTTTTTTTTTTCAGGTTTGTTGTGTCAGGGTGTATTATTGTATTGCCTTTTTCAAATCTGCACACAGACGGAAATGTTTTTCTTAGTGTTGTTTACTTGTTTATACACGTGGGGTTTGTTACTGCTGGCACTCACTGGAAGACTGTTAACTTTCATTGTTAAGGCCCGAATAAAACAATGTCGAGGAATTTTCTGTGGTGATCAGCTCAAATTGATTCCACAAATTGTAACAATAGAGTTCAACTTGTATTGAACTCTGCACATTCCTTTAATTGTCTTTTCTGTTTTTATGCTGCAATTGATCACATTTTTGAACACAGAGGCTCATCCAAACTTGGGTTCATTTATTGCAAAATTGTCCACTGGAATCTGTAATTTTGCCAGTGACCAGAATAATTTAACCACAACCATATTTTTTGTTGAAGGAAGGAAAAAAGATAAGGATAAGGAGCGACCAGAGATATCTAACCCTTCAGATTTTGAGCACACCATACACGTGGGCTTTGATTCTGTCACAGGAGAGTTCACTGTGAGTAAGACGTACTTCCTCCTTTCCTCTCGTGCAATTTACCCACCCTTCCCCTGACCTGTCTTAATCCATCATATGCTATATGGAATTACCAATTCAATTGCCTAGATTGAATTTTGTGATCATTTGTCTTCTGTCTATCATAGTCCACTGATTTGATTAACCTCCTGAATTCTAATTAATCAAATTATTAGATAAGCCCTCATTTTATTTCTGCATTCCATTTTCTCTATGTCAGGGCATGCCAGAGCAGTGGGCTCGGCTGCTGCAGACCTCTAACATCACGAAATCTGAGCAGAAGAAAAACCCTCAGGCCGTGTTGGATGTGCTCAAATTCTACGACTCCACAGGCAACAGCAGGCAGAAATACCTCAGTTTCACAGGTATACGAGTACATGAACACACCACCACTCCAACTATATTCCTATTTATGCTCTACTGAACTTGTTCCGCTGGATTTCAGATAAAGATGGACCACCAGCAAAAAAAGGCTCAGAGCAATCACCAGTCAAGGACCCTGACGATGATGACGATGATGAAGCCCCACCCCCCATTGTTGCACCACGTCCACAGCATACCATATCTGTGAGTGGATGGGAACTTCACAGTCTCTGTGATCTCAGTTTCTATTATATCATGTTTTATATATATTCATATTTTTTATTTAGGCATTATTTGTGTTTTTGTTGTTGTTTTTTCAGTTTGTACTTCAGGTTTTAGAGTGATCACCATATGGTTACTGTCTTTATTGTCTGGATAGGTATACACTCGTTCGGTCATTGATCCTATTCCCGCACCTGCTGCCGCTCTGGACACAGATGGCTCTAAAGCTGCAGACAAACAGAAGGGCAAGGCCAAGGGCAAGATGACCGATGAGGAGATTATGGAGAAACTTAGTATGTTTTTGATGTTCAACACAACATTACTATTTTTATATGCAGTGTAGCATGTGTAAATGTCTGTGCATGATTTTTTTTTTTTTTTTTTATGACAGAATGCTAACTTTGTTGTTGTGACTGATTTTAGGAACCATTGTCAGTATTGGAGACCCCAAGAAAAAATACACAAGATACGAAAAAATTGGACAAGGGTAAATGTATTCAATGATTTGTGGTCATTTTGGAAGTTTTACTTTCTATCTGTCAGTCTGTGTCATATAAACAGTTGATTATTCTTTATTTTATTTGCTTTGATTTTTACTAGAATCTAAGATTGCTTCAGTTAATGTTGTCTCTTTACAGTGCATCTGGTACGGTGTACACAGCCATTGATGTTGCTACTGGCCAAGAGGTATCTTGTCCTCTATTCAATTTTAGAATAAAGTAAATCAAACAAGTTATATCATATGTTGTATAATGAATTAAATTATTTGCTTATAGTTGCTGAGAAAAGCCAGTTAATGGAATTTACATACAGGTTGGGGGCATTGAATTTACCCTAAATGTTTGGGATCAGTACAATATACACTTTGAAAGATATTAATTATTTTATTCAGCAAGGATGCATTAAACCAATGAACCATAAAGACATTTATATAGTAGCAAAATATTTATACAGTGGTACCTCGGTTTACGAGTTTAATTCGTTCCAAGAGCGAGCTCGTAAACCAAAATGCTCGTACACCAAAAAAAATTTCCCCATAAGAATGCACTAAAAATCAATTAATTCGTTCCACATGACCACAAATGCCCATTTAAAATATTTTTTTTGGTTTTACCCTATTAATTGCAGTTAAAATTGTAACCTTTAAGATCTCATATAAATACTAATTAATAATTGACAATTAAACTCTAGAAATACTTGACAATTTACTGTAATGCACGTCAGGTTTGAGCAGCCTGCTTGGAGGAGAGAGAGGAGGGAGGAGAGGGGAGCGGGGAAAGCAAGGATGAAAGCAAATGAGTGAATTTATTATAATAGTGCAGAAAACAAAGAGTGATAATCCAGAGTTAAAGTCGTGGAACATGGGAGCCGCAAAAGAACGAATTCGCGGGAGCCGCAAACGAACGAATTCGCGGGAGCCGCGAAGGAACGAATTCGCGGGAGCCGCGAAGGAACGAATTCGCGGGAGCCGCGAAGGAACGAATTCGCGGGAGCCGCGAAGGAACGAATTCGCGGGAGCCGCGAAGGAACGAATTCGCGGGAGCCGCGAAGGAACGAATTCGCGGGAGCCGCGAAGGAACGAATTTGCGGGAGCCGCGAGAGAACTAGGGGAGCGCGGGGCACAAAGTAACGCGGAGTAAATAGTAACAGCGATTTTTTTAGATAGTTGCAGGGGCATAAATGTGACGTGCTAAAGGGCTTTTCATCAGACTGTTTGCACACGTCTTCTGGACATTTTTCGAGAAATTTCATAGAAGTTTGGATGAGAACCACAGGAAAAACTCTTTTGGCAGCATGTAAATATTTTTTGTTATAGTAGTTGTTTTTCGATTTTCAAAGAATGTGTGAAAGATTGTTAGTCTAATCTTATATTGTTATGATTACCATCTTCTTGGCTAAAAGATGGTACCATTTTGAAAGACGTGAAAAACACATAGTGGCTGCTATCCGGTCCTGAAGTAAACAAGACAGCGCGGGGTTAGTTGTAACACTAAGCGGCATTGAACAAGTTGCATCAATAATCATATATTTTGCATTGTATTAACCTATTAAAACGTTTTTCATGTAAAAAAAAATAAAGGAAAAAGTTATGCTTATGATCATCAAGACGCAACTTTTTTAAACAAATAAAAATACGTGAATGAACTTGTATTGGATAACATGGTGTTACAACTAACCCGCTGCCTGTTAAAACGAGCCCCGCTCACGGGGTAAGAAGTCACATTTTACTCCTTGCGCTTTTGCCGATAATGCAGAGAAACGGCAGGTCCGACGAACATGAAAACAGTGCTCATTTGTAGGAGAGGCTTATATGTTGTTTGTATAAAAATATGGTTTGTCTAACCCTATTACTTTGTTTATTATTTGGCTAAAACCGTGTATATTTCACTACGTGAACAATGGTGATCACAATTAATTAATGTTTAGAATATGAGGTAAAAACTTCTGTAAATCACTTATAAAAATATCACTGTGGTGAATGATGCAGCCAATTAATGAGTTAAGGGGTTATAAAAGGGGTTGAAACCTCCTGACTGTGTTATGAGAGGCTGTCATTAGGATATTTAATGTAAAAATGCGCACAAGGATGCTGAGCGTTAGGACTTTTTCCACACAGAACTGCGCATGGGTGAGGGAAAAATTTGCTCGCACTCCGATACAAAGCTCGTACACCGATTCAACCCTCCATGCTCGTACACCGATTTTCTCGTATACCAAGTCGCTCGTAAACCGAGGTACCACTGTATTTCAAATTAATGATTTTCTTTTCAATTCGTTAAAGATTCCTAGCAGTTAAAGTTCGTTAAAGATTCCCACAAAATATAGAATGAATATTAGAATGATTTCTGAAATATTATGTGACTGAAGATTGGAGTAATGATGTTGAAAATTCTGCTTTGCAATGACATAAATTACATTTAAAGTCAGACAACAGTTATTTTAAATTGTAATAATACTTGCAGTATTACTGTTTTGATCAAATAAATGCAGCCTTGCTGAACACGAGACTTTTTTTCAAAAATATTAAAAAAGTCTTACCGACCACAAACTTCTGATGGTAGTGTATTTACCGTAGTATAATTATTCATGCTGAATTACCATTAAATGGACCACTATTCTTTTCTGAAGAATTTAACTATTTTAATTACATTTTTGGCCTTTCTCGCTTAAGTTAACATAGGCCAAGTGAACTGACAGTAATGTGTTTTCATAGGTCGCCATCAAGCAGATTAACTTACAAAAGCAGCCCAAGAAGGAGCTGATCATCAATGAGATCCTGGTGATGAAGGAGCTGAAGAACCCCAACATTGTCAACTTTGTAGACAGGTAGTTACAGCCCTTAAACCTTTGTGTGGGCATGTGTGATTAGAACGTTTAGTGCGTCACGTGATCAATTGCTGAATTCAAACGTGTTTTCACGCGTTGACTGGCACTGATCCAGAGACTCAACGCTCGTCATATATCACAACTATTCAGTGTTTTCAACCACATAAGGTTCATTTTAGGATTCAGACATTTAAATACTCACAAGTATTGGCAAAACAATACATTTATAGTTTGAAAAATGCACACAGATGTCTATGGAAGTGGAAAAAACAATACGTTCAGTTATAAATTAACAAGGTGTTTTATTCATATCAGATACACATTGTGTCGGTGACTATAAGTTGAGTTCACTCTATTGTTCTCTCCCTTCACCAGCCACTTACTGTGATGTATTTCAGGAGAAATTAATGAACTCACGTGATGGAACTAACTAACTGCGGCTTAAACTGACATGGCGGCGCCCATCACGCATCATAAATCAACTAACATGATCATTATAAAGGTTTTTTAATGACAAAACACACTCACTTCCATATATTTGAGAATCGGAAGTTCAGGTAGTTGTATCAGGTAATCAACTTAGCCAGCAAGTTTGTGAATATTTTAAATAAAAAATGAAAAGCTAAATAAAACCGATACGTCTGTCATACAGCGGTTTTGTGTGTGCGATGTGTCACGTGACATGCATGACGTGTTGCTATGGAAACAATAAGTAGGTCGCCATAAGTAACTCACGCTGGGGGGTCAACTTATGTGTGAAAGGGTTAAAGCCATTTAAACATGTCTCAATGCTATTTCGTGCAAATGTCTCCAGTCCAGCCATATATTGTAGCATCTACATTCTGTTTTTGTGTGTATTTGTGTAGCTTCTTGGTTGGAGATGACCTTTATGTGGTGATGGAGTACCTTGCTGGTGGCTCTCTGACCGATGTGGTAACAGAAACCTGCATGGATGAGGCACAAATTGCTGCTGTCTGCAGAGAGGTACAGTATTTCTGGCATAGTTGTGAGATCTGAACTGTTTGTTTTTCCCATCCCTGCCTAAGCATTGTGATCTGACTCCTTCACAGTGTTTGCAAGCTCTAGAGTTCCTTCATGCGAACCAGGTCATCCATCGAGACATCAAGAGTGACAATGTTCTATTAGGAATGGATGGATCTGTCAAGCTAAGTGAGTCTGTGATTCCACTGTCAAGTCCTGGCTTCATGTCAGCACAATTTGTATAACTGGTTGTATTCCTCCTCTTTTCAGCTGATTTTGGGTTCTGTGCTCAAATCACTCCTGAGCAAAGTAAGAGGAGCACCATGGTTGGAACACCCTACTGGATGGCTCCTGAGGTGGTCACACGTAAAGCTTATGGTCCCAAAGTGGACATATGGTCTCTGGGGATCATGGCCATCGAGATGGTAGAGGGTGAACCTCCTTATCTCAATGAGAATCCTTTGAGGGTGAGCCCTTTCTTATCCTGTGCTTTTATTACTCCATCACCAATTCATTTGTAAAGACTTTTTGTAATGAATGATAATGGCTCAAGTGATCCGTTTAACTTTAAAGAAAAGATATATTACATTAATGGATAATGTTCATCTCCAGGCGCTGTACCTCATCGCTACTAATGGCACCCCAGAACTCCAGAACCCAGAGAAGCTGTCACCCATTTTTAGAGACTTCCTAAACCGCTGCCTTGAGATGGATGTGGAGAAGAGAGGTGGAGGAAAAGAACTCTTGCAAGTAAGGAGCAATACTGAATCCCAAACTGCCCCAACAAATTAGATGTTTCTGTTTACAACTCTATTTAAATAGACCAGGGTTTCCCAAATGAGCGTATGTGAGTTGATGTAAAGCTAATAATGTAAAATAAAATTTATTATTATTAATTAAGCAAAATGAATTTAAATTAAAAATGGATAAACAATTTTTTTTATAATCATCAAATATATATATTTTTTACTTTGTAGTACAATTGTAATTTACAATAGTAATATATTTCTGACTTTCAAAAAAAGTAAAATTATATTATATCTGTTTACTGGCATGTCTTGTGACTGTTAACAGTCATCAGAGAACTGTGAATATGCGAATGTGCTATAAAATGATTGAAATATTCACTTCAAGGGGTACATTCAAGTGAATACAGTAACCCCTCGCCACTTCGCGGTTCAAGTTTCGCGGTATAAGTGCATCACGGATTTTTCTAAAATATTCATTGAAAAATAAAAATAAAAAAATACCGCCATATCGGCAGTCGTATTGCAGAAAGCAGCGTTGTTTCTTCGTAATGCAAGATAAACGGTTTCCCAGGATGCCAGACAAAGAGAGAAACTCTCTCAGAGGCTTTGTACACACCCACGGGCACTCAGACAAGACACGTGATTGGTTACCGGCACGAGATCATCGAATGAGAGCACGAGTGGAGTGGGAGCCTCTCTCAGAAGCAAATGTTGACAATCCAGTGCCGATATCTGATGATGAGGCGCTTCCTGAACTGATTTAAAGGCCTCATTATACCAGTGCAGTAACACCATCATCATCATCATCATCATCATCAGATTCATCGAACCGCACATGTCTGTCATTGTCGTCATTACTGGAGTCTCAAGATACTGCTGTCATTGATGAGTGTAGAACACCATAATACATATCGGATGAGAGAGAGAGTAAATGTATAATATTAAGGTTTCATAATTAAATAGATGCAATTAAAATATATATAAAGTATAAATATACATATTTTGAACATTCTGGTACCTACACACACATATACAGAAATTCCTAGGGGGGGCCAATCCTACTTCGCAGATTTTTACCTATCGCAGGGGGTTCTGGTCCCCATTAACCGCAATAAACGAGGGATCGTTGTTTTTTACATCTAAGAAGAATCCCTGGAGAGAAGTGATGATATCGATTACGAGATAATCTTCTAGAAAATGTACTAATGTGCTTTTATCTCTTGCAGCATCCTTTCCTCAAGCTGGCGAAGCCTCTTTCCAGCCTCACTCCCCTTATACTTGCTGCCAAGGAGGCGATGAAGAGTAACCGCTAGCCCTTTGTCACTGTGCCAATGCCCAAATTCATTCTCATGACCGATTCCTGTGAGAATCTCTATCACTCCAGCAGAGTCCCCCTTCTAGTCCCACGAAGGACCTTTGCTATTCAGCCCTGAAGACCCGTCATCTCCACAAGGGCAACTAACTTGCACAATCACCACGTCTTGCCTCCTCACACCAAACTCTCCTTTCATGTGCCTGAAGGGCCTTCAAAACCAGAGGAGCCACTGACTGTAGACCTCTCTTGTTTTCTACTTATGTCTCTAGTTTTATTTGTTTTATATAAACGGTTTGACACCATTGCATCGGTCAGTGTGTACCTGAACATTTCATGCATTTCTGTCAGAATTCTCTTGTATTTTATTACTTTTAAGTATTGTTGAGCTCTGGTCTAACAAAGTACTTTTTCACCTTTTTTTTAATCTTCCAGAGCGTAATACTTGAATTTATCCCATCCTCTCAAATTGACCTGTCACTTGTGCCTACTACCTACTATTTACCTTCACTTGTCTCAACAAAATAGATCAACTTTGCTGTATGAAATTAAATGAACCATTTCTGTTTTTTAATTTTTATTATAAAACCTAAAGTTTATTAAAGCGTTTTGTATAATATGTATTTTGATTAGCGTACAGAAATGGGGGAAAAGAACAGGAATCAGGACATTTTTAACTAGCTGTTTTATATTTATGTTTATGTAAACAGTATTTTATATTTTAACTAACAATCTGACAGGATACCAGAATTTAATGCGTCTTCAGTGGTTGTCATTAGAAATTAATAATTTGCTATATTCTTTGCATGTTAAATCTAACTTGTTTATTAACACAACATTTTCAGAGACATTTTCAGACATTCCAATTGAGTAAATACACTTTTCTGCTTACTTCCTATGAGATACAATGTTTTTGTTGATGATGAAACCATCTTAAAACATATCCTTTGTAAATTATTATTAAAAAAAGACCTGGAGTAAAGATGGTTGAACCTTTAACCTTGCCTGCTGAATTTCTAATACTTGCATCATTCTGTTATGATCTTGAAAGAAATAATTGTGTTACGGACTACAGGTATTGATGTAATCTAAAGGAAATTCATGTTAGTGTTGCCATAAATCTGGTTTGTTAAGACTATAGTGTTTAATATAATAGAATATCCCTCTGTGAGTTTTTTTTAAAGAAGGTATAATTTGGAAAGTTGTTTCCTAAATTAGTTTTTAATGAAGCAGTGAGATATGTTTTATAGCCTGAGAATGTGAAATTACATATTTACCCTTAATTTCCTGTTTTCTCTTAAAATGCACATTTTAGACAACAGAATCGCAGCCATAATCAAAGTAACTTGTGTAGTTGTAGAGCTGAACTTGAGCGGTTTCAGCACTTCCTCTTTATAGGCCGTTATAAAAACAGGAAGCTTGCGTATGAGGAAAGAACAATTCAGCTTTAGTCTGTAGTTTTTCCGATGTCTAATAATCACATGCTGTTCAACTATATTCAGAGGCAACTTTTTCTTGAATCAACTTCTGCATCTGGGGCTCCAGATCATGGCTGACACTTTAGAGAATAACTCTGAATGCCCTTCATCTGCCAAGAAAGAAGCTTCAGCAGGAGGTCTGAGCATGCTGGAGAGCTCGATACAAGAGAACCGAGAAGATGGTCAGGTTTTGTTTGAGGACTCTGTGTTTGCTGGCTATCTGCAGAATGGACTGCACGGTCTTCGGCTAGAGGACAGCTTGACCGACGTCAATCTCAATGTACAGGGCCAGAGCTTCCAGTGTCATCGCGTGGTCCTAGCTGCAGCCAGTCATTATTTCAGGTTAGCCAGTTGCGCATTCAGATCATTTGATGACATGTGCAGAGAAATGTGTTTGCTTGTTAAAAAAGAAGAAGAGAGAATTGTATTTTTAGTGCAGGTACAGATTTTTAAGCCTTGATAAGATGGATTTTTATACTATTTGTTTTTATACTTTACAGAGCAATGTTTTGCAATGACTTGAAAGAAAAACATGAAGAAAATGTCGATCTTAAAGGTCTTGATGCAGATACCATGAGCACCCTGTTAGAATACACTTACACCAGTAAAGTCACCATTACCATGGACAATGTTCAGAAAATGCTTGAGGCAGCCAGCCTTTTTCAGGTTTGTACTAACTAACATATTTTGTCATATGAACACTTCATAAGGATATAACAGGACTTGTTGGAAAAGCTTGTAACTCGGTTTCTGTAATGTATAATAGTTGAATGTTTCTGTTGTTTGTGGGTTCGTGTGACATTTCTTTAACGTTTTACTTCCACAGTGTATCATTTGTGGTAAGTTGAGAAGACATTTAAAAAAACTCTAAAGTGCCAAGCATAACAGGGAAGTGAGAAACTGAAAAGTAACATTGTTTACTGAGAGAATGTTTTCCATAACAGTTTTAGTGGTCACATCTGTAAGTTTCTGGGTGGAGTCATATGTTTGCTAAATATAGTTTATGTAGCTTTTATATCAAAAACTATTTGCACGAACCTATAAGTATAATGAACTTGCTGCCAAGTCCAAATTTGTTATCATGTTATTTCATATTATTAAAATAATAAAAGCACCAAATCAACATAGAATGATTTTTGAAAATTACAATTTTACTGTAATTTGATAACAAAAGAAAAGGCAATCAACTTTAACTATTAAAAAACTTGCATACCTTTTAAAAGCTGCTATATAAATAACACTTGATTTTTTTACATTAAATTTACGACTTTAAGAAATAATAAGAGTTTAAGAGATAACAAAGTAAATTATTAATAAAGTCTTTTAAAGTAAAAAGACTTTAAGAGATAATAAGAAAGTAATATTTCTTATTTTGGTTAAAGTTGCTTTAACTTTTTATGAAAACCCTGCTGCATCTTTTTTTTTCCAGGATTCTTCTATGAATGGAAAGTTCACAAGAACCATATTTATTTGAAATTTAAATCTATTCCGCATTATACAACTGTTTACTGTTGCTTTTGATCAATTTCATGAATCCTTGTTAGAAACATCTTTCTGACCCAAACTTCTGTAATGTTAATGTCCGTAAATTTATAAATTCATGAACCTTATGTTATGCTCTATTATGACCTCAAATTCAATCTGTACTTGCAGTTTCCACGTATAGTGGACGTCTGCGCCAGTTACTTAGCAGAGGCCCTACACCCGGAAAACTGTGTGGGCATTTTGAATCTAGCTGACATTCACTCATTGGAGTCTTTGAAAGCTCAAGTCCATGCCTACATTATCCAAAACTTCTCTCAAGTAGTGGAGCATGATGAGATGCTGGAGCTTTCTGCAGATGTGTTGGTCAGTCTGCTTCAGCAAGATGACTTGGGTGTAACAGAGGAGGAACAGGTGTTTGACGTGGTTATTCGTTGGGTCAGAGCCCGAGAGGATGAAAGGTTGCCTCTGCTACCCCGTGTCCTCACACATGTGCGACTACCTTTGTTGGACCCGTGGTACTTTGTCGAAAGGGTGGAAGGAAACAATCTGATCCGCCAGTGTGCTGAGGTGTTCCCACTGCTGCAGGAGGCCCGGGTTTATCACCTCTCAGGGAAAGAGGTCAGTTTCTTTTAAATGCTTAATGTCATGCTGAAGTGATCACAAGACTAAAAGTGAACATTCAAATAGGAAGTGAAATCAAAGCTTAGGAATTATAACTGCCTTTTTGGAGGAAGTGTATTTCGTAAGTGGACCAATTACTTGGAGAGTAATTTCAAAATCAAAAGGGCTTCCTTCGTCAAATTCCTTGGAAATTTCAAAAATATCCCGATTCGATTCTGACTTCAATAATTTTGGCATATTTACATCATAACATTCACTTTACTTACATATGAAAGAATTTCTCTGTCTGTAAATGCTTTAAATTGTACAGGGAATCTTCTAACTCGGAAATATTACAAAAATAAAAAGGGTGCATAATATGCTCTCAACCATATTTATGTAACTGATATAATAATCAGGACAAATAAAAACAACTCAGCATGAATATTTTGCCCTTGTTTTTGTCACTTTAGACTGAAAAAACACAAAAAATTACTTGTTTTGCCATTGATCTGTTGATTCAGCCACAGATGCAAAACCAGTCTTTTTGCCCACAGAATTTCACTAATGTGACCATAGTGTTTTGTTGAATTTTAAAAATGAACATCGTTCAAATGAATATTGTGATTACTCTGAAAATCTTAAAAAAAAATTATTTTACTCCATACTATTAAGACATTTTTGCAACATGATGACCTAAATTTCAGGCCTGTCAGTGACCAAAATAAAACCTTTCACACTCTCTACTATCTTGCATCAACTGAGACATTCTGTGTAAAGACCTCTTGCTTTATAGGTGATCTCAGAGCGCACCAAACCAAGAGTGCGGGAGTTCCAGTCTGAGGTGTTCATGATCATTGGAGGATGCACAAAGGAGGAGAAATTTGTATCTGAAGTGACCTGTCTGGATCCTTTACGCAGGAGCCGTTTAGAGGTCGCAAAACTACCCAACACAGAGATGGAATCTGAGAATGAAAATAAGAAGTGGGTGGAGTTTGCATGTGTCACTTTCAGAAACGAAGTCTACATATCAGGTGAGCATCAGTACATCACACCGACTCGCTAAAAAGGTGATAAAGTAACAGCAGCTGTATAGTTTGCTTATTTGCATGGATGCTGATGTGTAAGAAATAAAAAAAAAAAAACTTAAAACAGGTGGCAAGGAAACATTGCATGATGTGTGGAAGTATAATGCATCACTGAACAAATGGATCCAGATAGAGTACCTCAGCACTGGGCGCTGGAGACACAAAATGGCAGTTGCTGGAGGAAAGGTGTATGCTTTGGGTGGCTTTGATGGAACTCAGAGACTGAACAGTGTTGAAGCCTATGATCCATTTCATAACTGCTGGACAGAGGTGAGTTCAATACACCATGGTAAAGATTTGGTTTGGGCCATTATGGGCTGTAACTACAGGCCTTTTGCAATCCTAGTTGTGAAAACATGAGGGGGAAAAAAGAAAATAAAAAAATATATATGTATATATGATCAATATATGTGGAAAATCGGAATGCACTATTCTTTTTAATTAATAATTTTTCAGAAAGCGTGCATTAAATTGATTAAAAATGTCAACAAAAATTTTTTTTCAAATAAATTACGGTTAGCACAAAAGTATTAAGTAGCAAAACCCTTTACAAAAAACATTAATAAGAACCATTATCAATGATTGAGCCCTAAATTATCATATTTTCAGCTTTGCCATCACATGAATACATTTTTAAATCTGTTCAAATAGAAAGGTTTTAAAATTTTAATAATATTTCACAATATTACTGTTTTTACTAGTTTGATCAGATTTTAATGTTTTTGAAAGAAGTCTGTTATGGTCACCAAGGTCGCTCAAAAATACAGTAAAACAGTAACATTGTTATAAACAGTAATAAACACTTTTCACACTACTGTAACCTAAACAATTAAGTTTAAAATGATAACTTATTGTGTTGAGTTGAAGTAATGTAAAAACTTGTGTTGTATGTGCTGAAGTATACTTTACAGAGTGCTTAACTGACTAACTCACCCTTTGATGGAAATAAATGTTATGATGTTACGTATTTCCATCAAGAGGTGCATCAATTTTTGGTCAAGATCTTGTAAGAGTCAAGCACTGTATAAAGTCTAGTACAGCACATCACAAAGACTTTCAATGAATTTAAGGTCTGGACACCAAATGTGTTTCATGTGTGAAAATGATTCACTCCCAACCATTCTTTCACAATTTGAGCCTGATGAATCTTGACATTGTCATCCTGGAATATAGCATGTATTGAAATGTATCTTCCTACCCAGCTAACAATTTTTGGTTCCCAGAACGTTCATTCAACATTAGAACGTTCCCGGTCCGGTCGCCAGGAAAGTTTTCTTTAAGTAAATAGAATGTTCCGGGAACGTTCGCGGTAGGTTCAGGGAACCTGTGTTCGCGAATATTCTGTTCAAATAAACTCAATATTTGAAAGGTCCAATGCTGCACATCTAACCGGATTTTAATCGTCAGTTGTTTCATCATTTTCTTCAAGACATGAATGCAGTCCCGTTTTTTCCAGGAAAATTCTTACAACTAACCTCATTGACATTAACATAAACATTGTGCACTAGCATCATTTACTGGCAGATATATTTTTTTCTGGCTTGTGGAATTAACGGATGTTCGATTCGGTGAATAATTGTCTGGAAACATTCAAAATTACAGGTTTCAAACAGGTTTCAAAATTAACCCCAAAAACTAACCTGCAGGGAACGTAATGGGAACGCTCTCTATACGTTTCATAATTAAGCCAAAAAAATAACCTGTAGGCAATGTTCTGGGAACGTTCCCTATAAGTTTCAAAATTAAGCCAAAAAATAACCTTCAGGGAACGTTCTCTATAAGTTAAAAAATTAAGCCACAAAATAATCTATAGGGAACGTTCTTATTTGGTTCCCAAAACAATAACCAAACGGGAACCAAATGGGAACGTTAGGGGAACGTTATGTGTTTACTGGGTACATGGTTTATTAAGAAATTAAAAGCTACACACTCCATCAATTGGTAGCTCTTGCCAAACGTATAACATGCTAGAAACAAAATAATCTCTGGACAGGTCATGTAAACTGTAAAAATCCACTATATAAGTCTCATTTTAAAAGACTGAATCATTGTCTGAATTAATGATGGTTAATCCATATATACAGCAATTTCACAATTCACATGATTGTATGATTTTTTTTTTATCCTCCTTCCAGGCAGCACCACTCATGCTGAGTGTAAGCTCCTTCTCTGCTGCCAGCTATGACAAATGCATCTTTGTGATAGGTGGAGGCCCCAATGGCAAACTAGCCACAAACAACATGCAATGCTTTGATTCCCTATCAAATAAATGGAGCCTAAAATGCCCAATGCCAACTGAGGCCAAATGCACAAACGCAGTGACTTTTAAGGATGCCATATTTGTTGTTGGTTTGTACCTTTCACATTTTTTGGTCTTGAGCTTGAATAATACCATAAACCGCTCAGATGAAATTTCTGCAATGCTCTGATGATTGAAATGTTACTTGCTCTAAAATAAAGGTGGAGCGATGAGGGCCTTGTACTCCTACAGTCCTCTTGAAGACTCCTGGACGCTAGTAATCCAGCTGGGATGTGAAAGGGCCAGCTGTGGCATCGCTGCCTGCAATAACAAGCTCTTCATCACTGGTGGACGAGACGACAAGAATGAGGTGATTGCTACCGTTCTTTGCTGGAACCCGGAGGCAAAGAAGTTGACTGAGGAGTGTGTGCTTCCACGCGGAGTATCTCACCATGGTAGCGTGACTCTCAGGAAGTCCTACACACATATACGCAGGATAACACCCGGAACAGCCACCGGATGACAGATGCAACCACTGCAGAGACTACAATACTAGATGATTTGACTCAACAAACATTTTCAGGACCAATATGTAGCTCAGTGGCCTCTACATTGATACTGAAAGTGTTCTCTTTTTACATTTGATTGCAGTTTTTTCAATGCAAAGAAACACTTTCAAACTTAGACATTTACAGTACAGCTTTTATACATAGATATTTATTTGGTTGCAGTTATTCCTTAACATTGTCGCATTAGGTATCATTAATGAAGGTTAACGTTTACATACTAACATTTTTAAACAATGAAAATTCAAAATGTGCTATTGCTCTTCTTGTTAACGATACATTTATGCATGTTTAATTTGTTTTTGACCTCATAATTTTTTTTAATAAAATGCAGCACATTCAAATCTATCTCCATCCAATTAACAACCGGGTGATATAATCTTTTTGTGGTAGCCTCCATACAGGCTACCACCCCATAAATACCCGTCTGCGCACACTACGCAATGTTTATTTTATCCTTATTTGGTTTTCTTAGAAACTTGGAACTATCACCTCCAAATTCCACTTACAGACTTGTCATTACTCAATAGTGAAATCATCACCTACTTTCTCAAACAAAGACCGAACAAGCTAAAAAGGGCAGTTTGAATTATATTTTCAACCTCTCATCACCAATCCAACCGCACAGACATCTTTTCACCTACCTTCAAGTTCAGAAGCTCTTAGGCTAAATCCCCTTTTGATCCTCTATTCATAGACAATACTCTGTTTCCGAAAACACCTCAAATCTATTCTACTAAAATCGGGTATAACTACAAAAAAATGATCCAGTCTTTCCTTTCACATCAGGGCAGCAACCACAGCAGCCCCATAAGATCTCCCTCAGCAACAGATCAAAGTTCTCAGGCGATGGTCTTCAGACGCTTTCAAAAGCTACATGAGGATCAATTGGCTCCATAACAAAAAAGCTCACCCAACCATCATCCTCCAACCTCAGGCAGGGCTTACCTGTACTCCCATCAGACACTGCAAAAGCCTGCCGGTTGAGCAACAATGCTTCTTTGACTTCTCTCTCAATGATTTGCACATCCAAGTTGACCTAGATCAGATTGACCTAGGTCAACCTAGATTATGAATGCCTCACAGTCACATGATCATACCTAATACATTCATGTTTGAACCTAAATGTAGAGTAACCTTTTATTTTGCACAAGTTCAAAAATAAGAAATGTCACACTGTTTAATCAGGCACTGAAAATGTTTAAACTAATGGAATTATTGGTAAGTTATTCAGATAAGCAACAAAATATAAATATTTTTCTCAGACTTTGAATGTTATAACATTTTTATTTTGTGAAGAGAGATGAATACAAAGTCTTCTGACATCATAAAAATAAGCTTTATATATACAGTGCACAAACACAGTTGTGCATTTGAAAAATATTTAACATACACAGGTCTTGTCTGCTCCTTCCTGTGTAAATGTGATCCCTGATTTAGGCAGTTAAGCAGTCGGTTGTTCACGTTCAAGTTTACAGTAAAACACAATACATAAAAAAGGCACCACTACCTTGCTTAATTCAACTCTATACGAGTCAGTCAGAGATGCAAGAACAATAACATAGACAGAAAGTCCACTTCTTAAGGTCAGCATTGGGAAAACTGTGTCGAAGCAAGCATTTTTCCAATCTAATGTTTAGTCCTTGTCCAATGCCATCACAGTTCCCTCCATTTTTATTCAGCAGTGCTGGGCGTCTCATTTCCTGTGTCTACTGTGTCCAGAATGTGACCTGCTCTGGTGTTTGTTTCGTCCGTGATCATGAGAGCGGTCGCGCTCCCGTTCGCGATGGTCCCAGTGGTGAGTGGTGCCACGATCGTGCTTGTGTTTCACATAGTCCCGGTCACGGACTCTTTCACGTGAAGTGCTGCGAGTTCGGCTCCGTGATCTCCTCCTTTTGTTGCCATGCCGACTAGACTCACTCGGTCTGTCTCGCTCTGTCCTGATTTGCGTAACCGGCGAAGCTCTGCGACCTTTGTGTTGCCGTGGAGATGGGCTGTGGCTGCTGTGAGAGCTGTACGTTCCTGAGTGGCTCCTCCGACTAGGGAGAAAACAACATATCAGTAACAGAAAGAGTAAGTTGGCTTTTAAACATAAACCTCGTGTACAGCTATAAAATTGAAGTGAAACTGCATATTGTAACTTACTGTCTGTGAGGAGAACGAGACTGAGAGCATGAACGTGAGCGAGACCGGCTATGGTTCTTGCCATTCTGAAGCACTTTTCTCTCCTTTTTCATGCTGCTATATAAAGCAAGCAAAACAAGTTAACAATACAGTACAACAAAACAAGGGCAGACAGCAGAATTGCTTTTAAGTATTAAACAAATAAACATTACACAAATGTTTAATAAAGATGAAAAACAATCTTTAATGAAAAATACGGACTTTAAGGACAATTACATTTAAAGCAAATAAAAATCTACACAACTACCCAAACAACACTGCCAGGACCAAAAATTAACACAGAAATTGCATTTCACACTATATAGTTGCTTTGTTAGAAAGTCAGTCAACCGCCCTTTGCAAAAAGAACTCATAAAAAATAGCCAACAAACAGTAAAAATAAAAGGGGACCAATTTATTTATAAACATGATTGACTCCAATTAGATAAAATAATTCATTAAAGGTCAATTTTGGCATGAGTATAGAAACAGCTTCACATTAAATAATAAAAAAAACTTTCAAATTCATTGAAAGTCTTTGTGATGTTTGTACAAATTTTTTTATTATCTAGTACAAACATTCCACCGAGGCCAAATACATAGCAGTGTTTAAAAAAATTATATATATATTTTTTACTGCTAATCAGTTTAAATGGTGTATATTAAAATACTTACCCATTCAATGGGCTTTTGGCAAACAATTGTCTGTTCTCAGACTCCTTTAATAGTTTAGAGTTTGGCGATTTTTCTTCAACTTTCACTTCTCGTGGAGAAGCTGGAAAGAAACACCCTTTAGATGCCTGTGACTTGACAAGTACTTGTAGAAAGCTCAATGCCGGGTACACACTACATGATTTAAGCCCTGATTTACGAAATCAGAGTCAATCGATGATCGTTCACAAAAGTGACAAATCGCATGGTATGCAATCTGAGAAAAGTGCCAATACCCATGAAATATTTAGCATGTTAAATACCTGGACCTGTCGGTCATGTTTGTTTGTCGTTCACCATGCCAGCTTTTGTGGCTATTTTCAAACAACCTATATCAGGTAAAATCAAACCATATTTGGTATTAAAAACGTATCCTGAAATGGCCTATTCTGTAATGGGTATAAACAATATGGTCCCGTCAGTCTGAGATTTGACAGGAACTTCCAACATTAGGCCGGATTTCATAAAGTTTATTCAGAGAGTATGGATGACCCATCTGTCATGCATTAGGGTTACCACAGATCACAGTTGTATGTGAGAGCAGCCTATACAAATCTGCTGCTGTCCATGTCAGTGATGTTAATCAAACGACAAAAGTCAACAAAGATTAATCTACATTTTATTTTACAGTGAACACTATAGTGCTATTTTACACTTCATTATAACATCTCTATACCGGAATACTACTGATATAACTTACTTCACTGCTTGTAATTTGTGTACCTGTTCTCATTCATTATCGAATGTTCACTTGCCTTTAATAAAGGTTTAATGATTAAAATCTAGATTGTTGCTGTGGTGTCATAGTACCTAAAATGGGCTTCAATTTTGTATTATTTAACAAGCTACATCCTTTAATGTTATTTCCTCTATCACTTCTTGCGCATGTTTGATTGTGAAACATTTTAAAGACCAGACAGAGCTGTCAGTGATTTTTCCTATTGAAAAGCAGTGTAACGCGTGACCTTCTGTGGTGCACACATCAGCAACAACCGTATTTTCCCACATAAAACTCGTGGGTTATATCAGATTTTACAAATAGATTCTGATTTGTGTTTTTTCTTCTTATTGTTTGAATTTCACACACATGCACTGTTTACCGAGCCTGAACAGTTATGGATAATTGACATCATGCGAGCAACATTCGAAATGTGAACTTACACAAAAAAGTTCATAAATCTATGGGTGCGGGTTATATAAGGGTGCGGGTTATCTGCGTCTGCAGGCTATATGCGGGGGGGAACGGTAAATCCTACCCCAGTCAGTCATATAGTGAGAACAACAGCGATCTAATGACTTGTGTAGCAAGTACCCGGCATAAGAAAAAGCAAACAGAAACCGAACTCACAGGGTTTTGATGCTGGGGAGAATCCACCAATGGCAGCGAGAGCTGGTGTGAGACAGGGATTCTGTCCTTTGGCTTTTAGTCTTGCCTCCTCCAGCGCCACCTTCCTCTTATCCACCTGTCTTTCAAGCTGTTCACTGTTAGGCTGAATAATGGATAGAGTATTAACAGCAGCATCCAAGTCCTTTATTTAGTAGAAATGTCCACATTTTTAGCAAATCACAAAAGAAATTAAAATCTGAATGTTTATTCAATTTGAGTTACCTTTTCTCTTGAATACAGCTTCATTGTGCTAATACATATTTCTTTGATGTTCTCCTTAGTGGCACCGAAAAGAAGATACCAGTGTGGTTTGGAAGGAAGGGGAATCTGCAAAATTACAAAAACATGCAATTAAATAAAGAAACTGAGAGAATGAAGATAAATAAAGCCAAGAATGTACCTGTAACACTCGAGCAGCGAGGTAAATACAGGCACACGCAATGGTCTCAGGTTCAAACCGCACAAATGCGTTGGTTCTTAGGGCATCGTTCATATAGTTCCTGCAACACAAGAAGAAACACCTATGCAAGACCTGCCATGCTCTCTCTCTCTCATAAGGCTTATTCTGGAGACTCTTAACTTTATGTCCTTTCCCTCACTTTTTAAATGTAGCCATGATGGAAGCAACAGTGTAATCTTAAATTTGAGTAATAAAACATCTCAAATCACAAAACTGAAGCAACAGGCTGAATTCAAATGTGCATGTTTGGCGAAATCGAAACTTCCATATCAAAAAAGGTGTGAGGAGAGGCAAAGATCACTTCATGGAGAATATCAGGGGACAATTACTGACAATTCACATGAACATGATTCATATGAAAAAAGTAACATACCGTTTTCACTGTAACGTACCGTTTTCACTAAAAAAACAAAAACATTTGATTTAAAGAGCAAAAAGTGCACAACTATCTACTAGCACTTGAGCTCTGGGGAGAAGTGAAAAAAAGCAGACAAAAAAGCAAATCCTGGACCCCCCAGCAAAGCCAACCTCCGCTGAGAGCGCTCACTGGATTGGCTGGCAGCCTCGAAAAGGCCAGCCAATAACGTGGGAGGGGTTCCTGGGTCTTGTGCCTGAGGAGTTCGGGTGTTTTCTGTGACACTTACCACCATGGGCTACCCTTTAATCAAAGAGTAGAGAAAGGACAAAGTTAAACAGAGCTCTCCATAAGCCAGAACCTCAATGATGTGCAACAAGTCAATAATGCATGACCTATAGAATAAATCCTGCGTTTTTTAATTACAACCCCAAAAAAAAAAAAAAAGGGAATGCCAGAATAATGTGAGCCTATCTTACCTTAAGGTATACCAAGCTACAATGCAAATGATACTTTATAATGCAGTGTTTCCACTAAGTCCTGTTGATGCCTAAGTAGCAAGCTTTTTCACAAGTTCAAGCTCTTATCAGCAAATAATGACAGCAACTAGTGGAAACACAGCACGAGTCCAACCATAAACCTGATCCACTGTCTCCTCTATAAGGGGGAAAAATTTCAAGTGATAATTTTAAAAGGCATTTCCATGAGCTCCAACGACAAAAGCACACTTACCATGCTGTTTGAACCAGCATCTGATTCTTCTCGCATTCAAGCACTTGTAGGTACATGACAATAATCTGAAAAAGAAACATTTTTAATTGATTAGTCGAATTACGATGACTTTCATGTAAAAGATATTGATAGCTAATTTTATAAGACAAAACTGACCTTGTGTGGATGTTTGACATGAACACAAAAGCCCAGCTCTTTAAGGACACGGCGCTCCGCTTTGATCACTTGGTTCTTGGTGTTAATGTAATTTTGATCAAGGACAAGAGGGCTGCTCCTAAAAGAACAAAGTAAATGGGATCATGTACATATTTGTTGTACGTGTTATCGTAAGAGATTTAAAGATTTGAAAAGTTTATTTCATAAGTTCATACTTGCTTATGACAATTTCTCTCTAATTCAAGCAGTAAAATTACACATTTAAAAAAATAAAAAAACAGATCATTTAATGTCAGATCAGATCAATTAAAGCTTTGCTGTAGCTCAATCAGTAGAGCATTTGTGTTTACAACACCAAGGTCATGGGTTCGATCCCAGGGAAAGCAAAAAATGATTCAATGTGTTCCTTGAATGCAATGTAATTTGCTTTGATTAAAAGTGTCTGCCAAATTCATAAATGTAAATGAGGGATATGAAATGACAGCTTTTATGATTTTATGTTAAATAGTAATAGTAACATCATTAGCAGAATACTTAACTAATAATTAAAATAAGAGCACGATCAATATATTTTTTGCCCTTTCCTTCTCATGGTAAATATTTACTCATCTACAAAAAAAGATCTTGCGTAGATCTAAGCAAATCGTAAAATAGTTACCATCTTTAACAACAACAACACAGGATGGACTTACTTTTTACCCTTTCCTTGTTTCAAGTGATGGAAAACGTTGATCACATCCCTCACTCGTCTCGGCGACTCCTCAATCTTAGACGCCAGGTTCACACAGGCCATGGCAACAATCTGTTTCAAAGCGAAACAACATTCATTATCATCAAGTCTTGCGTTGAGTCGGTTTATCACTTTATACATTATGTATTTCCGACTTGCCTCAAAGCTGTGTTTGATGAAGGACTTCGAGTAAAAGAATCGTTGAAAAAGGACTTGTCCTGTCGCCATCGCCACCTAATCAAAATACCAAATAACACATTAAAACGACATTCGTGCCACTTTACTAAAAGGAAAAATTTAATTGGTGTGTAACAACAAGTATTCAGTTTTAAATAACAACCCAGGTACATAACACGGCTCCGGCTGCCATTATCTAAATGACTCATAGCCAGACAATAGGCCGCCGGTTTCAAAGTGCCGGTTACGGGCAGCGCATCGTCGTAAACACTTAGGAATTTGGCTAACGAATTAATTCATAGACATATAAACGTATTAAGACAGTAACCTGTGGCAGGCGTAGAAGAATCCCGGCAGACTGAATGAGTTCGCAACCCAGAATCCGCAGATCCGCCTCGGTCTCATGGTCGAGGCCATCCAGCATGGACGGGGTGGTGGAGAATCTTTCCTCGGGTATTATCGAGTTATCGATAGCCAGATAAACCTCCGAATACACTTTGTCGCCGATAAGTATGCCTTGGTTATTTGGTGGAGTGTTCAAATGAGGAGATAAAACGCCCACAGACATTTTGATGGAGTAAATCGGTATGCTAAAACGTAGACCTTTCGTCTAGCAAGCGGAAATGGCAACGTTTCGTAACTGACGCAATACAACAACGGACGTGACGTCAATGGCTCGCTGAAATCCCGTAGAATATCGCGATGCTGTATTAATCCTCCGTTTGTGTGAAATGTTACTCCAAAATCCACTAAATGTTCTCACAAAAACAGTGAATCATAGCAAGGATATTTTTAATACATAAAAACAATGCAAGACTATGATATTTCCTCGTGTCTAATAATGAAAGGAAATGGAAAATAGATAGATAGATAGATAGATAGATAGATAGATAGATAGATAGATAGATAGATAGATAGATAGATAGATAGATAGATAGATAGATAGATAGATAGATAGATAGATAGATAGATAGATATAATATAGAACTGATATAACTGAACACAAAGAGCATGACTGGATTTAATGTTCTGGCACGCTGTGCACCAGGTTCCCACAGGGATGTGCTGTTATCCACTATAGATGTATTGCCTCTATATTGCCAAGTACCAAAATAATCACATCCTTATATTTGAGACCTACACCACACCACACTGAGGGGGATCATAACAGAAAATGATGAGACAGCTTACAAAGGGGATGTGATAGGCTTGACACCCGGTCAGCAAGACCTATAAAAAGATGGTTGTTGACTTCAGGAAATCTTTTGCTATATACCTTCTTCTAAATCAATAACACTAGGGTGGAATTATGTACCCAGGAGAAAGAAGACCTGATCTCTGGTGGGACTTTAATGTCTATTCTCTTCAACAGTGCAATAAAGTACAATGGTCCTCTTTAAATTTGCATTGGCATTTATTAATATTCATTTTTTTAATTCCTTCAATTTGATTTTGTGGTTGTTTGGTACTATATGTGAATTGAAAACTAACTTCATTAGCAATACTCTGTTATTCTATTTAGGATCGCCTTGGTCTTTACTGTCCACCAGGCAGGAAGTAGGGGAGATGCCAGTTGTCATTGATACTCATTCTGACCTCATTGCATTTACCCCCTGCCCCTCTCATCTCCCAACTAAAGAACATTAAGTTGTTCCTCATTTGATCCCCACCCCAAAAAAAAACCCCACCCCCACCAATAATTATATATATATATATATATATATATATATATATATATATATATATATATATATATATATATATATATATATATATATATATATATACTTTGTAAAAGATGGATTAAATTCAATTTGATCTCTTGGACTTATTACAGCACTTTTTTCATAAATCTACTATTAAATACTACTCAATCGTTTTTAAAGAATAGTAGTGCATAGCGCTTTTTTTCTCAGTCCTAGTGGAAATAACATTTTGATATCACTGCCAACAAACAGGATTTCTTTTTTTTAATCGATGTGTTTTCACATTTTTTTGTTTGTTAGTTTCTTTGTGTGCCTGTGGTTGTTTTTGCAAAATCCATGTCCCAAGTTACTGAGAGAAACAGTAAACAAGACCTACTGTAGACAAAATATCCTGCAGTAGCAGTTTTATTATATTATGTGAAACTTAAAATAGCCTGTTTCTTCTTCTTTTATGAATTAAAATGTCATTGAATGCCTATGAACAATTCTGAGATTGCAAATATAAACAAAAGAATCAAGTTGCTAGTGTAAAGTACATGCATTATTTTGAAATTTTTCACTGTATGACTTAAATCTCATGAGTATTGCAAATGTGAAGTTTCTTTGTCGTATAAAAGGGTATACCATATGCTCGAGAGAGAGAGAGAGAGAGAGAGAGAGAGAGAGAGGGGTGATTTAATTTAAGCTCCATCCCCTTTGCTTACGAATGTAGTTTGATACATTTGTGACTATATTGGCTCCAAAATACAGAAAATTAGCCCAGTTGGACAGCCATTTAAATTACCTTGCGTGTCAGCCATGCAAGTGCAGTGTCACATTCTCTCATACATACAATGTATTACTGGCAGCTGCGTAGCACTGAACAAACCGAATGTCCCAGGAGAGGAACATCTTGCAGCTTCTTTTTGCATAAATCAGTCAGTGAGACATTTTAATCAGGTAATTATTCATCCTTTCTGTCAGTGACTTGGGGGATTCATAATGCATTCCAGATCTGCTGGCTTGAATGGCACTATTGGGATCTGGTTAGAGAGCTGAAATGTTTCACCTCACAGGTTCAGGGGGCAAACACTTTGCTATAGGGTGTTTTTGCAATTTCATACTTCTGTCATCTAACACAAATAATGAATTGAAATTTGAATTTAAAACCAAAAATGATATCTACCCACACACTGAATTATCTACAAGTCCTTCATTTCACAGTACAGGAGCTTCATTGACCTAGGTACCATCACTATGAACAAGACATTCTTCAGTGAATCAAATATCTAAAACCCTAAAGTCCACAGGAAGTACTGCACTGCTAAAACTGATCTATACACTGCCTTATGAGGTAGTTTTGAAGTAGCCCCCTGAGATTGGAGGAAAAGTTGTTGCCTGTAGCAAGCTCGACATAGACAACTGGGTGACATAAATCATCATGTTTCTTTGTCTGACTTCATGGTGAAACATGTTCTTTTTCACCTGAGGAAAGCTTGTGAATGTTTTTGTTCCTGGAAGCCTCCGCCCACCTTCACCTCGCACCAATTTGATTGGCTGCTTGTATGTCAGTGAGAACAATCCAAATTCCTTTTAGAAAGCAAAAGCCAGCTATATTTTCTTAACATGCTAATGATTTGCCAAAGGCTGTGACTGTGACATACAGCAGGGCCAAAAAGACCTGGCAGCTGATGGCAAACATACAAACTGCTGTTTTGAAACATTTTCAACCTCTCACCTCTCTCCCCAACACTGTTCAGATGGTGCTAGGCCTGAGGTCATTTTCCATTCTCTAATGTGTGTCAGGGGAGTGAAGCAAAGGTGGGTTTTTTTTTATTAAAGTGCAAATATATTATATCCTTGTTGTACATCTATTGACCTGATCTACAAACCAGCTGCATTGCTTTATTGAGACTCGGTGTCATAGGACACCTGCAGAAAGTTCAGTTCCTGTATACGTCATAATCTAAAAACCCTTTTATAGAAACAGCCCAGATCTGGTGTTGCCTGGCTCACACTGGGCCTAATTCCCACCTCACCCCCCAGAAGTGTAAATATTTCCATCTCCACGTGTTCTCAATTTTGTTCTGACTGAGACTGCTCTGTTTTGTGAACTGATTGCTTAACTATAAGTAGAACAAAAACACACGTGATCACTGATTTGTGTTTCTATGTAGCACAGTATAGTATGTGGTCTGTCTTTAAAACCCCCACAAGCAAACAGAATGGAATGAAAATCTACTACTGCTTTGCCAGCAGATGATATATCACCGGGGGAAGATATTTCATGAGAGTTCAGTTAATGATTACTTCTCAGAATTTCTGTATTTTGTAATTTTTTATACTGTTTTCTGAGTTGGGGTAATGCGCTGCAATGATAGAGTCGCCAATTTTAGTTCTGTTTTATAAAAAATAAAATGAAAAGTTAATGTTCCACCTTGAGGTTGAGGAATTACAATTGTGGGGCATGTACAACATTTGAGAACATTGTGTATTTAATAAGAAAAAGCAAATGCTGTCAAATTGTTGTATTTATCTATGTTTCTTCAATCTCAACAGAGCTAAAGTTATCTAAACTTGTATAAATAGACAATTTTCAAACAAAATATGATTTTAAAATGGGAACCGTACCGCCATATTCGTAATGTGTTTTGAATTTTGTCTGCACTTTTAAAAACAGGAAAACCTGTTCTGAAAATTGTATTGAAAAACAATTAGGACATCAAATAGCAGTTCACCAAAATTGAAAATTCTGTCATCATTTACTTACTCTCATCTTGTTCCAAAGCTATTAACCTTTCATTCATCTTCAGAACCCAAATTAATATCTTTTTGATGAAATCTAAAAGAGATTTCTGTCCCTCTATTGGCAGCTACGCAACTACCACTTTGACGCTTCAAAAAGTGTATAAAGAGATCGTAAAACTAATTCGTATGAATTGAGCAGTTTAGTCTAAAAAATTCTGAAGAGACATATGATGATATATGTTGATAAAAGCTTAAATTCCATCTGTTCATCTTATAAAGCCAGCCAGTCTTTTCAGAAATTTTTTGGATTAAACTGCTCAATTCATACGGATCAGTTTTACAATCTCTTTATGAACTTTTCAAGCGTTGATGTGGTAGTTGCTTAGTTGCCAAAGGAGGGACAGAAATCTCTCAGATTTCATCAAAAAGATGAATAAAAATTTTAAAGATCTGGAACAACATGTGGGTGAGTAATTAATGAAAAACATTTTGGTGAACTATCCCTTTAAACCATTAAGCTGAAATATCTGGGATATGTTCAGTCACAATAATTAAACAGTAGAAATGATTCATATTATAATCTCAAACAGATTACCATCAGGATTGTAATGTATAAAAGCAGTATATTATTAACACTAAGTGCCTAAGAAATAATATTTTTAGTGTGCCAAAGTATTATGTAAAAACAAATTTAAACATATATAGTAATTTGCAATAATGTTGTACTTTTAGAGAAAATATCCAAGAACAGATTGGAATTCTTGGATTGTGAAAGCCTGCATGCGCATAGCTAAAAAAAACGACAAGCAATAACTACGGTAAGTCTACACTTAAACATTTCTATTTCTGTCACTTTCATAAGACCCTATTAGAAATTAAAGACACGCCCCAGACAAAGCGTATTTTACAGATGTTTGTCCCCTCAGTAAATTATTTTGCTGTGTTTCCAAAACATTCTCTCCGCTCATAAGCAGTGGGGTGGAGCATTACTTTAAACTGCTCTGGTTTGATTTATAGGACAAAAATACTAAAATACTTCTGCTGGAAAAAGAATACACTTCAGGTGTTTAAGCCACAATCCGTTGACTTCAAGTATGTTCCTTCAAAATGTATTGAGGCTACACATTCTTCTGTGGTATCAAAGCTGTAAACCAGATTACTTTATTACTTTATTGTTCTTGTTTGTATTATATTGTGCTCATTAAGTTGTCTGTGTTATTAGTTAGTTTTAGCCTAAGGCTTACTTAGTTTGGCCTAAGGCTCTAAATAGCCATGACAAACCCAATCATTGTTTGTTCATCCCCAGCCTCTCTGAAGATCTGCTGGTAATTTACTAATATAGGTCTTGATGATTAATTAAATATTGTGTTGCTTAATTTAATCCCCAAGTCCTCTTCAATCTGACAAATTAATTAAACTTCAATCAGCAAAGAGTTGATGCTCTAATGAACCCACGGTTAATATTTACACAACCTGTTAATATTTAGAGAGCTGAAACCTCAGAATATCACAGGAACAGTTCACCAAAAAATGAACATTGAGTCAACCTTTATTCATCATTTACAAACCTCTAGTTGATACAAACCTGTATGGCTTTCTTTCATCTGTGCAACACAAATATATCTCATGTGGTTAGTTGTTTTGGACCCAACTGACATTCATTGTATGGAAAGTTGAAATATTATTCCAAATATTTTGTGTTCTTCACATGGCTCCGCAGAAGAAGAAAAAACGTAATACAGATTTGGAACGACATGAGGATGACATAATTCTCATTTTTGGTTGAACTGACCCTTTGAAAGTCAAAAGAGGAACTGGCACATTCATGTTTTGAACAGCAATTAGATAGATATGAATCGAGAAGTATTTGTGTAGATAACATGCTCCCTCTGGAGTTATTAGCTACTCGCATAATATGAAACATTGTTTTGTCCAAATCTCTCTATCCTTTCACCTTGACCTGAAGCAGAATTCTCATTTGGGGAGACCCAACCCCTTTCCTATTTTCCTTTCCACACCCCCATGACAACTTCTTCCCCATACAGTGGTAGAGACTGTGACATTTGAGCACATCACGTATGCTGCCCACCTCCAAAAAGCATTACTCACAGTGTGACAGCCCTGAGTGCCGTTTAAAAGAGCTTGCTCAGACTCACGTACACTCAGAGGGCTTCCAGGCACATGAGGCACAGTGGCTGAGTAACAACACAGGAAAAGGAAAAGACAAAGAAAACCCCCCACAAGGGATCTTAGTGGCTGTGGAACATCTGATTTGCTTCAAAATAATCTGATTACATGCGGAGACAGACTAACATACACACCGGCATTACCATCAGAATGTATGCACCCAGGGCCGTGTTGGCCCTCTGCCTGCCCTGCTTTTTGACTGGGAATGTGTTCGGTTATGAATATGAAGTGGATTACTCTGATTCCTACTATAATGAAATCTCCAATGGTGACCGCCTGCAAAGTAAGTATTTTTCAATTCCAGAAGTCTCTTCATTTTTATTTATAAACGTTTCTGTAGAGAAATTTTGTTTCTCATTTGACTTTTTAAAATAATTCACGGCATGGCAAATTACTTAAACAAATAAATGGTTGGTAAACAAACTTTATGTATACATGTATCTGTTCATTTTTTAAGTAAATATTACTAATGTACAAAAGACACATTTGGTGCTAGAACTGGTCATCATTTCTTGTAAAGTTTCTACACTATTTTCACATTTGTGCCTCCACCAGACAGATTAATATTAAAAGTACAAATATGTTATGTTTTAATTTTCTTACAGTGTGGCAACTTCAAAAATCACATATATTCCATATAATCTATCAAATTTATGATGTTTTAGGCAACATTCTAAAAGTTTTTCATGTCAACTACCCAAATATATTTGCATAAATCATCTGTATTTGTAATCCACAGTGAAATGAATGCATTATGTGTCATGAGTCACGACCTATTGCACAAAAAACAGAAGTGTTGGAAGGTTTCGTGACATTTGACATTTACATACCTTTCCCCTGATGCTCTCTCCTCCAAACACAGAAGCTTGAACATATTAACTAGAAGATGCTTATGAGCAAAAAAGTTATTTATTTTCAGAGAACTTGTCTCTGAGAGTTAGTTATGTGCTGAGGAACTTCATCTGTAGCCCTGGGGAAAAGAAAGCATGACAACAAACTATAAAATGTTCATGTTATTTATTTAATTAAAAGTCAATTTTGTTTAAAATTATTTCAATGTTAGTTTTGGGTCATGCGGCACCAACACAGAGCAGTAAAAATCCTACTCTTTATTCACAGCAGGACCCACGCAAATTCCCTGTCCGCCCCAAGACCTCTCACGCTGGGACAAACTTTTTATCATGCTAGAGGACTCTCAGATGAAGCAAGACATGCTCTTGCAACAGAGTGAAGACATGGTTAAGGCGGAGATGGACACCATACGGAAGGAGCTCCGTAAGCTTAACAACAACAAAGCGTGCGTCCAAGCTTCAGAAAACACCTGCAAATGTATAAGTGAACAGATGAAACACAATCTAAACCAAGCCATGGAGCAGCTCAGAGAGGCTGCAGATACGTTTCAATCCCAAAACAATGAGACGTTGCAGCAGCTCATTCAGTTCAGCAGGAACCAGGCCTCCCGTCTCACCAAACTGGAGAGCAACTCACTGCTAGGAGCAGATCTGGGACAAGTGAAATCCTTCTCCGCTTATCCAAAGGAACAAGAAGCAAACAGTGCAGATGGTGGGAAGCTGGAGAGAGCGCTAATGGCCACCGCTGCGGATCTCCAAAGGGTTCATTCCCAGCTGGCCCTTTTCCAAAGAACAACATCACACCGTTATCTGCCCTCAGGTAGATGTTTCAACTATACAAAAACTCTGTTTTTTAGTTTAATTTAATTTAATACACTTTGCTAATCCACAAAGAGCAATTTGGTTTAGGGCATAATGGAAAAATATTGTGAAACATTATTGCAGTTTAAAAGAACTGCTTTCTATTTTTAATATACAGTAATACCTCGGTTTACGAGTTTAATTCGTTCCAAGAGCTAGCTCGTAACCCAAAATTATCGTACACCAAAACAATTTTCCCCATAAGAATGCACTAAAAATCAATCGATTTGTTCCACACGACCACAAATGCCCATTTTAAATATTTTTGATTTTACCCTATTAATTACTGTTAAAATTATAACCATTAAGATCTCATATAAATACTAATTAATAATTGAAACTAAAAATACTTGACAATTTACAGTAACACACACTTTAGCTTTGAGTAGTGTCGCTACTGGCGTGAAGGAGAGAGGAGGGAGGAGGGGGGAGCGGAGCGGGGCTGGGCGGGGTGTTACTGCTTAGAGGGAGAATTTCCTACCTTTATTCTATATGCTGTACTCTACGTATATATTTCATTACATGAACAATAGCGATCATGTTAATGTTAATGTTAATGTTAACAACATGAGGTAAAACTGCTGTAAATCACTTATAAAAGTATTTCTGTGGTGAATGATGCAACCAAACTGAGCGACGCTGAGAGAATGAACGAGTGAAGGGGTGATAAAGGGGTTGGGACCACGTGACTGTTTTATGAGAGGCTGTCGATAGGATATTTCCAGTAAAAATGCGCACGACGATGTTGAGCGTTAGATCTTTTCCATACAAAAATGCACGTGGGAGAGGCAATATGTTTCTCTAGTACACCGATTTGACTTTCCATGCTCGTACACAGATACACTCGTATAGTAAGTCACTCGTAAACCGAGCTATTATTGTATTAAAGAAATGATTAAATCATGTGATGACTAAGCAGAACCCATCACTCTTCAGTGTCATATGATCCTTCAGAAATCATTCTAATATGCTGATTTGGTACTCAAGAAACATTTATTGTTATTAATGTTGAAAACATTTTTTGCAACTTAATATATTTGTGGAAACCCTTGTACATCCTATACACATAGAGGCTGCATTAAATTGATCAAAAGTGACAATAAAGACGTTTATAATGTTACAAAATATTTCAATTTTTTAAATTCTGTAATTTTGAACTTTCAAAGAATCCTGAAATAAATGTATCATCAAAAACACAAAAAAATTATAATGATTCCAAACTTTTGACCTGTCCAGCAGTGTACAGGGCCGTAGCTGGGGCATCCAGGGCCCCAGGGTAGGTTGTTGCTTCAGGCCCCCTTGAAATTTTATTATGGGGGGAGGTCCCCTTGATTGAAATCACAGGGCCCCTAGAAACTTCACCTTTCGCCCCACTAATGAGTGCATAATAGCCTAAAATTTGTGATATATCATTTCTGTATCCCTGAGAACTAATAAATAAATACTTTGCCAATACATCCAAACTCTGTTCTTTGTTAGTATTTGCATGCTGATTTAGTGCAATAATTAACCTTAAATATTTTACTAACTCTCATTCTCTTTCTTTAAAGGCTGCGAAATGGCTTTATTATTCCCAATGCGCTCCAAGCACATTTTTGCAGAAATAACACCCTCCATGTCCATGTCCTTACAATCATTCACCATCTGTCTGTGGGCTAAAGTGACTCAGTCTCTGAATAAAACAGTGCTTTTCTCTTATGGAACCAAGAAAAAACCTCAACTGCTCCAGCTTCTCTTGGCAAGGCGATCTGTGGTCCTCACGGTGGGAGGTGAGACACATCTCGTGGAAGCTCACAGTGTAGTAACAGATGGGCAGTGGGGACACTTCTGTGCAGCTTGGAGCTCGGAGCAAGGACTGGCCACTTTGTGGGTGAATGGAGAGAATGTTGTCAGAGTGCCTGGAGTAGCCGAGGGACATGTACTGTCCGGTGACGGGTTCATTCTGCTTGGGCAAGAGCGCAGCCGGTCGGGAAACTACAGAGATCTGGACTCATCAGTTGCCTTCACTGGAAAAATGACAGGGGTTAACATGTGGGACCATGTCCTGGAAGCAGGGAGGATTAAAGAGTACGCCAATCACGACGGATCCTGTGATGGCCGCGGGAATGTGATTGGATGGGGTGTTTCAGAAATCATTCCCCATGGTGGCGCTCAATATATCAACTGAGACATTCATTACAATAAAATTTTGTATAATATATATTGTATATCATCAATGACTTTGTATTTACCTTCTTTTTCATTCCAAATATAAAGCACAGCTGAAAGGGATGATCTGGCCTCAGATGAATTGTACTCACCTTCATGTCATTCCTTCTCCTTCTGTGGATACATTTCTCATTGTTTTTGACTTAAATGATTTATCAAAAACAACTGAAGGATTCTTCAGAATAGAAAATTAAGCAGGTTTGGAACAACATGAAGGTGAGTACAAGATGATAGAATTTTTATTTTTTGGGTGAAACATCCTCCCCCCTTTTCCCCCTCTTTAAAACACTGTACTCAAAGCCAATTACAATAGTTTGATATTGCGTGTTCTTTTTTATTTTATTTGCCTGCATTAAAGTAAATTACATTAACATGTAAATAAATTAGTTAAATGAGCAAAAAGCTAATAATTTCTAGTGGTGTGGCTCAGTGAGCACTACAAATAGCAGAACTACTTCTCTGTTATTCCAAATTTACATTTTAATGACTTAAGGTGGGGCAAGTCTGGATATGACTGTTAACATTGTTCACCAATAATTCAAAACAGATTTTCCCACTCTTGTAGTTTAGTAATTTACAATGTTTGTCTGTCTCATTGCTGAATAGGTGTTGCTCCAATATGGCCATTACCAGTTGGTCCAGTCTAACCATAAATATTATAAAATGAACCCAAACAAGGCGTGTGCTTAAACCATAGAGACAGTAACTCTGAAATGACACCCACACGTGTATGTATAATGATTGTTACAATGAGCAGTATTTTCCAGTGGTGTGTGAGGCATATGGTCAGAGCCATTTATGTTGACTGACCTCATTTTGTCCTGTCAACCTACATGTAGAGGCAATCAGTATGAAAGCCTACATCAATGTAAATGACTTTTATATATATATTAAAAATGTTGATGAAAATGTATTCATCTGCTGTTTCTGCATTATAATTATGTTTAAACATATTGCTATTGATTCTGAAGATTTTGTAACATGACAGAGGTTGTTGACTACTGTATCTCAAACAATGTTAATAAAAGATAGAGTACTGAATTGTGAACTGTAGATCTGTAAGGATTGCCAAATAATTCTAAGTATTATACATTTCAGCTAAAATAGGTAAATGCAAAACTGTTATATCTTTACATATTATAAAGTTACAGTAATCCCAACAGATATTTGCAAATAGTCCCAGCAAAACCTCAATTTAAGATAAATGTGCTTATTAAAAGGCTATGAATCTTTCATGTAATTGGGGTACTGATCTGATTTTTAATAAAACTAACATTCATTTAAATTTTGTATGACAACTTAAATTAAAACTGTCTTGGAAACTTCACAAACTTCTCAAAATAAATAAGTAAATAAATAAATGAAAATAAGCTGCACAATACCTGCAAAACTACAGTACTGTGAAACGTTTTCGGCACTTGTGTATGTCTTTAGTATGTCTCAGTTTCTTCATCTAATCACAGACAGACTCGATGATGGGGAGATCAGACCTTGTGTGAAGCATACCAGCTGTTTTTAGACTCCTTATACATACAAAAATCTCACTGGATTATAACAATTAATGTTTAGGAATGTTTGGAAATGCAAACTGATATTTCCTAATGACACACTACAACAAAATATTTAAATAACTGTCCTTTAGGGGTGTGAAAAAACCAATGTGCCTAAGACTTTTGCACAGTACTGTACTATATATCAAATAAATATAGTGATAATGTGACGGGCCTCTGTGACAAACATCTGATTGATTTGCAAACATATTAAAAAGCTCAATGACAAAACTGGTAGGTCTCAGAAGATACCCGGAAGCTTTTCATCTGAATTTCATGTAGTCATTTAATTTGATTTCCTTTGTTGCTCCCAGAAATTAGACAATTAGTCTATATAATAAGACAATAACAGCATTTTTATTGTGTGTAGTTGAAAAGGTGTAATTTTGTCAAATTATGCAAAAATTGTGACTGTTTCTAAATAATTTCTGCGTTTTATTTTAAATTCGATTTAAAATAGTTTTAAATACAAAATAATACAATAAAATGGTATTCTGTTTCATCACCACAACGCTATTAATCACACAACGCTATCTGAAGTGTGGTGGAAATTACAATGTGCTAGAGACGACAATGACTATCAGAAAAACATGAGCATGGATATTTGTGGGCCAGTGTACTCTTTTATATGTGAACGTTTGAACGAATGTCAGATGTACATTAAATATTCGTAATCTCTGAAATACATTTTATCGTCTACGGATCCGTGTGAATGTTGTACGTGTGCGCACTGGCCTCTGGGTGGCGCTGCACTCAAAAGGGAGGAGTTGGCGAGAAAAAACTGACTGTGATGATAGTCTTTTCTGAATGACACGTATGAAAGTTTGGAAAAAGCCAATTCATAGCTATTAGTCGTACTTACTTTTCCATAAGGGATAAGCAGCCTGTAATTAGAGCTAACTTGAGAAGTAGGCCTATACGAGAAAGCAGCTGGTGCGTTCATTAAAGGGACAGCATCGCAAAAGAAATAAACAGACGGATCATTGTGGCTTTCCTAAACGTTTACGTTACTGAAGAGTCGGATGGCACATAGTCTTTACCGTCTACTCAAGAAGAGGAGGAAAAGATGGGGAAAGGAATTTGTTCGAGGCGACAGAGAAGAATATTTCAGTCTTTCCTACTTCTCATCTTCGTTTGCGGGACGTTGTGCGCCTTCATGATCTCATATGAGATGCATAAAGAGTTGAAAAAGACTGAGGCGACGGCTTTGAAGTACCAGCAGCATCAAGAGTCACTTTCTGCGCAGCTGCAAGGTAGAAAATTAATGAAAAGATCCTACAGTGAAGGCACTTTGTATTAGATGTTTGATTTGGGCTTGCCTGATGATGATTATTATTATTATTATTATTATTATTAGATAGCTGATGTATCCTCCGGAGATTTCTATTCGAAATGTGTTGGCCTGATTGTTAATTCCCCTGATCCAAGCATAATAGTGGGCACATAAAAATTGAGCAGATGACACACATCAGAACAGCATCAAGATTTTCTTGTGAACCACATTTCTTGAGAATACTTTGCTTTCATTTGATGGCAATGCTTTCTGTCTTGACAAACATTGGATAACACTACACTGAGGATTTTCACTTCTCAGTGCCAGATTACAGTGTTCACATTATCTGGTGAATGTCATGAAACCTGTAAAGAAAGCCGAAAAGAAACCATAATATGAAATTATTTTTTTGTGTGAAATTATTTCCAGGACAGTTGAGGCCACTTTACCCCTCTACATTATTCTCATTACTGTAATGTTTTACTGTGGTTTCTATTTATAAAAAATAAAGGTAAAATAAAAACAATTTTAAAGCTAAAATCATTTGTGTGTTAATTATTCATTATTTTTCATGTTTCACCATTGAGAATGACACGGTAATGATTATGGAGCAAAAGAAGAAAGAAAGAAAAAGAGGTGCCAGTAATGTTTATAAAAGTAATGTTTTCCTCTCTCTTTCCAGTGGTGTATGAGCATCATTCTAAACTAGAGAAATCCCTCCAGAAAGAGAGACTCGAGCATAAGAAGGCTGAAGAGGGTAATGTCCTGTTCATTTGCACAATAATTGATTTCTTGATTTACACAACCCACTTAATCTTGATGCGATTTAATAATGATGATGATAGATAATGAATGATAATGAGTCCAGGTTGTGCTTCGTGTTTGTTTTTAAAAGACTCTATTGATTGTCAATGCATCATAGATTTCCTTGTGTTTAAGCGGGAAGCACAGAAGGCCCTCAACAAAGAAAAGGTAATTTAAAACGTATGGTGTTTTGATTACTAAATGATGTGTAAACATGATAGCGCTGAAAGAGCCATTTCAGCTCTTGTGGATGCATAATAACTTGCCATTTTGTTCAACCTAACAGCAAGAATCAACCTATCGACTGAACACTCTACAGACAGAACACCAAATACTGAAGGTGAGATGACATTCATAATGGAAGTTCTTAAAAAGTTATTCTGTTATTCCATTTATAAAAATTATATACTAATTATGATATACTTTCTTGGATATCGACTTCTTTTGCATACAACTAATCAGTCCCAGCATGAAGACTTAAAGATGCAATACTATGAACTTCAAGAGAAGCACCAGAATCAAGGGCAGGTTCATGAACATGTGCTGGATGAGCACAGGTTGGAAATAGACAACCTGCAGAGAGAGAAGGAGGTTGAAATATCCAGACTGAAAGGTGAGCCAGAGTGCTACTCTCATAATTTATATGTATTCAGAGTCATCAGATTTATGGCTCAGACCAAATCCATTTCCATTCATATAAAATGCACCTGAATATATGCATTTGCTAGTCTTTCATCACCTGACTTCCTACTTGTAGAGAATATGTACAACCTTCAAGAGGAGAACAGACAGCTGCGGAAAGCTCATCGGGACATTTACACACAGCTACGTGATGTGCAGGTTAGAGAAACTACAAAGGATTCTGGGATACTTAGTGTGATTAGGGTTTAAAGGGAGTTTGAATGTGCATGTAGTATTTCAGTTATGGAGAAATAATATTGCCGTTCAGTTTGTAGTTCCAAACCTTAATTCCTGAAGGAACCCATGGCAAATTACTTTACGGATTGCCCTAAAAAATTGATTATAAATTGTTATAAAATGTTATAAAATGTTATAAATTAACAATATAACAATAACAATGACCTTGGCGTTGTAAACACAAATGCTCTACTGATTGAGCTATTGATTGAGCTCAAAATGTATAAGTAAATAAATAAAATAAGCTGCACAATACCTGCAAAACTACAGTACTGTGAAACGTTTTAGGCACTTGTGTATGTCTTTAGTATGTCTCAGTTTCTTCATCTAATCACAGACAGACTCGATGATGGGGAGATCAGACCTTGTGTAGAGCATACCAGCTGTTGTTAGACTCCTTGTACATACAAAAATCTCACTGGATTATAAAAAATAATGTTTGGAAATTGAAACTGATATTTCCTACTGATACACTACAACAAAATGTATAAATATCTATGTCTTTTGGGGCGGGTGAAAATACCAAGGTGCCTAAGACTTTTGCACAGTACGATATATCAAATAAATATGCTTATGATGTGACGGGCCTCTGTGACAAACATCTGGTTGATTTGCAAACATATTAAAAAGCTCAATGAAAAAAACGGAAGGTCTCAGAAGATACCCGGAAGCTTGAATGAACATCTCCATTTCTGTGTTTACTACTCCTGCTATTCGAGACTTGCGTAATGAAATTACACCATTCACCATTTCAGGAACAACACAAGATCCTGCAAGCTTCAAAAGATCATCTCACACTCACACTAGAAGACCAAAAAAATGCACTTGCTGCAGCTCAGGTAACACACAGTCATGACCACTGCTAAATGTTTGACAGAATTTAGATAAATAGGTGTGTGTGCTTGAAGTACATCACATTCTGCCACTTCATGCCACAACACTTTAAACAAATAAAAGAAAACTTGCTACTGCAAATGCGTACACGACACACTGCTGTGAGCAAGACATGTTTCTCATACATAATCTATAGAGGGGGGAGGGTGTATGAAAGTGCACAGCAACTGCTACAGCTAATGCTGACCGAAGTATTTGAAGGTTGAGCAGCAAGCTCATTGGCAACTGAACCAATCAGTTGTGCCCTATACAGAATGATGAGATTCCAAGCAAATTTAAGAACCTATCAGCCTGCGCCTTTTAGAGTTTCATGATAGAACAAGTATTTGCTGACTGTAATCAAGCCAGTCTAACAGTTTAAGAAAATATACACTACTGTTCAAGATGGTAAAAATAATAATAAAAAGGTTTTGGTTAGAATTTTTTTTAATGTTTTTAAAAAGTATTACTCACTAAGGCTACATTTATTTGATAAAAAATACAGTAATATTTAATGACTTTTGTAGTTTAAAATGTAATTTATTATGGCAAATAAATAATTTGTTATGTAATTTGTTATGGCAAAGCTAAAAAAATGTTTGCAGTCATTACTAGGGTCTTAAATGTCATGTGATATTTTTCAGAAATCCTTCTAATATGCTGATTTGCTGCTCTAGAAACATTTCTTATTATTTTTTATGTTGAAACAGTTGTGCTGCTTAATATTTTTGTGGAAACAGTGATACTTTTTTCAGGATTCTTTGATGTATAGAAAGTTCAAATGAACAGCATGTGTGTATATCTATATGTGTGTGTCTGTGTATGTATGTATGTATGTATGTATGTATGCATGTATGTATATGTGTGTTTGTGTGAGCCCGAACTTTTTAACCAAGTAATTGTATTCTCATCTCATTTTATGCCATCTCACCCTACAATGACAGTAGATGAAATGTGCAGCATTGCAGACAGAAATGTGAAATAGAGTTTGTTGGAAGCTCCCCTCTAGCAATGCCTTGCATCTTTTTCTACACCTCAGGCCAGAGGTTCAAGCCATAAATACTACAGATGTTTTTCTTACAGTTGACCCTGTGTGAGTGATGCATGTTTGCCTGCCATTAACATTTTAATACCACCATTAAATCTGACTGGATATAATGTTCCTCTTTGACATGTTCTAACCTTTAAGCTTCCTCACCCTACATTGCAGTTATTATGAAAAAAAACCTTTATTCTCAAATGAAACTGGGAAATATATTTTATTAAAATTATGAAGGTTAGAATATATAATACAGTTATCTTGCATTATAAATTAAGTACATTTTCTCCTTGGTAGTTTATTTAACTTACATTTTGAATTATCTCTGTACTGCTGAGTTAGCATCCTTCTCTCATAGCATCAGGTCTCATACTATTTAACTTTCATTAACTAATCCATGCATCACAAATGTTTAATTTCATCCTAATTCAATATTTGAATTAGAAGCGATTAAACGAGAATCGCAATAAAGCATCCAGTGCAGCCAGAGCAACTAAAAGTGAGTTTGCTACTGAACGCGTAGCTCTGTACTGGATACAGTAAAATGTCCATATGAGGAGATGGATGGTGAGCCTATTCAGGTACAGATGAAAAGGTAACATACAACGTTAAAGGACTCCCTCATTCATTATTGGGCTTTTCTTTCCTTTTTATTTGTAAGAAAGCCTGTGGAGTAGTCTACTGTTGACATGAATGTGTGCTGTTCACACTCTCAGGTCACAAATGGATTAAGTCTTAATCCTTTTTTGAAATTATTCTCACTTCCTACTGCAGCTGAAGTATATATTCAAAGGCCATTTGGGCTAGTTTGTCAACTTCAGGATGAGATGACTCATGTAACTTAATAATGTAAATGTGTGACTGTGGCTAATGCAAGTGTCTTATCATCAGGCCACACCACACTTTGGTCATACGGATGTTTCTCCTTTACAGGTGGAAGGATATGAGGAAAATGGAAAAGGGTTATCCCCTCAAGGTGCGTTGGAGATTGAAAATAACAATGCGACCAAAGTGGCAATGAAGCTGCCTCGGAAAATTGATATTTTTGCTGAGGGAAATGGCAAGAAAGAAGAGAGAAGCACATCAAAGGATAGAGGAGGAGAGGATAAGGGGGAAAAGGCAGTGCTGGAACATTTCTTATCAAACCCAGAAGAGCTGGGCATTAACCCTCGCAACACGCTAAGCCAAAGCCCGGAGAAACAGACACAGACAGAGCCACTTCACAGAACCAAAGTACACTTTGAGGCTTTGGATACAGTTATTGGTGGTAAGGAAGGATATTTTTGTGCAGGTATTTTATGAAGCTAAGGGTTCTAACACAAAAAATCGAAAGTGCTACCAAGTTGCAGTTGAGTAGCTGAGGTGGAAAAACAACAATTAATAACCCAGTAAAGTACCGTATACATATATGGTACATATGTGCATGGCTAGTTTTGATTTCTGTTGAAATACAGGAAATGCTGTGCAATCAGATGTTATGGCTGGACGAGAAGATGCAAAAGATGTGGAGGACATTCAAAAACATGACAAGGTGGGTGTTATATACAGTAATGTCTCTATCCTTTTGGATCTGGATTTGCAAATCTCCCTCTGCACTGAGAGTCTTTGCAGTAAGAATTGCATGATTGGATATTAAAGCGGCCCAAATCAGATTTGAAAACATCAATGCGGTGATGCTGTTCAGAAATTAGATCTGCGTCACATGCACCGATAAAACCCATTTGGACCACTTACACAATGCATGAATGTAGACAAATTACATGCAGAGTCATAAATGAATTATTCAGTAACATCAAGGCAGTGTGTCGCAAACACCATGGCTGTACTTTCTCTGTATTATTTCTTGAAAAGCTCAATTACTTGACTTTGATGTGCAAATTATAATTTCTTTAAAGTTTTATCACAGGAAATTACATCATTTGAAGTTTAACTTTTCTATTAATTACTTATTCTCTCTTAAAATAACTCATTTAAGCAGGACTTAAAAAAATTGAACATTGAGAATGAGGTCAACAACCAGAATGGAGATAAATTTGAAGAAACTGATTACAAGTTCACTGCAAAAAAGATCAAGCCTAAAGCAGATGAGCAGCTTGTGGTGAGTTAATGAGAAGCTCCGCTTTTGGGGTCATTAAGAAAGAAAGAAAGAAAGAAAGAAAGAAAGAAAGAAAAATGACAGTGAAGACTTTTACATTGTTACAAAATAGAATAATTCTATTTGTTATTTTCACCTTTCTATTTATCTAAGAATCCTGAGGAAAAATGCACCAGACTATCCAAAAAAAATATTAGAGAGCACAACTGTTTCCAACATTAATGATAATAATAATAAATGCTGAGAACCAAAGAACCATAATATTCTGAAGTATTACTGAAGACTGCAGTAAGCCATCACAGGAATTTAAAAAAACATAAAAGAGTTATTTGAAATTGTATAATATTTCAGTAATACTGTTTTATAGCTGTATTTTAATCCAATAAATGCAGCCATGGTCATAATAATAGTCTTATTTGAAAAACTTTTGAATGGAAATTTGTCATTTATATTTTAACTTTTGACATTATCTAATGCAGTGTTTTTCAACCACTGTGCCGTGGTACACTAGTGTGCAGTGAGAGATCGTCTGGTGTGCCGTGGAAAATTATTCAATTTCACCTAATTGGTCTAAAAAAATTTTTTTGAAAACTAATTAATCATAAAATACTTTTCTTTGTGTTTATTTGATATCCATTCAAGACACTTTGATAAGAATTACTGTATATTGTTAATATAGGCTACAGAGTTTCAGAGATTTTCAGTTGGTGGTGTGCCTTTTTTTTTTTTTAAGGTATTTTTACTATTAAATCTTTTTATTATTTTTTTTCTCCTCAACGAATTTTTTTACCTTGGCTCAAAAAAACACGGATCTAATGCACACTTACAAAAAACTTCAGAAAATCTTAAAATTACCATCCATTTTCATACTTTGCAAGTTCTAATGTTGTAGCCTTTAAAATTATTGCTTTTAGTTTTAATTTTAAATTTTTTTTTAAATATAATTTAATATTACAAAAAACTGTAAACCTATTGACAAAGTTGCTGTTAGTAGTTGCCAGCAGAAGAACTTAATCCACTTGTATGGAATGATATCCAGATTACTGATGCACTATATCAATAGGTGGCTGGAAATCCCGAGCAGCAAAAGGACCATCCGGATGAGCAATACGAGGACGATGTAGAAGAGGAGGTGAGAGAATGCTTTTAGAGGCATTAATGGACTGGTGTGCTGTGGAACTGATAAAAAATGGTAGATGAAAAATGACTTGTTCACATCATCTCCACTGCAACATCCATTAGACTATTGATGACGCCGTGCAGGACAGACATAAGAGAGCAGAGGAGGAGAGTGAAGAAGATCCTTACAGTGAGCGTAACGGAGCACAGGTCAGCAAAATGCTTAAGAATATTTTCCTATCAATCACTTTGTGAGAAGCATGTTGAAAAGAATTTTAACTTTGTACCTGAAAATGCAGAAAAATTTATTCAGAATGTAAATGCACTATAATGTTGAGAAGATTTTAAATATCATAAAATAATGAATTGTTTCAGGGCCTCAGTAATCTGGATGAAAACTTAGATGCAGAAACCGATGCCAATTTGGAGAACTTCCAAGAAACAATGATAAAAAGAAGATGAAGAAGATCTTAAGGAAAGCAATCAAAAGCATGAGATGTGACCATGACTGCATCTAGTGTCTTCTGAGTGGCTTTACATGTCTCTTCTTGACTGATGAAAACCGAATTGCAACAACTGTGATCACGTGTAATAATTTTTTTTTTTTTTTAAGAAGTGACTACTTATGCAAGTGCCTTGTTCTTTCAAGTACAAGGATTTGTTCAGCATTTATATTTAATCAAACCATTGAATCTTCTTGATCGTACTAAGGCTATAGGAACTGGAACCCTGCTGAATTAAAACTAAAGTAAACGTCGTCCATTCTGTATGTCAGAGAATACTTAAATGATTTCTTATTGGAAATTATTATTTCTTTTTTTAAAATATTGCCTCAGATCTGTACTTGAGATTTTTAAAATAACAAAAATTAAATGTTATATATGGATATTATTCAGATAAAATGTTTTCAATTTAATATTTCACTTTTTAAAAGAAGTTATGTAGTAAAAGAGCTTTGCAAATGTTTCTTTGTACTTTTTGTCTTGTATATTACTTTCACCTGAGATCACATCTGGACCTGTTCTGTCAAGCATAACCATATTGAATATTAAAGCTATACACAAGCTATGTTATTGTATTCTATTATTATCATTTAAAATTATATGGAATTTGATGCTTCTCAGTGGGAACCTTAATACATTTGGATATGTGAATAGAAAATAAAATACCGGCAATAGAAATTATTATATTTAGAATTTATTTTTAGTTATATGTGTGTATATATGTATGTGTATATATACAGTGGAATTCCGTTATGTTGACAGCCTCGGGGGTTGAAAAAAAGCGTTGAGATAACCAACAGCCAATATGGAGATTATTTGATGAAGTGATCGGCATGCTATAAATGTTTGCTAACAACAAAAGACATATGTGCACCAACTAACAGCAGAGATTTACCAGTATACAATAAAAAACACCTTCAATTCTCGATACAAACCTTTTATTCTCCAACATTGCATACTTTCTTGCGTTCTGTCTGTCTAATGTGCTTTCTCAACAAGAATGCCCGCGTATTATCACAGATAAACGGCTTTAACCAGCCTTGGAATTCAAGGTTTGATTCCCACTCCTTCCTGTATTTTTGGGTGTACAGTTTTGACTGAGACATGATAAATAAGCCAGCTAGTTAGCTTTTGTCACAGACAGGCGCACACACAGTGGACGAGAGTACGTGACTGAGGCTGTGTGTGTCAAGCAAATGCAGCGATTTATATTTGTGCAGTGATTTAATAATGTTTTAGACAAAGAACATTTAACATCTTGTACTGCCATTGTAATCAGCCAGCGGCATCTTCCCGGACATGCGCGATTCATTTGCACACATATATATATATATATATATATATATATATACATTATATATACATATATATACATTATATATATATATATATATATACATACACATATATATATATATATATATATATATACACATGTATATGTATGTGTATATAAGTATGTAGATATATATGTATATATATGTATGTATGTGTATATATATATATATATATATACACATACATATATATGTGTATGTATATGTATGCATGTGTGTGTGTGTGTGTGTGTGTGTGTGTATATGTATGTATGTGTATATATATGTGTATATGTATGTGTATATATATATATATGTGTATATATGTGTATATATGTATGTATATATATGTATATATGTATGTATATATATGTGTGTGTGTATATATGTATGTGTATATATGTGTATATATATGTATGTGTGTATATATGTGTGTATATATATGTGCATACGTATATATGTGTGTGTGTGTGTGTGTGTGTGTACACACACACATATATAAAAAATTCACATAAATGGGTTATTTTGGTAATGTTCCTCTGTTTATACTCCTCTTCTGCCTATTCCATTTTTATATTTGTATTCTGTATTTGTATCCATATTATTTATTGTGTGTTGATTGTTTTAAAATAAAAATATTTGGAACAATATGTTTTCATTATATTCCAAACAAAATGAAAAGAAACGCCTAAACGCCCATAGTTTGTGCGGTCTGGTTGGTCAGGAGACGGAAGTCGTCACCTTTCTCACAGCTCACGCAGAAAACTTCCGACTTCCGATGTTGAAAACAAACACAGCTACATTCTGCTAGCTAAGCATCAAGGAAGTCTCACGTACTTGCCTCGCCGCTGTGGGACGTGAGGGCGAAGACGAGAGCAGGTATTTCATTTGACGCTGTTGTGATCATATATAAGTCTACAGGCGTCGAGATGAGCAGCACTGACGGCTAACTTTGATAGCCAGCCGGATATTCTCTTGCTATGAAGGCTAGGATGCTAATTCTAAAATCCACTTTTGTCTGTTTGTTTTGGCTTTGACGGTTTAAAACCAAACCCGAAGGACTGTGTTTAACAATAAATAGTCCAGGAAACATTTGGACCTACATAACCTGTTAATCCGTCCATTGCAATGGATATGTAATTAACCATAATTTCACTAGCAGCGACTTTCTAGGCTGGGTAAAAACAAGGTGACTGGATTGAGTGAGATAACGTCGATATTATGTGCTGTAGGTGAGGCTCTTTTGTCACGTGTGAAAATGAATTATTCGCGGATGACCATAGCATTCTTTTCTTTTAACTGCTATCTTTTGCTGTGAAAGACATTTGGTATTAATACCATTAAAATATACTAATTTAAAACTACTTCATTATTACATGGACTTCAATCATTCGGATTGATTGGTTGCAAAAATATTGTATTGCATACCTCCAAGTAACAATATAATTAATTTCATATTGCTGAATTTTATTTTTTATTTTTATTTTTTTTTGGGGGGGGGGGGGATTTTAGTTTTTTTAATTTTCACAAATAATGTATTTTAAATTTCTTTCCTTTTTAATGTTCAACGTGTTAGAACAATCTTTAACTTGTGAACTGTTTTTAATAAAATTGTTTCTTTTAAATGTTCTTTCTTTCCCGGGGAAAGCAAGAACTGATTCGACTGTCAATGTGTGCCTTGAATGCAATGTAAATCGCTTTGGGTAAAAGCATCTGCCAAATGCACACATGTAAATGTAAAAATGCAAAGGGAAACAATCACTTTATGATATACATTTATAATTTTCTAGTTTGGGAGTGTGACAATTGTCCTGGTCTCTCTTCCTTGAAAAAATCAAGTGTTCTTAAAAATGGTTTTGGCATAAGCATTTGCTAAAGTATCAAACATGTTAACTATGCGATATGTAAAGTACTATTGATTTGTTATTATGTGGAAATACATTATTGGAAGATATCCGTTAATTTCAATATATTCCTTCCAAATGTTGTAGTGCGCTTGAGAGAACAGTGAGTCAGTTGTGTGGCTCAACTGCCCATTTTTACCTGTGGTGGGCCTCCATTGAGGATGACAATGGAAGAGATGAAGAATGAAGCTGAGACAAATTCGATAGTCTCTATGACATTATATGCAGTCATGTACCCCGTCTTCAATGAGGTATTTACATTTATACTTTAGTATGTAAAAATATGTAGAGTTTATTGGTCGTTTAAAAAAAAAAGAACTGTTTGTGTATATTGTATATGCTCTCAAAGTTATGCCTTTTTGTTGATTTATCTAACTATAATAAGATTTGGTCAACATGCACTAAAGTTAAAAAGTTTGGGTCAGTAAGATTGATCAATGTTTGTAAAAGAAGAATCTTTTGCTCACCAAGATTGCAATTATTTGATACAAAAACAGTAATATTGTGAAATATTGTTGTAGTTTTCTATTTGAAATTTATTTTAAAATGTAATTTATTCCTTTGAAGGCAAAGATGAATTTTCAGCATCATTACTTCAGTCTTCAGTGTCTTAATATTTGAATTAACATTATGTACGCTTCATTATTTGAACAATCAGTCACATCAGTTTAAGTTACTTTTTTAAATTTTTTATAAATCTTACTGATTCTAAACCGGGTGAACGGTAGTTTAGCTTACAGTTGATATATTGTTATAAAGAATGTGAATATGAAATGCTGGTCTTGATTTTGACTTTCATAATATGACAGTTGGAGAGGATAAACCTGTCTGCGGCACAGACGTTGCGGGCAGCATTTATCAAAGTAAGACTTCCTGAAAGTGTCCGTTTATCAGCTGGCAGATGTCAGAAAAATAAATACTGTACTGTTGACATGTTATCTCTCTTCATCTGAGCCTTGTGATGTTTTTTTAATTTTTTTATTAAGATTAATTTCATGCTTTACATAATGTGAGGTTTAATGCTCTTTACTCAATGCCACCTTCTAAAGGCAGAGAAGGAGAACCCAGGGCTCACTCAGGATATCATCATGAAGATACTGGAGAAGAAGAATGTGGAGATCAACTTCACAGAATCATTACTGCGCATGGCTGCAGATGATGTGGAGGGTAAGAAAGCAATTTGCTTTGGTACAGTCCCTATTTATTTGTCCCTGCAGTAACACTTAAAATAATACAAGTAATGATTGGCCAACAAAATTTTTGTTTTTCCAGTAAGTATCAAAGTGATATTCGAGATCATGTGCACCTGTTTTAGTATCTAAACCTAAGAAGGTTTGTGTCTGACTCATATTTCACAGAGTACATGATTGAAAGACCAGAGCAGGAATTCCAGGACCTGAACGAGAAAGCACGAGCCCTCAAACATATCCTGAGTAAAATCCCAGACGAGATCCACGACAGAGTGCGCTTCCTACAGACTATAAAGTGAGGATCTTGTCCCTTGTCTAAAAGGGTTGGTTCATCCAAAAATGAAAATTGTCATAATTTACTCGCCTTCATGTGCCAACCGCATAAGGCGTCCTTCCATTGACAGTCTATGCTTCAAAAGTTTGTAAAGAGATCTTAAAACAAATCCAAATGAATTCAGTGCTTTAGTCAATTTTTGTGATGATGATCACTTTGTCTGATGAACAGATTTAATTTAGGCTTTTATTCACATAGACATTCATCAGCACGCACATTAATTATGATAAACAGAAGGTCAAGCAATGCATGTTCGCTTGATGTTCAAGAACCAGTGAGGTTTTTCTCATGCATCAAGCATATTCGGTTGAGCTTCTGTTTATGTTTGTTAAATTAAATCTGTTTATCATATAAAGTGTCTCTTTAAAAAAAATACGTCTGATCTTAACCGCTCAATTCAAATGAATTAGTTTTACAATATCTTTTAAGAATTTCAAAATGGTAAAGTAGACCGTCAATGTAAGGATAGAAATCTCTCAGGTTTCATTAAGAAGATCTTCATTTGTGTTCCAAAGATAAAAAGAAAGTCTTACAGGTTTGGAATGTCGTTAAAGTGAGTAAATGATGACAGAATTTAAGTTTTTGTGTGAACTAACTTTAACATTGATAGGTTTGCATCAGCTATTTGTAAGCTCTTAAATTGGAACCTAAAGTCCACACTAGAGGCTTAGTAACTACTACCTAGTTTGTAACTAACTCTGAAATTTATTCGGTTGTATCATTGATTCCATTCAATCAATCATTTATCGGGATAGTTTTGCATTGTGTTTCACACCTCGGCTGTAGTCGGCCGTTTCAGTGACAGTTTGAAAAACGAAAGCGACGAAAGAAGTTAAGATGGCACAGACAGAAGGTTGTTCTAATTTGTCATCGCACTTTCCAATACGTGAATATTTTCATAACATAAACCACCTGGAACGAAGAAAGTAATCAACATGATATTCAAAATGGTAAGCGAGCACTGCTTTATATAAATCTACAGTCCTAGTTTTGGTTTCTTTTTTCAACGATGAAAATAGACTATTTCTACCTGCTGATATAGACCATCACTTCCTTACACGCAGGTGCAGAAGTCGGCTGCAGTCTTTTCGTTGTTCAATCGCAAAGTTTATCAAGTTTATCCTTGATTCTAACTTTTTCCTCAAGAAAATAAAAATAAGCTCCCAATAAAATGCAATGCTACTTAATCATGAATAATATAATGGCCATTTTATATGTAAATAACATCCAGAAATGGATCAATAAATAAATACAGATACCAAAAATATAAATGACATTTATTTTATTATGGCTGATTTTCTTTGATATGTACAACATGTATTACATGTGGTTTAGGACAGGATTGTGTTGAAGTATTCCAATCGGCTAACAAAGTAACTTATTTACATGATGTTCATGATGTCTTAATATATAAGTGAATGTGATTGTCAACATTGACTGAATTGCATTAATAAACCAGTTTATCTGACAGACATGAGTCACTACTGCTATTGCAGCTATTTTATTCCAAGTGTTACTCATGGTCAAGGTTTCTATGAATATTTAGGTTATACAGAGAGTTGTTTCATTAAGGTTATTGGTGCAATGCAGAAGTATTTAGTAGTGCATAAGTTGTAACATTTGTTAAAACTTGTGCACAGCTGGTGCCACAACCCCAGGCCTAGTAATCACCATGACACTTAACCTCCAGTTGCTCCAGGGGGATTGTCCCAGTAATAAAAATTTAGTAAGTCACTTAGGATAAAAGTGTCTGTGAAATGACTACTTATGTTGTACTTGCGTACTACAAACTAGAGTAATGATCATGCAATAACTGCAGTCGAAATCGTTTACAGCCTATAGATTCCCCCCCCTTATAGCCTTGCTAGATGGTTTTAATCAAGCAATCAGCCAGCAATTAATCGACTAAGCCATCTCGCATAGCTGACAATAACATGGATACATAGACCTCAGGAGATATTCAAACGGGAAAGATTTGTAGACATTTTAATGGGCCTCGCTTCTATTAGCTTGCCATTCTCCACTGCCTGACTGCTGAGTCAGTGCATTGCTGTTCATAAATGTATTCATCACTCCTGACCTCTCGCTGATTTCCACAGAGACATCGCCAGTGCTATAAAGGAGCTTCTGGACACAGTCAACAATGTGTTTAAGAAATATCAGTATCAGAATCGCAGGGTAAGTATTTCTCATTCCACAGAAACGCTGTTGATATTTTGGGTTTAATACAAGTTAAGCTCAACTCACAGCTCTTAATGTTTATTGTAGAGCTGCACAATTCTGGATAAATTGAGAATTACTTTTTATTTATATATAGATCACACATCTCACAATTTTGTATATAGTTTAACTAAATAACGTAATTTACTAGAAGTTCTGACGATGTTAATTACAGGCTTTTAAAAAATATTTGATTTGAATTGGCTTGCTCGTTAACACTTCACCTATTTCATTACTATACAGTAGTACCTCAAGATACGAAAGGCTCAACTTACGTAAAATCCAAGTTACGAAAGCAAAGACGAAATTTTTTACTGCTCTACATACGAAAAGTTTTCAAGATACGAAAGGTTTCTGAAAGTCCGAGATTCGCCCCATAACAATTTTGAAACTCGCGCCGCACGCCGCCATCTTAGTTATAGTAGACTCGCCACCATCCTCCTGCTCTCCCATTGGTTCCTGATGCTAGCCAAGCCATGAGATCCTTCTCTCCAATTAGACATCATCCCTCCCATCATGCATCTTCTATACGTACGTGCTGGCGTGCTTTAGCTCAGCCACTCCGCACCCGAAACTTTAAATTTTTTATGTGTTTTCGTTAAGTGTACGTACGTACGTTATCTGCCGTTTGTCCTCCTCTGCCGCCACTTTCGGAGATAGCCTCACTCGAAAGGTAAGCTTCGACATTTTACGTTATTTCATTGTTTATAGGTCTATTTAGCTTTATTGTGAAATTTAATGGGGTGTTTTTGGAGGGCTTGGAACGGATTAGCCATTTTACATGTAAAATGTGTTCCAAGATATGAAAAACTTATATTTTTCATATCTTATATATAATAATCTTATAAATATCTTATCTTATATATTAAATTATACGAAGGCCGCCTCGGAACGGATTAATTTCGTATCTCGAGGTACCACTGTACTATATTATTATTATTACTATATGAAGTCGTCATGGAATCAAAATTGACTCCATTTACTTTGTTACCGCACGTTACTTGTCATGTGGTGAACAATTAATCTGTTAATACACAGCAATAAATTGTTTGTTTGGTAATCTTTAATCAAAATCGGAAAATTTGCGTCTGCTCTGGAATGGCGTTCTCTCTCTGATGTCAGTTTGATTGCTTGGGTTGAATAACCTTAACCACACCCCTTCAACCGTCATTCTTCTGTGAGCGAGGGATGGAGAGGAGGGGCTCTAAAGTAAAACCGCACCTTCATTTCAATTTTCCGTTTCACTTGGAAAATGTCACACTGAAGTAAAGTCAGTCTTCCAGTTCACAGGGACTTAAAATGACAGTAAAAATTGTGAATAATCAAGCTAACAGAAGTGGTTTGTATAAAGTTATAAGCGTCACATTTCTGCTTTTAAACCATTCAAAAAGTCATTATAACGATAATGGTCTTTTTTTGGTTTGCATAATAAACATGCCACAAATGCTGTCAATTGAGCTTTTTTTTACTAAAATCAAATCTAATATGTAGACTTTTTTTCCAGGCACTTGAACACCAAAAGAAGGAGTTTGTGAAGTACTCCAAAAGCTTCAGTGATACTCTGAAAACATACTTCAAAGATGGAAAGTAAGTAAGCAGACAGTGACGGATGTTTGTTTTTTTCCCAAAGTGTAGTGCTCATGCTTCAAGCAGACATCTGTTTTACAGATCTTCTATGAAAGTGCATTTCTCAATGAAAAATGATAGGCCAATTGATGTCCCGAGCACTGACTTTTCTCTTTCTGGTCCGCAGGGCAATAAACGTCTTTATCAGTGCCAACAGGCTTATCCACCAAACTAACTTGATACTGCAGACCTTCAAAACCGTCGCCTAGGAGACGTAGCTGTGATGTGTGTTGAGCCAGTTTTGTGTAATATACAAAGATTTCTGTCTTTTCAAAGTATAATTTATAAACGTTTGCCTCATTTGAAGGAACTTGAAATGAGGAGTTCAAGATATGTTCATTTACTCTCAGCTGAATCATGATTTTTTTTTTCTCCCACTCTTCATAACCTTTTTCTTTCACTGTTGTTCCAATCAAATGAAAGCCAAAAGACTGCGCCTTAAAGTGTCATGCAACATTCCATATACAAAGTGTAAATATTGCTATTCTTTGTCATTCAGGCATAAAGAATAAATGATGTATTTAACAGATATTTGGTTATAAATGTTCAATAAATAGTTTAATATTCTCAGTTTTGGGAGGTTTTTAATTTGTTCGCTTAATACATCCTCAAGATGCAGCAAGGAGGTTAAGAACACGACTTTTATGAAGTCTGCTCTATAATGTACATTAAGAAGCACGGTTAATGGAAGAGCTCTTCCGCTTTTTCTGTTTAAGTGGATATTTAATGGTCTCTGTAATGTCTGAGCAGATACAGAAGGGGGGGTGTCCTGGGCTGAAAGACTGTATGGATGGTCTCATAATGCTATTTTTTGAAGCTTAAAACCTAAAACTTTTTTTGTGTATGTGTGTAATTGATTTTATATTATATGTAGATTTTAACGTATATTACCATTCAAAAGTATGTGGTTGGTAAGATTTTCAGTTTATTTTTAAAGCCTCACTACATTTGATTTAAAATGGTAACTAATTTTATGAAATATTAACATTTACACAAGCTGTTTTCTACTTAGTTTCTGTGATGACATAAATAGCCATTTTGACTTCCATAGTATTTTATATTTTGTTTATCTTCCATTCTATGGAAATCGATGGTACCCATAAACCATTTGGTTACCAACATTCTTCAAAGGATCTAGTTTTGTGTTAAGCAGAAATTCATACACGTTTGGAACAACTTGAGGGTGAGTACATGGTGACAGAATTTTCATTTTTGGGTGAATCATCCCATTAAATATCACCTCACATGAGCCAATATATGCCTTCTGCTGTAGTTTTGTGTGTGGTAAAATCCCTTGGAGAAAAGCGTAAGTGACTGCCAAGGCAGGGCGACAGATGATACTGGTGAGCAAACCATTTATTACTGACTCTAAATAGAACGCCCAAGGCCAGCACAGACAAGTTGCTGCTTCTGCTTTAATATCTAATGATGCCCTTTTAGGCTCACCGATTTGTCTTGTGAAAACTATTTAGTCTGAAGCTATTTGTTGAAACCGTTTGAAGTTTTCAGCTGCAGCAGATTGATCAATTATATAGGCCTATTGATTGAAAATGTCAGCGCGGCATGACTGTGTGCGTCAACTGTATTCATAATATTTTCCTCCACCCGTCGATATGAGACAGAGCCTCCGTTTCTAGGTGAGTGGTTTGGCAGGGCTCTGTCTGCGAGCCTGATAAAGCAGCAGTGGTTATGTGCATAATCTGAACTTTGGCATTGGCGGAACCTGCTGAAAAGTCTCTTTATGAAGAGAGAGGCCGTCAGTTGGACGTTTCACAGGGGCTTTTGACATTGCAGACGGTGCTGGCACGGTCGCCTCTACTGCCTGCTTTAATAGCTCTCATCATAATAAGTGCTTGTTATAGAATAAAAACAACCCAGAGAGTTGATGGCTCTGAAGTACAAATTCCATTTCATTTTCCAAAGTGGGCTTTGCATTTGGAATTTTAAATTTAAATCAGATGCTCAAAGTCATTCCAGTCAAAATCTCCAGTTTAATTTATACTCAATGTTTGATATTCATGTGATGTTCTCCAGTCATCTGGATTTAGAAAAAAAGTGCAGGCATTAATGCAGAATGCCCACAAGCCAGTGCAGAATTAGCATTTAAAATGGTCTGAGTTGAGTTTAATGAGCCTCTACCAGGGACAGTGTTGTTTTTTTCTGTATTCTTGCAATAACGGAGCAAGTTTACACATTTAGACACAAGACTGTCCGGCCACAAATAGGAGTTGGATAACTGTCAATGCGGATTCCATTATAGCTTAACCCTTCTGTCTTGAGAATATTTTGATATGATAATTGATAATAAACCATGTGAGTAAAAAAGAAAAAAAATCCCCCATTGTAGCTTCTTAGAGACTGAAAATACAAGAGAAGTTATGAACTCCACGTGTGTACAGGGACAATTTGACACTCATATTTATGTTCAAAAATAGCTTTCTTTGATGTTATGAGTTTATGGAAAGCAATACTTCATGACAAGCAACAATAAAGTTTTCCTTTGCTGTTCAAAATGCAATTTTGGCTAATTCCATGGAAACCAATTTTTACCTAAAAATATTTTTAATTTTGCATGCACATTCGTGAACAATATTTCAAGAAGAAATAACTCATTTCACCAGTGTTTCAAAAATTAAATCGATTTCAGAGAATTTTACTTTCTCTGATATTTAAGCATGTCTATCATTCCCATCACAACATTTATAGCACCTATCCAAAACGATAATCACAAATGTGCTCAAGCACCGAGGCTTTCAATCATTTTTGAAGCACGTTTCATGTCAGTTATCTGTCTGTTCAATCGCATCAAGATTTTGGGTCTCTCTTGCCAGGGTGTACAAAGAGCCAGAGAATCCCTGCTGGTGTTACTGATGGAGAGAGCACTTCAGTGGAGACGTGGGGCCTCCTCACACCATTAGTTATCATAGCAACACGCTTTATTGATAGATTGCTGAGCGTTTGTTTATTTTTCGCCAGTCAGAACGACCGCCATTGCACAAAAAAGTCTGCAGACGGTGCCAGCAGGAGCCCTACTGTAACCCAGGTCATTAAAATGCAGAAATCTTTCAATCCCCAGGTATTTGTGTACTCTTCCATGAAATTAAAATTGTTGTTGAACCATGGATTAACTTGGGGCGAGGTAATTGAATACACACGCGTAAGCACATTCAGAGTATGAGAGCGCGGCTCCTGCTTCCTGTATCAGCACACAGCATACATTAAATAGCGTGTTGTAGTCATTGTGCGATAAGATTTTTAAAAGTTATATTTTTCATTACATTTATGATGGAATTAATTTTAACGTCGAGTTCACTCGCAAAGAGAACCAACATTGATTTCGATTGATGATGTTTTCGTTCGATTGACTTTTGTTTCGCCACACTGATTGTTAGGTTAGGTTGGACCCTTATGCTTACGTAGTTTTCGTAAGAATCGTACGAATTTATACGAACATGAGAACTTCCTATATTACGTTTTATATACTGTATATATATATATGTCATCTCAATAAAACGCACGCACGCACACACACACACACACACACACACACACACATATATATATATGTCATCTCAATAAAGCGCACGCACGCACGCACGCACGCACGCACACACACACACACACACACACACACATATATATATATATATATATATATATATATATATATATATTAATACAGTTATTTTTATTTTATTTTTAAGAAGCGTTTTTATTCATGCAACGAAAGTAAAGTGTATCCAAAACAACACTTGACTCATTGTATGTCCAAAATAGAACTAGCACGCACAAAAACATTGAGAGAGAGAAGAAATAATAATCTGGAATGGCAAAATGTAAATGACAAAATCTGTCCCTTTAACAAACTTCAAATAATTTGATATTTAAATGTATATATACTATTCTATTCATGTTTTGTTGCACATGCATGAAAAAGTGTGAGTGGTTGTATAAGATTGTTGGTGTAACCGGGTAAAAGACTCTATGGGCGTTCCCACAATCCCATATCAGCCACTGGATGCCAGTATAGTACTGACTGATATCTTGACTGCACCCTGTTAGATGTTTTGTCTTTTCTTCAAATTGATCAAATAGTAGGATTGTATTACCATAATGTGACCAGTTCTAAGTCATTTAGCATTGCAAAGATGTATACCAGTGTTTGACATACAACACTGTAAAAGAGTGATGGGTGGCTCCTGCAGTCATATCACTAAGCTTGAGATGTTTGTTGGCAGTGAAGTATCAACTGCTGCTATCCCTTTAGGAGCTTGTCAGTTTCTCCAAGCACTTTGGAGGCAACCCTCAGCTCCGTTCCTACCTGTCACCAGCACGCTGTACCTCTCACAAGCCGAAGGGTGAGAATTCACTCACACAATGTAATTGTGTCAAAGTACATGTTTGAGAAGCAATAGAACAGATGTATAATTTTCCTGTTGCCTTTCTTACACCTCCACAATTTGTCTCTGAACTCTACCTCAGTAACACCCACAATGTGTTGTCTCAGAATTTCAGTGTAGGTCTATAAACTTGTGCAGAACCGAAACAGTAAAGGACGACAGAAGTAAATGAATTCATTTGAATTGAAAACACAATTTCAGTTCACTATGGATCCTTTGTTAAATTTAGCAAAGATGCTTTTTCCATTCCGTCTAACGCCTGTGAGGAGACAGCTGTTTTTAATGCAGGGGCAGTGTGGGTCACAGCACTGATATTTCAGTAGGTCAGCTGTCTGATAACACTTCCCAGCAATGGCTTGCCCACTGGGGTTGATTCCATTACTGTGTTTAAAGCACAATAGAGTAAATCCAGTCTCCCGACTTTTCTTTAAAAGGTTTATCTTAATAATGTGTTTCAGGAGAGGTCAAAGGTCATCCTGGCTCCTGGCAATCTCAAATGCTTGGTTACAAATCACTGCAGAGTTTCAGCCTATACTTTATGGACACCAGCTGATAAAGGGTTTGCTTTTAAACGCATTTTATGTACATCTCAACATTAATCATTTACTGCAAATGCATAATTTGTATTCCCAACATCATGCAGATTAAATATGCACAGTTGCCCCCAAAAATATTCGGACACTTAAGTATTTGTGTTGAAATAAGCAATAAACATTGACACAAATAGCAATAAAATGTCATTAGTTTTATTTTTGTAGTTCTGTAATTTCATAAATGCTACACACTTTAGTTATTTTATGTATTGCAAACTGGATTTAAACCAGATTGGAGATTGTTATTCACGTTGCCGCTAACGATGTCCGGCTTCGCCAATCAGACATCACTAAAATTAAGATTAAAGAGGTGTGTGAACTCGCAAGTATGATGTCAGGCACTGTAATATGCTCTGGCCCTCTTCCTATGCAGTGTTAATTTAATTTTAGGGATCAAATAGGTTTTGTGGCTCCCGTGAATTTTATTCGGTAGTAAAGAGGCCAAAATGGCTCTTTTGATTTTGCAGGTTGCAGACCCCTGGTCTATACAACTAACTTTTTGATGCTTTAAAAAGTTGATAAAGATATCGACAAATGAATTCAGTGCTTTAGTCCAAATTTTCTGATGAGATTTAATTTATTCACATCTAAACATTCATTAACACACACAACAGTTATGATAAACAGAAGCTCAAGCAATGCATGTTCACTTGACGTGCAAGAACCAATGAAGTTATTACAAAGCCTCAAATGAGGTTTGTTCTCTAAATTAAATCTGTTCATCATATAAAATGATCATGTGTCTTCAGAAAATTTGGTGTAAACCAATCAATTCAAATGGATTAGTTTTACGATCTATTTTAAGTTTTTGAAGCGCCAAAGTGATAGTGGTGTGGACTCTCTATGCAGGGATAGAAACCTCTCAGATTACATTAAAATTAGATGAACGAAAGTCTTACAGATTTGGAATGGCATGAGGGTAAGTAAACAATGACAGAATTTTCATTTTAGGGTGAACAAACCCTTGAAGTGAAATGCTGCAACTTATTGCTCATGCTGCCACTCATAACATGCAAGAGACTGAAGGTGATTCAGAGCCCTGATATACTCACAGAGAAATCATTTTGAATTCTTCACTTGGAAATAACTTTGCAGCGATATACAGTTAGCATACATTCTGACGTTTCTGAGACAGGTTTAGGTGTCCATGGCTGCGCATGACCATAAGTCCACTTCAGTTCTTTAGGCTCTGCACAGTTGCACATCGTTCTAGACTACATGTGTTTAACTAAAGTGAACTGCAGTAGATTACATGGGAACCACTTTAGGTTTGAATTAGTAATGCGTGTTAATTATGCATGGTGTGCCGGCTGTTGAAAAAGTGTAGATTTGGGCCCGATTGGCCTTACAACACTGAAGTGATACTTCAGTAGTGTGAGGGTACCCACTGCGTATGCGCACAGTCGCTGTGGGCTCGGTTTAATTGCATCAGGCAGCACCCACAGCCAGAGTACTGGGCGAAGAGCATCCCATCTCTCTGCCTAATGTCTGAGAAGCTTTAGAAAGTTGTTGGTCCCTGCGCGGTAGCTGAGTCATTATGCCGGGCAGTGCTTCTCTGTGGCTTTGCACATTTTCTCTGCATTGATGTTCTTTCATCTCTCCTCCTCTCCCTCTTGCCCGCTGTTTGCTCCAGTAATGGAAGAGTGTGATCAATCCTTGCCCTTCCTGTTCTGCAAAAATGCATTTTGATATTGTTTATTGTATTACCAGAAACAGCAATTGGGCAGACAGATTCATCTGCGAGGGAAATACAGACCCTCTTTTACGATGGGCAGTAAACATTTAATAATATTACCAAACCTTCAAACCTATTATTTTGCTTAGAGTGGTTATAAATGACAGCTTTACTGTGAAGTTAAATGTACTCTGCATTCAGCATCTGGAAGAAAAAGAGAGTGATGGCACACGACACATCCCAATACACTAGATACCCGTCAGGTTGAAAGACTTGTAGTTTGAGGTTTTCAGGATTAACAATTTTTCAAACAAAGAAACCTTATGATGTAAATGTAAGTATAATGTATATTCATTATCGCAGAATGGGGGCTACTCGCCAAATTAAAGAGAGAAAAAAATTTAGTAATTAAGTATTAGTAAAATGTAAAGTTACCAGTTAAAGCTTCTGTTAAGAAAAAATATGATCCATTACAATGTATGGCTTAGCAACCGTACAAACTGTCCTCTATGACCATTTTAACTATAAGTAATCATTAAGATTAATCTGGCATTGATATGAATAAATAGGCATGAGATGATGCCAGATGCTTTTGTATGAAAAAAAAGAGATTGAGTCTACGGTGTGATACGAGAGACAAGTAGTGCCAGTAGTTTCAGTTATTCAAGATATACAGCATTGCCAAGAATGACAGTGACTATAAAAAAATATCTGAATAATGCATTTGACCAATCAGAATCAAGCACTCCATAGCAGCGCTGTGTAATAATGAGAAATAGTTACGATTTTGCACTCTTTCTAGGTCACTGATCAAATAAGCAAATGTGTGACACTGAGGATGTGAACTCCTTTTCACATTTTTCTTGCTTCCACTTGGAACATTCTCAACAATGAATCATCACTTGAGCAGTCCGTGTCAGCTCAAGGTCATTAAACCAAAAGTGGACAAATTGCATACTGAGAAATTCATGTTTTTTAATTAATCTTTTCTCTGAAATTGTAATGATAATGAAATAATCTGGAAGTTTTCTTAAAGGCCTTTAAACTCCAAATAACCATCTTTATGGTTTATTATGTCAAATAAAAACTGCAAGAGCAGCTCTGCTTTGCTCCACTCCATTGAAGAATTATATTTCTCTAAAGCTAAATCTACAGTGCATGCTTTTAAAACTTGAATATGAATATTTAAAGTTATAGATTGTCTACTGAACCCAAACCTCAAATCTATACGCTTGAATGTATGCCGCTAAGAACCTAAACAATTATTTGCATGCATACTTTCTTTCCCTCTTTAAAAGATTTGCAGAGAAAAAAAAAACCTTTTTGCATTAGAAACGGTGCTCCGATGCACAAGGTAAAAGTGAAAATAGTTGTGTCTCCTGTGCATGAGTGCTGGAATAAATGAATTGGTAAGTAGTTTGTTTGTTGGGGTTTTGCTCTGTAGTATTGTGGAGCACCTCTCTCTGTAAATTAGGTCCCAATGGAGCGCTGCATCACAAACCCCTGCACTGATTGTGCAGCTAAAGCTCCTACAACATAACTACACTCCATTTGCACGAAGCGATCAACTCTGGCTGCGGATGAGCTTTTTATTTTATGTCGCCCTAACTTTTTTCTTTTAATTTGCACCATTTGTACATATCACTCTTGGAAAAATCAATTTGACAGATAACACGAATGCTGCAAAGTTATGCAAGATGGCATTCTCACCTGCTGATGAAAACCCTGGGATTCATGCGGTCTCCAGGGTCGATTTTGCTCCCATGAGTTTCTCCCATTGTGAGGACTTTTCATTCTGGTTTTAATAGGATGCTCCAATCATGTCAGTTTGGCCTCAAGGGACAACCTATGCACCCTATCACATCGCCCACAATCCTTCAGCATGCAGAAGGAGAGAAAGAGAGAGAGAGAAATGAATATGCCAGGACTGCAGCTGGGGATGATGAATTATATTTGAGATATGCAGAGATTTTACCTGAGTACGGTGCATATGGCTCCTGCTATGCTCTTCTGTGTTCCACAGTGCTTTATGCATGTTTGTGGCTCGGCACATTTCGTAAGAAATGGTCGATCTCTTGTGGCTTATCAATTTCACAGACGACCGAGTCAGACGCGTATATGTTCTCCAGTGTCTTGCTCTGTATATTCCTCAGCAAATAGGTTGGCGGATTAGTTGATGCAATCGGGTAATACAGTGCTCTCAGCGTTCGATGCCGCTGCAAAAATCCCTCAACAATGACCGTATGAAAGTTCACTTGCTCGAAAAATAGGAGCTGTTTGGCTCGTTCGGCTCCGGTATTATTTCTTTCAGCTCCTGCTTCCAAATACGACAGAAATACAGAGATCCGAATGCTCTCTGCAGAAATATAATCTCAGGGTGTGATTTCTTTTTAACTCGATGTTCTGCTATTGCCTTGAGATAAATACCCTTTTCCAGATGCAGTCCACCGCCTCATCCTTGTGATTTACAACACCGCGTAGTCGCTAAATTAAATTACTACTCAGCTAAACACTCAAACCCGAGTCCTTATTTAGTTTAGCCATGACACTAATGTGCAGAGAGATGGCGGCCTGCGATGCTCATAACTCCCCAGCGCCACAAGCACAAGCTTTCTTTACCCCTAGTGCAGATGGAGCTTGCATCCCAAGGCGCCTCGAGGCCTGCAGGAAGAGCCTGAGACTGCTTGGACGACTGATTGAATTTGGGCCTAATTTCTGCCACTCGGGCCCGTGAGCAGGCTGTAAAGATCCCGCTGCAACCCGCAGATTAGAGCCCCACATGGTGCCTTACAAATCACTCCCACTGTTTGACTGCATGTGCGACTCTGTGCGTCTGCTGCAAAAACATTAGATTAATTAACGCTTCTGTGTTTGGCACAATCGGAGCTGCAAATGTTAGCATAGTGATTAGGTTTATCTGACATTTATGTGATAAATTGTCGTTTTAGGACACACAGAACTGTGCTGAAATGAAGTGTGGCACATAAGAGTTAAGCGTGCAAGTTGGTGCATCTCTTTATTCTTGTGAAAATAGCTTGTTTTCACAGGTGGCGTGTGTTGATGAGTCAATGTTTGGATCGGGAGGCGGCTGTGCCAGTCCTTGCTTTTATATCTGTATGGGGGAGAGGATTTCTCTTCAAATCTTGCATCTCATTTGCGCTGGCGGAAGTTGTGCCGCAGAATGCTGTTTTCTCCCTTGGAAGGCCAGACACAGATCATTTAGCTTAGGATTTGCCATGCAGCCTAATAAGATTCCATGATAGGCCCTCTGACAATACAGTAAATTAGCTCATCGCTGCATCTTCTTATAGCCGTGACTAGAAGTCTGTGTCTAAGACGAAATAATTATGTCAGATTTAACCATTATTATCCAAATGTTGTCTGTCGGAAAGAGATGAGCTGCAGTGAGATGCTCTGTATACAATGCACTGCTCTGCTAGTGGTTCATGCTTTAGGGCAATAATAAATATAACTGTCAATAATAAAAAAGGGGGAGGGGGGGATCCTAAAAAACTCTTTGTTAGTTTCACATCAGTGTAATGTTGTTATTTATATAGCCTACTATTATATTTATTAATAATTTTAATTAGCTTTTACTTTTATGTATTGTATTTTCAGTTTTTATTTGAAATTTAATTTATGTTTTAGTCATTTTGTTATGTTTTTGTAACATTTCTATTTATCTTTCATTTAAATTTATTTCAGTTATGGTTTCAGTATTTATATATATATATATATATAAAATTATATAATTATATAATATATATATATATATTCAGTATTTCAGCCTCATTTCAGTTAATCAAAATTATATATGTATAGTTTTAATTAGTTTTAGTTAACAATAACAACACTGTTTCATGTGGTTTTGAAATTCAATTTCTTTGAACTCGTCAGTGTACACATCTTAATGATTATTTTCACACACACACACACACACACACACACACACACACACACACACACACACACACACACACACACACACACACACACACACACACACACACACACATCATGACTTTTTCCATCACCTTCCCTACAACAGGCTCTACACAAAAACTTCTGACTACACTTTATGTTAAAGTGTCCTTGTTACAGTGTCATTATACATTTTAGAATCAGGGTTTGGTTTAGAATTAATTGCATGTAATTTTGCATAATCTATTTTACATTTAACATGTAACAAGGACACTTACATAAAGCAGCAGTTTTCAAGCATTAATGATATTTATATTCGTTCTATGAAATAATGAAATATTATGCTAGGCCAAAAAAATGACCCTCATGTCGTGACCCCTATGCAAATGTGTAATTTATGGCCATCAGAGTGTATGTGATTTCTGTGTTGTTATAAGTGGCATGTTGTTTGTAGTCATGAAGCCTACAAGAACTGAATTATTGTGCTAGAACTGAATGTTAAACAAGCTAGATGAGTTAGGGATTATCTTGAGTCCTATTGAGACTGTGATGTTCTTCTGTCACACGTGCCGTGAATGATGAATTGAAGTGGTGGCTTGTAGAATAGATTTCAGTGCTAACTGTATCAGTGCATCTGTGGATCAAGGCATGCATTTAATGAGCGAATTACCCCTGCAAACATTTTCTAATTGGCGCATTCACACATTCTCCACCCATTTCTTAAGCAATTAGGCCATTTTAAAGATAGTCTTATCGATTTGAGAATTTTTTCTTTCTTTTATTTGATAAAAGGCAATTAGCTTATCGGTGCAAAGCATGCCACCGTATGACAATCTGATAGATGGATATCCCATAAAACACAATGCGGCCATCACATCTTTACTGTCAGTGACAGGGCTTCTATTACAGCTACAAAAACATCCGCATCAATCATTGCCTCGGCACCTTTAAAACAATGGGCCTGGGACTCACTGGAAATGGCAAATCAGTAATTGCAGCCTCATTGTCAGACGGGGACAAAACAGGGTCTCATTCAAAAACTCCCACCTCACTGTTTTTCGAGCTGATAAAGTCAATCCAAATCCCTGCATTACTAATAATGCATAATCACGACTATTAGAGACAACTGCAAAGTAAAAGACCGAGAATACAGGCTTACTCCCGCTAGAATAACTCTGTGAAGGTGAGATGTCTGGCGGTTGTCTTGATGAGGGTACTCCACTATTCACATCCCGTTCCATATTCGTGGAACGTCTGGGTAGCTTTGTGAATGTGTGATTTAAAGGAGTTAATTGATAAGGAGACTGAAGGAGGCTAATGAAAAGCACTTTGATGGCTCTCATTCTGAATGCTCCGTTACTCTGCTGTAACCTCAGGCCTCTCTGCAGTAGCAATTATCAAAAGCATGTAACCCGGTGAGAGCCATCTGCAGCCTCTAGGAGAGTAATCTTCATGAAATAGATTCAATTTTCCCCAAAGCTCCAAATAAAAGTCACAACATGGTCCAAAAAGTGTGAACTTTCATGAGTTTTCATTGTTTCGGAGGGTGTTTTCAACATAAAATACAAGTGACGACGATGCGTTATCCAACATCATACTACAACTGATCACAGAAGCAAGATGCTCAACCAACTAAAAAGGGAGGTGGAGGCAAAAATATAAATGTCATACTTTAAGATGAATAGAGTTATAAAAGGCACAGGAAAAACTGCCAACATATCATTCAAAACATCAATAAAACTTGATTTATCTCTGATTATATTATTCTATTAAAGGTTTCTCATTTAACTCCTACAACATGTCTTCATCCATCCAAGGTAAAAATAAAAAAATATATAATTTTCTTATAATATACATTGCACATTATTGAAGCCCGTTTCCGCCACAGTTGAGGAAGAATAAGTCAAATAATGACTTAGTATCTTGAAATAACGAGAAACTTTCTTGAAATAATGACTTAGTATCTCAAACTAGTGAGAAACTTTCTCGAAATAATGATTTAGTGTCTCAAAATAACGAGAAACATTTAGAGAAAGTTTCTCGTTATTTCAAGATACTTAGTCATTATTTCGACTTAAATAAAAAAATACAAAAATTCTCAACTGCGGCGGAAACGGGCTTCCATAGCACATCACCTAATTTCTCAAAGACTTAGAAAACGTGAGCCTGCTCTAATTGGTCAGACGGCCCACTCTGTTCTGATTGGTCTACCACTTACAGCACATGTCAGAAACAAAATGCCTATTACCATATTTTCATTTCAGCTCCGGAGGCTTCCTCAGCACTTGATACAGAGTGATTCAGTCACAATGGTGTCAATTGTACCGGATCAATTCCAGCGGGAGTCCTCATCTTTTTGAAGCACATACAAAGTGGATTCGCAGCGCTGAAAATGGCGTCTTCTCGACATGTCAGTAAAACGAATATAACTCTCCTAGGCCTTTGCTACTACTAGGGCAGGTTCGTTTGCAGGTAGCCCATGAAGACCATAGGCATTGTGCAAATTTGTAAATTTCATGAGACTGGAATTGCTGATCGCTTGTTTCAGCAGTTCAGAATCAATTCTTTATTTTTGAGAGAGTCAATAACTTTATTTGTAGTGCATTTTAATCTATAAAACTTTGTAGACCTTTTACATTCACAAACAGCTATTTTACGCACTGCGCGAAAGGTAACATTTGAAAAAGCATAATAGGGGCTTGTTGTGCTTTGGGATTACGGCATGTGATCGCAACTCCCTGAATATTTCTTACATGAATACATAAATGTATTCACAGCTGCAAAGATTCCAGTTCTTGGTTTCAAGGTTCCAAGGTCTGACATTTTTTTTACTTTCTATCCATCAGTTCATCTATGTTCCAAAAATGCTAGAAGTTAGTGAAACAGCACTGGGACTTACATCTTATTGTTTGTTTCACCTGTGTTCTTAACATTCCAGACAAGAGTATAAGAGTGGTGCAGACTGGAGCATCTGTTTTCAATTTTCTCACAAGAACATATGAATCAGCAAATATGGAATAAAAACCTGGTGTGGAGTCATTTCAAACAACCTAGAGTGGAATAATTCCAGAACACTTGCCTGGACAAATATGCTATTTCAGTTTGCGTGTTGCTTGGTGCCATGCAAGACTGATGGTTTGGCTTCTTTTAGAACACATTTTTTTTGGTGGTGAAAACAAATGTTTGGCCAGTTTGTGTGAAAATGTTTTTTGTCTTAAGTTCCTAAAGAACTGCTGTGTAAAAGCAAAAGCAAGACTCGTTTAACCTTTACGTTGGACAGACCACACAATGCAATAATTAAAAAAGAGGAAGAAGAAAAAAAGGCCCAGATGGGCAAACAAATTCCTGTTCCTTTTTGTTTTGTTTTCTGTAGTTCCTCCGGTGGCACGCACCTCTCTTGCACAAAAAAGTGGGCCGTCGCTCTTATCTAGAGAGAAGCACAGACATTATATTGATGTTTAAAACTTAACAAAAGTCTTGTTTTTTTCTCCTCCTTTGTGTTTTCATACTTCATCATGATGATAGAAGATTTCAGACTGTTGTGAAACCTGGCTGAGAATTGATTTACAGAGGAGTCGATTCTCATGTGGTCTCTCACCCTCTCACCCTCTCGTACTCTTTCTCTTTTTCTCCTTTCTTTTCTCTTGCCGCCTTTCTCTCTGTATTTTTTCTTCCTCATTGACGTTCTCACTCCTGTTCTTACAGTTCCGCATGACAGGTGCTGATGAGCTTTCTGGTCTAAGACCTGCTCGTGGATACAGTCAATCATATCTCTTATTCATTCTTCATGCTCAACTTCGTTATAGACTTGCAAGACAAAAACAATAAATCAAAACGGAGAAACTATTAAGCACGGTGCAATTGTGCTATAAATAGCTACAACAAAAACGTTATATGTTGTTGTTCTTTTTCAAAGAGATATCAAATCAAATATTTATTCCTAATTATCCAAAGAGATTTTATTAAAAAAATATTATCTGATTAGGCCTTAATTAAAGTTATTATCTTTCCATTTTAACAGATTTTATAAGAAAAGAATATTATGTGATTACAATTAAAGTCAACCTTAAATACATTATGTAAATATATTTGAAAATAAATAAATCCCTAGATAGATAGGCAATAGAAATTGAAATAGATTAAAAAAATAGGTGCTAAATTAATTAAATATAAATAAATCAACACACACTTGTCTGGTAACATATTTTATTGAACAAATGTTTAAACAATCTAAGTCAGATCAAAGAGCATAAACATCTATATATATGGGTTTTCATTTTCTTCAGAGGATGTCACAATTGCCACTTATTTACATTAATAAGAAACAGATTTACCAAAAGATAGAGAGCTGCCAGCTAGCATGAAATGTGCCACAATTCATGTAAGCAGTCGGTTAATGTGAAATCAAATATTGCAGCGCATGGGCAACTGGCTGTCAGAAAGTCACTGTGAAAATAATTGATGGTTATTGTTTTTTGACGTTAATCAAATCGGCAGATTTAAAAATTCAGCCAGCCGTCTGTGTTTACGACTTAACAGGGAAGGCATCAGCAGGGGTTTACATGATTTAGAGCACATACGGTTGAACAATGCTAAGTTGCCATCATAGCTAATCAAAGCCGATTTTGAAAGCTGTCGAATCTGTGCACACTCTGATTTATGTGGCCCCTTTGTCTCTTTTTTTTTTTTGAGCTACAGAATGTTCGGTGACCTTGCCGACCTATGAGTCATGCTATTACCATACCACTCTGCCTAACTAGTCTCATACTTGTTTCAGTTTCAGGCATCTATTGTTGATGCCTTACCATTTTAATTTGCCTGCTCTCCAAGTCTGATTGTAACAGGATGTTTATGTTTCTCTGAACAAGGTATGTTCAATCATGTTTGTCCTCGTTGGGGTCAAAACAAATGTTGATGATAGTGAAGTAGAGTAGAGATGAAAGCTGCATGCCAAAGCTCTCTGGCAACAGATGGATGAAAAACATGAAATAGTCGTGACACAAAATGAAACAAAAAAGTGTTTCTTTACAAATACAGACAAAAAGGATTCAATTCAACCCTTTTTATCATAGCGTTCTTTTATATCTGGACTCTGAAATAAAACTCCTAGACTGAGGTTCCTTTGTTTGTCATCAGCCAAAGCAGAATTGTGGGTCTGTGCGCACAGGAGGGGAAAAAAAGATTATAGTTTTGATTCCCTAGTCTATAATTGATCTGTGTATTCAATAAAGAGAGAGGTTTATTACTATCCATAAAATGAGTTTTTCCACCATCTTCAATAAACAAACCAATAAGACTTTGCTTGGAAATATGATACACTGTTATTGTACAGCACAAATTCATGTCCTCATTTCTTTCTGTCTTCCTTTCTTTCTTTGTTTTTGCTCTCTAGCTGCTGCCTTTCTCTGCCTTTCTCATTGCTTTGTACATTTTAGATGAAGAATCTTACTCTTTACAAATGACAAAATAAGAGAAAATGTAGTGTCAATCTGTTATTATCACAAAATCAGCATGCACAGGGTGATCTGGACATAAATTTAACTCTAAACTGAACTTAAGTCACTTCTGTAGCCTATATGAAATGTTGATTTGAATTGAAATCGGAGGCAAGCTATTCCGAGCTGTGCGTGTAAACCTCACTTCCCTGGCCACAAGATGCATGTTAGCAACTGATGCTAGAGACTGCAGTCTTTAGTGTCCTTGTGAGTGTGCCCACCTCTAAGCCGGAGACGTCATTTTCGAGTCCTGCTCAGAGCAGGGCAAGTAGGACCGGAGGAGTTACATTTGGTGCCGTGACCCGGATGGGAGTGAGGTTTAGTGGGGTAAGTGTAATGGAGGCTAGCTAGTTAGAGATGTGTGAGTAAATGTCATATACAGACTGTGGTTGTCTTTGTTAGCATGCCAACATTTCAGAAGTTGGTTTGAGTGCTCGGAGCGAGTCAAGTAGGACAGGTTACATGTATATCAACTCAAATCAATATTCCATATAAATGAAACAAGTGAAAGTCCTTGGCGACAGACATCAAAGTAACAAGCAGCCTGACAGCGTTGCCATGATGACAGCGAATGTTAGGAAATATCCAACTGCTGCAGGGAACGACTGGCCAATCAGAATCAAGCATTCCAGAGAGGATTACACTAGTTTAATGTTTTAATATGTGAGAGGTTAAAAAGCGACATTACGGCTCTTGTCTTTCTACTAATCTAATACAATATTATCAAAAATCTGCTGATCCATTTTTCATTACAGCACAAACAAATTCAAAGAACTTGGCCTCTTTCTTAACTGGAGCATCATAATGCCTGCAGTGGTTTAATTACTTTCTTATTGCTGCAACACATAGAGCTAATGAATCCGAGCAGTTTAATTTTCATCATTTTACAATGTTCTACAAATATTAAACGCAAGACTGGTGAGGGATACATAATGAGGACTACTCCATATTCCGGAACTGCTCTCTGCAGTATAATATCTGCACACTCAATCTTCTTGATGTGAAACGTAATTTGAGAAACAACAGAACACCCGAAAGTTATTAAGAGGATATATGTTTTTGTTTATTTGTTGTTCATGTGCCATCCGCACCCTTGAGTTTTGATTTTTAGCATACTGTTAATTCTGTAATCAGACATCAAGCCTACACGAGTGCAGCCTCCAGGTAGTTCTACTTTCATGGGATTACAAAGTCAGTGCAGTCAAACAAGAATATCTGTCATGTACGCAGTCTAGCCTTGATATATTTCTCACCGCATTCCTCACAATTCTTGACTCTTCAGGGAATGTCAAACAGCTTGCACAATTAAAGAAAATGAAGGGGAGCAAATCAAAAGCATCTAGGAATCGATGTCAATACCTACAGTAGAAAAGCAAGTGCTACGGAGACTGATTTTGTTAGTTTTGCAAACCCGCTTGTTATACTTTGCCCACATGAATGCACAGCTACGTTCTTATGAAAATGAATCGAAAGGATTTTTGCTGCCATTTTAAGTCTTCCCTGATGCCCTTGCTTTGTGTTAATGAACCGTGTTCATGCAACTAGAGGTCACACATTTTAGAAGCAAATGCGAACCACATCAAAGGTGTTGACAACAACAGTTTCGAAGCGTGTAAAATTCCCACTTACAGCTTCCCAACTTAGTCAATGTGTTTTACTTTCTTCGCGGCAACAGCAAAACCCCTTTCTATAATGAGAACAGAGATGTAATTTGACAGAAACAATTGTACTCACACGGCTCCGTCAAAGCACTATTTCAACTGAATGCCAAAACAATGAAGTGTTTAAGTGCAGTGACCAAGCATGTACTTCTATTGCGATCATGAACCAGCTTTTATCTCCTCCTCTGTAAATCCCTGCCTACGGGCACTGAAGGATTTGGCTTCTGCCTCTTCTGTAATGAGCTCTGTGTCTGTACATACAAAACAGGCCTTTTGCTCAATACTGGAGCTGTGGCGCTCGCTCTTTTCACTCTCTCTCAGAACCTCATTTTGAGCTCACAGTTTGATCTGTTTCAAATTAATGCTTATTTAAAAGTGAGTATTTTGGAGAATGCTTTATCTAATACCTCATGAATGCTCTGACGTCCTACAGTGCAATACAACATCGGCCATTGTCAAGCAGTAATTAACAGCGATGACTCATAACCCACATTATTATGTCAAAAAGTAGCACATTATTATTGTGTCATAAAATAGTAAAAACCCTGTTTCTCTAAGCTGTATTAATGATGTAAATCTCTTCCCAATAAGGAACTGCCAGCTTTAAAGACACATTTCCAATATAATTATGTCATATTAATTAACATTATACATAATTAAATATGTAACTGAATTATGCCTGGTATTTTATTTTACCACCTGTATGATACTGCAAATGTGCAACTGGAAAATGAATCCACAATAATGGCCAAGATTTCATGATCCAAGGTAAACAAGTGTTTTCGTCTTTGAAAGGATGCATGCAAATGCTTTGTCAAAATCTAATTAGTTTTCTTTTTAAAGCCCACTGGCATCAGTAGATGTCTTTAAAGAACACTACAATCCTCAAAAACAACATGAGAAAACCTTTATTTATAGTTACACTATGATTCTGCAAAATGAGCTATTACAGCTTGTAATAACTGGAACATATAATTCATCACTGATGAACGTTGTGGTGTATTACAGCGGAATCAAAACTATTAAAATAATTAAACACTCCAAGACTGCTATTGCATGCTGAGCTTAATTAAAATATTTTAATTATTTTAAATGCATAAACGCTCAGACAGTAAGGAGATAAATATGGAAGTTGCACACACAAAAGAATGCTTCCTGTTTGTTCTCATTCCCTGGAGGAAGTGATACCAAGATGTTGCTGTAAATACAGTGGTCCTAATTATTTTGACACTGAATATTGAGAAAAATCCTCAATTTTTCCAGCTCAATTAAAAAAAAGAGAAGCTCATGAATTACTAATGGCAGAAATTCAGAAGTGCAACTGAAACATGTGCAATCATGGGGAGCTTCACGCTTCTGTAAGGTTAAGCCTTGCACTTAACAGCAAGATGATAATGACGATGGATGACATTAATGAGAGCCTATTGATTGACCGGGCTAGGTGAAGGATGTCTTCCACTTATGCATCCCTAACAAATGGCTAGTTAGTTTTATTTATAGTCACAATCGATTTTGAGCTTGAAGCATTTCTTTGTTTTTGTATCATACACTGTAGCTGTGTGTTTGAAAGATCAGGGCTGGAGTAGGATTACTGTCAAGCTATGTCCCTGGAGTCAAGTCAAAACAGAAGCTGCACAGCTGTACACACACAGAATTGTGCTCCGCCTCTACCCGGCAAGAGATAACAGGGTACAACAAAGTATCCTATGCAAAAAGTGCTCATTTTTATCCCATCCTAAAACTTGATTGTACGCTTATACATTTAAAAAATTAAAAATTAAGGGAACACTTGATCAAAGTATATGGCACCAAGTCGGTTAAACTTCAGGGATATCAATAGGTCCAGTTAGGAAGCAGAAGTGATTGTGAATCAGTTTCACCTGCTTTGGTGCAAATGAAAGAGACAGCAGGTACATTGTAAAAGAAACAGCACAACAAGCAGTTGTACTGGTCTTTTCTCTTTTGTGGAAGGAGGAGCACTGCCAGAGCTACAAAATAACCTCCTGCAGGCTATTGGTGTGCATGTTTCTGACCAAACTGTTAGAAACAGAATTCATGATGGCATGAGGGCCTGACGTCCTTTGGGACCTGTAGGACTGTGCAGCTCTTCTCTTTACAGATGACAGCAGGTTCACACTGAGCACATGCAAAAAACATGAAAGAGTCTGGAGATGCCATGGGGAACTTTATGCTGCGTGCAACATCATCCAGCATGACTAGTTTGGCAGTGGGTCACTAATGCTCTGGGGATGAATATCCTTGGACTGTCACACAGACCTCTATGTGCTATCCAATGGGTAATGCTGTTAGGTTCCAGGATTAAATCCTTAGAGCCTCTGTCAGACCTTATGCTGGTGCAGTGGGCCCTGGGTTCCTCCTGGTGTATGATAATACCCCGCCTCATGTGGCTAGAGTGTTTAGACAGTTTTTAGATGACAAAGGCATTGATGTTCCCCAGACCTAAATTGAGAACCTCTGGAACATTATGTACTGGAACATACAAAGCCGCCAATTAGCACCACAGACTGTCCAGGAGCTCACTGATGCCCTGATCCAGGGCATGATCTCATCAGGTGCGTGCTCAGATGTTATCGTGAGTGTGGGGGCTGTAAACACACCACTGACTTAGATTATGAGTTGCTGTGATGAAATTCATGCAAGTTGAATCAGCCTGTAACTTCATTCTTTTTTACAGATTTTTTTATATGATTTTGAATCTAGCCCTCAGTGTGTAGTTGACTTTGGTTTCCATAGACTGTTGTCACCTAATTTTATTTATTTTATATATATATATATATATATATATATATATATATATATATATATATATAAAACTGCAGATTGTGTGCAGTTCAGCTAAATTTCAGGGTAATGAGGCAGTGAGTTGGTTTGTAAATTTCTGGGTTTATCTATATGATGCTTTGATGCGAGGTTTACGGGAAATGTTTTATGTAATACATGTGGTTGCAAAGTGATTCATAAATGGTTTGTAGAATTTATGGCAGATTTGTTTGTTATCGTTCTGCATATGCTACAGCCATGAGGAGCTTAGAGCTTCGCACATTTTGCCTGCAAAAAAAATAAAAGTACTTACGAGAGAGCTAGTGATAGTGAATATGGAAGTAAAAGCTTCTGTCGAAAGTGCATGAAAAAGGCATACTTTCAGCCTACCATTAACATCTTAACATCTGTTAACAGGGTTTTTTGGCCGGATTTGGCCACGCACATTTTAGCCTTGTACATGAACTTGCTATTTATCCAACAACATCACTTGTTTTAAACATGAATAAGGTTGGGAACTAAGAAGCAGGTCTTGTGTTCCATTAAAAAATAATATATTCATCCAATCATTCTCCAAACCACTTCATCCTATCTCAAAAGTCTCGGGCCACCCTGGACAGATGGCAAATCAGAGACACAATTATTTGTTATATTTAACCAATAATCTTAAAACCCCTCAACCAACGAACCCACCACCAAAGGCAGAACAGCCTACTGGTTACCATAGCAGCAGTGACAGATCATGAGATAAGACAATAATCAAGATTTTTTTTTAAATGCAAAGCTTTACTCTAAAGTCACTTTGAATCAGGCCATAGGAAAGACTCTATAATGCCCTTAAAAACACTCCTCCCCATACATTCATAGAAATTTTAGAAAGATATGAACATGTTCTCTATTGTGTGTATGATTATAACTGTTTCCCATGTTGTCTTTTGTATGGTATACTGTTTTATGCATGTCTTATGATAGAATTATTAGAGAGTGTACACTTTTCCTTCTCAGATGTATAATGACTGTAGGCATGTTCAATCATGTATCCAATTTCTCCTATGTGATAGTGTTAGTTTTTCTCGATTAATCAAGATCGCATACATAGCACTCTTGAATTTGAATGCAGTTAAAAAAAATCTGTACATATAGATATATACATATCTGTACATATTTTGTACATATAGGCCAAATAACTTGACATACATTTTGTCAATCATGATGAATGTGTTACTTAAGTACCTAAGTCATTTTGATTAAACAAAATTGTAAAGTGTAAAATTGTAAAAAGTGTTAAAAATTTTCAGAATATGCTTTACAGAATATAGTAATATAAATAATCAATATGATGTTCAAAATGTTTTTATTTAATTATGCATACTGGCAATATAATGTAACAAATTATAATATATATATATATATATATATATATATATATATATATATTAATAAATGTAAATAAATAAAATTACAAAATTTTATTTATTTATTTATATTAAATTGGTTGAAAAGTGTGCGTGTGCTTTTTTGGTATAAAAATCTATTTTTTATATCAAAATATGTCCTGCTGCCAAATTATAAGATAATTTTAAAGATATATGTATGGCAGTCTTTCTCCATGGTGTCGATTAGTAATTTTGGCCGGTGAAAATGCTGAGTGGTTAGTTATTTTGGAAAACCACAAACCATAATGGCTGGTGAACAAAAAAGTTAGTCACGCCCTGTATATAAATAATACTAAAATAAATAAGATCTGAGAGTGTATGACATATTTAAGGCTTAAGATATAAAATATAAATTTGTGATATTTTATAAAAACGAATAAAAAAATAAAGAAATACATGACCAGTTTTTGTTCTGACATATTGAACCCAGCATTTAGCAACAAAATCTAATTTCTATTTTCCAAACATTTCTTACTTTTTAAAAAAGTGCTGTTAATGTAGAATCGCTAAGAGTAATATCTAACGGCAAATATCTCAAATTATTGAATTACTAACAATTCCCATCCCTAAACATTAGAGACAGGTTATTAATTTGTCGAATAAGAAATTACAAGCATGGAAGTTTCTTAGCTGGATGCATGATGGAGAATAAGTGGAGGAGTCAGGAATGCACACAGCTTTTATGTTGCGTTTGTTTTCTTTGCATCTCAAGGTTGCACTATTATGCCTGCACAAACACGGCTTCTCACTGTTAATTTCAGTGAGGGCCTCTTCAATTACTACTCCTTGGAGCAATTCCATGTCATCAAAGAGCACATCATCTGTTATTGTAATGAGTCTTGACTCTAACTCGGCTCTGAATCATTAGTGAATGGATCAACCACTCTCATCAATGTGTTCGAGCCCCAGTGGGAATGTGAGCGTGATGAGGGCCCATCCAGTGCACTGTGATTGATCATTATTTTAATCACTGCAGGCAGATGATCACGGGGACGACGTCAACCCACCACATCATTACGGAAGAGAAAAACAATAAATGAAATACAGGTAGGAGGCATTATTTCGAATTAGCGTCTTTGTGGATTCTCGGTCACAGTTAAGGGCTTCCCGCACCTTCCTCTTAGCACCACACTTGACGCTTTGGTCCTCCAACCTTGAATACATTCAGAGCCAATGACCGTACACAAAGATGTGTCTGCTCTCTGCTCGCTTTGTGCCTGGGTTGTCTGGGTAATATACTAGTTTGCTTACTGACAAATTTTGAAAGATTCCTTGCTAGAAATTGTGGCTAGGAATATAGAAGTAGGACATTTTATCATGCAATGTCATTGGCAGTTCATTTAATGTTTTATTTTTTTTGGAGGGAGGGTGGGGGGTCCAAATTAAACACTTTTTTTTCTGCAGTAATAACAAGCATTTTTGCTCTGTCATTGACCTGTGTTTCTGCAACATGAATAGAGGCTCTGAAACTGCTATTTTGTGAGTTTCTCTGTCTTTTATGATGCCTGCAAGCACAAAGAACACAGCTTGAGTAATCAAGTCAAAGGCTTTGAGATGAACTCTTCAAAAACATACTCCCACTTCTGTGTAGGAAAAAAGGTCACATTCGATCGCATTTCTGAATGTGTGCAGCAGAGTAAAAGAGAATGTGCTGGAAGTCTAAAAACATTAAAAGCTGGCTCACTTTCTCTGTCTCTGTGGTTGAAGTGGTATAACGCAATATACACCCCACATTCAGAGGTATTTTTTACAGATTTGCACCAAGATAGCCTAACCCCCCCACACACACCCAAGCTGGTGCACCTATATTGTTGACAGGATCTCAAGATAGTCCAGCAGCAGATAGCACAGGGGCAATCTAAAAAAATCAAGTGGACACTTTAGAGAGATTGTATCTAGAGAAAGCTATTGTTTCTCACTTATCAGATATCGGAAGAGTCTAGATTGCTCTCAGGTTCACAGGTGTCTCTTTGATTCTTATACAGAAAACATATTTGATTGATTTGATAAGATGAACTGCATTGACAACTTTCATTCATTGTCCACAGAGGGATCTTACATAGCACCTTCATACAACACAAAAATAATTGTCAAACAAAAACTGCTATCTATCTATCTATCTATCTATCTATCTATCTATCTATCTATCTATCTATCTATCTATCTATCTATCTATCTGCATTTAATAGAGATATGGGTAAAAGGGATACATCAACACATATACTACTATACATATGTGAAAGTATTCTGAATGATTTATTTTATTTACAATATCTAAAAAAATAATAAGTAGCTTGACTGCTTTCAACATTGCTAAGAATAAATGTTTCTTGAGCACCTAATCAGCATATTAGAATTACTTCTGAGCACATTTCTAATTTTGGAATAAAGAGTGCAAATTATGTTAAAAAAATGACAACATTTTAGCATTATGTTGTCTCATGAAATGTGTGTTAATACAAATACATATATATCTATCTATCTATCTACTGTGTAAATATATGATAGATAGATAGATAGATAGATAGATAGATAGATAGATAGATAGATAGATAGATAGATAGATAGATAGATAGATAGATAGATAGATAGATAGATAGATAGATAGATAGATAGATAGATAGATAGATAGATAGATAGATAGATAGATAGATAGATGAAGAAGCTCTGTCACAATAGGAAATTGAGGATTGAGTTGTATGTCTGTTGTTGGAGGCTACGTTTCTTTTCTGTATAATGGATTTATTACTTGTGCTAGTGGATAAACTGAAGGCTTTGGGTTGCCAAGCAACAGCGGTCATGTGATAAATAAATGGTGCTTCCTTCTGTAAAGGATCAGATTATTCTCCCTCTGTGTATTGTCATTGGGGAAGAATAACTAGGCATGAGCTACAGGGTAGAAGTTGGAAAGATAATGCATTTACAAAAGTCTTTTAACTTCATGTAAATTGACAATGTGCAACTGGGTTTTGGTGGCAATTTAACTGCCTTGCATAACAGTCAATGACCAAATTTAAGATGCGTAATTAATAACTCAAGTGTCATAACCGAACTTACAGCACAGAGGACTTTATCTCTATACCAAGCCAAATGGATTGGCTCAATTATCTGAAAGGGGAACAGGGACCATAAAGCAGACAGCTTGAGATGTTAAATGAAAGCTGTGAGTCTGTTTCTGAATAATTCAATAGGAATTTCTCTTGAATTATCAATAATTGCACACCACCGATACGCCTTTGAGAGGTCATTACAAAGCGCTGGGTGAAACTGCGGTTTAATATGCTATAGCTTTGTGCATGTCTTTTGTTTTTCCTCTAATATTGTCTCGTGAGGCAATATTTTGTACAATTAAGAAGAGTAATTAGTTTTCACCAACACAGAGAACTGAGTCATTTTCAGTGGAATATTATTAATCATAATTCCAGTCCTGACCCAGCCTCTGAGCTGTGAAATTGTATTTCTACTTTACCAAACAACAATAATGGATAGGAGAAAAAAAAGATAGGAGAAAGAGTAAATTGTACAGCATGGTCCAAATCAACGGATAATAATTACAGCACCGTGCAGACATTGTGTCTGCAAAGGCTGTACTCAGCCGAAGTCATTTTCAATTAATCTAGACGAAAGCCATTGTGTGAAGTAACTCATGGAATTCTCTGAACTTCACAATGCTTAATAGCACACTCTTTCTGACACTCGGCTGTGCTGAAACTTTATAACAGAATTGCATTTATTAAGCCAAATGCTATGTGATGTTCACACACGCTCAATCTCTCTTTCTCTCTCTCTCTCTCTCTCCACTAATCTGTTTGAGTGTTGAAATGAAATCGAAAAATACAAATACTGTAATAAGGACTGCAGTCATACTCGCGCTGAATACCTAAGGGAAATTCTACTGGATTCTGGGGGTTCAAATGTTTCAGTGCAAGATATGATGCAATCATTGTGGTGGTGGCCATGATGATGAAATAGGCATAAACAATATACCAGACATATCAAGTACAGTCTTGATAGATCTTTCTCTGCATTGCAGCAGTGAAAAAAAAAGTTTCTTTCCTAGCACCAGTATGCTCCTTTTTGCTCTGGCGGCAGAATGCTTTATTGCACATTATATATCTTATTTCAGATGCCAGAAATATAATTAAAGACATGTTACTCTCGGATTGATCTAAGAAGTAGGGATGCACAATTTTTAATTTAATTTAATTTAATTTAATTTAATTTAATTTAATTTAATTTAATTTAATTTAATTTAATTTAATTTAATTTAATTTAATTTAATTTAATTTAATTTAATTTAATTTAATTTAATTTAATTTAATGAGGACTAAATTCACTTTTAGCATTTAAAAAAAACATTTTCTTGTTTTATTTTTATTTTATTTCGACAGAATAGTATAGAATTGTAACATCGATATTAGCCATATCATAAAAAACATTTTTTTGGCTTATCAGTACCAGACGTTTTAATATCGAGCCAACTCTACTTAGAAACGTATAATTTTATAAAGATGAAAACATATCAAACAATCTAAGAATTTGACTTCATTAATGATGGCAAAAATCTGGAAAATGCAATAATCCCATATACCATTCTGAGTTCTGATCTTTTTCGGTTTAGCTTGTTCTAATTTGTTAGGGAGATGAAATATGCGGTGGCCGAGAAAGCTCAATATGCTGCAACTGAAGAAAACATGCAAATATTAAAAAAAACATCAGCAAATAAGAAAGCATCTTCACCAGTTTGATAATACTGTACTGCAAATATTCAGAAACACACTACAAATACTCACAACCCACAGTTCAAGTTCAAAGACAACCCCACTGAAGAGTAGGCATTGAACAATAAGCATTGTCCCAGCCAGGTTTGTCACTTGACGTCCTCTTGAAACACCCATGCTATTTGCTGGGAGTTTCTATATTCGGTTGAATCTGCAGGAAGTTTTGTCAAACTGATGAAGATGTTTCTTTTAATTTGCTGTGTTTTTTCGGTTGCAGCAATTGAGCTTTGTTCTATTTGCAGTGTATTTCTGTATTTGGTTACATTGTGAGCATTTTCAGCTTGTTTCTGAATTCGGTTGCGTTGTTGAACTATCCCTTTAACTGTAACCTCAGTGTGTTGAGAGAGGAAGGTAATGCAGAGGAATGACCAGAGAGCTCAGACCAAACCCAATAAGAAGAATAAAAACTTGCCTTTGGCAGGAACAGATTGTAACTGTCTGTCTAACAATGAGCCACAGAGGGCTGTAGCGACAGCAATCTAAGCTCAGGTTGAGGTATAGCTGTTGGGTTAGCTCCCCTTAGCAAACAACCACAGCTGTTACTCTAGTGATTGGAGGCAGGCTTAGTTTGAATACACTGTGTGCTAAAGGTCCAAACAAACCTCATTTCCTTCCCCATCTCTCTTTGGGATCAATTGATCCTATTAATTAATTTGATGCAAACTAAGGAGGTTTATAATACCTGTACAAATCTATGCATTATCATTTCCATTAATCTCACTAGTTACTTGGCTGGCGATATAATATTTGTAATGAATGTGTATAAAATAAATGTATAAAATAATAACAGTATTTCACATCCAAAATATCTGCTGTTAGATACATATCTATGTTTACATTTGGCCTTGAACATAAATGGCCATCAATGGAGAAAGATGAAATTACGGCATCTCCCAGGAAGTGTCAACAGAGCCATGCTAACCAGTCCCACATTGACAGTGACTTAGAGTGACAAAGCAGAAATACCTAGTCTATTCCCATGAGCTCAACTTTAAGCAAACGAGCAGCGACTTCACATGACAGCGACCAATGGGGATGCAGACAGTACCGCGGCAGCAGGAACGCCCACTCGAAACCAACAGCTCGGTGACCTCCAACATTTTAATCACTGTCAGTGTGAACGCCCCCTTAAGTTCCTTGAAAACAAACAAATTAGTATTAGCATAATATAAAGACACGTCTGAACATGCTATTTTTCTTTCTGCCTCCGTTGCTGCATTGTCTGCAAAATCGCCTGTTGTACTTGCTGGGTTTGCCGAGTTTTGGCGGCATTTGAAGCATTTCATTGGTCGCGAGGTAATCTCCGTTGACACCGCAGTGATTTAAATCTTATTTGCAGAAGATTTCAACAGAATTCCTGGCACTGTAAAACATCCATAATTCAGCAATCTCTTTCCTCTCGGTCTCATGGGATACAAAACCTGGCTAGTGGCCTTGTGGAGAGAGCAAGAGAGAGGGAGATTGAGAGAGCAGTTTGCTTTGCGGCAACTGATGCTAGCTGATAGCGCGCAGTGGAGAGTTCAGATATGGCTGCTGAAATGTGCTTTGGAAATGTGCCTCATTAACATCAAAGGTTAATTCCCTTAAAACAACACGCTCTCCCTGTGTTGTTTTCAGGGAAATGCAAATTCGCACCTCTCTCTATCTCTCCAAAACCATGAAATCCGTTAACCAGGTACGGAGCTTTGAAACATGACCGAACTACAACTATAATCTCTTTTAATCTGCACGGAACAGATTATGTATCCAGCACATGAACAAATACCACTGAATGATTCATCTCATCGTTTTCATCTACGATGTGCTTGTACGTGGGGCTCCCTTTCATGTTTGCTCATCCTCTAAACCGGATTTCCGTAGGGCTGTCCCATTCCCAATCAGAACCTGCAATCAATAACTACCATGAAACCTTCCAAATTCCGTCCCTCAAACCTATTGAAGTTCTGATTAATTTAGGACTTACATAAAGGTTACGTAAAGTGATGAATAATGAATGGTGCATAACACCACACTGTCATTAAAAACTTCATATTTTATTAAGGACGGGGAGAGAAGCTCTGCAGATACAATTCATGTACCTCTCTAATTATCCTTGCAAATGACTTCGGGGACTAGGCCTAAATAAGAGACTGCAGAAGACAGCACCACTGCATATCATACAGCTGCCACTGTCATTTTCCCTTTCATGTGCGCTAGCCAAGGTCAGTCCCACTCACACTCTCACACGTTTGATGCGTACGTATCATAACACGGCCAAACTTAGGAGTAAAAACAGTGCTTATCACTTCAAGGCCTCTTTTTATACCTAATTGATCGGAATGCAATGTCGATCATATGAGAAAGAAACCATCACGTATCATTCATCTGGCCTCAGTGAACTCCCAGAATGTGCTTAGTCACAGATCATTTTCTCCTCTACACTCACAAGTGAACGAATGAATACATTTCTGGGTAAAGAGCTTTCTCTGCGAGTGAAGCACTTCAAAAAGAATTTGAATATCACTGTTGTGACATGTGTGCTTGCACCTTATTGAAGCGAAATCGATTTGGCCATCTGACCCCTCCTCCTCATCCATCTTCAAGAGTCTAGAAAAGTAGAAGCCTGTCATATTATGACGGGGGCTTATGTTGCTGAAGATGGGCTGTAGAACACGTGGGTCGCAAAAGATGAGCCATCAGTTTAATGTGACATCTGCGCATCCATTCCATGTCAGGGATGAGCAGGCGCAAATTCCCAGGTAGACAAACGCTTCCGCCTTGGCTCCGTTTCAATGACAGTGATGATATCTGAGAGGATAATGGCGAGTGTCAGACTGGGAAATAGACTGGAATAATTGATACTGTGAGGGTGTTATTCCAGCAGTCAGAGTTAAGAGACGATTGGCAGCCAGCCTAAGAGCGGAGAAGACTCCCTGAAGCCGCTGGGCTCTCTGAGACTAACCGTTCTGGAATTGAGACTAGTGATGATGGGAACAATAACCTGCCCTCCTCCGAGGAAATGAAAAAAGACTCATAATGGAGGCCTCTAAACGTTGCCTGCATAGATATACCCATTCATTACAACTGAGGAAATCATTAAGCTTTCATTGGACTATAATGTGACAAGCTTGTGCAAAGAAAAAAATTCTTTGCTGGACAAAATTTCCTTTCACTATGGTACTAATGAGTGGATTGGTATATCTTCTCACTCTCATTATGAAGTCTGCAAACTCATGCCTGGACACCAGCCAACTGTCATCAATATTCGGAAGGCATCGTGCAAACAGTATCACTCCTGCTCACTCCACTGAATTTAACTTGGACTTGGAAAAATAAATTACATGAGCAGATTCACTGGCATTAAACGGGATATTTAGAGAATTCACGTTTTAATCCATAATTCCACTGTAATATGTAGTATAATTCACTTTAAAAAGATTGTGTAATCCTTGACATTTCAAGGTTGGATTTTTGTAATTGCTTACAAAAGAAAGTTGTAGTGTGTAATTGAATGAAACGGTATTATATTATATTGCAACTCTTCTTTATTATGATGTATATCTGATTGATACAAATGAGAAAAAAAATCGTATGGAGGTATTGTATCCATTGGGAATTGATTGGATCATTGTATTGTAGTCCTTCGCATTTACATTTATATTTATTAATGTAGCAGACGCTTTTATCCAAAGTTAATTGTTAATTGTGTGACCGTTTGCTGGAGGGGAGAGATTATTGTCCCACCCTGTCCCACACGCAACTGAAGAAAAGATCTTGTTGTAGACTAGAGGATTAAATGTTTGGGTTAAAGATTTATGTTTTTGATTAAGAGGAACATGGATTAAAACAATAATAATGTTTTATATGAATTATGTATATTCATTAAATGTATAACATTAAAAAAAGAATGATCAATTTTGACATTACACTTCCCAAACTACTGAACCCCACAAATAGCATTTTTTTTAACTAGTCAGATGTTAATACTTTAGCACAGCAAAAGCTTTCTAATTTCCTTCAATGGATAGTTCACCAAACTTGTATGAAGATTTTTTTCTTTATGTAATTAAAGTCAATAGGATCCAATGTTGTTTGTTGCCCTGTTTTCTACAAAGTAACTTTATTTGAGTTTCACGGAAGAAAGTAAGTCTTATAGCTTTGGAACAACATTTTAGGATGATCTATCTCTTCTCTTTGATCTACGTCTAAAGAACTTTGGCCTCTCTATATAAAACATGAAAGTCTGTCTGTCTATCTATCTATGATTCTTTGCAACAACAAAAAAGCGAACCCTGCATGAAGCTGATTTTATAGTGTCCATTTATGTTAAGAACACATTTTCCATTTAAATCTGATTAAGTTAGAGCTAGAGACTAGAGATTTGACTATCACAATTTGCATTGTCATAATAATAAGTCAAATTGTTTTCACATTTCCTATGGAAATGTTACAAAATGCAGGTGGACTCTACACATAAAACAGATATTAAGTCATTAAAAATGTGCAAGATAAGTTGCAGATATAAAAGAAAAAGGTTAAATAAAATCAGCTTAATAAAAAAAGTAAATAACATTTCATTGACTTAAACTAGATATTTAACAGCAATAGATAGTTATGAAATAACTATACATAAAATGGAAATAGATCCCAAACGTCTAAAAACTGTGCCTGCAGTTATATTAAGAGCCCTGACTAATGATCTGTCCTTTATCTCAGCCATGCAAAGTATATTTTCTCTCGGCTTTTCCTTCACACATCCACTTGTTTCCATTTCGTTCTCTCATGCATCTGTCGGGCAAAGGATTTGCTTTAGAGATTTCATTTCAGAGTGCCATTTACACAAGTCACACAAGCTCCAAATGAGTTGCAACCAACACTCTGCAAAAAAAATATCTAGATAAATCTACCACAGCACGTCACAGCTTTCATTCTCCCCCTTTCTGCGTGGATTTTTTGGTTAGCATGCTTTCTTGCAAGCCTTTGAAGAGAATGTTAATGATCACAAAAACCTGTGCCAAAGAGCTCGGCGATGAATTCCTTTCCCTCTGATCAAAATTGGAAGAGCCTGACACAGAGCAAACCCGGCTGGAGTCCCAGTCGGTATGATCTATATTTCATTGTCTCAGTAACATCTGTAATTAATCACGCTTCTCAAAATGAATGCAGTCTGTCTTCCCTTCTTTTTTTTATCTAATGGGGTCAGCACTCTCATTTAAATGAAGGAAAATGGAGGGAAAAGAAAAAAATACAGAGTGTGGATATGTCTCTGCAGATAATTTGATTGGTTTGGGATTGACTGAAAAAGAAACGGAAAGAAACTCTAATTATGCTCTCTTTGTAATTGTATTGTTGCATCTAATATAATATGCTCTTCATTATTGTTATTATGTGTTACCATGTAGAAACACTGCATAGCTTCAGGTTGCTTATGCAAACATTAAGATAGCAAAACTATTTCTTTCTGACGTGAGACTGAAAAGCAAGAATTAAAATGCTGCACTCATACTGTACATTTCCCTAGTTATGGTTTTAGCTCAGTGAAATCTTTTGTAATTACCTTACTTTGGAAACTAGTGTCATATTGTGAATTTAATTCCATCATTGCTGCAGTATATTACTTTATATAACAGCATTCTTGAATTGGTCTTGAGTTGATTCTGATTGGTCAATCACGCTGTTTAGATATGTCAAAATTAGAAAATCAGACCAAGACTGTACTAAACATCTTTAAAGACATGAAATGCATTTAAAAAAAAATACATTTAAAAAATGCTCTCTGAGGTTCAATATATATTTTTTACATAAAAAAAACATCATATTTTAGATTTCTTTTTCAAACAATCAATTTTGATGGGTGTGTGAAATAAGAGAGTTATGTCTGCTATGATTGGGTAACAGTTTTGCATATTCCGATATCACACATGTGGAATTGTTTTGAACATTTTTGCTGTTGAAAAATATCTTATTACATAGTTCAAACATTTGCCAACAGTATGAAACATTTATGCGTATTACATATGCTTTATAAGTCTGGGTTGTGGCAAATACACTGAAGTCCCCCTGTGGTGAAAATCAAGTTTTTAATGTTGTTTAGTGTTTTTAATATGCGTTCAGACAAACCATGTGCAGATGCATAAGTCAATACCATTGCTTAGTAGTACTTACTCTTTATAACTGAAGTGAACCAAAGACTGTATCAAAGACGCGGTTTGAAATCGCGGGTGTTTCTTACATCACAAACATTCTTCTAACCAATCACGTCGGCCGGGCTTTAGAACATCATTAACTATTCTCTGAAGCAGGGGAGTCTCAAGAGATGTCAAGTTAGGCTATGCCAGCATATTTTTCTATTGATACGAAAGAAAAAAAATGGTTGGCTACTCTTAGCGGGTGAATTATGTATATGTATTATGATGTCAATATGAACTAAATGCCTTTCTACTCTGACGTTCTATGATGTTTAAAGCATTTCTAAGGATATGGATTGTTAGAAGGCAGACTGAGATGGCGAACATGAACATGGGTTGTGTAACATTAGCAACACATTATTAGCTGTTTAGTAAGGTTTAGTAAATTGATCGAGTGGATCTCTGAGCTCTTGCGAGTGAGTGTAGGCGGGGCTAATCTGCATATTCAGATAGGCTAAATTGCATATTCATTGTTACTTCGCGTATCCTAAATGAAGAACGGGTGTAGTTACATTCAGTGTTTTTTGTTTTTTGTTTTTTGTTTTGTTTTTTACAGAAAAAACGTTTAAATGTGTCGTTTTTGTGATCAAAGATGAGGTTTAAGATCAAATTTATTGACTACAGGGGGACTTTAAGTACTTGGAATTAGCATAGTTATACTTGACAGGATAACTGTAGTGTAAACGGCGTTATGAATAAAAAAGGAAGGAACTGCAAATCTCAACTGTCACAACTAGTCACTGCGGTGCTACAGTATAAATGCTCAGTGCATGACAAATCTCAAAACAACAGTGAAACATGGTAAAAACATTGTTACTCACACGACATTGTTGTCGGATAAAATATAGTCGGCACTGCATCAAATGCTGCGTCAAACTGAGTCTTTTTTTTTAAAGAGTCCACAGAAAAATGAAGCGAACAACGGAACAGTGTCTTACTTAAGCTATCAGGATCTTCGTTAAAAAAAACGGTTTATCCACGCTTTCGTTATGTTATATGATCACAAGGAAGGAAATGCAAACCCTGTGCTTTGCTACAACTTGGCACTGCAAAAAAATTGTAATCCTCAAAGGCGTCATCATATAAATTATTTTGATTAACTTAATATAATAATAATATCAGTAAATAAGATGTATTTACCACTACATGCACTAGGCGAATCGGTGGGTGGGGCTAAAAAGGCAATGACGTAGAAGTATACTTTTATTTTTTGTTAAGAGAGTCAAAATGAAATTTTGTTAATTAATTAGTCAAAAATGACTAGTTTGGACAGCTTAATTTTAATACAACCGGTTTTTGGACTAACAAAGAAGTTTTAAGTTCTGAAACTTACAGGATATGTATATTTTTTACAGTTACAATTTTCTATCATAAGTGATTTAGTAGGACATGAAACATGTGGAAAGATTTATGCACAAAGAGCTTCCTTTGTCCATTTGAGCCTGTCTCTGCTTTATTTTTTCACTTGATCCTATGTTCATTTCTATACTTAATTCCCACATGCCCAAAGCAGCTTTCTTTGACAATCGTAAACCCTGTATGTAGGCTTCAGCATTTTAATATTAGTATAATAAAATCATCACTCAACCACACAATCCCTTTGTATGTGCATGTCTGTCTCTTTCCCCCTTATATTTTGTAAGATGAAGAAAGACATTTGGAATTTGCTCAATGAGAGATATTTCCAGTGAAGGGCCTGATTCTGAAATCCACTGCCACTTCAGTGTGTATCTTTTGATTGATTTGTTATGAGTGATGTGTAATCAAGGTACTAATCAATATTTATCCATCTACATATTACATTATTAGAAATGACTTCTTCAAGCTTATGAGATTTATATAGTTATCGAATTGCATGTCTGTTTACTGGAATGTGCTCTCTCCATGTTTTTGAGAGAAGCACCTAACACATGTTAAAACAAATACTTAATCTCCTAGCTGACCAAGACATCCAAGGTCACTGAGGTCACTTCAGTCGGTTGCCTACACGACCAATTCTTAGTTAAAGAATTTACTGTACTTTTCATCTTCAATCACTAGATAATAATGACGAATATTGTCTGTACCTCTTACTGAGAGAAAGAACATAGAAACAAACATGTCAGCAGTATGTTTTGGTAAAGTTTCCTGCTTAGAGTCAGAGCTCAACCAATTTCCACCTTGAAGAAGCTGACTGACTGAGTGTGTGTGTGTGTGTGTGCGTGTGTGCGTGCGTGCGTGCGTGCGTGCGTGCGTGCGTGTGTGTGTGTGTGTGTTTGCATGTGTGCGTGCATGTGTGCGTGAGTGAGCGTGCTAAAATTCTTTGTTACAGATCAGAATTGGTGAGGTGAACAACTGGGATCCTGGGGAGCTGGAATGACTTGTTTTCCCGACAAGCTGGAGCCTAGAAACACAGTTTGGTGACCTCAGAGGGTCATTTTTTTTCCTAAAACAGCATCTAGGTGTCTTGAATAATGACTATGCTTATTCCTATAAGTGCATGGGTGGAAATTTTCGAAGTTTCTATTTCTTAGCTAATCAGAATCATTCAACCTGAAGTAATGACGTAGCTTAGTGACCTGTGTAAAGTAGAATTGCTGTGGAAATGTGAATGTACGCAGAGCAGCATGCAAACTCCTTGTGAGTATGGAAGCTGACTTATGCTGACGAAACTGCAAACTACTTCAGTAAAAAAATTCTTCAATTGATTATACTTCTGACTCCTGGTCTTCATTCATCATATCTGGTCCTTGGGTCCACTTTCCCTCCACCAGGAAACATCTCCATTGAGAATAATAGAGAGGCAGAGTTGAAAAATAAAATAAAGTGCAGTTTCAAAGCATCCCATGCTGTCTAAAGTTCCAAGAAGCCTCTTTTATAATATACAGTAGTGATTTCCCATAAAAAAGCTTTGCCAGATATCACAGATAAAAATCGTTACTTTCAAATGTTTAAATATATCAATTCAAATAAACAAAAACCACATATAATTTGCTTTGTTTTCCTTTGGTCTCCCCCTTGCATGCTGATAAAGTTTTCTTAATGAAAACCTGTAATTACTGAGACAGTGACTGCTGCTCCACAAGATGCCGTAGGTCAGATCAATGCCCTTCCAGCCAAGACAAACACACAATTACACTGACAGATCTCCCATAAATGTCCAAGAACAACAACAGATGGTAGACTTAAGAGATGGTGCTGATCGCTGCATCACAGTGTACTAGATTCTAGATTCATCCTCAAATGCATAAAAACAGCTCCCACTGCAGGAAATAGCACACCACAAAAGCTGCACAGCACAGCACAGAGCCTTGCCGAATGCCTTGCTGATACCTTCTCTATTCTTTACACAAAAGAAATTCAGCACCATGGACAGGGGATAACCAGCTCACACTTACTACATCAGCACCTCCGTGCTGTATGAAGAAATCTGGCATAAAAAAATCACTCAGCACACACTAAAACACAACTTTTCTCCTTGCTGGCAGAGATTAATTCCAGATGAAGAAAGAAAAGTAAAGGAGGAGACACAAAAGAACTGGTTTGACAGCATCCTACTCTCTTTTCCCAAGACAAAGCTCTCAGCATGGTGTCAAAGCTGCTTCAAACAGAGATTGAACCTGTACAGCATACAAACCACAAGCCGGTTCTTGCACAGGTTGTATATTTAGAGGAGTTTGTGGTGTAAGGTAATAATTTCTTATCGTTTCCTAAACTAGCAACCACAATCTATCATTCAGTCAGGGTTTCTGGTCTGATCTGACAATCAGGTCGATGTGAGCCACAGAGTGAGGTGCGATGGGAATGGGGGGAAATACTGTAATGCTGTAAAGTACACTGAAAACATACTAAATGTGGATGTCCAAAAATTACCATTCTGACTGATAATTATAAGTAAAAAAAATATGTTATAATATTAACCAATAAATGGTGATATTAATTTCAAATATTATTACGATTGTGTCTTAATAAAGGGGAAAAAAACTAAAATCACTGAAAATGCTACAAGTTAATTTAGGCATGTACAGTACGAAAATGAATATTCACTTTGAAATTGCAAAAATTAAGTTTTTAAAGATTGACTTTAATCATCATCTGACAGTCACTTATTATAAAATGAAAAAAAGGGAAATGACAAGTAAATATGCAATGTCCAATATTCACTGATTACAGAAAAATAATAGAACGACCAATAACCGATGTTACATATATGTAATACATCCCTACTAAAACTGTGCTTCATGTGGTAACATTGAAACAATTTAATTTTATTCAAATCAAAAATGTTATTCACTGAATATATCGACATACACTACCAAAACAAAATGTAAGGATAAGAAGACAGTTCTTTAGAATAACAATTACTGGTTACCATTTTACAGTGTATAGTATAGTGATCAATAGGGATGATATTTGTTCAATATAATAAGAAACCTGTGTAAAATCTTATATACAACAACCTGTTGTGGCTTTTTAATGTTAAAGAAATGTTCTCTCTCTGTCTCTACCTGTCCCTTTCAAGCATATTCTCATTATTTCTCTTTTCTCTCAAAATAGCATCTTCAATATATTGAAAGGTCAAAGCACAAACCACATGCAGAAAATATCACCCAACACAATACCGCAGCAATATCGGTCAATATAGAAAGGTATTATCAGTATTAGAAAGGCTTTATTTTCATATTTTTCTGCTCAATGATACATTTTGAGAAAGAACAGCATTGACGACAGCAGAACACTTGGACCATGTCCAAGCTGTCCAGCTTTTCAACTAAGTAAAATGACAACTGCCTGCACTATGGTGTCCCTGAATTTCCCTAGGGGCAAGGGTTTTGACGGCATGTCTGAGCAGACACATTACAGGCGTGACAGCCAGAGGAAAAGGCCACAGTCTCTGGTAAAAATGCAAATGTCAGAGAGCAACGGCACACACCGTTTGCTGACTAATTGCATCCCATTGAAAATTCTGCAGGTACTTTGTGGCTCATTTACGTGTTGGGAACACATTATCCATGGCGCGGCACATTACATTTTCACATTTATCGCCATATGTCGTGTTCAGAATTCATAATAACAGTGTTTTGTTAAATGGCTGTTCTGAGAGCATTTTTCAGAAGTAATTATTAACCTCATAATGATGCCACTTTTTTGTTAGTTTGTCATTCCCATAAAAACAGTCAAACAATTCTATCAAATAAAGTAACTGATGCTTAGTTAGATCCCATCAACTATTAAATTTAAGCTGTCATTTCATATTTTCCATTCATGGTCTCTTGGTTAAATGCCACTTTGTCTTGGCGAGGCACATGAGCACTATGTAGCAGAGCAGCTGACTGCCCCTATGATCGCATTCTCTGCATACAGGATCAGTTGGCCAGGCCGTCTGTGGGATTGGGTGACAGAGGCGTATAATGAGGGTTACTGGAGTGGCATTGAGAGGATTATCTCTCCTCATACTTTGGACAAAAGCTTTGTGAATTATCACTGAGGAAAGGTGGTTAGGAAGCTGCTCTCTTTGACAAGCAGGTCTGTCCGCCAGAAGCAGAAATGCCGTTATAAACGTCCAACTGTGTAAATGATGGATGGCCTGTGAAAGATGGAATCTGCCAAGTACAACATTAGCAAAAATAAACAGGGGCAGCGCGATAAGAGCCGATCTGGGACTCTGACGTTACCCTCTTTTCACATGCGTGTCCTTGGACTTTCAGCTTGTCGACTGGCCAGTTTCAGGAGGAGCTGGACCAATAGCAAAACCCTTTTGTGAGCAACGAAAACATTCAGGCAGACACTTTCATACTTTAGACAGTCCGTTCCTATAATGTTTACTAAAGGTCTTCGACACTAAAATGGGAATTTGAATTTAGTTGGCTCTAAGTGGAGGTTTGTAATTGCATGTCATGCAATGAGATGAGAAATTATGAAAGAAGATCATGCGAATGAGGACATGAAAAACAACAAATGTCAAATCGCGGGATAATAGAACTTTGATATTTATAAATATTCAGCTTCATCTCTTTCCAGGTTTGGTTTTATTCAAGACTTTTACAGCATGACGCCAAAACGGGTATTTTTTCTCCCTCACGCAATGCTGCGTAACTAGGTTAAGCCAGCTTATGCATGGTGAATAGGTGTATCTAACTGATGCCCTCCCATGGACACTCAAGGGACTGGAGACTGCAGAGGATGCTATAAGAATGCTGCACGTATTCTCTGCATCCTTTCTTCCAGGTATGTGGGTGACCTGACAGAGTCTTTTGCAAATTGACTGTGTCAATATCATGCAATCTCTGACAAATTTCAAGCTGGTTTTTATTAGTTTCCAGCATATGAGGTCTTTTTTGAAACAGTTTGTTCTTTTGAAGCGTACTATAAGAGCATGGATAACGTGCTGTGTGTGTGTGTGTATTGTGTGTGCATGCTATGCAGAGGCCAAAATCTGGATTTCTGATACTCAAAATTTGCAGAACTTGGCGTAGTTTAGCACCCTTTATTGAATTCATGGGGTTTTTTTCCAAGGAAGGCTAAACCAGAGGCATAATCATTATACACTGATTTAACATGTCTTACAATAATAATTGCAACACTGAAATCTAAGAATAAATATATGCACATATCTGTCTTTGCCTTTGTGAGATAGACCATGGAAAGGTATGTTCATAGACATGATCAATAGTTCCCAATCTTTTACATATTTTGACCTTACCTTGGTACGTAAAACCATCCGTTAAGTCCAGATAGAGACAATCTACTCAATTTGAAAATACAGATTCAACAAAGCACTTAACAGTTATACAATAACTGCAGTATCTCTATTCCTGATAAACAATTTTCAGTTAAATAAAAAATATCTCAGAAGATTTTGATGCAAACAAGTTAAAAGCCAAGACCGCACGCCCTGCATTCAGACGTATAATTTGCTTCACGTTTACCAACATTGCAAAGTCTGGAAACAGCAGTTGATCCTTTTCCTTCTAATGTAAATCTATGTATTTTAGATAAATAAAACTGTGATACAAAAATACTCATTTACAACATTGCTGGCTGCTCTTATGAAGGCACTTTAAAAAATCTGAACAAGGGATTTCCTCCAGAGCAACTTGAGGGAAAACCATACCATCTTAGCATGAATTCTGTTTCCATCTTACCATTTTCATTTTGGATGTGCAGTCTTATATCTGACATGTCTTAGAATTGATATGACCTCTCCAGCATATCAATGTAATCCATCTTTGTTTTGAGTCTAGCCCTCAGCTCAGGGTAATCACTTTGGGTTTGATTAGGACATCCTGTCCTTGTCCCTGTGGTGGTTGTGATCGTTTGCTTTTGTCTGGCATCCTGTTTGGCATGTGGATACTCTGAGGGAGGGTGTGTGTTTCTGTCAGGCAGGTTGCTAAACTGTGGAGTTGTGCCAAAAAGACTGTCCACTAATCCCACCTTGGGTGTAGGACCTTGGCTATCAATGACAGTCGGACAGAGTATTCCGTTTTCATGAAATCCGGCAATGTCACCACACGGCGTGCCAACGCTGACAATAGTGTTAATGGGGGAGCTGGAAATGGCCATTGTCCACTCCTTTTCCTTCTCCACCAGTGTTCTGTAGTGCGAACTGCTCTCTTTTGTCTCTGAGAATGGATGCTTCTGCCGTGACTCCTCCTGTCCGCTTTTGTAAATGGGGTTGCTGCACATGTGTGAAGAGGGAGCACCAATGCTATCGTAGACGTGATTGGAAGGAGGAGTCTCTGGTAAGGTTGGTGGCTGTTCTGTGAATATTCCACATTCCATCTGAATGCCTGCCAGGCCCACTTCCCCTTGCTTCCTAAAGGGAAGCTTTTCACGCTTCTTAAGAGCATATGCACAAAGAGCTGCAGCAGCAAAGAAGGCAGACACAAACAGAACCAGTAGGCTGAGAATGAGAACAGAGAGGGGTATGGCACCTTTCGGCGGGTGCGGCCCCACCTCAGGATACGTAGTGATAAGCCCACTATCTGATTCGGCAGGAGACAGTGAGGACTGTCGGAGCTCAGGGCAAATCACTTCAGAATTCAGAGAGCGTAAATCTTTTCCTGAGACCAGCTCGGGGGTCTTACACACCACTTCTCCGACTATGACCACTAAGCTCAGCGTGTCCAGCCATTCTTTGAGAGGGATGATGTCACAGGAGCAGTCCCAGGGGTTCTGATTCAGGTCGATCTGGACAACAGCATGCAGGTGTTCTAGAACGCCGCTGACAGGGAGGCAATGAAAGTAGTTGTTCCGCAGGTTCAGGCGTGTCAGTGAAGTACCTGCGAACGCTCCCACGGGCAGCGTTCGCAAAAGGTTGTTGTTGAGAAAGACTAGCTGCAGCGAGGGCATTAAACTGAAGGCAGCCGGCTGGATTTCCCGTATCTCGTTGTACTCAAAATACAAATACTCAAGGTTGTGCAAGCCATGGAACATATCAAGAGTTAACTTCACAATACTATTACCATTCAGATAAAGGCTTCTCAAATTAGGGAGATTAACAAAAGCCCCCTCTTGAACGTAAAATATCTGATTGTTTCCCAAGTGCAATAAATCAAGACTGGAGAAATTCCAAAAATCAGACTTGTATATTCTTTGAATGAGATTTCCACTTAAGTACAGCTTCTTGGCATTCAAGGGTCGAGGCATTAACTCAGAAATGTTCCGAAACCCATTTTCCTTACAGTTGACTGTCAAACCAAGGTCATTAATATGCAAGTTACAGGTACATCCAATGGGGCAAATGATAGGTATAGGTGGTCGTGTCTGGTATCCGGCTACAGGTGGCTGATTAGGGAACACACTGCGTGGTGTTGGTGGTGTCTTTGAGGGTCTGGGTCTTTTTGTTGGCTTTGGAGGTCTTTCTCTTTGTTCCACAGAAGAGACAGTGTTTTGATTGGGAGAGACTATAGATGATGGCTTTGTAGGCCTCGCCCTCCCTGTGTAGAATGGTAAGTGTAGGACGGCTAGAATTGACTCAATCTCTGCTTCATTTAATAAGGGACAAAGCTCACCACGTTTGATCTCTCTGAGGTCCTTTCCATGGAGGTGGAAAGGGTACTCGCACGTGATCTCTCCAACAACTGCAGTGTATGGAATCCGCTCCAACCAGGCTTTGAGCTGGATAATATCACAGACACAGTTCCAAGGGTTCTCCTCCAACTGGATCTCCATAAGACTGCGACCGATATATTCCAAAATCCCTTTATAAGCCAACGTCTTTAGTCGGTTGCCTCTCAAGTCAAGGTGCGTCAGAGAGACAGATCTGAAAAGAAATGCCGGCAGCATGGGTATTAAATTGTCATTAAGGATGAGCACTCTGAGTTTGTGGAGATTTCGGAATGCTCCACTGTCTATTCTCTTGATAACGTTATAGTCTGCCTGAAGGTATTCTAAACTCTCCAGTCCAAGAAATGTGTCGTTCCGAAACACTTCCAGCTTGTTTTCATGAAGGTACAACCTCTTCAGGGAGCTCAAACCATTGAAAGCACCAACATGGATGTCCTGCAAGGCATTGTTGCCCAGATTAATGGCCACTGCATTGTTCAAGTGCAAAAAACTGTTGAAGTAGAGCTTCCGTAACGAGTTTTTCTGCAGGTAGAGCTTAAATGGTCTAAGCCATGACTGTGAGACTTGACTAATATTTGTAAATCCTTTGCTGTCACAATGAACGTGAAACAGGCCTTCCTTCACTTCGCAGTAGCAGGGCTCAAAGCAAGGCTCGTCTATTTCTTCTGAATCATCAAGTAGAGGGATAGGTGTTGTCCATCCAAGTGCAATTGTGCTTAGCAGTGTAACCCACAACATGCTTTCACCAAATGCAGGCAAGTGCATAGCCTCAAGAGCTCCTTCACTGCACTGAAAAAAATACAACAGTTTTAGTGCTGTGAATAGAGAGGATGATGAACAACTGCTCAATCCAATGATGTTGACTTTTGACAAGTTAGTCGTGATATGACTGAATAGGGGATGCTATCATCTATACTGTATGATGGAGCAGAATGCTGCTTAGCTGCTTTGACCGCAGTTCTTTACTGCAAACAATAGTGTCAAAATAAAGAATAAAGGCTTCAATTATCAATGTCAGCAAATGCATCAGACTTAAAAGTATGCCTTCTGCTTTTACTATAGTGATATTGAGAAGATGTGAAATGTGACATAATCCATTTAAAGGCATAATGCTTCTCTAGAGGTTTCACTTTAGTTTCTAAATCAGCTAATGACTCTGGAATATCAATTTGACCTCCATGGAAAATATTTCTTTCTCCCCTCCTCCATGAGGACCTATTAGCTAATGTACACAGCAGGGCACTTAGGAATGTGATGTTAATAAGACCTAGGTTCTATTGATTGCTGAAGGGGTATGTGCATACAGGTCATTGAAATAATGTTACTCCCTCAAGCCGTCACTAATGCATGCAAAGCATATTACTGCAAGCAAAATCTTTAGGGCAACAGAACAAAAAATGATTGCAGATACAATACTTTGAGATATTTTGCAAATCCGTGTTAAGATAAAGAAATATTTTTAAGACAAAGTTAAACTGAAATCCAGCCTAGATGATTTCTCGACAGAACAGATCCAAAGATCAGATCCAGCTTTGAACTGAGTAGCTATGCAATACAGACATAAGGGGACCATTCAAGCACTGCATGAAAAAGCTTAACTTATAGAAGCTAAACACAATGTAATGTTCATTAGCTTACCAAGAGCACTTCGTGTCGTTATATTACGCTGTCAGATACATAATTAACACATGATAATCCAATGCGCTAAAATGCAATCTATTAGCGTTTCCCTTTGTCTGGCTTTACCACCGCCCGCGTCCGGATCCATATCAGAGGCATTAACTGAGCAAAAATGTGCGCTACTCACTCAGGTTGCTGCAGTGGAATTAAAAGAGCAGAAGGTTGACCACTTTAAATAATGCTGCTTCTTGCCATGTCACCACCGTTGAGCCGCTTCTTCTTCTTCTTCTCCCCGCTCTCGTGGTGGAGGCAAATAGGAGAGCCGAAGACGTGACAGGACTGCAATGTCTCAGAAAGGTTTGCTTTAGGATGCAGGTCCGCTCCCCTGACGAGCGCTCAACAGTGAAGACAGCGAAGGCTGCAGTTCAGCACCACTGTGAGGACTGATGATGAGCGAGATCTTAGTATATTTCGGTTGGAAACAGTTACAAAAACTAAACCGGCTCAAGTAGGCTATGCAAGTTGGCAGTGAAATCAAATCACAGGATGGCGTTGCCTCGGACTTGGGTTTCCAAGTAAAATAGCTAGCCTATATTGCACCGAGCGCGCGCGCCGCCCGCCTGCAACCTTGCTATGAAACGCTCCAAATATGCGCGAGATGATGAGAATAATATGAACGCAGCACTCGGCGCGCGACGCACCGTTTCAGCTTTAACGTGGCTTTTTTAACGCGCTTTAACGTGTTACGCTCGCTCTTATCAGACATATTTGTGAGACTGACAAGAGAAAGTAGTTGAGTTTGTTTGTACCCTGAATACGTAAAGCTGGCGACGGGCTATTTATTACTTTACTTGTATTATTAAATAATCCTAAAACTGTTCCCAGGGCGATATGGCTTCTTGAGTTACTTATTCATCATCCTTCATGGTATAGGGCCTTAACAATTTAATGAAACCTTAATTTGGTTGCCATGGAAACATAGTGCCATCTGCTATTCCACAACAATGTGGTGCTTCATACATGGGCATGTTGCTTATTTTGGAACTGAGAATGAACAATGTTGACTTGATGCCCATTTTTGCTGATTTCTCATATGGCTGATTAATTATCTTCTAAATCATCGGTTAATTACTTCATAATGAGTTTGTTATTTGACAGTGATATGCATAGATAAATAAATGCCATTTCTCATTCGATCATTTTTGTTTATCATGGAATATACCTGGCTTGAATCTTCAAAAAATAAAGCCCAAGCAAACTGCTAAATGTCTCATAAATCCAGAGTAATATTCTGAACACATAGGCATATCGACTTTAGTTTTCCCTTTATTGTGAATTCCCCACAGGTAACAGAGAATCTAAGCTAAAGCTAGTTAATACTCTTTCTCAGCAGCTCTCTGTGCCTTTGAGCATTAAAGCATTTTCCTGAAGATCCTTAAAAAAAACTTTAATGCCGTCACACAGATCAGGGCTACAGATCTGAACATGTTCCAGTGAATTAGCTTGCGACAGCAGCTTCCCTTTTCTTCTAAAGCCTGTTAAAGGTGATTAAAGCAGTGCTTCTCCATCAAATTGCTGCAAGAGTATTTACAAGAGCCTTTTGAAGATAAAAAATATAAATAAACAAATGATTAGAAATTGTGAAGTTGAAATGATGAGGTTTTAAATTCACCATTAAAGGTATGCGGTGTAAGGCAGCTGGCCATCACAGGGAGATGAGGAATAGGGCTTAGTGATTGACAGGATAGTAATGGGGTACAGAAATCCAACCGTCTCTGAAAACTAATGCCACATTCTGACCTGAAGCATATTTCAATCGCCTTCAGAGAAAACAGTTCCATTATAGCCATGTCATGCATTCCACACACTGATCAATTGAATGTAATTAATATAATTACAAAAGATTAGCTTTGTTTGAAGAATGATTGTATTAAGGATTTACATGATTTTAACCACCTTTGACTAATTAACAAATCATTTGAAGCACTCTCATTCAATTATAACCCCCTCTCACATGAAACCAACAAAGTCTGTTTGACAAAACCAACTGTCTCAATTTGCAGCCGAAGAGACACAATTAAGAGGTGCAATTTTTCCAGAAGAAAAACAAACCAGGACATGTAATCTGGTGGTCAGGCCATCTGAAGCTCATTTGGCCTGAAGCTGGTCATTAATTATCCAGCTTTAGAAGATAGAAAATGAAGGGCGTATGCTGACACTGAGGTACTGGAGAGCTATCTGGACCCACAGGTGCTTTAACCGTTTAGTGAGGTGCTCCTCATGGATAGCACAGAGCAATGACCCCTCTTCCTCATGCCTCCACCAAGGACCACCGGTCCTGAGCAATAACCAGTGTAAAGCTAATTAAACTACCCACCCATTTTAATTAGGATATAAATCAGTTGCCATGGGAACCTGTCCTTTGGATTAGTGTGCTATCTCCATGTACCATGAAAGAGTGCTATCTCAGAAGCCTTTTGAATTCATGCAGGAGTATGACAGCGTACTAAAAATATGGATTTTATTATGTTTAATATTAAAACACAAACAGCTGATTGTAAACATGTATATTTTAAAACAGGCTATAGAAAAAAGACGAACACGGTAACAAAATTACAGTACGCTAAAGTGCTGAAAGTAGTGCAGCCAGTCATGATATATACAGTCATATACCATGTTGCCATGGACAACAGAGAATAGTTGGAAATGTCTGACCAATGAATGCCGTGGTTGACAATTCAACATCTTTTGTTAAATCTCATCATGAGGCCATTCAGGACCATTCAGTAGGTTGACTAGAAATAAAGTGCACAATAGCTTAATCATCTATCATTATGTATATTTTCATCCATTAATATGGAATGGCAATTGTATAGCCATTTGTATAGAATAGATCATATTTTAAAATCCACGGTGATGACAAATTGTCAGAAACTGTTTCATTTTACCTTAAACGTTGCACTTTTATTACTATTTTTGTTATATTATTCCTTTTGAACGGGCTGGTCCATTTCGCTTGGAAATGGTTAATTGTTCAGGAGCATGCTTTTATTATCCTTGACATAAACAAATATTTCTACAAGGACTTAATTTTCGTATTTGTATCTCTTTTTGTCTGTGACTGCTTTCCCGGCCTGTAGCATTTCCTTGTCAACAGCATCTTGTTAAAAATGAAACACACCTGACCCAAACTCAAAATGTTACGATACAGCATTTCACAAAACAGGAGGAGTGCTCCAAGGGAAATCACCTCTTATCATGTGAAGCATCATACTTGAAATGCTGAAATATTACATCAAAGCAGTAATCATAAACGAAGCAGAAAATATGCCGTGACGAGAGCTCCCCCTACTGAGGGAGAGAGTTGCAGTCATCCGCTGCCGAACAATGCAAAAGCGTTCACGAGCGTGTAATACCCACACAGGATTATACAGAGAATCCAATGATTATGATTATCTCCACTCAGAGAGCCTTCAAATCGTAGAAATATTGAAACAATTAACCAGAATTAAATTACTAAGCGCAGATTACCTGTTCTAAACATCACCAAATAAGAACCTTGCAAGAAAACCCGTTTCACCCTCAGCCAGGAACTCATTAAACACGTCACATAACACAAGGTTCCAGCATAAATCAACAGGTCTAATCCATAACAGCAGTAGCATTGATGTGATATGCAACAGAAAACACTGTGTGTGCACGAAACTCTTAACATTTGATTAATGACGGTTCAGTTTGCCAGCATACTGTTCCACACCTGGTTGTCATGGATGCAGCATATAGGGCTCTTTTCACAGGGGATCTGTAGGTAATTAAATGGAATGTAATGGAGGTTCAAAAGAACGCTTAAACGGTGTCTGTGCTCTTCATATTAGTTCACTGAATGTTTAATATAGGCTGGTTTGCAATCTGATATACTGAAGCCAATTCTAATACATAGGCTTTTTATTTGTGAACTGATGGAATTGTACCTTCAGGGTTATTATCACAGAAATGTTATGTATTGGATTTCCAGGGGTTATTTGCTCAAGTTCAAGGTTTAATGTCTGCTTGAATTTCTGCTTGAAAGGCCTCTAAATTATCAACATGATTAAAACTTGGCTGTACATAATCACCACTATAATGCATTATGTTACGAGCTTTGATTATAACTCTAAAGCATTTAAATATCATCTTACTAAGACATATTATTAGGAGGTATAGAATAATAATTGATAATAATTTTATGCATTTGATGTCTTTTTAAATCGTTTAAACTGGTTAAATTTATAATTTTTATTTACATTACAAGCTATCAGAAGTTTTTGGCTGTATAAATAACTTCTGCACCAAAATGCATATATTTGTTCAGTTTGGGCATATGAATAAAAGTGATGTTTTTTTTCCTCCTCAAGTGTGAGCTCAATATTCTCATATCATAATACTGCATATGGGCCATAAAAGCCTTATGTATTAAATATAATAAAA